>OU343225.1:311723142-312455580 GCA_910596185.1 Chrysanthemum makinoi | reverse complement strand
GATCCATGGGTTGTGGTCTTTACCCATCCTAATAAACTATTACAACAAATAATTTATTACAACAATTTGTATTAAATGACTATATGTAAATGCTTTACAAAAATAACATGCATCCTTATAATTTTACTTATGATAACATAATATTTGTTATCAACAAAACACAAAGAGATCGCCAAATATTAATAAATGTATTTACGGTTTATTTGTATTAACAATCTCCCCCTTTTTGTTGATGACAAAACATAATGTTATGATGAGTAAAACTTAAGATTAGATGTATGTTTTGAAAGCCTAAGTTTTACCTCTTCTCCCCCTTTTTTTCGAAACAAAAAGTTACCCCAATGAAGAAATAAAATGTGGAAAAATAGTCCACGTATCGCTAACTCCCCTTTGACGGTAGCTCCCTCTAGAATGGGGCGTCAAGTGAAAAAAAAAATCCTACAAAGAAAGGGTTAGTAGTAACATGCATAAATAATCTTGTGATTGACGAGAATCAAGATTGGGAGCCAAGGTATGTAAACAAGGCCTTTGTAGGACCTTACTTTTATCAACCTTATCACAAAACCACTTAACAAACACAAGTATCACCACGTTTACCACACAACGAGTAGAAAACGTTCAACCCAAAACACAAACATAAAGCTTACACAAAGAAGGAAAGATTAAGATAGATGGTGACTTGATGTTTAAACAAAACCGTGTATGTGGAGATAAGATACACACAATAAAGTTGTATATTCCTTGAGAGAGAAAATACACACACACACACACTTTCAAGCACACCCCTCAAATGACCATTTGAGGGGTATTTATAGTACAAGATACAAGTTGCCCTAAAGGCTTTGCTTGGGCTTTTCGTGGGTTGGACATGGATTGGGCTTTGGATACTTAAGCTTCAAACGGCTAGCATAATCATAACGCCTAGCCATTTAGCTTAGTCCAATCCACGAGCCCGTTGACTATTCTATCACGATATCTAACACACGTTACAAAGTTCCTAATCATGAATGACCATCACTTCTAATAAAACTATTAAGGCTAACAATCTCCCCTTAAGGGGTGGTCATTCAAATGATGCTCCACTTGATTAGTTCTTTACTTTTCTCGAGCTTGAACTTTGCGTGTAGATATAGAATAGTCTTGATTCTTTGTTCCTTCATGCTTTGTGATCTGATAATGTGGTTGTTTGCCGTTGTCAACTTCGTTGGATAGGTATCTCCACGTATTTCTCCACCATGCTCACACTTCTATTTGACTTTGGTTACCAATGATGTAGTTCTCGAGTCTTTAAACTTTGTGTTCTTTGACATTGCGAAGAATCTTTTAACTTTGATTATGATGAAAACTTTCATGTGTTGTTGGTATGAGCATGTGTAGAATCTGCACGATCAATCCGCTCCGGAGCTTCCATAAGAAGAAAACATAAAACAGGTTAGTAATAAGCGGATTCCGGCACTTACAAGTTTGAATTTCGAGGGTGTTAACGGCATAGTGTGAAAACACTCTCTAATTCTCCCAAAGGCCGTTCTGGCTGGAGTCCCACAAGTGAGATAACGCGATATACCAAGTACATCTACAGTTCGGATGAGTCGCGAGGTACACGAAGCATCACCTCACGACTGTAGACCGTTTGAGACACACTAAGCGTAATCCACGGGAGTTACCGAAGTGACTGCTGTCAGTAGGCTGCTTGATGTTGACCCTGGCAGGAGTTTCCATTCAATCACTGAAGATCACAGTGTGAAACTTCTCATAAATGTTACGGCAGATTGCTAAGATATACGTAGGACTCTAGAATATATCACTTGTGTCCTTATTGATGAACAACAAGCGATGTCATGTCATGTGTTCCTATGAGATCTTTTGATGAATCTCGTGGCTCTAGACTCAATTAGTGCATTTTGGTTTTCTGGCGGAGACTAGGGAGAGGTCTCCTTCTTCAATACCAACGATCTCTAAGAGAAATTATGTAGGGTTCCTTTTAAGAGGAATTGAGTGGCTAGAAGGTTTAGTGCGGTCGTCACGGGTCCATGACGTCTTTGATCTTCAATACCGGTGTCATCTAGTGACAACCAGTAGCATATGAATTGAACCCGGTTTATGCCCTAAGGTTGAATATGGAGGGCTATTTCTTTTCACCCTTTCTTTACATTTCTTTTTAATTCTTCAACCCCTTCTTTCTCCTTTCTCACATTACTCCTTTTTTCAATCATTCCTAAGGACTTCTAATAATAACTATTTGTGAAGTCCTTGGGTAGATCCCTCCGGCTCTGGCGGATCATAGGACGGATTTTCCTATCCTTAGTCACCTTATAACTCCATGACTGTCCTATTGTTGCCATAAAACCATTTTTCTTGAAAATCTCTCGAGTGTTTATGATAGTAAACATGTTTGAGACACTCCGAGAGTTTTATATTTTCAGAAACACTCCCCTTCACATGTGCTTATAAGTTTTAACAGAAATCTGCACATAGAGGGTAGAGTTTGCACTTTTGAATTGATCGGCTCATGATAGACAATTCCCCACGAGACACTATTACGTTGCCTAGTTAAAGAGTTCCATTGTCGGTTTTTAGGTGACAACTAGCTCTAATAACTAACTTGAAGTTGTAAACACTCCTTGAAAAGGAGGTTAGACCCATGAAAGTGCATATCTATCACAAGTTTCTCGAGATGGTACATTTACTGACTTTGATTCCCGTCAATTCATTGGTTCCGTCTGAGTCGAGCTCATTTTGAGATTCAAACAACGATCATTAAACTTTTTGATCACATTTTAATCACGTCTCCTCCCCCTCAAAAATAGCATATTCGTGATATTTTTGATATCAACGGATTAAACAACATTTTAGAATCTTTTGGGGAGACAAACGGATTTGATTTAAGCATGAATTTGGAACATTTTAGTTTTATACTCCCCTTTAATAAAGCATAATCAATTAAAGGGTTTTAGAGGGAGTTATCTTGAGCACAAAGTATTTTGAAAGATTTTGAAAATCTTTTGAACAATCTTGAAAAGGTGCTCAAGATGATGATGATTTCTCACCATTTTTAAATGTAGTGCAGTGAAGCGTACACTTGATTTTTCTATAAAAAGCACGAGTTTTGATTTGAAAAATAATCAAAAGTCATCATTTTAGTCCGGGTTTAAATCTTGAAGTATCACGAAAGCCATTATTTTTGAGAAATTTTGAGAAACGACATGTTTTAGAAAACATATAAAGAACTCTCGCTCAAGCATCTGTACATACCATATCATTGTTGAATGACATTTCTAGAAGCGTCTGAGAATATCGATTATCACGAGAGACATGTCGTGAGAAGAATATTTTTGGATTTTTGATTTTATATTGTTTTTGTATTTTTGAAAGTTTTATATTTTTATATTTTGCTTTTGTTGGTTTTCAAATTTTGTATTTTGTTTTTCAAAAATATTTACAGCGAAGCTTTTGGAAAATCATTTTCAAGAAGATTCGAGAAGACGTTCTAACTCCTCGGGGTTAGGCTTGCATTCCAATTCGTCGAACTAAATTGTCAAACCTTTCTTTTGGAAGGGCTTTAGTTAATAGATCGGCGAGTTGGTAATCTGTCTTCACGAAGAATAATTCAACAGGTACCATTTTCGAACGTACTCTTTGATGAAGTGATAGCGGACACGGATATGCTTAGTCTTTGAGTGATGAACGAGATTGCATGATATGGCTATGGCACTTTTCGAGTCACAATACATAGGTATTTTATCGAAAGTAAAGCCATAATCGTTGAGTTGTGTTCTCATCCATAGAACTTGAGCACAACATGCAGATAGAGACACATACTCAACTTCACGGTTGAAAGTGCAGGTGCAATCTTGTTTCTTTGAAGACCGACTTACTAACTTTTCACCCAAAAATTGTGCTCCTTCGGATGTACTTTTTGCTGTAACTTGATCACCTGCGTGGTCCGCATCCGAAAAGGCAATTAGATCAAATCCGGATTCCTTCGGATACCAAAGTCCCATGTGAATGGATGTCTTCAGGTACCGAAAGATCCGTTTAACCTCTTTGAGGTGCGTTCGGTAGGCTTTGCGAAACCGTGCTAATAAGCAAACAACAAAATGAATATCAATGGTCGACTAGCGATGAGGTACATGAGAGAAGCAATCATGCTCCGATATTTCTTAGGATCAATAGGTTTCCCAAACAAATCGGCTCCAATTTTTGGTGAAGTTACCATTGGTGTTCCGACAGAGTCACAATTATCCATACCATGATTTTTCAAAATCTCAGTTGTATATTTAGCTTGATTTATAAAAATTCCACGAGGGAATTGATGTATTTGTAAACCAAGAAAGAATTTTAGTTCCCCATCATGGACATTTCAAATTTACTTTTCATGAGATTTTCAAAATGTTTTGAAAGATTCGGATTAGTGGACCCAAAGATGATGTCGATCCACGTAAATCTGAACACTCAAAATGTCGTTTTGCATTTTTGTGTAAACAAGGTAGGATCAACTGTTCCTTTGGTGAAATTGTTTTGGATAAGGAAAGAGGACAGTTCGTCATACCACGCTCTCGAGCTTGTTTCAATCCATAGATTGCCTTTTTGAGTTTGTAGGCGTAGTCGGATGATTCCATGTCTATGAAGCCTTACGGTGACTCACGTACACTTCTTCTTCGAGTTCCATTCAAGAACGCGGTCTTAATGTCCATCGATAAACCGTGATGTTTTTGTGGCGGCATAGGCTAAGAATAATCCTGCTTCAAGTCTAGTTACCGGCGCGAATGACTCTTCAAAGTCTATCCCTTCCTCTTGTCTGTATCCTTTGGCCACAAGGCGAGCTTTGTTGCGAATGACAGTCATTTCTTCATCCCGTTTGTTCTTCCATAACCATTTGAGATCAATGACGCGAACGTCAATGGGTCTTGGAACCATTTCCCAAGAGTCATGTAGGCGGTATTGGAGAAGTTCCTCCTGCATTTCTTCTATCCATGCGGGTTCTGCCATTGCCTCGCGAATGTTCTTTGGCTCTATATTGCTAATTGAGCAAAGGTAAATGCATAAGTCGCAATCGGTGGCAAGTTGGCGTCTCGTCTGAATTGGCCTTGAAGGTTCACCAATAACTTGTTCAATTGGGTGGTCTTTTGTCCACTTAAGAGTAGAAGGATACCGTTGGTTATACGTATGCGAGTTAGATGGTTCTCGTAAGCTTGAAGATGATTCACTGATTCCGTAGCAAATGTATTTTCAAATAAGTCTTCATCTAACGTTGCATCGTTATGGTTTTGGTTTTGCTCATCAACTGCGGTAGAGCGGGTGCAATAGCTGGAGTAGATGTAGATGATGTTGATGGAGTTGGTGCATTGGTTTCGACCGTTGTAGATGCATCTTCGGTTGGTGGTGGAGGATGATTTTGAGCGGGTGCAGTGGAATGATGGTTTGATGCATTTGTCGAAGTTCCACCATAGTATTCATCGAACATTAACTCAAAGAAATTCTCCCATTCTTGTTCTTTAGGATTGTCAAGCGAAGTTGATTGAGCTCTTTGAGTTACGAGTCCTGAACTGATGTGTCGAAGTCTCTGGTTTAGTGCGGGATCTAGAGCGAGTCTCTCAGAAGCCATATGTGAAAGTTCGTCAAACTTCACATTCATCGTCTCCATGATCCTCCTAGTTCTCCTGTTATACACCTTGAATGCCCTCGAGTTATCTGAATATCCAATGAAGATTCCAATATCACCTTTTGCTTTCAGTTTTCCAAGATCTTCTCTGTCATTCAGAGGATAGCACAAAGCGCCAAATACGTGAAAGTAAGAGATATCCGGTTTTCTGTTGTTCACAAGCTCATATGGGGTTTTATTGAATCTTGGATGGATGAGGGATCGGTTACGAGTGAAACAAGCGTGGCAACGACATCACCCATAGAAATAACGGTGCACTAGAATAGATTAGCATTGTCGCGAGCTTCCACAAGAGTTCGATTTCTTCTTTCAACTACCCCATTCTGCAGTGGAGTTCTAACAACTGATGTCTGATGTGTGATTCCAACATCTTCAAAATAAGATCTTAACTCGATTAGTGAATTCAGGTGCCGTTATGTTCTTACAACCCTTCGGAGTTTGAAGAAGTACTTGAATTCGTTTGAAGGTGATGATGATGCCTTGTGCTTCGTCTTTTGATCTCAGAAACTTAACCCATGTATATCTCGAATAATCATCGACGATAAAAAGAATATACTTTTTCCCATTAATGCTTTCAACTCTCATTGGGCCACATAAGTCCATGTGCAACATATGCAACTTTGCTTCGAACTAGGTGCGGTTTTGGGTTTATATGATGCTCTTTTGCTTTTTCCTTGTTCGCATGATGGACATAAGTGATCCTTGGTGTATTTGAACTTTGGAAGTCCGTTGACGATGTTGTCTTTGGCAATTTTGTTGATGGTGTCGAAATTGAGATGGGATAACCGTCAGTGCCACAACCAGGACGTGTTCGGATGCTCGTGTCATAAAACATATTGGTGATGAAGAGGCCATTTGATTGATGTCGATAGCATACAAGTTTGTATCACGATTCCCAGTTAAGAGATCATTGCCATCCAAGTTTCTAACGAAGCAAGCATTTTTCCTAAAAGCAACCTCTAAATCGCATCACGAACTGCCCGGCGAAAACAAATTGTGTTCCAATCCTTCGACATAGTAAACCCGAGTGATCAAATAATTTCCAAAAGGTAGATCTCCATAACCCATGATAGCTGCTACATGATCATTTCCGAAAGCGTCACGGTTCCTATGAATTTCAGACGAAATTGATCAGCAGCTTCAGATTCCGGTCATGTGCTTGGAGCAACCCGAGTCGACGATCCAAAGACATATTTCGATAACCTGCCGTAACGAAGAAAGAATATTGTGGAATCCGTTTTGATTTTGGTTCCTTTGGGTTAGAGGTAAAATCCTTATCACACTCAGAGAAGGTTTCTCTGGGAGAGTTACGGTTCATCACTCATTCTACCATTCGGAGTGTGAAAGTTCTACTTGTGGGTTTCCAAATATCATCCCTATAGTATACACTATAGTTCCCGTCAGTAGTGTAAAGCCTAAGTTTTGCAACTAGTCTTCCTACTCGTTTAGCGTAAGATCTTTTTGGAACGTTCTTCTTAACAGGCTTATCATTCACATTCTTAGAAACACAATCATCTTGAACATTAATTAAAGATTTCTTGCAAGTTAAACAAAGAGATTCAACACATTCATTAGACTTAGCAAGTTTCATAGGTTCAGTACATTCAGATGAAATGTCTTTCTTATTCAAAAGCGGTAAATTCCTAGGGTGTTCTTCTACTTTCTTCTCTTTATTCAAGCTACTACTCCTAGAGGCAGTCGAGACTCTATTGTTCCTTGTATTGCTCTTAGGCTTTAGTCTGCTGCTCCTAGAGGTGCTTTCTAGTCCTGTAGAAGGTAAGGCACACGCATTAGGATTCACATTTTTATGAAGGGAGGTGGTTTCACCTTTCCTAGTCTCTTTAGAGTGCTTTTCTAAACTTATGTCGTTTGTTCCATATGTTTTAGATGGGGCGAGACGCATTAGTGGTTCTCATCTTAAAAAGGCCAGGTGCTAAAACTTTTGGTTTCTCGATAACCGCTTTTCCTTTATCAACATTTTGTTTAGGTAGGGCAGGTGGAGTGACTGGTTTTGATGAAACATTTTTCTCATTGACTTTTGGAGGAGGCATAGAAGCAGACATTTTTGGTTTGGAAACCGGTTTGGGAACATTTGCTTTCTCCTGCATCAATGGTTTTTAATCACAGTATCCACTGCCTTTCCTTTTTGACTTTCCAGGTGAGCCCTCAAAAGATCATTTTTCGCTTTCATGTCATTGTAGGCACGCTCATACGACAGTTTGTCATATTTGCATTCCTCAGTTTTTCGATCAAGTTGTTTAAAATATGACACATTTTCTTTTCAAGTTTTTCAAGAGCTTTTTCATATTTTGAAACAATTTCGGAGGTCTCAGACTGGAGTCTTTCATGATCTTCAACAGAATATGTTTGCAAAATAATGGACATAATATCAGTAGTCAGAACATCTTGGAAGAGAGAATCATTTAAATTTTCCAAAACTTGGATGTGTTCAACACTTTCATTAGCTTGCTTTACCAGGGATTTATGGTCCTTGACAAAGTCATCTGTTTCTTTCAAAAAGGCTTGTTCAAAATGAATTACCCTTGAGTTGATGTTAGTCATGGTGAGGGGCAATTTGAGTTTCAAAAAACTTTTTCTGTTCAATATCAAAACTATTAAACCGGATGTTTGTTGTAATATTGGTTTTAGTTTTAACGGTCTCTTGAAGATCTGCAATTCTCATTTTCACATTTTCCAAAATACTTCTGTCATCACTTGTGTTAAAAGGATTGTTTGAAGACATTTGTTCAATGTTCGAAAGAGATTTGGAGACAACAACTGGTTTTGAAGCGATTTTGAAGCGGTGTTGACACTTTGTTTGAAACACTTGGTTTGGTGGAAAGCGTTGATTGAGAAACAAACGAAATACCATTAATTTTGTTCCATTTGTTATAATCAATTGGTTTGATTTCCGGATGTTTTAGTTTCATTTTTGATCTACTCTCCTCAGATAGTTCCAACGTTTCAAGAGAATCATGCACAATTATGGGTTCATGCAAAGGTTTTCCATTGTTCAACACATTCGAGATTCTTTTGAGCTTTCTTGAGGAAACGGAAGGGTGAGTTACCAAGTGCCATTTATGTGAAGTATGAAAAATTGGATTTACTTGATTAGAAAGCATCTTGTTTGTTTTAGCTGAATGACCCGTTGTAAGAAGTAAATTATCCAATTTTTGATTTTTTTCAGTTTTATCAAGAATTTCATCAAGAAGAGAATCTTCTCGTTTTGAAAAATCGGCAATCAACTGTTTCTTCTCTTTTTCAAGATCAGAAAACAGTGCTTTTGTTTAGAAAGTTGGTCATTTAGATCAGAAATTTCCTTGTTTAAAGATTTTATTTTCAAGTTCAAATTCACATCAAGTGTGTCATACTTGAGTTGCAATGTTTTTCTTAAAACAGAATTTTGATAACCAATTTCTAATTCTGATACTTTGTTTGTATGAAATTCAAAGGCTTTGGCGTTCTCCTTGTAACTCTCAAGCTCAGTGGTCAATTTAACATTAGCGGCCTTAACCTCGCGATTGACCTTACTAACTTTCTCAATTTCAATGCCACACTGATTGATTAATGATTCAAAATAAGCACGTGTTTCCTCATCGTCTCGTATTTTGTGCCACACATTCTCCACTAGGATCCACATCTGGATTTTCAGAGTTAGTATTGCTACAACTTGGATTGTCCAGGTATGTATCATAAGTAGGTGCTGGCGTCCAGAAATCTTGTTCGTCATGAGTGAACACATCAAATATGACATTGTTATAGCATGGATCAATGATTGGTACCTCGGATACTGCGTTGGCGTCATAGGCAGGAAGTGCGTCGAGTCGATGTCGTACTTAGTCTCCTTAAGATTTGCCATGAAGATGCAGTTCGCATTGATTTCCTCGAGGTCTTCCAAATCATCCACAATAGCGAAAAATCATTTTCCTCGGCACTCAACTGTATCCACGCTTCTTGCTTGTGCTAACAGCATAGCTTTCCGAAGAAACTCAGCATTCTTCTTGTGTGGCTTAGTTGGACAATTTCGTGCCATGTGACCCATTCCTTGACAGTTATAACACTTAACCTGATTACCATGATTCACATTTCCATAATTCCCAACATTTGGGCGCAACATTCCCATTCGATTACCCCTTTGCTCTATTCCCAACATTCGTCCCATCGATTTCCAACATTCGACCCAACGATTACCACGATACGGAACCGTGATTACCCATAAATCCGTAGCATATCCTGTGATTCCCAATAACTCCAACCATTTGTCCTTGATTACCCATATTCACACCGGTTGTTTGCAATTTGCACATTGCGAGTGTTTGATGAAATCCTTTGGTTGTTGTTAGTTGGTGTGGAATAGCGACTTTTGAATGCTTTACCCAATAAAGAAGTACATATACTTGTTGCAAGGTTAAACTTCGGTGAGTTTAGGATCGGTGATTCCTTGTTCACTGGTATTGTTGATCAGGATAGAATTGTTGTTGTGGTTGTGGAATGTATTGCTGCAAGTTGTTGTTGTTGTTGGAAGATGATGAAGCTTGTTGTTGTGTATTCCTTTGAAGATTGAGTCTTTGCAATGAGTGCCAATGGATCATGATTCTTTGCCAATCTTTCTTTCGTGACTTCATTCACTTCACTTGGTTTTGTTTGAGAAAATCGTTGAGTTGATCAAAGTTCACTTGATGTAAGTCTTTTGTTTGGTTGACAATAGTGACATATCGTCCCCATTCTTATGGAAGATTGTTCAGGAACTTGATGTTTTGAGCGATAGTTACGGGTGTCAACTTGTTTTTTATAAGCTCATTCATCAAAGTGCAAAACCTTCCATAGTAGGATTCAATGGATTCTCACGGAGTAGAAGTAAACTTTCCCATTCAGGTTAGCAACTTGTTCTCCATGTCTTGTTGACCAATTTTCGTTCCATGACAAAGCCGTCTAACACGTTCCCACATATCGGCGGTTTCACAAGCTGTCTACGCAGCAAAGATGTCTATTGGTAAACCCGGTTGGATAATATGAATTGCCATGTCATCTGCATCCGACTTGTTTCGATCCTCTGCGATATTCGATCGTAGGTTTTGAAGACGAGAAGATGGTTGGACGGGAGGTGTTGCATCTGCATTTCTAGGTACATGAACTTGTCGAGGCTTGAAGGGTCCATCCTGAATGGATTTAATCATGAGTTTTCCATTAGGTTTGGTCTTGATGTAGCGAAGCATACGACTTGTCCATTGAAGATAACCACCTTTGCCAACATAGGAGGGCGGTTTTCGGCACAGTTTGCATGAATGTCTTGTAGAGTTGCCATTGATGAAGGTATGATATGATAAAGTTGATGTAGGATCGATTCAGCGATAAAGGAGTTGTGTTGATGAAGATAAGCTTTGTTTGAGGTTTTCTAAAGTCGTACTCGTAACCTTGGTTCTTAAAAAATTTAAGCCCAAAATTTGAAATTCACTATAATAATCAATTCAAAGGTCGTATGAAAAATTTGAGTTATGACAATTTTGGCGTAAATTTGACCGAAAATTTGAATTTAGGCCAAAAATTTGAATTTTTGACCAAAATTTTCACAGTTAAACCAAAATTTGAATTTAGTAAAATTGAGCGTTTAGTCTCCTCAAAATTTAAATTTTACTCAAGTTTTACTCAAATTGAGCGTTTTTAAACCTTTATGCGTTAAGAAGAGCTTAGGCGTAGAAGCGAAGTTACTGAAGGCGAGGCTTAGGCGTAGAGATTGTGCTTATGCGTAGGATCTTATCGTAGGATCTTAAGCGTAGGATCTTATCGTGTCGGCTTAAGTAGGAATCCTTATCGCGTGCTTGATATCTAGCTTAGCGTAACCTTAAGCTTATGCGTGAACAAAAAGTTACTCGTAAATCGTAAACCTTACGCGTAATTGTGAAGTTATGCGTAGAGTTACTCGTAAGCTTTTAGCTTATCCGTAAACTATGGTTAAGAACCAAAATCCTTTACCTTTGTCACCGTAAGGGATATCCACAAGTCGAAGTGTTCCACACACTTATCCAAGTGAGGAAGCAGCGAGTAACCGTTATAGATCGAAGATTCTTCACCAAAAAGTTATGCGTAGAAAACTAGGGTTTTGACTTTTTGACTTCTCTGCGTAATAGAAATTTCCAACGATTCAAATGATTTCTTTTGCACATATAGCCTTAAAAACACTCGAATAACCCAAAAATGTTGACCTTTTTCACCCAAAGTGCTTAGAAAAGTTACAGTAGAAATGACCAATGAACCAAATCACGAGTTCAAAAATGAAAAACACGTAAAGCTTGAACTTTTGCAAAAAACTAAAAATTTAGCACCAAATAAACCTTAAACCACAAGAATCTTGAATTTTTAAGTGCAAAAATTAAAGCTTTAAGCGTTTCAAATATGTAAAACGAGAGCTTATACGCAAACAGTACCAACCTTCAAAACAAACACAAACACTCCTAAACCATTGTTAGGCGATTGATACCAATTGTAGGACCTTACTTTTATATCAACCTTATCGCGTAACACAACCCACTTACCAACACAAGATGAACACGTTAAACCAAGCACTTATGCATTATAAGAAGATGAAATAAAGAAAGGAAGATGGTGACTTGATGTTATATGGATCGTGTATGTGAAGATAAAGATGAAAACAATAGATGTTTTTTTCAAAGGAAAAACACACACACACACATTTAAAGCACACCCCTCAAATGACAATTTGAGTATTTATAATCTGAACTTGAAGTTTCCCTAAAGGGTTTCCTTGGGCTTTGTATGGGCTTCGTTGGATTGGATTTGGACGTGGGATATATGAGCTTATAGGCGGCAAGCTTAGCTCATCTTTTAACCAAATAGCTTATCCCAATCCTCGAGCCCGTAGACTATTCTATCACGATATCTAACACACGTTACAAAGTTCCTAATCGTGAATGACCATCACTTCTAATATAAACTATTAAGGCTAACAGATTTCATTTTGTCTTTGATTGTATGTGTGTATGCTTGCATGTTTAACATGTCCGGCTAAATTTCTTGTGTGTTTACTTAAATCTATAAAACCTAGTTATTAATTATTGATTGATTGTCTCTTATCTTAATTGTAATTGGCTTAGGAGTGCATTAGGCCATCGTTGTGTTTTTAATGCTTGAGTAATCTTTGTGACCTTAGTTTATAGTCATGGCGGAATTGTATGCTAAACATCCAAAGATAACCTTAGTGTTAGTTTATGAATCCTAGAGATTTAAGTAGGCAATAACCTTAAGGTAGTCTCAAAGTTAGGGATAAGCATACCCCTCGACCTTAGAAAACAAAACGCGTTAAGAATAAGGACGTGACAATTCAACCACCAATAAAAGATAACCAGGGAGTAATAGTATCTAGGTAGACACATTTTAATCATCATACGAGCACACATCAATAGACATAGACTACCCATTAGTTTAGATAATTAGATAGTAGAAGTAATCGGTAGAAGTACCAAAACCCCCAAAGCCAAACCCCGAGATTTTACCCTTAGCTTTATAAAAAAATATAAAAAAGATAAAAAAATAATCTTCCTCAACCTCAAACCTTAGCGTAGTAAATCTCTCATAAGCATTCCTATTCCCTTAGAGAATGATATCAGTACCCGAGGCTTGCCCAATACTACACTACAACGATTAGGTTCTTTGCCTAGGGTGTTGAAAAACTTGCTCGACGAAAAGGAAGTTCCTTTGACCCCGAACACGTTATACGCGCATCAAGTTTTTAGCGCCGTTGCCGGGGAATAGAATAGCTAGTTAGATTTCTATCTCGTTTAGATTCCTTTGCTTGATTCCTATCAAGTAAGATTTTTTTCTCATTTTTAGCTTCCTCTTAGTCTATTCCCCTTCTTCGTGCCTTTGTTAGCAATCCCATCACTTTTCATCATGGAAGGTGATAACCCACCACCACTCATCGACCCACCAATCATTGACCAGCCAAGAGGCCGTACTCTTGGTGAATACTCTAGACTAAGCCACCAAGGCTATAGGAACACTATTGAGCTCCTCGATCAAGCTCAAACTACGGCCCTGCGATCCGACACCATCTGGTTGGTGCAAAACAGATGTGCATTCCATGGACTTCGTTCCGAAGATCCTAATTAGCATCTCAAGGACTTCCTTAAAATCGTTGATTCTATCAACCTTGATGCTACTACACGGGAGACCACGCGCTTGCGTCTCTTCCACTTCTCTCTACGGGACCAAGCTAGTAATGGCTTAGTGACTTCCCTTGGGATCCATCTCAAGTTGGGATGATCTACTAAGTTTCCTTGCCCAATTTTTCCCTCTAGGGAGAACTATTAAAATTAAGAATGAAATCTTGATGTTCCAACAACGTCAAGGTGAATCTCTCTACGAGGCATGGACTCGATTCAAGGACTTGTTCTATAAAGTCCCTCATCACGGCATATATCTTTGGCTTCAAGTCCAAATCTTTTACGACCATGTCAACTTCTCAACTAAGCAATCCATCGACCAAGCGGCCGGTGGTAAACTTAGTGATCTTACCGCGGAAGAATCATGGGGTACAATTGAGGACCTTGCCCTCTATGAAAACAAAAGTTGGAATGACCCCCGTGAGTTACCCAAAACCGTCAAGGCAATCTCCTTGCCTCCCATTGACTCACAAACTTCCGATCGTAGGATGCTTGAAGATCAAGTAAAATTCCTAATGAGCTCCTATGAAAATCCTAAGTCTTCACATCAAGTGAACAAAATCACTCTACCTTGTGAGTTATGTAGTGGTCCCCACGACACTCGTGATTGCACAAGACTCCCTAAACAAGCTTTTGCGGACTATGCCTCCACGCGTACCGTTGGAGCGGGAGAGAAGTGGTACACTTTCAAGCCCGAACAAAAAAACTTAGGAAACTCCTACAACCCCTCATGGAGAAATCACCCTAACCTCAGGTGGAGCCAAACTCAAACCCACCTAAAAGCTCATCTAGTCCACCAAATAGGTCCAACCCTCCATCCGGGAATTCCACTAGTCTTGAGGAAATTGTGTCTAGATTCATGTCATCTCAAAAAACTCGATTGACTAAGCTTGAAGCCGATTTCAAGCAACGACAAGGCGAGATGACAAACAACCTCGAGCCCTCTTTAAAAGCCTTCAATGACCGAGAAATTAGAGCACTACCAAGTGACACTATAAAGAACCCAAAAGTGAATTCGATTTCATCGACTTCATGTTCTTGCTCACCTTGGGAGAGTGCATATCCATGCCCTTCTGTCAGTTCATCGGTCAACGCCATCAACACGGGTTCCAAGCGATCCTCATAAAGTACCAAGGACCGAACCATTGGTCCACCAACTCTTGAGAAACCCGTCAACCAAGAACCCAACCTAATCTAGAAGAGGATTACAATGAACTCCACCAAGAAAAACCGGTTCTTGAAGTCTTGACTCATGCGCCTTATTTTAATGCATTAAAAGAAAAATATGAGCAAGAACTTAATTTAAGAGAACATGGGTCCGCATTTGTGAAAAATAAGTTACCTAAGAAAATAGATGATCCCGGGCTATTCATTATTTCATGTAGGCTTGGAAACTCCAAACCTTTCGACACTTTAGCCGAATTAGGATCAAACATTAATCTTCTTCTGTTGTCCCTCCATAGAAACCTTAACCTAGGTAAGAAAGAACCAACGGAAACCATCTTAGTTCTAGCGGATGGTAGTATGGCATATCCGGTAGGGATAGTAAAATACATGGTAGTACACGTAGGTAAATTGACTCTTTTGGCGGATTTCCATGTGCTAGACATGAACAAAGACCCGACATGCCCATTATTAGTAGGAAGAGGATTCTTAGCTACCGCTAGTGCCATAATTGATTGTAAGATGTCTAAAATAGTGGTAGGAGAAGGGAATGCTAGGTCAGTTTATGATGTCAAGAAGCATATCTACTACAAAGAGGAAGAAATTCCCTACGAGATCATGTTGTATAGAAAACCATCTAGATATGGACCTTGGACTAGTAAAGATTTTATAGGTCCTCAACGACCTTTCTATCAAGAGGAGACCTTGGACTAGTAAAGATTTTATAGGTCCTCAACGACCTTTCTATCAAGAGGAGGCCTTTGTAAGTGACTCAACTTTCCATGAGCAAGAATTGGCTAGGGATATGGAAGTGAACCCGTTCAAGGATGCCTTAGTGTTTAGGAAGATGACCGAGTTCCTAGGAACCTTGCCCGTTAATCTTAACATGAATAACTAGAAAGTTGAGAGTGAGAAGCCTAAGCATAATTGGAATTGGGATAGACCACCTAATGATGGAAATGGAGAATGGCACATTAGGATGTGTTAGAAATTGGAAATTCCATAATGAAGTGTCGGTCACCCCAAATATAATCTAGCATAAGTTAGCTCGTAGACATATCGTTATTTACGTTGTTTTGTAGTCAATTAGTTAGTTGTTAGCTTAGTTATTAGTTTAGTGCAACTTAGGTGGAGGAAGGACGGGTCTTTACCCACTGTATGCCTGATCCATAGCCCGATAGGAGGGCGTTTAGTTTGTAACTATAAATACCCTTCCTGCTAAGGGAAGGGTGGTGCTTCTTTGATAATCTAACATTTCCTTTTGATTATTTCTCTCTCTAGAACACCCGCTCCTCTCTTCATCTCTCTAACAATGGCATACTTGTTTAATCATAATCCTAGACCACCCGAATCATCTAAAGAACATAAAATACACGATCCTACAAATGGTATCAGAGCCTAAGTTTTGTTGTTTGTGTTGATTCTCGTGCTCGATTCATGGTTTCATGCAGTTTTCATGCGACTTGTTGATGCGGTTTATGTTGTTATGTATGCGGTTTGATATGATTGTGAAATGGTTGATGTGTTTGCTGCTGATTAGATGTTGTTGGTGTTTACATGAAGTTTATTCTTGATGAATCTGTTATTTTAAGCAGTTTTTATGTTTTGGTGTTGTTTGCATTGCGGCTGCTGTTATGCGGTTTGTGAAGCTGCTGCGGTTATGCGATTTGTGAAGCTGCTTTTGATGAGTTTTACAATTCGGTTTGTGGTATACTTCGATGCGGTTTGTCAAAGTATTGTCTAAATTCGTTGTTACAAATGCGGTTTGTCACATTTTACTCTATGCGGTTTGAAGTTTTTTCTTCAAAGAGGTTTGTCAAAACTGTCCAGATTCGATGTACCGAAAGAGATTTGTCTCTATGCGGTTTGATGCTATGCGTTTTGACGCCTTAGTATGCGATTTGTCTTGTTTAGAATCATGCGGTTTGTGTAAACAGGAATGATGCGATTTGTCAAAAAGTCAACTGCTACTTTTGAGTGTGCGGTTTGTTAAATGGTACAGGATGCGGTTTGTCTAAGCTTTTATGCGGCTTGACTCATCTTGATGCGGTTTGAAGGTTGTTGGTTTAAAGCGATTTGTCACTGACAGGGTTCGTTATGTTGACCAACTAATGACTACTAAACCAGAACCAAATCACATTCAAACAACAGATTCATTGACTCATACAACTGATTCATTCAAACATTTATCCAACGTCATCAAACTATCTTACATAATCATCAACATGATCATACATCAGTGATAGATCAACAAATCACAAGTATCAACAACAACTACATATCAATCATCATTTCGAATCCTAACTCTTTCGTTTTCTAAAAACAACAACATCAGACTCGACAAGATCAGACATCATCGTTCAAGACTCTATGCTACAAAATACAATTAATTGATCTCAGAATCATTCCTCGTGTTCTTCTCATTGAAACATCAAGACTCGAAGGCCTTTCCACACGAGAAGGAAAACATCATTGATCTAAAAGCCTTTGACAATATCCAAAGATAAGGTCAAAGAATATAAAAAGTATGTTATTTCTTTTCCCATGATTCGTTCAAAAAGGGTAAATACAAGTTTCACAAGTCATGGTCGGATAATCAAAATCTAATGGACATTCACAAGATCTCAAATTTATTCATGGGTTAAAAATAAATCAAAGATCACTTTCAGATCCGTACAAACCCAATGAAATCTTCACAGATCTTCTACAATCAAGTTTCAAACCATTTCATATATCTAATGTAAAACATGTCAAAGATCTCAGCCTTGTTCCATATGTGAATGGTTCTTCAAACACATAGATCTCAATCGATCTATACACATAGAAACACATGCTTCATATATCATGTTGAACCTTAGACCTTGATAGATCTTTGAGCGATCGTGGATCGTTAGTAATGCTTATGTAATCACAAACACACTAATAGACAGTCTCTATTACTTGTATTCTAAAGCAGAAATCAAACACAAGTAAGAAAAATTATAACTAAGAATACTTTGATCCTCTATGGATCTTTAAATAGAACTAAAACTTGTTTTTCAAACTCGTACATCATTCATACTAATGTGTTCCTTTTATAGACAAGGAACCCTAAACCGTTTCCCAAGAAACGTATAATCATAAAACTCAAAGAGATATACATTATCACTTCCTAATAAAGCTCATGCATATCCTAACTAACTATAAAATACGGAATATCTATCTCCTTGAGAAACAAACTACGCGGTTTTACTACTTCCACATAATCATTTCTTCAGCAGATTCTAGGCCAGAATCCATTAGCGATATTTTCGTGATTTCTTATTTAGTAGAATTCCCAACAATCCTCCCATAATCTTGAATTTGACATGGTTAAGTTCAAGATTCTTGATGGATCTTTAACACTTCAGAACAAGAGGATTGAATCGAACATCAGACAAAGAACCAACAATCACACCTCTATGATGGCAAAATTTTGAAACTCCAGATCTTTGCAGCAACAAATGAAAAAATGTACATCAAAACAGATTAGTTTCATACTATTCTCATCACATCCAGGTGTGTTAACTCATGTGAGAGGTGAATCATTGAAAATAATGGATTTGATGTCTCTTTACCAATAGCCATCACTATGGGAGTAGCCAAATGTTTAAGTTCGAAAACTATGGTACACTGATAACCATCTAATTTGTAGCAAATCAGTAGCTATAAACGGATTTAAGATAATGTCTTTACCGTAGCCGTTTGCTCGGACTAGTCAATTCTTAGGGAAAAGAATCACCTTTGGTGAATTGATAACCCAATATGGTATTTCAACTTTACCACAAGCCATATACTTGTGGGCTAGCCAATTCTGGATTCAAAAAGGAATAAGCCATGGTGAATTGATTACCATACAACCCTCAGCAATTAAGCATGGGTGGTTGCATACCCTATGATTTTGAGCAAACCATTACACTATCAACAATTTGATGTCTTTACCAAAGTTGTACCTTTGGACTAGCCAACTCTTTGATGTACACAAGGCACAGTGGTGATTGATAACCATCAACAGAGTGATATACAACAAACCTGCAAGAAAAAATGAGACAAACAAATAATATACAAGACAGTTTTTTTTTTTTTTTTTTAACTAAGAATGAAACAAAGAAAGAAAGAAATAATACAAGATACCAGAATCAAGAAGAAGCTTGGTGTTGCAAAAGCTGAGTCTTGATCAACCCAATCAATTGTTCAGCATGTGTCATATCATTCCCCACTGGATCAGGAGGAACCTCCAAGTTCCTTCTAAGCATACGTTTCATCAGTTTCATAGCCAAAGGATAAAGCTTATTAGAAAACATATACACAGACATCCCACACTTTGTCTCCACAACATGCACACTTGGGATAGGATAAAATCTCTAAGTCTCAACCTTCCACTTATGTGACTCCTTCCAAATTGAATACCCTTTACCATTTTAGGTGAGAGTCGAAAAATAACGAAGATCTCGATAAGTACAAACCAGAACCCCAGGGTGTATGAGTGGCATATCTGTGTGACAAGGCCATGAAGAGTAATCAAATATTTCCTATCCACCAAATGAAGTATGTCCTTCAAGAAAGTAAACTGCCTAGAAGAGTTATCAATCCTATATATGGTGTTAAACTGTCCATCAGTCAATGTCCATTTGGTCAACACACTATAAGAACCCTCAGGAAAAGTCCCAGAAGAACCCACTTTGATAAATGTTGTATCAACAGACTTTAGGTCCAAATGCTTAGAAGAAACACCCTTGTGAGATTTATGAACTCTAGAGGCCTGTGTCCCAGCGAATCTCACAGATCTCCTAATGGCAATGTGTCTCCTTTTGGACATCCTTTTCCCCCTCCTCCCAGGTATATAAATGCCCATAGAAAAAGAAGAAGATAATTTCTCAGATGTACTAGAGGCATCTTCAGTAGAAACAGAGGGAATTAGAACAGGACCACCCATTGCATATAACTTATCAAGCTCTTCTCTGGCCTGTTTAGCTCTAGCAGCTTCCTGTTCAGCTTTCCTAACCATATCATTCCTTCTTATTCAGCAATCAGAAGAAGGAATAGTATCATGCTCAATAGTGCTAGTAGCCCCTTGGATCCATGGATGTATCAGTCTTTGGGTGAAACCGGGAGAAACAACAAGAGGTTCATAGATGTACTCTCTCGTTAGAATGTACCACTCCAGTAGGTTCCTCAGTAGAAACATTATGAGTGCTCTTTGTTGCTCTATCATCACAAAAAGTCACAATCTCAACAGTCTTGGGTCTTTTGGCTTTTAGAGCATCCATACTACCAGCAGTCCTTTTCACTTGAGAAGCTGGTGTAATATGCTTCATAATCTTATGATACATATTAGTCAAGTCAGATTCAGATAATGCCCAGACTTGCTTCCTTGTCAACCCAGACTGATAGAGAGCATATTACACCACATTCCTAAATTTGACTTGACTAACATGTATCATATTAGTCAAGAAAACTTATATGAATCTGAATCTGACCAGACTGATTATACACCACATTCCTCATATAAGTTTTCTTCTGTGCTACAGTCTGTGGTTTCTCCCTCTTATCTTTAGCCTTTTGTGCAGCAATAGCCTTTCTTTTTGCAGCTGCAGCTTGCTTCTTTTGTTGTCCAAGAGCCATCATTTGTGCAACAAAGTTTTCACTATCAAAAGCAACTCCTAAAATGCTTTTAGCAAGAGTAGGATTTGAAGCAGCTTGAAGAGTGTAAGAGTCCCATTGCCCATGTTAAAATGAATGGATTGATCATCCAATTCTCTTTGTCTTTCAGGAGGCAAATTGGTAGTAAACTGATCTGCAATCTTTTGTGCTAAAGCTTGACTCTTCATCAAATCTGCATACACTGCGAGCATTCTTGCTTGTTGTAGCCTTTCCTGTTCAGTTACAAGATCTGGACCAAGATCTTTGTTAGCCTTAATAGTTTTTATTAGAAGTGATGGTCATTCACATTTAGGAACTTTGTAATGTGTGTTAGATATCATGATAGAATAGTCAACGGGCTCGTGGATTAGACTAAGCTAAATGGGTACTAGTTATGATAAGCTTGCCATATATCCAATCCAACCCATGTCCAAGCCCACGAAAGCCCATAGAAAGCCTTTAGGGCATCAAGTCACTTGTACTATAAATAACTCTCAAATGGTCATTTGAGGGTGTGCTTGAGTGTGTTGTGTGTGTGTTTTCTTATGAAATATTGTTTTCATCTTCTTTCCTTTATCTCTTTAAAACATACATATCATCATTCAAGTCACCACATCTTTTCCTCATCTCTCTAGTTATTATTGTGTGAAATGGATTGATAAAAAGGGTCCTAACAAGTCACTTGTACTATAAATACCCCTCAAATGGATTGATAAGCTTGCCATATATCCAATCCAACCCATGTCCAAGCCCACGAAAGCCCATAAAAAGCCTTTAGGGCATCAAGTCACTTGTACTATAAATACCCCTCAAATGGTCATTTGAGGGGTGTGCTTGAGTGTGTGTGTGTGTGTTTCATATGAATATTGTTTTCATCTTCTTTCCTTTATCTCTCTAAACATACACGATCCATATACATCAAGTCACCAAGTTCTTCTCTTCATCTTTCTATTCTTATTTATGCGTAACTGTTGTGGTTTATGCATAAAGCGTGTTTGTGTCTAAAGTTGTGATAAGGTATACGTGATAAAAGGGGCTTTACAATTGGTATCAAGAGCCATATGATGATTTAGAAGTTTTTTTTGTCTTAAAAATCGTGTCTTTACTGTCCAAAAATCTCATCTTTAAAATTTTTTTGGCATTTTTTTCTCGTATCTGCTTATTAAACTGCTTATCTTTTTCTTGTTTACATGTTTTTTTTTGGATTTTCTTAAGTCAAAGTAGCAGTTTTTAAGGTTAGTTTTTTTTTCTTGTTTGTCTAGTCAAAAAGAAAAAAACTCTAAACTTTTCTTAATCTTATTTTTGTTCAAGTCCAAAACAATTTTTCTGTCCAAACAGCTTTGGGTCAAAAAATTCATCACAATATTTTCTGTCCAAATATGCTTTTTGTGCTAATCTTTTTCTGGTTCTCGTGGCATAAACTTGAAGAATAACTGGTTGATTTCCAGGGTATATTATGTGGAAGGTCTTGGTCACAATCTGTTCTCTGTTGGTCAATTCTGTGATTCCGATCTAGAAGTGGCTTTTAGAAAACATACTTGCTTTGTTAGAGAACTTGATGGTGTAGAATTATTAAGAGGTACTCGAGGTTCTAACCTATACACCATCTCTATCGATGACATGATGAAGTCCTCTCCAATCTGCTTGCTATCAAAGGCTTCTAAAACAAAGTCTTGGTTATGGCATCGTCGTCTCAATCACTTGAACTTCGGCACCATAAACAACCTTTCCAGAAAGGATCTTGTCAAAGACTTACCCAGATTAAAATATGAAAAGATCATCTTTGTTCACTTGCCAACTGGGAAAAAGCACGAAATATGCCCACAAACCAAAACCCACAAACTCAGTAATAGAAGTTCTTCATACCCTTCATATGGATCTGTGCGGCCCAATGAGAGTGCAAACTATTAATGGGAAGAGATATGTGTTAGTAGTGGTTGATGACTACTCCAGATTCACTTGGGTTAAGTTTTTGAGGACGAATGATGAAACTCCAGATGTCATCATTAAACTCATTAAACAACCAGATCAACTCAACAAAGCAGTTCGAATCGTTCGTACTAACAATGGAACTGAGTTTGTTAATAAAGAACTCAATGAATTTTATGGAAATGTTGGAATCAGTCCCCAAAGAAGTGTCCCTTGAACTCCTCAACAGAACGGTGTAGTTGAAAGCTATCGAACTCTTGTAGAGTTGCAAGGACAATGCTGGTCTACTCAAAGGTTCCAATGTTTCTATGGGCTGAAGCTATTGCCACTGCTTGTTACACTCAAAATCGATCTCTAGTTCACACTTCTCATGGAAAAACTCCTTATGAACTTGTCCACAATAAAAACGATCTATCATACCTTCATGTGTTTGGTGCTTTATGTTATCCAACTAATGATGGTCAAGACTTAGGAAAACTGAGAGCTAAAGCGGACATTGGATTATTTGTAGGCTATGCACCAAACAGAAAAGGTTACCGAATCTACAATAAGAGAACCCGAAACATTATGGAAACAATTCATGTTACGTTCGATGAGTTGACCGGTCAAATGGCTCCTGACAATCCGATTCTGGACCCGCACTTCAAAACAGTCCCATTGGTTCATCACTTGTACCAAACTCATCTCCACAACTCCATATGTACCTCCATCAGAAGATGATTTAAAGAAATTGTTTGATCCAATGTTTGATGAACACTATAAACCGAATCTTGATGAAATGTCATCCCATCAACGGCTGCTCCTATCCTGTGAATGAAGTAAACCCTTCATCTCAATTTCATTAAGCCAAGCTTCTGCTGGCGATCACTCTGTCTCATCAACAAATCATCAATCATCAAATGTACATCATGGAAGTGTTTATGGCATCAATGATGAAGTTAATCCCTTGCAACTCGAAGATGCTCCATTTGTAAAACATCATTGGAAACCCCTCTGCTTGATATCCTACGGAAACAACTTGCAACCGATGCCTTATGGTGCTTCTTCAACTCCGTACTCTCTAGGTCGAACCAAAGACATTAAAACCACCATGAATGAAGACAGCTGGTTCAATGCCATGCAAGAAGAAATTCATGAGTTTGATCGATTTGATGTATGGGAATTAGTACGCTCCAGTTGTGCTATGATCATTACACTAAAATGGATCTTCAAAGTGAAACTTGATGAGCATGGTGATGTCTTAAAGAACAAGGCTCGATTGGTTGCTAAAGGATACCGTCAAGAGGAGGGTATTGACTTTGAAGAATCATTTGCTCCTTTTGCTCGTATCGAGGCAATCAGAATATTCTTGGCTAATCTGCCAGTAAGAACATGGTAGTTTATCGATGGATGTAAAAGGCATTTAGAGGAGATCTTAAAGAAATCGTCTATGTCGCCAACCTGAAGGCTTTGTGAATCAGAGCATCCTACTCACGTCTATCGTTTGAAGAAGGCTCTTTACGGTTTAAATCAAGCTCCAAGGGCATGGTATGATACACTATCAAAGTTTCTTCTATCCACTGGATTCAGCAAAGGAGCGGTTGATCCGACATTGTTCACCAGGAAGTCAGGCAAACATTTAATTCACGTTCAAATTTATGTAGATGATATTATCTTTGCCTCGATTGACCCCAATGAATGTGATCGTTTTTCTAATGAAATGGGTTCCAAATTCCAAATGTCTATGATGGGACAAATGTCATTTTTCTTGGGATTACAAATTTCACAAAGTCCGGAGGCATTTTCATAAATCAATCTAAATATGCAAATGAGATTTTAAAGAAATTTGGATTTGTATCGTGTGACACCGTTGACACTCCCATGATTGAACGTACTAAACTAGATGAGGACCACTCAGGGATCATGGTAGACAACAAAAAATATCGTAGTATGATTGGATCCACGATGTACCTCACGGCTAGTAGACCGGACATCTTGTTATTTGTGCATGTGTGCTGATATCGGGCTAAGCCTACTAAAAAGCACCTTGAAGCGGTTAAGCGGGTCTTTCGGTATCTCCAAGGAACCATCAATATGGGACTATGGTACGAAGGACGGTATGTCACTAACGACCTATGCGGATGCTTATCATGCATGATGTCAAGATACACGTCGAAGTACATCAGGAGGTGCTTTCGATTTTTGGTGATAAGCTTGTAAGCTGGTCTTCAAAGAAGCAAATAGGTACTTCTATTTCCTCTGCTGTTTGGCGAATACATAGCCATGTCATCTTGTTGTGCTCAAATCCTTTGGATGAGATCCCAATATCTCGACTGGCTGGCTTTGAATTCAACAAAATCCCTATCGTGATAATAAAGTGCTATTGCTCTCTCATGCAACAACGTTCAATACTCAAGAGCAAAACACATCGACATCCCACATCACTTCATCGGGAGCAAGTGGAAAAGTGTAGTGGAACTCTATTTTGTGAAGTGAATACCGGTTAGCGAGACATCTTCAAAAGCTCTTCCAAGAAACGTTTTGAGTTTATTCTTCCACGACTTGGTGAAAAGCCTTCAACCGAGAAACACTCAAACGTCTTAGGAGGAAGCGAGGAGTAAAGGTCTTTCCTTCATCTATATCTTTGTATATATTTATCTAAAAAGCAAAATACAAAATTACAAAACCTTCAAAAATCAAATAGAAAATTATAAAACTTTTAAAATCCATAAAAATGTGAAAATTCAAAAAATCCTCAAAAATATTGTCATTTTGTCATGCTTTTCTCGATTCGATAATATCTACGGTCTTTATGATGTCATTCAAAGAATGATACGGCACTTTAGAGATGTTAAAAAAATAAAAAAAAAATAAAAAAGAGGGAAAAATGGTTTATTGTCATTTTAGGCAATAACCCGCTTTTCAAAGATAGAAACGAGCCATACTTTATCTTGGTTTTCAAATTCCTTGCCGATTCTTTAAACTAATCTTTATTATCTAATGAAAACTAGTTGTTTTGAAAAATAACTCGGACTCTATTTTTGATAATCATCTGGACTTAAAAGTTTGTCAAAACATCTATCTCTCAATCAACCACTTATGTCATTGATTGAGGGGGAGAATGATGTCAATTAAATTAAAAGGTTATTTGTCATTCAATTGTTTTCAAAAAATATTCATGCATGTTTAATCAATGGAGTTTCAAGTCTCTAAATCTGATCCTTATCAGTGAAAATGTTTTTATAATCAAGTCACAATTCTCCTTAAAAGCCTTTAAAATCAATTTAAATCTACAAGAGATCACAAATCTCAAATGATTTGATAATTGTGATCGGGGGAGAATTTGTGATTTAAATTGGATTTAAACTGATAATTCGATAGATGGTTTCATAAGTGATCAGCATGTTTGCCTCCCCGCAAGTGACAAATGATTTCAAATTTTCCATGCACATGTTGAGGGGGAGCATCTATTTTAAACCTCAAATTATTGAAACGTGACTGAATTATCTCTAAGTGCAGGTTCCCTCTTATATGTGCAAAACTCTTTCAAAACTCGAAGCACATATTGAGGGGGAGCAAACTTTTGAAAAACCTCGTCCTTCCAAAATGCTTTATCTACTTGATTTGACGAGGGAAGTGATGTTGATATCTTTTAGAAAATGGAAATCAAAGAAGTTAATTCTTCCTCTTGCCTCCGTGTGCTAAACGATTTCAAACACATGATGCACATGTTGAGGGGGAGCTCTTTTTCTAAAAATATCAAAAACAATTCAGGTACAAAATGCTTTGATAATATATCACAAGTGTCTGGATTGATTTTCAAATGGTTTTCAAATGGTTCCAAATGGCAGATGAACAATACCAAATAGACCGACCAACTTTACTTTATGTATGGTGATATAAGGATGATAAGGTTAGGTATTAGTTCCCATGATCCGCCAGAACCGGAGGGATCTACCCAGGGACAATCCACTAGATAGTGTAGAAGTCCTTAGGTATGATGAAAAAAGGAGAAACGTGAGATATGGGAAGAGTGCGGACTGAGACTGAGCTAGTACTGGAATAAACCCAACAAGGTTCTAGTAATGAAGACTCGGTAAGCGCTGAAGGGGTTGAAGAATGAAAAAGAATTGAATGTGAAAAAGGGTGAAAAGAAATAGCCCTCCATTTATTCAACCTTAGGGCAGAAACCGGGTTCAATTCATATACTACTGGTTGTTACCCAAGTAATATCGGTATTGAAGACAAGACGTCATGGACCCAGTGACGCACTGCACTTCAACTTTCCAAACCACTCAAGTTCCTCTTAAAAGGACTTGTTTCATTCTCACGGGGAACCGACATAATCTATTGACTTTCTCTTAGAGACTGTTGATATTGAAGAAGGAGACCCTCTCCCTAGTCTCCGGCATAGGAACCAAATATGCACAATTGAGTCTAGAGCCACGAGATCATCTTATAAATCTCATTAGGACACTCTCAATGAAGACTCTCTGTTTCACACAATGTGGAAAGAGAGATTATATCTTATGAGTCCTACGCATTATCCTTGTGGTATTGTCAGAACATCTAAGTGATATGCTTACATATTCACAATGAAGATGGAAAGCCTTCTGGAGCCAACATCAAACAAGCTCCTGGTAGGTGGCATGTGAGATCTATCCAATAGATCAATCATGTGACAACTGGACAGAAACAATGGAGAGATTCAATCTTTAGAATCAATCCTGGTTCAGGTTATGGATTGACGGATACCTTTGAAAAACCGGCTGTTGTGCTTAAAAACTCTTTTCTTTAGCACGTCGACTGTGTACTTATTTCTCAAAATAAAAGGTGCTTTGATTGATAATTTGTTTTCATTAAAAACCTTCGTTGTATTGCAAAAAATAATTTCTATTGAGCAATACACGATTGTTTTTCAAATCTATTTTCATCAATCAGTGAATCTCGTTTCGCTGGTTCACTCACTCCGTGTTGTCTTCTTTGAGACGTTCCGGTTTGAGAACGTAGAGCAGCTGTGAAACCCTGTCAAGGGAATTCTTCGGAATTATACCTGATCACAGGCAGTACTTGTACTGATCAACGGGGAACCGTGGGCCGTGTACCTCAATTCATCGAAAGTGATCAAAGACACTTTCATGTGCTTTATTGCTAACTGTCTTATGCAGGTACACTCCGACGTTTGCAGCTGACCAGAATGGAGCGGTCAATCCATAGCCGCATGCTCACACAACACATTCATATCTAAAAAAATCATGATTAGTGCATCAATGACTCTGATATTTTCACTCCATGCTTCTGCTACGCTGCTACCAATATCATGAATCAACGAAAACTTCCGCTACTCTGATAAGAATAAATCATGATCCAGAATGTGAGCATGTCGATCCAAAAGTCACAACATCACATAATACCAACACCACAATGGATGAGTCAGAGATTTAATGTTGCTGATGATCTTAAAGCTGGCTCAAAACTCAGTATCACGTGGATCAGTTAAAGACCTCCACTTAGATTATCCAAAACATGCAAAAATGAAGAATCAAAGACTACGAGCTACAGAACAAGAATCCAAGAACAATCTCAATGTAATATCTGTTTGTTTTCGATGAAATTTAATGTGTGTTTGAGGTGACCTCCCTTAGGGGGAGATTGTTAGGATTTGCAAAATCCAGTAGTTAAAGTGTCGGTCACCTCAAGTATATGTTTTCGTTAGAAAGCTCGTAGTCGTAGTTATTTAGTGTTAAGTAGTATTTAGTTTTGTAACACCGTGGAGGACGGACAGGTATTTACCCACTGTATGCCTGATCCACAGCCCGTTGTGTGGCGTTTTATTGTAAGACTATAAATACTCTCTACCTTCCAAGGTAGAGAGTTGGAGCTCATAATAAGATTTTTCTTTCTCTCACTAAAGTTCTCTAAACCTCTAACTTTCTCTCTCTAGAACTCATAATACGCCTATTTGATCTTATGGTTTAGTGTGTTTGTGAAATCCAATATGTTACACTCTAGACTCAAACATATTCGAACCTTGATCATTGTGTTAGTGTGTTTATGATAACCAATATGTTACAACATGACAGTTGTTTACCCTTCCAATAATAGTTGGGAATTTCAATTTCATCATCAATATTTAGTTGTTTTGTTTCCTCGATTAATTCACTCTACATTTTTCTACTTCAACTTATCCCTCTTAAACTCTCTTTACATATAAAAACCATCTTAATCTCTACTTATGATATTTCTGGCTACTCTATATTTACCACTTTACGAAGGTAAATGATAGAGTTCAATGGAAACTAAGAACTTTGACGGCTGGTTTTCCAACTTTCTAGGATTTTTGATGTTTCCAAGGAGATGGTTGCAGTAACAACCAAGACAATATAGGGTTAGTACTTTGATTCTAAAACACCAACAATCTTCTATGAATGTTTGACTGGTTTCTGAAGTGTCTCAAGTCACGTACAAGATGCAGGGCAATCAAAACCTTGTCAAGCCTCGTTGCTTGAACCAAGTGTGTGAACTTGAATAAACCATCCTTATTAGTGCACATGGTTGTTTATCAACAATAACCACTATCACTGCACTTTTTCATCCACATCCCCATCTTGATTACATCTTTTTGTGTGAAGCATCATGAATGAACCCAGTCGTTTATAAATAAGATGCTTTAACTATGATTGTATCTACTTGAATGTGGGTGTAGATCTTTCAACTAAAGGGGTATCATTACTAGGATATAGTTTTGGATCACCAATGTCACATTTGCTACAAAGATGCTAGATTTAAAGATGAGGTGATGGATGCAAGCACTTATATCATGTGTTTGAATTGGCTTTTGTGTTCCCCAACCGAAGTTTCCCAACTTTTCAATGCAAGCACCTAATCATCTCATTAATCATCTTCAGGATGCTTCAACTACGGTTGCGTGAATCATATAAGTTGATTTATACGTTATTATGTAATTAATGTAATAATTTGTAAATTAATATTTTTTGACTTAATGAAATTTATTTCTAATATAATGCGTAGATGTTGCTATTTAATGTGTGTGATGTTAACATAATTTATGATGACTTTTATTAAAAGCAAACACTAGATAAAAACATACATTAAATTAAACTAAAGACACTCGAAACAAACATTCGAGATATAAAGCTACAACATCAAAGATTTTTAGTTGTGTAATACTTAATGTCTCTTTTTCTTTCTTCAACATTCCTTTGAAGCTGTTGAATCTCAGTGTGTAGCATACGGATTTGTTTTTCTTCTTTAGCTATTTTTTTCATCAATATCGCGACATACCTCTTTTCTGCACGACAAACATGTCTTCTTATTGCGTCAAATTTGATATCATACGGCTTTCATCAATGTCTGAAATTGATGAAGATTCAGAATTTGGCCTTGACGGTGAGGTCATTTGTTAAGAAGAAGCAACGTATAATTTACCTTTATAATTAAATTATTGGTATACCTACGGTTGAAAGTCTATCTAGGTAAATGTGTATAAATAGGAGTGTATTTACATTTATTGTTTTTTGCAATGAAATTGCAATCACATCGTAACAAGAGAAAACAAATAAAGTTGCATTGGATACTGCAAAATCTACATTTAATTGGACGTTTTGTATTCTTAACTGTATCTAATATTATTTACCCAAAAGTATAAAAGAAACTGGACAATGATAAAAATAAAAATAAAATAATAAAAAAGGGACTCTTATTCATTTAAAATATAAGGGAGAAATACAGTAGATCATATAAAGTTCAAGAACAAAACATTGACATGCATGCTACTTAATCATAGTTAATGAACAAATCTTCAAGAAAATTATCTTTCGCAACAATCGATTTGCCAAGTTTCTTTAAGGGTGCGTTTGGTATGCGCCTAACGGAATGGATCTATGGATTTCATTTCGATTAATGGTGTTTGTTTAGTGGGCCGAGAATGAAATGAGTATATCATAGTCATAGATTCATTACACAATAATTTGGTGTCTATGAAATCCATTCCCGCGAGCCTCTCTTTTTTCCACTACAAAATTCAAATATATATATACTTTTTCATTCCATATTTTATCAACCAACCATAAACAATCATAATGATACACTTTTTCATATCCATTGTCATTCTACCCCATACCAAATCCGATACCCATTGTGATTCCTAGCAACAAACCAAACGGGCAGAAATTCTTAATACATTCTTCCAAAATAGTCGCGTCACGCCTTATAAAGTCATATAAAACACGACAACTTCCATTTAGCATTTTTCACGACAATAGTCTAGCTGTTTGATCTCTTTGATTTTTTCGTTTTTTTTATTTTACTGCCCCCTGCAGAGTAGAGACCTTTTCTAGTAGTTTGCCCTTAAAGTACTGCCTTTTATCAGACCATAATGAACTCGCTTAGTTTCTCAACGACACGAGACTATGCTCTAGAATCCACTTGATCCATATTTTTTGGTTTGGAGTTTGGGGTTTTTGTAGGTGTTATTTTTTTTTAATTATTTGAATGGAGATATGAAACCTTTTATAGAAAGGAAACTCGGGGGAGGCGGAAGAATACAAAAAGTCATCATTAAAATTACGAAATGATTGCGAATGTGAAACAAAACTTGTACTTTTTCATTTAAATTCATATTGTGAAACATATACTACGAAACATCTGCAAAATATAACCTTAAATTTTCAGGTTTCCATATATAACCACGTTCATAATTGAGCCAATTTATCCCATCTTTGGATACATTTACCAATAAATGCTTCATTCATAAGACATTGACTACTTTTTTTTTAACGGCAGATTACAAAGAGTTTTTACAAGCATTGATGGGATCATAGATCCAGTCATACCACAATGGGTTTAACTTCTTTTTCCTATGTAAAATCCAAGTGATGATACCACCTTGATGTCTTCAACCAGAGTGTCCTTACGATGAGGTTTGAGATCGAAACATATTCGGTTCCTATGTCTCCAAATTATCCAATTAGTTATTTGAACAACTACATCAAAGCAAGCTCTTGTTACTTTTTTAAGGTTGATCGTGTCTTCCCATAAAATAAAGCTAACAAGATCTTTGGGATAGTCTCTAAAACCCCACCAAGACGCCACTTTGCTCCACAATCAGCTGCCATAGAGCACTCAATAAATAAATGATGTGATGTCTCTTGGTCATCATTGCACACCGGGCAATGAGTTGAGTTGATGTTGATCCCACGAGTATCTAACTTGCACCTAGTTGGAAGACGATCAAGATCGATTCTCCAAGACTGAACATCAACCTTTATAGGCAAGGACTTGTTCCAAAAAATCTGATTGTCAATGGATGATAAAAGGTTTTTGACAATCTTGACTTGAAGGGATGCAACATAGTATATCCTTGAATTATCAAGAAGACAGTCCCACGTATCAAGTTCTGATGATGGAGATAAGTCATTAAGTAGATTCAATAGGTCATAAAACTGAACAGCTTCTAGGCCCCACGTTTGGGCCTTCGCAAAAACCAACTACGAGTGACTGGCCCGATAGATGGATTGCATCTATCAGCAATCAAACAATTTTTGTCAACCTCCAGCGAATACAGTCTAGGACAAGACGTACGAAGATCGTACTCTCCAATCCAGTGGTCATTCCAGAAGTAGAATGAATTCCCATTTCTGAATTTAGGAGTGAAAATAGAGGGAAGGTTTATATTGAAAATTTTGAAATATTTGTTGAGATTCATAATAGTTTTCCAATGGCTCGGTTTGAGGGTGTTTAGCAGATGGTTATCAACACAATTCCACCGTGGGGACCATGTATATAAGTAATCGTGCGTTTCTAAAGTGAGTTTTGATCTTTAAGAAAACACCACCACCATTTAGCAAGCATGGCTAAGTTTGAGGCTTGAAGGCTACCAAACCCAAGACCCCCACAACTAGTAAAAGAACAAAGTTGTTTCCATCTAATCCATGCCATTATCTTAGATTCCAAAGAACCACCTCAAAAGAAATTTCTCCTTAATCTTTCTAGGTATCAAATTACCTTTTTTGCGCTTTAAACAATGAAAGTAATAGATTCCAAGTGCACCAAGAACCAATTTTAAGAGATTAAATCTTCCACCATAAGAGAGGGTTCTAGCTTTCCATGAAGTGAGCCGATTGTGAAAATTTTCAATTATCGGCTTCCAATTACAAATTCTATTCATGTTGGCACCAACAGGGAGACCAAGGTATGAGCAAGGGAGGGTGGATGGAGTGCACCCAAAAATAGATGTTAAAATATTTGTTTTAACCATACTAGTCCCAAGACCAAAAAAATTACTTTTTGAAAGTTAACTTAAACATGAAGCTAACTCAAGACATTTAAAGATGCAACAAAGGTTCTTAGAATTTTCTAAAGACCATTTGCCCATGATTATAGAGTCGTCCGCAAATTAGAGATGAAAGATATCAAGTCGATTCGAGCCAACTATGATACCCTCGTAGATATTCTTGGACTTTGCTTCTTGAAGTGTGACATGAAGGGCTTCAACCGTGATAATAAAGAGAAAAGGCAAAAAGGGGGTCACCTTGGCGAAGACCTTGACTATTTCTATCCTATTTTTTCTAAATCGAAGATGGCGAAGTTGCATCGTCACACCCAGTTATATATATAATTGTTTTTTATTTTTTATAATTCATGTGCAAAATTTGGAAATCAAACCCGAGCTTTCCATCCAATTTTTTAATTATAACCCAAGTATAACATCAAGATAAGTTATTAACTTAATCATTCATTTATGTTCATCATTTGTTGCTTGATTTATTGCTTATTCTTCGTATCCTATGCTAGGCTAGATTTCTTTGTGTGTACTTACGATTGTATGAAACTTATTATTATTTAGTTGTAATTACTAATTTATTTTTGGTGTTTATACTTATCTATTGCTTGCGAATTGATTAGATCTTAAATAGTGATAATTGTGGAGTAAGTGTTTAATAGTCAGACGAAGAACCACATAAACCTTAGAATTTGCTTAGGTTACTGCCCTAGTTGAGCCACCTAGGGTTTTTTGATCAAGTTTATGTGCAACACAAAGCGACCGTAGAGCAGTGTTGGGTTGCGAGACATTAACGGACTGGATAGGTAATGCATAGTTTCTATAGGGTGCAGAAGCTGAACCAAGGCACTACATTATATTAGAAAAATCCTACATATTCATGTCAATCAAAGAATGACAGATTAAATAGATATAACTAGGTAATAATAAGGGGTAGTGCACCCTTGGTACATACATTTTTCCAATATATAAGTTTCGCCAATTTATTCTTCTTGCAATTTAATTTACTTGTCTTTTTTGGTTAATATTATTCTTAAAATCAAATCTACAAAAGATAATTACTTTCTTTTTATTAAAAAACAAAAAAAAAAACAAAAGTAGTCTTCTTTGGTTCCTTTAGATCACTTTGTTATACTCTACGAGCCTAACCCACTATTCGCCTAGCAAAACGACTAATCCCCCATACTTGCCTTTACCACACTACATCGATTACGTACACTGCCTATAGGTTTGCAAATTTTCTTTGCAATCAACACAAATCAACACGTTATGTTTTACATAGCTTGTATACCCTTAATTGTTATAACGATATAAATCTATCATAGGAAGTTGTCACATGACATAGATTTATTATAGGGAAAAGGATGAAGTAGACCAAATATGTATAGAAACCATGAAGATGTCAAGTCACCAACATAAGTATTCTGAACATGTAATTGAGAATTACCTTTTATTCCTAAAGATGCGTCTTGTTTTCACTAGATGAATCATGCTGGACTTCAACGCAACTTATTTTTTATTGTTGCGGCGAAATCTATAGATTAACCATAGTGTATTAACGAACTTTGAGTTTGTAATCTGTTGTAGTGACCAAGGCTTCAATTTAATCACTTTTTCAAGGAATTGATGGTTTAACATTCTAGATGAGTTTTTTAGTAGAATTGGGTTGGGTTAATACGATACACAGGTTTCCCGATCACTATAAATAGGGAAAATAAAACCGTAATACCTCGCAATTTGATCGCAAATTATGTCATAAATGTACGTCATACATATTGAATTCGTGTTGGGATCTCAATACAATTGTAATTGATTGCACTTGTCGTTGCACTCCGAAAAATCTTATAGATGAAAAATGTTAGATTTAGTAACTTATGGCTAGCTGATGAAGCTACAAACATAATTACAGTTAGTCGATAGACATTCAACAAACAAAATAGATGTATTTAATATATTAAAGTACATAATAGTACAATACTAGAAGTAATCTAAGCATTAAAAAGAAAAATTACTTTTAGCAATATGCTATAAAGTTGACTGGGATTAATAATAAGTTTCACCTTCATAAATGCAAATTTCCAGTTATTTAAACCTCGCACTTTTGCTAATGAAGTCCGCATACCTTCTTAATTGGACGGTGCAATAGAAATAGGACAAAATGTTGTTTGTCGTCCTTTCTACACTTTTTGTAAGAAACGAATTTCGTGAAAAAAAAAATTACTTAATTCTTATTTCCATTTTTTGACTCAAAAAACAAACATGTAAATATATATTGTTCTCATTCTCGACTTTCCGTTCTAAGTGTACCGAACATCCCTATAAATCAAACAAGCCTTTAAACACGTTAAACATCTGTGCATCTTCATCCTTAGTTATATTGTCCATTTTTTATTAATTTTATTTCATTATTATTACTTTTCTATTACGGTAAAATTTTCACAATTTTATACCACCTATATTCTCACAAGTCAACGATACTTAAACTCACAAACTCAAGGTTGTAAATTTTGATAAGCAGTGTTTATGCAACTTGACTTTTTGGACCACTGATCGTAAAAACTCGTGTATAAGCTTCAAGTAATCTCTTTTTTGGGTACTTCCTAGTTTAAATACAATTCTACGCTAATAAAAAAAATGTATATGTAAGTATCCGACCAGTTTGAACTCCGTCGACGCCTGACCTGGAAAAGAGCCATACTCAAACTTTGAACTTTAAAACCAAGTTTGCATGACACAAACGAGCTCTTTACAATTGAACCAGGAGAACTTACGTATTTAGTTTTGTTTTGACTATTGCTTGGGGACATATATGAAAGAAGTTACCAGCTAGCTAGTGTACTAGTGTAGTATTGGTTGCAGCCCTAAACATATATACGGAGTACTTGAATTCTGAAGCCCTAATATCCTGAACCTCATCAACATCTTTCTTAATCAATATAAATGCATGGCATGCCTTCATAAATTTCTTGTTCTTCTGCCACCTGCATGCAGCTGCTTCTACTGAACTAGTCACATGACTAAACATGTTTCTATTCACTGTTTAACCTTTGGGGTCTTTTAGGGTTTTCTCTCAAGTTATATATATTAGAAGAAAATGATTGGGTGCCTAAAACTTATGCTTAAAATTATGCCTAATAATACGATTGTAACACATGCCAAATTGAAAGGTTGTGATAAAGAGTGATAAAATGATCATTACATGTGTTAATCTTTATATGGATTAGGCATGTTATTAGGCATCTAAGTTGGACATTCCTATCATTGCTCTATATTAGACGATAAATATGGCTCAAGTTCGATTAAGAGTTTGGGTCCATTAAGGTTTCATACTATATGTACTTTATATATAATTTGGCTAATAATACAATACAACTACGGGTTTCTATCAATCTAACAAGGTATCGGAGCGGGTCTGATCCACAGTCCTAAGTAGCTATGTTGAGTCGTCTCCTCTAGGCTACCTGTCAAACCCTACCACCCCCGTTATTCATTTTCTTTAAAAAAACACAAATTTTTTGCCAAAAACATAATTGCATATTGTTTTGGGCTTTTGGCCATAACTTTCAAGTCATTTGGAGTTAACTGACGCAATTAGCGTCATTCTCTTCATTTTTCAAATCTGCACAAAATCTAACTAGAATCACCCCCCGTCGGCCGATGAACGCACCACCACGTGCGGCTGAAAGCCAACTGCCACAAAAAAATGTACGCCTTTGTTTTGTTTCTTTGTTTATGTTGTTGCTGTTACTCTTGTTGCATGACAAAGATTAACCTTTACTTGTTGTCAGATGTATTAATCAACAAATTTATTATTTGTTTTTGCTATTATTTTTTTTGCTTTTCCTGCTGCTTGAAAAATTGTTTCCGCTTCCAGTCGGATTTTTTCATCAACAAGTCATTTCATTTATTGTCGTAATGTTTTTTTCTTCTTAGTTTAGCTTTCTTTAATTTTTATTTATTTTTTTAATGTTATAATCCGAACTTTCACGATTTTTCCGCTAGGATTGCGAGAGAGTATTAGACCATAATTATGACCTAAGTACAATTGTAGGTTTGAGTCCATTAAAGTTTCATGCTATGTGTACTCTATATACAGGGACGGAGCCAGGACCAAATATGACCGGGTGCATAAATTTTTTTGAACCGTAATATAGAAACACATTCCGATGGAACGGAGTCATTTAAGATGCATTTGAGAAAAATCGATGTTTTCTTATAAAATTAACACTACATCGAAAAAATTTATAGGTGTGTCGGGCACCCGCAAGACCTCTCTAGCTCCGCCCCTGTCTATATATAATGTGACTAATAATACTATAAAGCTACAGAGTTTTATCAATCTAACAATATATAACTACACTGTCACTCTTCTTCATCACTAACCCTAAGGTCACCTTAACCACACATATAAATTCCAAATGTGTTTTCACATATATATACATTTGTTACAATTAATGTCATCTGCTACCTTCTTTTGTGCTTTTTCTCTCTTTTTATGAACGAAGCATTATTTTTATGAAGCTCTAGGCCTCTAGCAAGCTGCTAGAGACAAAAGATTATGTTTACAAAGTGAAGATACAAGCAATTTTTGGGTTGTGTATATATCCAAATAGTCTTGAAAACCAAAAAAAATGTTTCTTTTTCAATTTCTAGAGCTCCTAATCTTTTTCACGTCTTGAAAACCCTACTAACATGTTAAGTTCTTAATGTGCTTTTAAATTGTTCAAGTGTGTAAGCTTTTTATTCACAATTATTTTGGAAAAGCCCTTAAATTCTTAAAAATTAAACCATTATCAGGTTTCTTTTTTGATAAGGAATTAATTTGAAAATTAAACCAACTGGTTTAATTTAAGAGAGAATTCAGCTCCACGCATGGTGATCAAATTGAAGCAAAAGGTGAAGCTGCCAGCATGATCTAACGAAGGTTGACCCCTAATTAACCAGCTAGGTCATGCTGTTAGCTTCACTTCTTGCTTTCATTTTGGATTCAGAAAAGACATGGATATGATGGATTTGCATTGCAAAGGAGGAAGCCCGTGGTAGTGTTTATATAATTGCATTTGTTCTATATCATTTTCATTAAGTTTTCAGCAAAATTTTGGATTTCCATGATTTAAAATGCCTCTACTTGCTTGTTCCAACTACCGATCATCTTATTATCGTCGCCGTACTTTACTAATTATTGTTCATATTGAAGAAGTTATATATGTTAAATTGTTAATTGTAGCTCCGCTCATGTTAACTCTTTGATCATGAATTAACATAAATTGGGTTATATTGTTACTTTTTATATAGTGAACATACATTTTTAGCCAAATTAATTAGCATTTGATGCATATTAAAAGCTCTGCTATTTGTTTTTTTTTAATTCTACCAATCATGCTATTGGTTTAACCAATATACTAATCTAGCAATATAAAGTATTTCCAGTTAGAACAAGAGAAAAGTTAGTACCCAAATTACTAATATCAACTATAGCTTTGCAAATGAAATTGTATGTTTATTGAATCCTGCTTAACACGTACGTGCCTTAGTCCTTAGACAAACTCGTATGAAGAATGGTTAAGTCATTTGTGGCATAAGTTTTCCAAATAAAATTTCTTTGTTCTAACCGCGTAGATTTGTGAAACTTGTATGAGTAGTTAATTAAGCTTTATCTAACTAACAAATTATCGCAGTCTTTTCAAATTTTGTACGTGCATGTCTTTTAGCATTGCTTAATAAAAGACAATATATGTACCAAAGGTTTGTATTTTAGTGGTACCTTTTCTTATGTGAGAAGCTTGTGGGTTCAAGCTCCGCTTAAGACATGTGAGAACTTGTGAGATAATTAGTTACCGTTAAAAAGAAGACGATATATGTTTTGATAGTACTTTACCTCAAACTCTTATATATCGTCGGAAAATAAAGCATATATGTCCCTCACCAAATACAAAATCACATTCTAAAGTCTAAACCTTATTTTCAAAATTCAGAAACTCCAAACCTAGCTCGCCATCTACTTTCAAAAATTTCCTCCCAACATTTCAAATTTCAAAAAATTTAAATTCCTCCCAAGTATATTTCCTCTTTCCATATACGCATACTAACCATGTATATTATTCTTTTAAAAACTACGAAACAAAAAAATAACAAAAGTGAATTGTGTTGCTACTTTTCCCTGGTGTCGAATGTTAGTTGTAAGATAATTAATGGAAGATAAATAAGGTGTTAGCCTTAGGTGCTTTCAGCTTTGCTTTACATGACCGGTCCAATGGGCTTTTTATAAATATTTGGCGGCTGGGCCAGAAAGTGAAGAAATCGAATTATATTAGCATTTGGTTTTTTTTAATGGGGGTGATATTCACGCCATTATTTTTTTATGCATGCATCATAATTTGTGCATTACAGTATCGTATGGTACAAATTGTAATGCACAAATTGTTGTGCATGAATAAAAAAAATGGTGTGAGTATCAATTCTCTTTTTTAATAATGCTAATCGAAGCAGTAATCCTTAAGTATATTTGGCAAAACTAGTTGTAAGCTATAAACTGTAAGTTGTTAAATGAAAAATTGTTAACATGAGCTAGAAGTTGTATCTTTTTTTTATTAAAAATGTTTGGTAAATAAGCTGTTAACTATAATTATAAGCTGTTAACAGTAATTTTACGTTTTAACAACTCTCAATATTTTAAAAGCTTTATAAATCAGCTTTTCATTTTCGAGTTACTTGTTTAAAATAAAAGCTTGAAGTTGATGTATCCATATAAAGCTACTTGTTTTGGAAGAGATTATTTTTGTAACAAAGAGCTTACAGTTTCAAAAAAGCTCCCTACCAAACACGACAGGCTTAGGTCAAATTCAACCAAGTTATAAGAAAACAGTTTTTAAAATATGTTGTTTGATTTCTATCTATTTATACAAGGGAATACATGTAATGTAGAACTATAGGATGTTTTCAAATATAAACAGGACAGGCTCTGATACCATGTAGAAAGGTATAATGAGGAATGATGTTTTATTGATTGTCTTTCACAAATACATGGTACATATTATTACAGCATTCACAGAATATTCTAGAGGTTGGGCTTGGGCTTGAGCCCATTACATATTACATACTAACATAGGAGATTATAACGAAGGAAGATGTCATTCAAATGGTTAAATCGGAAAACTCGAGTTACCTACCCAGAAATGCAAATACATCGGAAAACCAGTTCTATGTGGTTCTCTTTCATCCACGAAGTAATTGTGCATCAACGTTCGAAACACAATGATGAAATGACATAGCCATGTTTAAGTTGACGAAAGAAAATTTGAATAGTACTAACATTTATGAAGTGTTCTTTATAAAGCATGTTTTATAAAACGCAAATCGTACGTTTATTTCTGAAGATTATGCAATAGCTATTTTCTGAGTTATGACTTATGACCAACATTTTTAGCTGTCATATTAATGATAAAGAAAAATCTTCAGTTATTATTTTAGCTCAATAATCTTCAGTTATTGGGCACATATATCTAATAAATACATGTCGTGTGGCTCTTATGTTATTTTTGTTTATAGCAAAAGAATTGAACAAAGTAATAATTTTGTTTTCTTGTAGTAGTATGCTATAAAAGAGACGATAGAAAATGCTTCCAGACATTAATTTCTACACGATGCTTTCACCTAAAAGTGAACCAACACTGAATTTACTCAAATTCACTTCCTATTTTGTCAATATAAACTAAATATTTAGAAGCAAAAATTTGATACGCAAACTCCAAATCCAAAAGATCGGAGTTACGAGTTTAATAATCAGATAAAAATGATCGACAACACGTAATGTCTTGTTTTTTTTTCGTTATAACACCTATGTGTAATTAAGTTACTTGTCTTTCTATAATAAGCTAGTTTCCTTTAATTTCAAGTGTTACTTTTAGGTTCATGATATTCTTGTTATTAGGACATGAACATTACATTTCCGACGAGAAAATGAAAAAACCGAGATATTATTTGAATCCATGACCTTAGCTTCACGTTACATGTTACTATGTATGGTACCATCATGAGATTGCATGTATATCCGACTATGTAATTGAAAAATCACATAGGGTTAGGATAAAACTAAGTGAAACGAAAGAAGATTGTGAAAATAGATGAAGAATATATAGAATGTCCCAAATGAGGCCATATAATAAAACTTTTTGAATGAAATAACAACTTTTTGCTACTTTGGTGAAAGTTTGGTAAGGGCATGGGGTTGCATCTATTGGTTTCATACGCCCAAGTTCCAACCCTATTCAAGTGAAAGAAAGAGAAAGATATACAATCATAAATACTAAAGTCTAACAAGATGTATATTATATTATTGCAATCACTATAGTATAAATGAGACAAAGCTATTGTGACAAATTTATTGGTTTTGAGTACGTTTTAATGTAAGATTAAGTCTCATGTTCGATTGCAAAAGTTGAGGTGGAAGACATAAACTATATGCACTATTAAGTTTGTTATAATGAAAAAAAAAACACATATGATCAACCAACTTAATTATTGTTATGAATCAATGATATATTTAGACCAATGACCATACAAACTCTACGAATCAAAGATACCAAAAACCACTATAGAGACAGGTTGGAAAGATTTGAAACTAAAATTGAAAAGGTATATATGATCGATGCATGTAATTATGTAATGCATGGTAGGGAATTGAAGAAGTGGTTCAAGTGACTTTAAAGATTAGAGTTCCAATATCTTACTTAATCTAGTGTCGTGTCATTAGCATTTTGCCATTTACATGCATATATGGCTGTCACCATTTTCTTGCAGACATGCAAACAAATTCCATTTTCCTTTTGGAGAACTACCATAAAACCATATGTCTCACCTTTCTCATTCACTACAACACATCAGTTAGTTATACATGTTTTGAAGTATACAAAATTTTGATGAGAATTGCTAGTAATCACACTTCTTTTTTACGCAACTTGGTGTCATAGTAATTTGTATATTTAAGTAGAAGAAAGAGATTATATTTATTGTGACACTTCATTGTCTAAAAAAATTTGTGGCTAGCGCAATTCCCAATTTTGAAAGGCAATTAGCCAATTACTCATATATGGAGTAGATTATCAAGATGCTATACGACATATAATAACTATCACGACCCTAAAACTACAACAACTTTTACAGATGTGATAAACCAATAACCGAAAAGAATCGTCATTTGAACCCAATATAAAGTGTTAATATTTAGGGCAAATGATAAAAAAAAATATTATACTTGACATCATTTGCTCTTGTGGGTAGCGAACAAAAAATTTTGCTTTTGTGGGTACTATACTTTTAAATTCATTCTCTTTAGAGTATTTTGCGAAATTTTTGGACATTTTTGCTCCTCTTAACTAATAGTATTTTTTTTTCCCCGAAGGGCAAAAATGTCACATAGTACCCTAAAGAGGATGAATTTGAAAGTACAGTATCCACAAAAGCAAAAAAATTTGTTCGCTACCCACAAGAGCAAAATGATGACAAATATGATATTTTTTTTTATAATTTGCCCTAATATTTATGATACAAGTGTGAAGAAAATATGATGCCACAAAATAGCAGGACACTTAAAATTGCTACACAAGCTAGTTAAAATTTCCACATTTTTTAAAGTGTGGAAACTAGTTTAGATTTAAATTTTTTGATCCATCTAGCTACAAGCTTAATGATAGTGAAATGTTTTCTAAGTTAATTGCCATTTATTTATATAGGCGAGTACCCGCGCCTAGCGGCAGCGTTTTCTAGCGTCAGATAATTAATGATTTGTGATACTATGGTGAGTGTTTTGTGTAGCGTTTAAAATAGAACGTGAACCGATGAAAATGCAATTGCAAACGGTTGTACTATATGATAACTAAAGTTTAGACAAAATTCTTAACATCTATCAAACAACATATAAAAACATTTAATGAAAATGAAAGTAAACATTACGTCAGTTATAAGATAAAAACTAACAACACACGTTCCTTGTCGCGTAAAACTAACAAGGATGGGATTAATGGTGTCGTTGTTAAGAAGAACGCAAGTACCAAAATTAGCATGAATGTGATTAGCCCAAAAAAAATAATAAAAAAAATAATAAATTGGCTAATTTTGGCTATTTTATAAAAAATTTGGGCACATTTAGCCCAATTTTTCTTTTTGAAATGGGCGTATTTAGCCTATTGAAAAGTTAAATGTGTACTAACGTGCACATATTTTCTCTTAATTGTAAAACATTATTATAATCGTTTTTGAAAAAAAAAAACTTATATATAAAATATATTTATATAGCAACAGATCGTTTTGTGTTAAAAAAAAGTTTATAGGTTCTAAACGAAAAATAATAAAAGTTTGAAGATTTGGGGATTAAACATAATGTTTTGAAACCGGTACGACCCGGGTGGTTCAACCGGTTGAACCGTTTCCGTCGAAAAACGGGTCGATTTAAACCGAGTCAACCCGACAGGTTGGGTCAAAATGGGTCAAATTAAACAGGGTCAACCCACCGGTTTTGAAGCGTCCAGGGTCAACCCGGTTTTCGATATGTATTAATAGTTTCAAATTTTCACTTTTACTTTTTGGTTTTTCCTTTATATATAGTGTAACAGGGTACCCGCGCATGTTGCGGCGGTGGGTTCCCTGTAACGATTAACGGAGAAAAAGATCTCGATGAGACCCGATTCACCGGTTTGTATCGGTCTCAACGGTCCTCTCTAGCCGTTCGGATAGCTGTTATTGGTTTAACCGGTGGCGACACCGGTTTCCGGTGCTGAACCCGCGGTCCGATCCGACAAAACTATTTGTACAATCAATTTGTTAGCTTGTATGAAGCTTTGTGTGTTTTATTAATTTGTATAATATATATAATAACATGTACTTTTCATTTTAGGGTGTTTTAAAAATAATATTAATTAGTATGTTTAATTATTTTATATTTAGAATTATGTTGTAGCTTGTTTAAATTGTACATTGTGAAAATTTTATTGTACTTTTTAGTAAGATAATTTTAGTGATAAAAAAAGTTTATGGGTTATAAACGAAAAATAGTAAAAGTTTGAGAAATTGGGGATTAACATAATATTTTGAAACCTGGTTCGACCGGGGAGGTTCAACTGGTTGAACCGTTCCGGTTAAAAATCGAGTCAATATAAACCGGGATAACCCGACAGGTTGAGTCGAAAAAACGGGTCAAATTAAACCGGGTCAACCCGCCGGGTTTGAAGCGTCCTGGGTCAACCCGGTTTTCGATGTGTGTTAATAGTTTCCTTTTGAAACATATGTAGGTATTAATAGTTGAAATTACTCATAATTAATTATTTCAACATTTCCTTTTTAATTTTTTCCACATTTCACTTTCTTGACTTTTCACTTTGACTATTTTTCTATTATAGATAGTATAGATTTGTAAATGATTTTCTTTGTTGATAATTTATAGTTTAACGTATTTATATGAGGAATTGATTTGCATTTTGACTGTGATACTCAATTTTGTGTGTACAATATTTACAGTGTGTTATATCTGCTTGTACAGTTGAGTGTCTCAATCAAAATAAAAAATATATAAATCACCTCTCATTTACATGAATCATGAAAAGATAGCATTTTTGTTGTACTAACCAAGATGATGAATCATGCATGTAGTTTGGTGAAGATGCTCTTTCCTTTCTTACAAAGCATATGGTCCCCTCATAAATTCCATGGATATCTTTCTCATTTATGGATCATGCATGATGCTTGCATGTTGTGTTATTTGAGGAGAAACTACAAAACACTATACGAGAATCATGTAGCAATTGCATACTCTTACCATATATCTTTTTTTATTTTTATTAAATACTTACAAGTATTTGGTCATCCACAAAGTACATTTCTGAAAGCACCCGTTAGTAAATATGGCTTAGGGCAAAAGTACATATACGTGTTACATACATGCATGCAACTAATAAATAACATTAGAATTGCAGTAAAGCTATCAGTAATTGCATGCAGTTAACTTAAAAATCATCAACCCTTTAGATTATGGATGTACATTTATTCCTTTTTAATCCATTTTCCTACATGCTTGCGTATGCATTATAATACCACATAATTGATAAACAACTTCAATAGAATCATAAATACTCCGAAATAAGTTACGTGTAGTTTATAAATGTTACAGCTATGATGTTGTCACACCACCTAATAAACCAACATTACTTTTAATAAAGGGATTTTTTAATTTGTGCCATTATGCCATTTGTTTAAAAAATTACAAACTGAATTATTTCTTAAAATAAAATTATTATTAAATAGAACAAAGTTAATCATGATAATTAGAAGATAATTACAAAACTATTAATGTAAACTAACATTTAAACATGGTAATTTAAATTTATTTAGGGGATAAATACACGGCTCCATTTTATAAATCCACTGCAAGTGAATGTGAGATTACGTTTCTACCCTTACATTTCATATTTCCACATCCCGGTTTCTCGCATGTATTATTTTCGTACCCAACATTTTTTACATCATGTCATCATCACTGCCATACTCCAAGTCTCCAATTGTATCCCTCTTTATCTTCACGACTTCACCGCTTATTGCGTCTCAAGTATAACTGTAGTCGAATTAATGTTTATTACACTGCTTATAAGAACCGTCAATTCCAATCTTATTTGTTGAAAAAATTTTCTAAGACCCGCTCAACTAAAAACTGCAGTTAACATTAGAAACAAGAGTTTTAGATTTATGTGTGTGATGGAGATGGTTAAATTTAATGGGGGTAATACGATAAATTGTTCGATACTTGGCCCCGAATAAAAAAAAAATATGAAACCCAAACTGAATTGGAGCCAAAACAAAGTTAAAATCGTTATTTTTATTTAAAACCGATCCAATCAAATCTACTGAGGAATGTGTCACCCGCACCGTTGACACTCAATACAATCTAATATGAGTTTTTTTTATTAAACGGGTCATGACTAGTTACTAAATAATAAGACATTTTGGAGAGTTACAAATTGTTCCGATCGTTTTCAAGAATACTAATGGTTGGCTACATGCTTTGTTCAGTAGTTTCTGTATGGTTTCTCTGATTTTGACTACCACAGCTAATGTAGCCTATCAAGAGGTGTTTGCAAGTTCACATTCAAAGATATAAGAGAAGAAAGGGGTGCAGTGAAAAAAAAAGGTGGATGAAAGGCAAGGGTATAAATGTACATTTACTCTCAATTGCCGTGAAGTTATAAATTTGTGCCGTGGTTTTATCAGCTCCCTTTTGCTAATCTCTGCCCACTGGACAAAGTATTAAGGGTAATTAATGAAGACAAAATTTCCTTTTAAATCAAGAAATGTATTTAATAAACATTTATTGATCTCTAAAAGTACCGTAATTGATCATCATTTTAATATTAATTAACTCAAACATTCTTTAAATGTATAGCTAAACAAATGTCCAGTGGGCAAAGATTAGCAAAACCAATTTATTAATTGTATTTAACAAATGTCATGTTGTAACATAATTAGGTAGTATGGTAAGATTGAAATCCTGCCGCAGCAAAAGCTAGTTTTTAATGAGAAAATGCATCAGGAATAATTTGATAGCTTAATTAGAAAATACTTTCCTAGTAATCTATATATATACTACATATAATGCATTTAGCACATTTTTTTAAAATTTTTTAAAATGTATGTGTTTTTTAAATACTACACAGCTTTAAATTACTTTTCACAACATTTTAATATTGTCTTTTCATTTTTTTGAATTAATATAATTTTTAATGCAAATGGCACATATAAATCGATAGAATTTTAATTTGCATACAAGACTATGAAATTCCAAAATTATTATTAAATCGTGTGCCGTGAAATTCCAAAAAGGTATTTTATAAAATTCAGAGTGAAATCACCAAAATACCGCAGCGGAATATTGTGTCACTGGAGTGCTACTTTATAATACAAAGTACAAGGTATAAAAAACGACCACTAAATGAGACGTTTTTAAAAGTTACCATTCGATAAATGAAATCAGAGTTACAAACAATGAGGTCCCAAAGTATAATACATAAATGTTTACAAAATGTTTCGAATGGTAAATACAAATGTATAAAGTCTTCAAAACATGTCGTGCGACTCTAAGTTCCATGCAATAGCTATCGCCTTATTGACCTGAGATAAACATGCTAAAGTGTCAAAACAAAGGTTGGTGAGGTCATAGAGTTTCTTTTGAATAAGTTGAAAAGCCTTTAAAGTATGTTTACACAGCAAATGTATTGTAAATCCACTCAGTTGCAAATCCCGCCCATACAAAACTTGCAATCTGTGTGTTTACAACACACTGCTAAAAATAGTATTTTAATCATGTATGTATGTATCATAGTAGTAAAAAGTACAAATGTCACCACAAGGGTCTTCCAACAACTTAATTTGGGATGTATCTAATTTAATAGCCTTCTAACAACTTAATTTGGAGCCACTAAATTAATGGTCATCCAACAACTTAATTTGGAGCCACTGAATTGCACGTACTGGGAGCCTCTTCCCAAATATTAATGGTCATCCAACAACTTAATTTTGAGCCACTAAGTTGAATAAATATTTAAGTATAATGCATTCAAGAATAACGCAAATAAGTTTTACATAATCATGTTTAACGCAATCAAGTATAATGCAATCATGTATAATGCAATCAGTATAATGTTTTGAGTATTTGTAAAAGTAAAATGAAATAGTTGAGCATGTATCTCCCCCAAAAGTAATTCAAAATGTATAAAAGTATGGGCTATGAAACTCACGGTAATCTTTAAAAGTTTAGAGTACTTATGAAAGTAAATAATTGAGCATGTATCTCCCCCAAAGAGTAAAGTAATTTAAACAAGAAAAAGTGGGGCTATGAAACTCACCGAGAGTTTAAGAATGTTTGAAGATATATCGAAATCGATGGAATAGCCGGGAAACCTCTACGCGCAACCTAAAATAATTGTTGCAACTTAGGTTTGGAATAATGCCTAAGAAAACATGAACGAGCCTATATATGCCATTATATTGATCATGATGTAGTATTTGTATGTTTGTTTATAGAAATTGTTTTAGTTTGTATATCTTGTACTACCGTTCGGGCCATCATAATTCAGAGGTCATGCAGTAAACGTTCGAGGAGCTAGGACACTTTAATTCGTAAATCCAGCAACTCGTCGATCCGTTTACCCAAATGAACCCCTCACATGAAGTTCCCTAGTGTTGTTGTGCTCAATACGTAAAACATGTATTTTGATTACTTGGCTATATGATATATTAAGAGTTTATAAATAAAATAAATAAACTAACAAAGTTTATAAGTATTTAAATAAGTTTGAGTCTTATAAATACTTACCTTAATATAGAATGCTTGAGTATTATGGAAAAAGGAAATATAAGCGGAGCTTCGACGTAGAATTTGTAAATTTCGAAAACCCGAAGCTATTAGAAGATTATAACAACGCCTTCTTGAAAGCCCGAAGGAGAATAGAAGATTATAACAATGTATTTTTGGAGACTTGAAGTTATTTGAAGATTATAACGACTCTTTCTTGAAAACTTCCAAGAACAAAGATCAAAACCTAGTTTTTCTTCAAGAACACATGAATGTTCTTACAAGATCTATAAGAAATACCTTAGGTTTAGGACTTTAGATGTTAAGAAGGTGTGGTGCAAGAATTTATGAAGTGATTTGCTTAGTATTTATAGGCTAGAGAATTTGTTAACTATATATTAGGTTAATATTTAACCATGGTTAAGTTTTACAAGTGTAAAGATCTAAAGAATCAATGGTCATGATCAAGACACCATACTTGATGACACATCAAAAATTCCACCTATGGCTAAAATGAGGAGGTTAAGAGTTTTGAACATTTATCTTGCCTTTAAGGAGTGAGTTTTGGTCCCGGAAATCGCTAACGGTAAGTATCTAATTCATGAAACGTAAAACCGGATGTCGTAAAAATATGAAACTTACAGGAATGATTAAAATCATCAATATACTCATTATTATCTTATAAAAATGAGTGATAAGTTTAATGGGTTGCGTAAACGCTGTTAAAACTGGAAACGTAGGCTAAATACGTGAAAAATGCAATTTATCATAAAAGAACGAGATTTCAGGGAAATGACCGTGAATATATTTAAAGTAGACTAAAATTAGTCTATGAGTGATATGAGATGTCAAAATGTAGTTTTCGTTATAGTGGGATAACTTAATGCTTATGCGTGAAGTCTAAAAGATACGCGATTTAAGCAAAAATGTAGAACGTACAAGGTTAATTTCTTTATGATCAAAGGAGGAGGGAAATATGTTTGACTTTTCCAAAAAATGTAAAAGTGTCTAAACATCTTAGGAAATACAGTGGGAATGGTTAAGTCCTGGGTCTAAGTAGAATTGTTTAAAACGTAAGTTTAGTCTCGCATCGCTCAGGGTTTATTTGGTAACATTTAAATGAAATCTTGAAAATTCTCTAATTGATTATGAGTGATCTAAAAATTAATCTGATGTGAGGAAAATTGTCAGAGTTCGTTTTCGTTATGCGCGGGATGTTTACATGATGCTGCGACCAAAACGAAACTTTAAGACGATGTTTTCTTAATAACTTTTGCGCAGATGATCTAACGATTGTCAAACTCTCAGGTTATTACTAAAATAAATTAACTTATGAGAATGTGAAATAAAAATTTCAGGAGTGAATAGTAAAAAGTGAATAGTAACAATGAATAGTAAAAATGAATAGTGACCCGAAATTGCGAATTGTTGCAGTCTCTACCCCTTATGGGAACTTCGTCCCAAAGTTTTGTTGATGTTAACTACTTATAGCGTGTCTAAGAAAAGTGTGGTTTCTAAAACAGTGGAGTTCTCTCTTATTCAACAGGAATAGTGTTGGGTTACGTTGTAATACACCCATAATGTGGTTAGGAAATCGTATCGGATGCAAATAAGCCCACTTATTTATAATTCATTACTTACATAAAGAAGCGTCCAAATTTATGTAATTAATGGGTTATAAACCTATGGTTCGATGGTTTATAACTTCTTTATTTGAATAAAGAGCGTCCAATCCATTCAAATACGGAGATTATAAATCATCCTGCTTAAGATTTCCCGACACAAAACTATTTTTGAGACAGATAATAAGATAACCAAGTCATCAAATCCCTAAAGCTAAGTAATAATATTATTTAACTCAAATCTCATGTCTCATCAAACCAGAACTGTCACAAGATCAATTTAAATAATTAGTTATTACTGAGCTCCATATTTTTAACGACTCGATTCAATTCTGGGGTTTCCTTATTATTACTAAAGTCATATCATCCAACAACGTGGATCTAAGCAAACAACTAACAAGAAGCATATGCGCACAAAGTGTGTGTAAGGCAATTACAGTGGAGAGTCTTAACGTATAAAGCAGTTATAGTCTAGGCTCTTAAATGCAACCTAGTTCTCTATAACCAACTCTCTGATACCAATCTGTAACACCCCCAAAATACCGCAGCGGAAGATTGTGTCACTAGGGTATACTTCATAATACAAAGTACAAGGTATAGAAAACGACCTCTAAATGAGACGTTTTGAAAAGTTACCATTCGATAAATGAAATCAGAGTTACAAACAATGAGGTTCCAAAGTATAATATATAAATGTTTACAAAATGTTTCGAATGGTAAATACGAATGTATAAAGTCTTCAAAACATGTCGTGCAACTCTAAGTTCCATGCAATAGCTATCTCCATATTGACCTGAGATAAACATGCTAAAGTGTCAACACAAAGGTTGGTGAGTTCATAGAGTTTGTTTTGAATAAGTTCAAAAGCCATTAAAGAATGTTCACACAGCAAAGGCATTGTAAATCCACTCAGTTGCAAATCCCACCCATACAAAACTTGCAACCTGTGTGTTTACAACCCACTGCTAAAAATAGTATTTTAATAATGTATGTATGTATCATAGTAGTAAAAAGTACAAATGTCACCACAAGGGTCTTCCAACAACTTAATTTGGGATGTATCTAATTTAATAGCCTTCTAACAATTTAATTTGGAGCCACTAATTTAATGGTCATCCAACAACTTAATTTGGAGCCACTGAATTGCACGTACTGGGAGCATCTTCCCAAAGATTAATGGTCATCCAACAACTTAATTTGGAGCCACTAAGTTGAATAACGCAAATTAAGTATAATGCATTCAAGAATAACGCAAATAAGTTTTACAAAATCATGTTTAACGCAATCAAGTATAATGCAATCATGTATAACGCAATCAATATAATGTTTTGAGTATTTGTAAAAGTAAAAGAAAATAGTTGAGCATGTATCTCCCCCAAAAGTAATTCAAAATGTATAAAAGTAGGGGCTATGAAACTCACGGTAATCCTTAAAAGTTTAGAGTACTTATAAAAGTAAATAATTGAGCATGTATCTCCCCCAAAGAGTAAAGTAATTTAAACAAGAAATAGTGGGGCTATGAAACTCACCGAGAGTTTAAGAATGTTTGAAGATATATCGAAATCGATGGAATAGCCAGAAAACCTCTACGTGCAACCTAAAATAATTGTTGCAACTTAGGTTTGGAATAATGCCTAAGAAAACATGAACGAGCCTATATATGCCATTATAGATCATGATCTAGTATTTGTATGTTTGTTTATAGAAATTGTTTTAGTTTGTATATCTCGTACTACCGTTCGGGCCATCATAATTCAGAGGTCATGCAAGAACGTTCGAGGAGCTAAGACACTTTAATTCGTAAATCCAGCAACTCGTCGATCCGTTTACCCAAATGAACCCCTCACATGAAGTTCCCTGGTGTTGTAGTGCTCAATACGTAAAACATGTATTTTGATTACTTGATTATATTATATATTAAGTGTTTATAAATAAAATAAATAAACTAACAAAGTTTATAAGTATTTAAATAAGTTTGAGTCTTATAAATACTTACCTTAATATAGAATGCTTGAGTATTACGGAAAAAAGAAATATAAGCGGAGCTTCGACGTAGAATTTGTAATTTTTGAAAACCCGAGTCTATTAGAAGATTATAACAACGCCTTCTAGAAAGCTCGAAGGAGAATAGAAGATTATAACAACGTCTTTTTGGAGACTTGAAGTTATTTGAAGATTAGAACGACTCTTTCTTGAAAACTTCGAAGAACAAAGATCAAAACTGTTGTTCCCTATTCACTATCGTTTAAAAACAATTAAGTACTTAAAACAATTTAACAATGAATAATGACTGAAATTAACGTAAGTAAAACACACAATGTAATTTTCAACATCATATTCTTATTAGAAATAAATCAAAAGAATACGTTACCCAAGTACTTGCGGAATAGTACTTGGGATTGAAATGACAAAGTTTGGGGTGACTCTCTCTAAGCTCGAAGCTAAGTCTGAGCACAACTCTTAGAACCCACTGAGCTATCTCAAGGATAAAGTTGTATTTGGAGGAGTGAAAAGTTGGCTTGTGTGTGTGTGTGTTTTTTACAATTCACAAGCTTAAAACTTTTCACTCACTCTCTTATGCTATTTATACAAATATGGTTTTAACTTTAACCTAGAAGACAAAAACATAGATCACAGCAAACACGAATATTGATATATTCGGTTGCTGTTCACTTTGCTATTTATAGTCAAGCGGCGAAGCTTCTTTCCTTAACATAGAATCCTTTAGTATCGCCACTTACTAAAAATGGGAAGATATGGCTTTAGTAGATAGGGACTTTGTTTTATCTGGGTAAAGCACTTGGGACTTAGTTTTATCGGTTAAACTTTTCCGCTTCTAGTCCCTCATTCTTGTTCAAAGCCTTCTCTTCCTTCAGTTTGTCTTCAGTGCTAGTTGGAGAGGAGTCTTAGGGATTCGGTGAGTTATTGTCATCACTCACCAATCCACCATCTCTTCTTGACTTAGTCTTCACCCATTAAGTTCCGCCTTCTGGCAAAGTGGAGAGGCTTCTTCTTCGCCTCGTCTGAAAGTATCTGAAGATGGCTCACCGAGATACTATGCATTCATGACTGACTGATAGTGTTTAACCTGATTAAACACTTAGGTTATTTTCTATTCAAATCATAGATTAAGGGGTTTGGGTATTTACTGAACTCAATAGTCTCCCCCTATTTGGATATACAAATAGCCTAAGTGTTTGATTAGTGTAAGTGAGCAAATGGCTTCTTTTTATACTGAATGTACTAATGAATACAGTAAGGAACACTGAGTATTTTAGCAAAAACATACATCGTTTATTGATCCCATTACATGGTTCCTATCACTAGTATAAGAAAATAAACTGATGTCAGTTCAGATGAATTCCCAGTGCTTCAAGCTTAACTTTCTTGGTGACGAGTGTTTCCCTATCAGGATGGTCTCTTATATTGGCATTCAGGTCTTGAAAAAACCTGATGTTTTTCGGGATTGGATCTAAGAGGCCACTGGAATATAGTGATCATTGTAGCCACTCCTGCGATCGATATCACTCCACCTTTGGAATGCTTGGTTTCCATAGACATCAATGAAAAATAGCCCTCTTTCAGGCTTTTCAATCACTAGACAGTTCACAAATTTCACACCTTCAGGCAGCTCCCTGTTGCATTCTAATCTAGGCACTTTGATTTCAGGCTGGAACTCAACTCTCTTCCTTTTGCCAGTGGATGCTTGTGGTTGAGATCCTTGAGGTGCAGTTAAGGCAGGTTGAATTCCCAGTTGGGTTGGTGCATCTCTTAGCCTTTCATATCTTTTGATGAGCATCTTCATTAGCTCCTTAACCACCTTATTTTGCTTCTTTTCAATAATTGGACCAAGCTCATCGAGTTCAGTGATCCCAAAGTCAACAAAAGTTAAGGGATCATGAATCTCGAAATGTCTCTTATCATCCCCCCTGTAGAAATTCATTGCTAGTGGTTTGGAGTTGGGGATGATTTTGACATCAGTGATTTTTTCAGGCTTCCTTCGGCTTGTCATTGTCCAGATGTAATGATCAATTCGTTCTTGCCTGATAGCTTCAACTTTCTTTTTCTTTGCTTCAAACAGCTTTCTCATTGTAGCCATCTGAGCAGCCTGAGCATCCTTGAACTTTTGTCCTGCCTGACCCTTTTGGAGCTTGCTTGGATCTAATCCCATGTTCTCAGCTTCTTCGACAACCTTTGCCGTGCTTCTCTGTTCATTTTCTCTTCCTCAGCAAGTTTCAATATTTCTTTCTTTTTAGCAAGATGTTTACTTTGTTGTGGTGCGTGAGCAGGTGTATTCAGTGTCGCCGATTTTATAGGGAATCTTCTCAGGCTCAGCAGTTGTCATTATGCCTTTGCCTTTGTCCTGGCCTGAGGAAGATGATGCAACTAAGGGTGGTGTTGTTGTCATGATTGATGTTGTGACCGTCAGTGTTGTTGTTGTTGTTGTTGATGTTTGTGGTGGTAGTGAGGAGATGGGTATTGCTGAGACTGGTGCAGATGATGTGGGAGCTACTAAGACTGGTGGTGTTTGCTCCCCCTCAGTGTGAAGAGGAGTTTCTTGAGATTCTCCCCTCAACTGCTGAGCTTCAGGTGAGGGCAGTTGGAGTTGGAGGGGACGGAGATGCTTGACCCTTGAAGGCCCGATAGATTTCGTGATCATGGTCTTAATCTCTGAAGTATCTGCCTGAATACCGACCTTTGCATCCGTGTTAGCTCGAGAGATCTCCAATCAGTCATTCGGGGACCAAGATTCCGTGCCATAGAAGACGAGGCCTGAGCCATAGCAGCTACCTGAGTGTTCAAAGAGTCCACTGAGGTCTGAAGAGACTGAACTGAAGATTGGAGGCCCTGAACATTTGCAGATTGGAGCATTTCAATCAGTTCAGTGAGTCGAGATGAATTTTTCACATACATCTCAGTAACCTCCAGCACTTTGGCATTGAGTGCTGGGTCTTCTTTAACAGCATCCCTGATTTCATCAATTTTAACCCCACACGTCTGAAGATGCTTGAGGAACTTAACGAGGTTTTCATCCAGTCTAATAAGATGTTGGTACATAAGATCCCTGTGCTCGTGAACATTTTCATTGAAGGTGAGCACATCGGATCTAAGATCAAGCAGCAGCTGCGGCTTTACCCAGTGTGTTGATCCCAAAATTTTTCAAGAACCCCGAGTGTAATACGCTTCCTTGAGGCTATAGTGATCCACCGAACTAATGCTGTCTTTCAGTGATGGAAGGATGTTATCAAACGGTTAAATTACCCAGAGGATGATGAGAGTCTCGAGTCATTGTCTTCTCGGTTGAAATGGTGACTCAAGATGCTCCTTTGGATCAGCCTGAGGCTCTTGTTCGATTGAACCTCAGCGTCCACTTCTTTTCCAAATGATAAGATTTCATCTTCAGCAAGCTCATCCTCTCGAGAATAGAATACCGCACATCAGCAATGGTGAGTAAGGGGTTGGTGATGGGTTCCATATCGCGGTGGTATATATCCCTCAGTCTTTGTCCCCGTTGACCCTCTCGACACCGGTGGGAGTTTCCCAGTGCCTTCTCCGGAGTCAAGATTGGTTTTGGGTTCCGCGATCGCGGTTGTTTCTTTCCTCAGTCTTTGTCCCCGTGACTCGACGACACGGTGGGTGTTTCCCCTGCCTTTGGCGTAGGTCGCGATTGTTGTATCCCTATCGGTGGGTTGTTTGTTTCCCCGAGTCTTTGGGATCGATCGGTGTGCCCTCGACAAAGGCTTGGATTGGCTAATGTCATCATCGGCGTTGTGGAAGGCACTACCCTACCGGGGTTGTTTGTTTCCTCCGGATCTTGGGGAGTAGTGGTTGTGACCAAGGGCACTGACCGTGATGTATCGTGTCCTTCGTTGTCACGGGTGGATGTTGCCCGCCATGGGTGTCTTTTAGTCTCGGGCTTTTTGTGCCTTTTAGGCTATGTTCCGAAGCCTAGGGCCCTGAGACTTTGGTTTAGTCTTAGTCCCAGTCTGACACTTCCCCTTTCTCTTTTTAGGAGCAGGGTTTGGAGACACTGATTCCTTCTAGTTGTTTACAACAACCATATGGGTCGTCAATTCAATAGGAGTGACAAGGGATGGGTCTTTTTGAAAATTTGACTGGCTCAGGATGCCTGGTAAAGCACCAAATTTTTCTTCCTGAGGATAGTTTGAACCTAGTAACACTTGCAAAGCGCAAGAGACAAACCTAGGATACAAAACGTATTTCGTCCTAGTTTTGCTCTGTAGCTTGGTTACGAGATCACTGTAAATGATCTCCACAATGTCGACAGTGACCCATTCATTAAGCAGTAGGCCATCATCAACTGAATAGAGTTAACTTGTTCAGTGGATGAGTGGTTCCCGCCGAGGACCTGAATCACAAATGTGAATAGGATCCTCCAAGCCACGGGAAATGAGCTTTTGGTGACTAGGGTCTTGTCCAAAAAAGTTGGATCCAAAATGATTTGTTTTAACCCATCCTTCACTATGGAGGGTTCAGGATGGGCGACATAAACTCCTTTGTTATAATCCAACCCTGTTGAAGTACAAAATGTTTTATAGTCCAGGTGAATTGTTGTTGCCCCCCATGAAGACTGAATCTGAAGAGATATTCCTTGAGGGGTCTGAGGTTGTTCTCATCATTAGAGGGTTTCGGTCAAAGGCCTGTTGTTGCCCAAAACTCCGTAAGGAGATTTTGGTAAACAATGGAGGGACACTGAACAAAGGCCGTTTTCAGTGGGCAGTTAAATAAAAATTTCATAATGTCTTTGTAGGCTGGGATAGTTTCAGGGTATTCAAAATTGCGTATGACATTGTTTGTTTTAAATTCAACATTTGTATCCCCTACCCACTGAGAAGCAAACTGGATAGATTGTGTTCTAGCCATTTCCATTTAAAAGGATTTTAGAGTTTGGAAAAAAAATTTGACTAGAACAATCAAAGATTTAAGATCTCTCAAGTTTGTGATGAAAAACTTTTGTAAATGTTTACAAGGAGGGTTTTTCAAAAGAAGGTTTAATGATTTTTTGAGCACACACAAATTTTTCTGGATTTGAGAAAGGATTTTGACAGAGTTTTGTTGCAGAAAATAATTTGTGTGTGTGTTTTTGGTTTAGAAGAGGGTATTTATAGAGTGGTGAGAGGGGTGGTTTTTGCATAAACGTGGGTATGTAAAGACGATTTTTGAAAACATTTGAAATTCCACATTTAATGCCACCCACCACTACCCGCAGTAAAATCCCGTATTTCAAGGGAACAGTTGCAATGCACAGCATTAAAATATCCATAGGATATTTTATGTGTGAGAGGGCATTTAATGCTAAGTGGGTAAGTGATGAGACCCCTGACAGTAAGACATATATTCCTATATTAAATTGTTGGGATTACCAACCTAGGACATTTAAGTAACTAATACTTGGAGCATTTAGTTACACATTCAATACTTTATGTCAGGGACCCTGAGTGAGTCTTACTCATTCAGTGAGAGGTTGATTTTGGATGTTCAGGGAGACGAACCAATTCACAGAACTCACTGAGATTGGTTTTCGTGATGCCTGACTTTCAATGTTAAGCATTCCCAATTCAGCTTTCAGTCTCCTGAAGGTAGGTTCATCCAAAGGTTTGGTGAAGATATCAACAAGTTGATATTCAGTAGGGATGAAAAGAAGTTCTATGTCTCCCTTCATTATGTGATCCCTGATGAAGTGATATCTGATATCAATATGTTTGGTCCTTTGATGGAGGACAGGGTTGTTGGAGATTGCAATTGCACTGGTGATAACGCTACACGCGTCGTTCGGGGTCAAAGGAACTTCCTTTTCGTCGAGCAAGTTTTTCAACACCCTAGGCAGTGAACCTAATCGTTGTAGTGTAGTATTAGGGTAAGCCATGGGTATTGATATCGTTCTCTAGGGGAATAGGAATGCTAGTGAGAAGTTACTACGCTAAGGTTGGGGTTGAGGAAGATTATTTTTTATCTTTTTATATTTTTTAAGGAAAGGAAAGGTACGAATCTCGGGGTTTGGATTTGGGGGTTGGTATTGCTACCGATTACTCTACTTATCTAATTATCTAATCTAAGGTGTATGTAGTCTATGTCTAATTATTGTGTGCTCGTATGATAGTTTAAAGATGTGTTTACTTAGGTTTTACTACTCCTTAATTATCTCCTATTGGTGGTTGAATTGTCACGTCCTTATTCTTAGTTGCGTTGTGTGTCTAAGGTTGTAGGGTATGCGTTTCTCCCTAACTCTTTGAACTTACCAAAGGGTCTCGTCTACAAAATCCACTAGGGATAATAAACTCTTACTCTAAGGCACTCTTTGGATGGTTTAGCTTACAACTACTCAAGGAGTTATATTCTAAGGTTCATAAAGATTTAATCAAGAATTAAGTACACAACGAATGACCTATCGCATTACTAGATCATTAACCAACTAAGATAAGAGACAACCAATCAATATTCAATAATTAAGTTTCATATTCCCTAAGCAAACATACAAGTAAATTAGCCGGACATGGAGAACATGCAAGCATACACACAAATAATCAAAAACATAATTGTATTAATGAAGTAAAACACTTATCTTGATGTAAGATAGGGTTTAGAACCCTAAAATACTGTACAAGACAGCCTTGGTTCGGTTTAGGTTTTTACTCCAAAAGACTACACATAAAAACTGAAAAATTCGGATTCTATATATAAGATTACACATGCGACGGCGTCACCTTATGTTTTGTGACGCCGTCGTGTCGCCGTCATTAGGGTTTCGTCTTGGCCACGTTAGACTTGCGACGGCGTCACCTTATGCTTGTGACGTCGTCCTCTTCAGCTTCTGACGCCGTCTGGATTGCATCTAGGCCGCCTGAGTTGCGACGGCCTACTCTTTTATAACTTGACGTCGTCACTTGAAAATAGGAGTTTGGGCTTCGTCCGTCACAAAATCCTCCGACGGCGTCGCAGATAAGCATGATGCTGTCACCTTATGTTTTCAGCAGCTTTGAGTGTCTTGATTCTGACTTTGGCCATTTTCTTATTATATTCGCGCCTTTTCGTCCAAATAAGTGCCATTCCAGCATTTTGCCTTCAAGAGACCTAAAAGTGAAAAGGAACGATATTAAGCAATAACGGATACAAAAGTGATCAAATAAGGGCTTAAACGACCCCTCAAAATGTACCTTTTAAAAACTTATCAAATATCCCTACACTTGGTATTTGCTTGTCCTCAAGCAAATGTGCTTTTAGCCAATTAATTTATAAGTTAGGGGTCATGAAGCATTGGTTTAAAACGGTCCACAACACATATAAGCCCCGCAAAAGTCATAACAAGCACAGAAATTACATACTAGTACCTCACATGGGGTGTTTGGATACTCACATCTCTCTCGGGTGTATATAAAATATAACAAATTGGAAATGGAAGATAAACACTCATTAACCGGTCCTAGTACATAGATTACCATAGGCTTGAGAATAGATCAAACCTCCATCGCTTTGGCGTAAGCACCTAGGAAAGACTATCAAAGAGGTCTTTAAAGGGTTGTAACGTTAGGCTTACGGTAGGGAAACAAATTGGTGGGATAGGCTTTTTAGTGGTGGCAAGTCAAAAATCTCTATGTTAAATGCATACGAAGAATGGCGTTGCTAAGCCAAGACTCGACACTCTAGACTCTAGCTAACTGAAATAAACAAACAAAAATTTAAAGGATAGATGTAGGATGGTACCCTTTTTTTTTCACACTATTTTTTTTCTCTTTTTTTTGATATATATATATATATATATATATATATATTTCATACACTTTTACTCTACCATCCTCTACGGTAACATCAAAATGATAAGGATTTATAGGCACATCCCTACACTTGATTTTTTATTACTCTAACACTAATTTGACCCAAATTGAAAAGATCAAAACACTTGGGGTACATTATTATGCAAACAAAGGGAATTTGAATTTAACGTTCCCTTACCGTCATTTCATAAACTTTAACTTTTCCCATGAATCCCAATCGTCCCAAAACTGTATACAAAGGATATGACTCGACTTAGCAACTCATGCAAGCAACCTGATAATTGAACTAAGGGTTTAGGGTGATAACAATAATGCACTAAAAGTTAGTGCATACAGGGTAGGCTAAGGCGATTTGGGTGTATATTTGGGGGTGGGGTGTAAACAATGCTCTTCATTGATATTCCGGAAAAACCGAAACATCACGAGAACCGCGAAAAGGATAGGCTCTGAGGGGTTAACTAGGGGTATCGTGTACTAAAGATGAGTACAACGCCAAGGGTATGGGGGAATTACTCAACCGAGGTGGAAGAAGTAATTATATTACGGGTATCAAACAAGGGTTATCCTAATGCCTCTTATCATTTAGTTATTCCTAACTACACAAGTGCAGTCTTACTAGCGATCTCGGAATGCATCACAAAACAAGTTCTAGAATCTAATATACTATCGGTTCACACTCTAAGCATTGAAGATGAATGCTTTTAATTCCTACTAATCTAAGGGCGATCCTCACATTTTGAGTGGAATTTAGGTGGTAAAGGGTTTTTGTGCTAGTCATGCAACTTCCTATCCGTGAGAAGCTTTTGTTAAGACTAATGGCCCACTCCTATATGTCATGAAAAATTTTAAATTTGGTGCCAAAATTATCCTAACCGACATTTTCTCATGGTTTATTACACAAATGCAATTGGGAAAAGCAAATATTCAAGGATAAGCATAGTTTCAAAGTCCCCGTTTTGTTTTCCCTCCCTACACTTAAACTGAACATTGTCCCCAATGTTCCCCGAAAGTATCAAAGTTATGATAATGGAAGGTAATTAAAAACGAAAGAAACTAATACTCCCCTGATTAGCTCGGTAGGATCCGTGTGTGAAGTAGTGGTTAAATCTTTTCCAAGAAGAATTTATGCGTGAAAAGCTCCTTCCAATCTTATATAACTTCTTCTTGATAAATTAAACCTGCACACTTGAAGAAAACAAACGAAACCTTCGCGTAAAATCGGTAACAATATATATAAGACTCGATTTAAACTAGGATATAATGCTTGTGGAATGGATGTTTACGAATTTTGGAAAATTAAGACATGGAACATTCCAAAAATTTATAAGTAGCTCAGAAAATGAGAAAAAAGTAATCTGTTGTTTTACTCCTTCTGGCCGCGTCGGTTCGATCTGGCTTATTGTCAGGTTATCTGACAAAAGCTGGTATGCGATTTTCGGAAAAATTCTGGAAAATTTACATCTTTAGAATCAGGAAAAAAATTCTGCAAAACATCCATTATGACTCGATACAAGCATTTGACTCGAACAAACACACATATATATCTTAATTGTTATTCTCATGTTTACGTTTCTTTTGAAAACGTGTGTAATCCTCCCTACACTTATCCCTTATGTAAAATACCTTTATATGCAATCAAGACGAGGTTAAAAACAAAATAAAGCATTTTTACAAATTTAAACATGAGAATAAACAATCAATAAAAGACATATGACATTAACAAGCAAACAATTAAGCATGGGTTGCCTCCCACGAAGCGCTTTTCTTTATTTAAGAGTCTTGTAGCTAGACTCGTAGTCGTGCTCCTACGTTGCCTCGCTTTGCATTCTCAATGAGAATTCTATCATGTTGACAAAATTTTCATCGACTCTATACCTAGGCCCTATGGTCAAGCAATCCTTATAATAATGCCTCCTTCTTTCCCACATAAATTTATAACCTTTTTCAACATCGTCCTTGCTTTTGTCCTCAAAAGCTTTGATGTTGTCTCGTTCATAAATGGGCAGGTGGCCATATTCATTTGTTTTCCAAGGCATCCTATAAGTGATCTCATCGGTTCCTTCCTTAAACCTAACCGTTCCATCATGCTTGTTAGGGCTCATTTTAGATGTTTCAACAAACGGTTTCCCTAGCACTACTTGGGATAAGCTATAGTCAATGACGCATCCTACATCTTCTAGGACCATAAAATCAACTAGGTAGGTGAAATTTCCTATAAAGACATGCACATCCTTGACTCTTCCCACAAAGTTGCAAACTCCACCTGGATACTTAGCGTCTCTCCTAATATTAAGTCGCTCATTCATAATGTCATTGTAGACAGAAGATGACATCACATTAATGGGAGATTCCGTATCTATGTAAGCGTGGTCGACACTCCTATATCCGATCATACAAGGGATTTTTAGGTTCCAGGGATTTCCTCTCCTAATCTTTGGGCATATCCTAATGATAGGTGATCGTGGATTATCGATTATGTATTGATGGTAAGCAACCTATTCCTTAGTGGGGTAAAGATTGAAGTAAGCACTATCTTCCACATTCACATTTTTGTTTATTATGCCATCTTCCGAATTACTGTTAATCATAGAGCCAACTACAGAGGCGCTGACTACTTTCTCAACAGCTTCCCTAATTGTACTATCGAATATTTTCTGCAGATCCTGAAGGTCGGTGTTTCTACTCACATAACGGCTTTGGCCGGTTTGTGTTGGTCATTGCTTTGGGTTTTGAGTGACAGTGATTTATTTGGTGTTGGGTTATCGAGTGGTGGTTGGTTATCACCTTCCATGATGAAAAGTGATGGGATTACGAACAAAGGTCACGAAGAAGGGGGATAGACTAAGAGAAAGCTAAGAATGAGAAAAAATTTACTTGATAGGAATCAAGCAAAGAAACCTAAACGAGGTGGACTACAAACTAACTATTCTATTCGACGTATAGCGCCAAAAACTTGAAAATGCTACACGCGTCGTTCGGGGTCAAAGGAACTTCCTTTTCGTCGAGCAAGTTTTTCAACACCCTAGGCAGTGAACCTAATCGTTGTAGTGTAGTATTAGGGTAAGCCACGGGTATTGATATCGTTCTCTAGGGGAATAGGAATGCTAGTGAGAAGTTACTACGCTAAGGTTGGGGTTGAGGAAGATTATTTTTTATCTTTTTATATTTTTTAAGGAAAGGAAAGGTACGAATCTCGGGGTTTGGATTTGGGGGTTGGTATTGCTACCGATTACTCTACTTATCTAATTATCTAATCTAAGGTGTATGTAGTCTATGTCTAATTATTGTGTGCTCGTATGATAGTTTAAAGATGTGTTTACTTAGGTTTTACTACTCCTTAATTATCTCCTATTGGTGGTTGAATTGTCACGTCCTTATTCTTAGTTGCGTTGTGTGTCTAAGGTTGTAGGGTATGCGTTTCTCCCTAACTCTTTGAACTTACCAAAGGGTCTCGTCTACAAAACCCACTAGGGATAATAAACTCTTACTCTAAGGCACTCTTTGGATGGTTTAGCTTACAACTACTCAAGGAGTTATATTCTAAGGTTCACAAAGATTTAATCAAGCATTAAGTACACAACGAATGACCTATCGCATTACTAGATCATTAACCAACTAAGATAAGAGACAACCAATCAATATTCAATAATTAAGTTTCATATTCCCTAAGCAAACACACAAGTAAATTAGCCGGACATGGAGAACATGCAAGCATACACACAAATAATCAAAGACATAATTGTATTAATGAAGTAAAACACTTATCTTGATGTAAGATAGGGTTTGGAACCCTAAAATACTGTACAAGACAGCCTTGGTTCGGTTTAGGTTTTTACTCCAAAAGACTACACATAAAAACTGAAAAATTCGGATTCTATATATAAGATTACACATGCGACGGCGTCACCTTATGTTTTGTTACGCCGTCGTGTCACCTTCATTAGGGTTTCGTCTTGGCCACGTTAGACTTGCGGCGGCGTCACCTTATGCTTGTGACGCCGTCCTCTTCAACTTCGACGCCGTCCTGGATTGCATCTAGGTGTCGAGTTGCGACGCCTACTCTTTTATAACTTGACGTCGTCACTTGAAAATAGGAGTTTTGGCTTCGTCCCGTCCACAAAATCCTCGGCAGCGACGGTCATTATAAGCAGTGACGCCGTCACCTTATGTTTTCAGCAGCTTTGAGTGTCTTGATTCTGACTTTGGCCATTTTCTTCGTATATTCGCGCCTTTTCGTCCAAATAAGTGCCATTCCAGCATTTTGCCTTCAAGAGACCTAAAAAGTGAAAAGGAACGATATTAAGTAATAACGGATACAAAAGTGATCAAATAAGGGCTTAAACGACCCCTCAAAAAGGTACCTTTTAAAACCTTATCAACTGGTGTTGTTACAGAAGATGGGTACCATTTTGTAATGGATGTCATAGTCACTGAGTTGACTTTTCATCCATAAAACATTGGCCGCGGCATCTGCGGCGGCCACATATTCACTTCAGTTGAAGACATACGATTGTTGCTTTTAGCACTCCAACAAACCAGTTTTCCTCCAAGAAATTGACAGGACCACGAGGTACTTTTTCGTCCTTGTTGCAGCCGCATAATCGAATCGAGTAACCTTTGAGGTCGAACCCTAGCACTTTAGATAGTAGAGTCCAAGGCTTGGTGTTCCGGTACTGAGTATTCTTTTGGCTGCACTGAGGTGGGATTCTTTAGGATTGGAATGATATCTTGCTATTAGATAGACTGAGAATTGTATGTGCGGTCTGCAGGCGATTAGATACATCAGTGAGCCAACAATCCCTCTGAAATGGGTTTGATTGACTGATTTGCCAGGTGAGATCAGGTCCGAGATTGTTAGGTGGGACCATTGGGTCTTCACTGAGGCCGCATCAGATATCTCATATTTCTTCAAGAGATTTCTTGTATACTTCTCTTGGTACGATGGAGATACCTTTCTCAGTTTGTCGATTGTAGTCCAAGGAAGTATGTGAGTTCACCCATCATGCTCATTTCAAACTTCTTTATCATGTTTTCAAACTGTTTGTAAAGTTTGTAGTTTGTTGAGCCAAAGATGATGTCATCAACATATACTTGGACCAATATCACATCCTGCTGTGTTCTATAGACAAACAGTGTGTTGTCTATCTTACCTCTGACAAACTTGTTTTGTATCGGGAAGGCTGAGAGAGTTTCATACCATGCCCTGGGAGCTTGTTTCAGTCCATAAAGGGCTTTATCAAGCTTGTAGACATAGTCAGGGATTCACTGCTCTCCACGGAGGTTGTTGAACATAAGCATCTTCCTTGAGTTCACCATTTAGGAATGCACTTTTTACATCCATTTGGTAGACTTTGAAGTTCATGTATGTAGCATATGCAAGGAAGATCCTGATGGCTTCCATTCTTGCAACAGGAGCAAATGTCTCATCATAGTCAATGCCTTCTTGTTGACTGTAACCTTTGGCTACAAGTCTGGCTTTGTTTTAATGACGATGTCGTTTTCATCGAGTTTTGTTTCGAAAACCGGCACTTCATTCCTATGAAAATTACATCCTGAGGACATTTGATCAAGGTCATGACCTTGTTTTTATCAAACTGTTGAAGTTCTTCTTGCATGGCCCGAACCCGGCTTGGGTGCTTTAGAGCCTCGGTGAACACCTTGACACTTTTGGGTTCTATATCCGATAGGTAATCGGCATACAAACATTCATTGGGTGAAGAGCTGCAGTTAACCTAGGCCATTCTTCTAGTGAGCATGCCCTCAGTGGGTTCACCAATGATGTTTACAAGCTCAATGTCTTGAGTTATTGTCCACTTACTTTGTGGTCTAGGTTCTGAGCTTGAGGAGGTTACTGGGAGTTCAGGTGTAAGAGCCACAGGATCAATTAGATCATCTATTGAGATGTCTTGTTCTGGTAGAGGTTCTTGAGTTCTGAGGATCCGATCATTTGGATCAGTGTTACCTATCAGCAGGGATCTGATTATCAATGAATTCACGATAGTAGGTTGTGTGCGGTGTGTGGCAAGACATAATATGAGATGTCGACATGCTTGGTATGAGGAATGGTTTCAGTGATAAACTCATCGGAGGATATCTTGATGAGCTATCAATTCCTATTTCCTCCCTTGAAGTCTGGTGAACCGATGCTTTTAACACTTTCATCAAAGGTGACATGATACGTTTCCTCAACTTGTTGTCTCCTTGTGTTAAATACAAGAAGGCTTTGGAGATCGATGGTAAATAGAAAGTATCCATCAACAGCTTTAGCATCAAACTTGCCTAGATGATCCTTGTGGTTATGAATAAACATAGGACATCCAAACACATGAAAGTAGCTGATGTCAGGAGGATATCTTGATGAGCTATCAATTCCTATTTCCAATCGAAATCTTTGGTGAACTGATGCTTTCAACACTTTCATCAAAGGTGACATGATACGTTTCCTCAACTTGTTGTCTCCTTGTTAAAATACTGAAGGCTTTGGAGATTAGTGAGTAACCTAGAAAGTATCCATCATCAGCTTTAGCATCAAACTGGCCTAGATGATCCTTGTGGTTATGAATAAACACAGGACATCCAAACACATGAAAGTAGCCGATGTCGGAAGTCTACCTTTGAATATCTCATATGGGTTTTATTATGTCTTTTGACAATGATTGACTGTTTTGAGTGTAACAGGCTCGTTTAAGCCGCTTCACTCCATAAATGCTTTGAAAGGGCTGAGCCATTTAACATGGTTCTTGCAGCCTCAATGAGAGTTCTGTTTTCCTTTCAGCTACCCCATTTTGTTCAGGGGTGTAAGGAGATGAGAAATTTTGGGAGATTCCCTCTCATCACGAAACTCTCAAGCTCAGCATTTCTAAATTCAGCACCATTGTCAGCTTCGATTTGTTTCACTGTAATGTCATTCGTTTTCAATGTTCCTGATGAATGACATTATAGTATCGTACTGACTCTTTTTGGAAAGAAAGTATATCCAAGTGTATCTTGAAAACTCATCAACAATGACAAGTGTATACTTCTCATCTTTGGATTGATCTAGACTTGGTCCAAAGAGATCCATATGCAAAAGGTGAAGGCAGCTTTTGATATAGAAATTTTGCTTCGTTTTGAAAGATGCTCTTTTATGTTTGCCTTTTTCACAGGCTGAGCATGGTTTATCTTTTGCAAAAACCAGTGATGGTAAGCTAAGGACCTTGTTTTGTTTTGCAAAGTTGTTGATTTTTTTGAAGTTTAAGTGTGAGAGTCTCTTGTGCCCGCGGCGGTTGATAGTTTCAGTGGCTTTGGCAAAGAGACAGGTTCCATCTTTAGAGAGAGTTAACATGTCTAAAACATAAACATCGTCTCTCCTAGGAGCAATCAACACAACTTCCTTGTTGGCATTGAAAATGGTACCTTGTTTGTCATTGAATTGTACAATGTACTTAGCATCACATAGCTGACTGACACTGATGAGATTGTATTTGAGACCATTGACATAAGCAATCCTAGAGAAACTATTTCATTCAGTTCTGAGCCATAACCTTCAGTGGGACATGATGAGTTATCACCAAATACTACCTTGGCCCTGGTTCCTTTACATACTTGTGCAGATATTCCTTCACACCAGTCATGCTTCTTGAGCATCCCTTTGTCTAGATGCGGATAGGCTCCTTGGCATGACTCTGCACAAGTAGTAAAGTGAATTAGTTTCTCTTCGTGACCCACTTACTAGTGGGCTTGGGTCTCATGGTCTCTTTGAACTGAGGAATCGATTCATGGTCAGTGGTGGAGTGCAATGAGCTACCACAGGTTTTGCATTTAGAGACTGAGGATGACTCAGTGGATTTGGGTTGCTTTAAACTTCTCCTTGCATGGATGACACTGTCATGCTGGGATGTCTTATGAGCTGTGTTACCGCAAATATCACAGCATATGTTCATAAGACAATCATCGTAGGCGATGATCATTAAAGACACAGTGTGGGCAAGGAGGAAAAGGCTTTGCTCTCAACTTTTGAGCTGACTTGAATGAAGAAGCATACTGATGACCAACTTTGGTGTAGTTTGCTTGACTGAGAGAACTTACATATTGCAAGTGGTCAGCAGTTTTGTGATCATCCTTTTTGCAGATCATGCAAAAAGGATTCTATAACAGTTGTCAGTGGTATGACTGTTATAGTAGCACAGATCACACTTCTGCTTGTTTTTTGTGGTGGCTTTTGACTTTGAAGAACTAGAGAAAGCTGACTTTGTCTCCTTGATTGATTCAGGGACCTTTTCAATGGATTCCATTTTGTCAGTTAGCTTCCTCACAAGTTCATCATTCTGAATTCGACGCCTCAGCCAGGGGCCGAGGATATGGAAGTTTCAGTGGGGGTGGATTCTTGTTGAGTTGGTTTTGATGATCTTTTCAGGATGGTTCTACCAAGTCCAGACCTTTCTTTAGGAGAGTGTGGATTGTATTGTAATGGAGTAAGCTCAGAGCTAGGATCAGCACCCTGAAGAGGTTCCAAAGGTGGAAGTGGTGCTTGAGATTCATCTTGACTCGAGAGATGTGTTCAGTTCTACTGGGCACATCTGGGAGTCCAAGCATGCTCTTTAGAGCTTGACTTTCAGGTTCTAGAATTCTTCCAGAGTCAAAGTTAGGAAGCTTACTCTCAGGATTAAGTCTTTCAATCCAATCACTGGGCTTGGGAACAGACAACATATTGGTAATCATGCCACCAGACACAAATGGTTTAGGACTCTGGTCTTTGTTGTGAGAGTCCGAAAGATGATATTCACCTATGACTCTCTTTTTGCTACTTAGGGCACCCACAGCATCAAAGACTCTTGGATTCTTGGTGGTCCAACTATCAATGATTTCTTTTTCTTTCTTAAGTTCATCTTGAAGAGCCTGATTTCTTTTAACTAATTCAGTGTTTTGAATTTGTAAGGTGATAGCTTCAAGCTTGTTTTGTTTTAACACAAGTAACTCATCCCTACACTTATTCAATTCAAAACTTCACTTATTGTACTTAGAAAAAAGATTTAGTCTTTGCTCCTCTACAAACTTAAGATCAACATTGATATAGTTCATATAGGCCTGCCAATCAGAATCATTATCCATAGAAAGTAGAATATTTACCTTCTTCATTGTGATGTTGACCCATTCTCCATTTCTCGCATGATTCTTTCCAACGACTAGCTTGTCTTCCTCGAGAGGGCCATCGGTCGCTGACATGCACCATTTCATCATCGATGAGACTGGCTCTTCATCCGACGAAGGTTTCAAAGAACAAGACCTTTGTTTTACCCCCTGCACGATTGAACACTTTTTGGTTCTCACGGGGACTGGCCTCAAGTAATGCAAGCTTAACTTTGATTTTCCTATACTTAGCTTCAAAATCTATTGTTTTGTTCTGGTCGATTTATTCGAAAGTTTTGATGAGACTGGTAGATTTTAGGTTGAAATTTGCTAAAGCCTGAGGACTGATTTGACCCTGATGGTCTGTAAGAGGGTTCATAAATTGTTTTTGAAAAATAGTCCTTTGCAAAATGACCTCTTTTGTGACACTTAAAGCATTCAGTGTCCTCATTAGCTTTAGCAGTTGAAAAACCTTTGTTTCTTTTAATAAACGTTCGAGAGTTTGCAAGGAGTGCCCTTTCACGAAATTCAACGCTTCAGTCATTTAGGTACTCCTCACTTGATCTCTCATCAGGCTCATCATCAGAATTTTCTTGAAAATCTTGAACCACATTGTTAGAAAAGAAGGCAGTTGATATAGGTGAGGTGATGGTCAAGGACTTCTTGACTTCCTGAGACTTCTTTAAGTCAGGGTATCGTCTGTTGATGAGGTTTTCCTCATAGACAAATTTCCCATAAATTTCAGGAAGTTCAAGATTTTGAATGTGATTTGCATTTCTAAGTCCCTGAGAGAAGTTCAACCACTTCTCAGGGAGACAATTGACAAAACCAACATTAATCTCATGTTTGGACAACTTAACACCATCATTAGCCAGTTCATTTAAAAGAGTTTTGTATCGGGTGTAAGTTTGTGAGAGAGTTTCAAAGTCCCTAGCCACGAAGGTATTATACTCAAGTTTCGTGTCCATAATCCTGCTTTTCCTTGGTATCGCATCGCTCATGGCTATGGACTAGGTCATCCCAGTTTGTTTAGCTCAGATACATACTTATAATCACTCCATTATATCATCAGAAAGACATGATATGATGATACTTTTGAGTCTTTGGTCCTTGTTGACCACTCTCCTTTCATCCTGAGTCCACTGAGCTTCAGGTTTGGGCAAACCTTCAAATAGTGATCTTTGGGATAAATGAACCTTCATTTATACACTTGATATAATAAGGTTCCATCTCAATCAAATAGCAAAGCATACGCTTTTTCCATTTGTTGAATTTACCAACTTCAAGTCTAGGGGCAATAGTTGAATAAGCTCCACCCTTTTTATCGACTAGTTGGGGTACATCAGTTTCACCATAGGGATCCCGATTTAAAAACGTTTTAGAGCGGCTTAAAAGGTTTTATAATCAGCCTTGCTCTGATACCACTTGTTGTTCCCTATTCACTATCGTTTAAAAACAATTAAGTACTTAAAACAATTTAACAGTGAATAATGACTGAAATTAACGTAAGTAAAACACACAAAGTAATTTTCAATATCATATTCTTATTAGAAATAAATCAAAAGAATACGTTACCCAAGTACTTGCGGAATAGTACTTGGGATTGAAATGACAAAGTTTGGGGTGACTCCTCTCTAAGCTCAGGCTAAGTCTGAGCACAACTCTTAGAACCCACTGAGCTATCTCAAGGATAAAGTTGTATTTGGAGGAGTGAAAAGTTGGCTTGTGTGTGTGTGTTTTTTACAATTCACAAGCTTAAAACTTTTCACTCACTCTCTTATGCTATTTATACAAGTATGGTTTTAACTTTAACCTAGAAGACAAAAACATAGATCACAGCAAACACGAATATTGATATATTCGGTTGCTGTTCACTTTGCTATTTATAGTAAGGTGGCGAAGCTTCTTTCCTTAACAGAGAATCCTTTAGTATCGCCGCTTACTATAAATGGGAAGATATGGCTTTAGTAGATAGGGACTTTGTTTTATCTGGGTAAAGCACTTGGGGACTTAGTTTTATCTGGGTAAACTTTTCCCGCCTAGTCCCGCTCATTCTTCAGTCTTCAAAGCCTTCAGTCTCTTCCTTTAGTTTGTCTTCAGTGCTAACGGTTGGAGAGGAGTCTTAGGGATTCTGTGAGTTATTGTCATCACTCACTGAATCCACCATCTTCTTCTTGACTTAGTCTTCACCCATTAAGTTCCGCCTTGCTGAGTGGAGAGGCTTCTTCTTCGCCTCGTACTGAGTATCCTGAAGATGGCTCACTGAGAGACTATGCACTCAGTGACCTGATAGTGTTTAACGGATTAAACACTTAGGTTATTTTCGATTCAAATCCTAGATTAAGGGGTTTGGGTATTTACTGAACCCAACAAAAACCTAGTTTTTCTTCAAGAACACATGAATGTTCTTACAAGATCTATAAGAAATGCCTTAGGTTTAGGACTTTAGATGTTAAGAAGGTGTGGTGCAAGAATTTATGAAGTGATTTGCTTGGTATTTATAGGCTAGAGAATTTGTTAACTATATATTAGGTTAATATTTAACCATGGTTAAGTTTTACAAGTGTAAAGATTTAAAGAATCAATGATCATGATCAAGAAACCATGCTTGATGACACATCAAAAATTCCACCTTTAGCTAAAATGAGGAGGTTAAGAGTTTTGAACATTTATCTTGCCTTTACGGAGTGAGTTTTGGTCTCGGAAATCGCTAACGGTAAGTATTTAATTCATGAAACGTAAAACCGGATGTCGTAAAAATATGAAACTTACAGGAATAATTAAAATCATCAATATACTCATTATTATCTTATAAAAATGAGTGATAAGTTTAATGGGTTGCGTAAACGCTGTTAAAACTGGAAACGAAGGCTAAATACGTGAAAAATGCAATTTATCAGAAAAGAACGAGATTTCAGGGAAATGACCGTGAATATATTTAAAGTAGACTAAAATTAGTCTATGAGTTATATGAGATGTGAAAATGTAGTTTTCATTATACGTGGGATAACTTAACAGTTATGCGTGAAGTCTAAAAGTTACGCGATTTAAGCAAAAATGTAGAACGTACAAGGTTAATTTCCTTATGATCAAAGGAGGAGGGAAATATGTTTCACTTTTCCAAAGAAAATGTTAAAGTGTCTAAACATCTTTGGAAATACAGTGCAGGAATGGTTAAGTCTGGGTCTAAGTAGAATTGTTTAAAACGTAAGTTTAGTCTCGTACGGCTCAGGGTTTATTTGGTAACATTTAAATGAAATCTTAAAAATTCTCTAGTTGATTATGAGTGATCTAAAAATTAATCTGATGTGGGGAAAATTGTCAGAGTTCATTTAAGTTATGCGCGGGATGTTTAAATGGTGCTCTGACCAAAACGAAACTTTAAGACGATGTTTTCTTAATAACTTTTGCGCAGATGATCTAACGATTGTCAAACTGTCAGGTTATTACTTAAATAAATTAACTTATGAGAATGTGAAATAAAAATTTCGGGAGTGAATAGTAAAAATGAATAGTGACCCGAAATTGCGAATTGTTACAACATACTACATAGCTTTTACTAAATTATCTTCCACAACATTTTAATACTTCATTTATTTTTATTTTTCTGAATTAGTATTGTTTTTAATGGAAAATGCAAATATAAATCAACAACATTTTAAAATTCATACTACACTACAAAGTTTCTAAAATTTTTATTAAACCGTAAGTGTGCCTCAAGAACCAATCTAAATAGGGTTTGTAGTTTTTGATAAAATTAACCATAAAAAAAAGGTATTTTACAAAAATCAGAACAATTGTTTGAAGGAAAATGATGCAAAGATGTGAATGCACAAGTAATAGTTTATTTGATTTTATATATATTACACACATCTATCTATATCTATACTACATATTATGCATTTAGCACTTTCTCTCTTAATTTTTTTTAAGTGTCCTAATGTGTTTTTTAAGCATTACAATTGTTAATGCATAATGTACACACTACATAGCTTTTACTAAATTATCTTCCACGACATTTTAATACTTTATTTACTTTTTTTTTTTTTTTTTGAATTAGTATAGTTTTTAATTGAAAAATGCACATATAAATTAATAAAGTTTTAAAATGCATACTACACTACAAAGTTTTCGAAAATATTATTAAGTCGTAAGTGTGCCTCAAGATCCAATCTAAATAACTTTTGGAGATTTTTTTATTTATTTTATTTTTTATTATTATTATTTGATAAATATAACCACAAAGGCAAAAAACGAACTTTTATGAAAATCAAGAAAAGTTTTTGAACATAAATGATGCGAATGTGCAAAGTGCTAAGTAATAATTCAAAGATTATATTTTAGTATTGTAATGATTATGCTTTTCATAGCTACATCCACCTGATTTTTTTAACATGTAAGTTATCTTTACATTACAAGCATTTTTTATTTATTTTATTTATGTGAATAAGTGTAATAAACATTGTTGTAACTAGACGAGTACCCGCGCTTAGCGGCAGCGGCGTCTAGTTTCGACAAAATTTTAGCGGCGATTAAGTTTGTTTCAAGAATCAGTATTTTAAGCGTTAAGGAATCCAATTTGAATGATTATATTTAAATCCCGCATTTGAAGATTGAAGAAATCAGCCATACTTTCCAAAGTTATCAAGTTTGACATGGTATTAGACATTCACGAATGGGTCGGCCAACATTTCAAATTAATGTATACTTTTCAAAGATACAACATCGCATTTAAGTTGAGATTACAACATAGCATTCAATGGTATGAAATTTCATATGTTTCACTTTTCCACTTTTCACTGTTCCAATTGTTGACTATTTGACCATTTTCTTTTTTATGTAGTATAGATACAAATAAGTGTAATAAACATTGTTTAACATAAAAAAATCTTTTTAAAGTTTGATATGTCACTTTTCTTAAAAAGAAAATATATTTTATTTACTTATTAGGATTTATAAATTATTACGTATATATGTCATAAAAAAATGTTTCTACTTACTTGTGACTACGGGTCACTATTAAGTAATTTGACCATTCCTCCATAACGTTAGTGACTACCACTTCTTTATAAACACAACATCGCAACACTTTTCTATAATTTTTATATGAATTAGTTTGATATTGTCCATCACTTTTAAGTTAGTCAAACATAATATTCTCGCTATTGGTAAAAGTTATTATATTGAAAACATTCTTCGCCAAAAATTTTATTATATAATAGCAGCTGCCACAATGCGCGAATGACTTACTAGTTTGTAATAAAACTAAAAGACCATCATTTACAGCTACACTAATTACTTAATCTGATATTTTAAACAAAAAAGATATGAAATAACAAAAAGAAATACATTATGCATGTGACCAGATGATCAATAATTGGCATGTATAACTTTGTGATCTACATATTTGTCAATTATTTTTTCTTCTTTGGAAATTATTTTGTAAATCACATGAAACTGATGATTTTATTACTTCCTCTATCAATCTCTTTTATTGCTAGTAGTTATATATTTAAAGGTGAGATTCGAGTCAATAATTTATACTAGTTTATAATATTTCAGCACAATTATAATTTACTTCATTTGCAATTTTACAAATGTGTCGTGTGGTCCCAAACCAAGAGGTAAAGATATATAATTAAGAAACAAAAAAAGCTGTAATTATAGAGAAGGTCGCTAAGTTGTCTGCATGGGGGCGAGGGGTGGCGTGGGTGTGACAATATTCAACCTGTCTACCTTTGGACCACTATTCCATTCTTTTTCTTTACTATTTCTTATATTAAACATCAACAAAGCAATGCTTATAAAATAAAAAGAACTTATTCGTTGGATGTATAACTTGACAGATAAATTGATCATTAATCATTTTCATCATGTTGTTGCTTGATGGGCACCTTTTAGGCTAATTAGTAAGACTAATTATTCTGTTTATATTGAATTCCTCGTGAGCTCTTGTATGCTTTTAGGTAGTTTATCTTTAATAATTGATTGATCAAAAAGTTTATCAACCTCGTGACCTTACAAAATATTCAGCATGCGGCTAACCATAAACATGAGGGCACAGATAGACCCATAGTTTTTAGACTTTCTATTACGAGTCGGTGACAGAGTTAAAGAGGTCATCGATGGAAACTATGTAAGCCACCTAATGATATGACCATTTCATACACTGACGATGCTACCTTAAAGGATGCATTGATCAACGAAATATTTTCCTTCCTTGGCCACCAACTCTCATTCATCCATTGATATAAATTCAGTAGCAATCTTATCAACTAAAAATGAACATGTTGACAACATTAGAAAGATTTCTGAATGAAGAGAAAGTAACTATAGTTTTGAAGAAGAAGAAGACCACAAAAACAACTTGTATCTTATGAAATTCTTAAACTCGCCCGTGTTTGATTAATTGATGATGTGAGATTAAATATGTCTTAATATATACTCTAAGTCTCTAACACTTAGACTTAAGCTCAAAATATACTAATGGTAATCTAATACAATTACTAAGTCGACTAACCAATAGGTGAACTAATAAAAAGAAAGTTCCCCAAATACCAACAAAACAACCAAAACGAACTCGAAATGGAACAACTATCCCACTAACATGGAAACATAATATTGGGAGTATCTTCCTCGTTACTTTTCTTATATTTTATTTATTTTTGATTAGCAATTACAACCTTTTAATTTATTTATTTTTTCTCTATATATAGCCTTGGAATCCTTTTCACTCTCTTGCATGCTCTATACCTTCTCCATTTCTCTCTCAAAACATACATCCCATGGAACATATACAAAGCGTGAATCGGTAGCAGATGAAGCTGCCAGCATGATCTAAACTTTTCTTTTGATCGTAATGAAATGTTAGATCATAACACCAAAGAAAAGATCAGATCATGTGGTATCTTCACCCGTTACTACGTTTCACGAAATATAATGCTATTGATGTTCAGTTTAACAATGTGAGTCCAACCAATTCTTTTCAAGGTTCACTCATTTAATCTTTTCTCTTAGTTATTTAACAAAAAAATTCAAATTAGTAGTATAGCCATATATCTACTAAAAATCAAAAGCTTGTATTATGTTAGGCGAACCTTTTCATAACAAATATTTGAAATTTCTATCCAATTTTTAACTATATGGATATGATTTTTTGAGGGTTTATACTTTTATAGTAATAAAAAGCAGAAAAATATATAGTAAAAGTTAACAAAATTTTTAAAAAAACTTGTGGGATAGAGTGCAAGTACATGTATGGCGTGGGAATCTTAGTAGTTGATGTTAGAGTTCTCTTAGTGACAGGATTTCATAAGTCCAACCTTTGCTTTTAAGATTCTTCTTTTTACCTTATTATTGTATCTATTATCATGATTATTGTGTTTTGGTATCATTATTATTACAAAAGAATATAATGGTATTCCTTTGGCCGGTGTATAACATGTGACTAGCATATTTTATGTTGAGATAAGTTATTTTAGAGATAAAAACCAGGACCATCTATCTACATGGTGATTGGTGGAAACTGTTAGGTCACTAGTTTTACAACACAAGCTTATAAGAAAGGAGATAAGGCGATTGAACAAGATCTAACACACACACAAACAATAATATGACCGGTTATGCGTAGGTATGAGTGAAAGAGAAAAACTTGAACAATCAACCTTCAAATGAAGGTTTACAAAGGGTATTTATAGGAGGGAAGCTAGGGCAACACTCCTAGTTCCCTTCCTATCCTTATTGGGCTTGGGTCAAGCTTATGGGCCTTCTACATAAGCTTGACCTTAAACAAACATAAAGGCCATAATAAAGCTACCTATTACATATGAAATATAAATACTTGAAATCTTTGTTTAGGAGTGATTCCAACAATCTCCCCTCCAGTATATATGAATGAAAGCGGTGAAGCGTTGATGTAATAGTAGCTTGATGGCATCTTCGACATTCTTCTTTCTTGTGAGAAGAATTGCCTTGATTCGAACAATCTCCCGGTGTAGAGATAGTTATCTTTGAGCAGGTTATGCTTTGGCGTCATCTTTAACTTTGTTCTTTGATCATTGTTCTTTGTGGTGAGAGTGATAGTATGTTGTTGCAAATGCGCATCGGTGCGCCTCAGTGCTTCGTTGCTCCGGTGTCTCCGCGTCATTCTTCAACATGCTCACTGCTCTTTGGCGTTGGAATTCAATCTTGATGAAGTTCTTTAAGTCTTTAACTTTGTAGATTCTTTGGTTTGACGAAGAATCATTACGTGATTGTGTTGCTTTTGGATAGAACTTCCATTAGTGATGATGATGTTGGCGTGAGCATGAGAAGAATCGGCCGCGATCATCCCGCTCGGAGCTTCCATAAGAAGAAAACATTTCAAGCGGTTAGTAATAAGCGGTTTAGGCGCACTTACAAGTTTGAACCGAGGTGTAACAGGCATAGTGTGAGGACACAACTCTAATTCTTACAAAGGCCGTTCTGGCTGGAGTCCCACAAGTGAGATAACGCGATGTGCGAAGTACATCTGATTCGAGATGAGTATTTGAGGTACAGGAAGCATCACCTCTCGCCTAGACCGTTTGAGACACACCGCGTAATCCACGGGGAGTTACGAAATGACCACCGACAGGTTTTGATGTTGACCACGGCGGGAGTTTCCATTCAATCGCGAGGATCACAGGATGTGAACCTCTCATAAATGTTCTCGACAGATTGCTAAGATCTGTGAAGGACTCGATATGAACCACCGATGATCTTATTAGTTGATCATCAAGTGATTAAATGTCAAGTGTTCCTAAGAGATCTTTTGATGAATCTAGTGGCTCTAGACTCAATAGTGCGTTTTGGTTTTCTGGAGCGGAGACTAGGGAGAGGGTCTCCTTCTTCAATACCGGAATCTCTAGGAAAGCCGATAGTTTACTTAGGGTTCCTGTGAGAATGAAACAAGCTTCTGTTGAGAGAAACTTGAGTGGATAAGAAGGTTTAGTGCATGCGTCCTTTGGGTCCATGGCGACTTTTAATCTTCAATACCGGCGGTCACTAAGTGACAACCCGAGAGCATATGAATTGAACGATTATGCGCCTAAGTTGAATAATCTGGAGGGCTATTTCTTTTCACCCTTTTCTTTGCATTTCTTTTAATTCTTCAACTCCTTCTTTCTCCGATTCTCATTTTCTCCTTTTTACAATCATACCTAAGGACTTCTAAATACTAACTATTTGTAGTGTCCTTGGGTAGATCCCTCCTGCTCTGGCGGATCATAGGACGGTTATTCCTAACCTTAGTCACCTTATAACTCCATGACTAACCTATGTTTGCCATTAAAACCACTTTGTATGAAAAAATATCTCTCAAAGGGTTTGTTAATGAAAAACATGTTTGAACCATTGTGAGAGATGATGTTTTGCATAAATACTCCCCCTCCATATGTGCTTAATAGTTTTAATGGTTAAATGCATAGTGAGGAAAGAGCGCAACTTTTGAATTGATCCACTGAAGATAGACAATCCCATGAGACACGGTTATGTGGTATAGTTAAAGAGTTACATTGTCAGCTTTTAGGTGACAACTAGCTCTAATAACTACCTTGAAGGTGTAGACAAACCTTGGAAGGTTGTCAAACCCGTCGGAGTTCATGTCTATCAAAAGTTTCTCGAATGGTACATTCTACTCGGACAAGTCCTTTGCGAGACACGTTTACATCACTAGCGAACTAGCTTGAAATTATTACCCGTCCCAGACAAGTCTTTTCGAGTTACTAACAGTTTAGTACCGTCAATTCGTTGGTTAAGTCCGAGGTACACAGATTCATTTGCATTTTGTACAACATATTTCTTATCACACAATTTTCTCCCCTCAAAAATGGCATATTAAAGTGTTATTTTTGAACGGTTGAGAATAAATATGACCATTTAAGTGTAGGGAAGAATGACCACTGTGAACAATTTGTGAACAAAGTTTCAAATACACCCCTCAACAAGTGATATAAACGGTTGAGGTTTTGAAAGTCTTAAGGGGAAGTACTTGTTCTTTTGAGCAAAACCTTGAAAAATGAAAGGTTTGATAGGTTTTACTCAAAAGTAAGAAGCTTTCGCTCCTTTTATAAGGATTGTGGCGCTGAAGCGTACCACGGGGTCCTTTCTTGACAATTACGGGTTGTACACTGTTATGTGTGCACAAGCCATAGACATATTTAATCATACATCCAAAATTATGAAGGAAACAATTCAAGGGGTACGGGAAGTGCGATGATGTTCCCGAGGAGTGCGCGCAGGCGTTGAAAGCGGTGATGTTTCTCACGGGTCGACCACCAACATAGCTCTCCAATCGTCTGAATGCGGTGATCCCCCACGAACAACCGTTCATCAATCATGGTGATGATCCTTCTCACATCCCTCCTTTCACGAGAATTCCAGCGTTACGAGATCCCACTTTCAGGTATATCCTTCAACACTCATGCTAATCCGTCCCTAACCGCTTCAAAGTATGATCCCGAATTTACGAAGATCACTACACGCCATTAAGATTTCTTTGAAGTTCATTGCGGTAAACAACTCCGAAAGGTTTCTTTGCCGATGGCGTATATTGAGGTAGGTGATTGAGATCGGGAAGAGTAAGCGTTGGAGGAGAGGTTGACAGCGTCGATAAGATTCAACGACCATCCGGATATCTTCAACCGTTCTTTGATCACGTTGCGTCTAATGAAGATGAGAACTGACTTGATAAATTCACGTTGAACTTCATTCGAGAATTGTCTCATACGACCCTTTACCTTGGCAAGGTACATGTCTTCGATGTCGTTGAGGGACAAGTTCTCAAAGTCACCCTCGGAGAATCCATAGTCCTGTTCATCTTGTCGTTTGACTATGATATTCTTTAAGAATGAATAGTCCCACTTAGACTTGAGATCAATGTGTTTGATGGCCACGATGTCCTTAGAACTATACTTTGCATGTTGAGACTTACGAACCGAGTGCACTTCAGAGTAGATTCTTCGCGTTCGGGCCAATGATGAATCCCATACAATGCATCTTGGTCGTATGCTTGCACGTTGTCGGAAAACAAGTGATTTGCACGTTCCTCGATAGCTATGCAGTTTGAGTAAATAGCCGTTGGGAATGGAAGAGTCAATGATGTAGCGTATTTTCGCGAACCATCGCTACCGTGTAAGAGAAAATCAAGGTCTCTGTTAAAGAAGTATCGGAAGGGAATCCGTGGTTCGCCTGTTTGGCCAATGGTCGGTAGGGGTTTGGTCCAATCGGTGTAGTATGGAGGGTTGTCCCTTTGTGTGAAGTCAATGTTTGCTTCGGGATTGAGCCAATCCATGTCGTTAGACATAGCTCGAGCGATGTTCTCAAGATGATATTCGACCTCGGCGGCGCTTTCAGAGCTGTCTTTAAGAAGTTGGAATGCTTCATTCTTGATTCGCTTCAATTAAGATTTCGTCATTTTCTTCACATGGAACTTTTCTTGCAAAAGTTTTGCGTGCTCAATGTAGAACCGTCTACCAATTCTTGACCTTCATCGGGGTGTAGGAGTTTGATTGACAATTGTGGAGAACCATTCAAACTCGTCGGTTTTATCGTCATCTAGCCATGAGACAACTCGAGTGAGTCGAGTCTTCTTCTTCTTTTGGAAGGCCTTGATGATGATATTGGTTTCTGCACTTGTTTGGGAGAGGTGGGTTGTTGTAGGGGCTCAGGACCTCTTCATCGTCACCACCCGTATACTCAAAGTAATCACCTGTTTTATGAGTCGAGGGGTGGTAACTTCGGAATCGTCAGGTTTATCGATTAGAAGACCGAGGTGGAGGAGACTTTTGTTGAGAAGAAGTTGGTGGTGGAGGAGGTGGCATAGAGGTAGATTTACCGTTTGCTTCGACGTTTAGGTGCGAGAATCCTTATCCTTATCATCGTCATCTCTTGGTCGCTTGGGTTGATCGGCTGACTCCTTGCATGATGATCTGAGTTGAAAATCAAGTAGATTTTCGAAAAATTTAGCTTCATCCGAGTAAGTAGCGTTCCCGGATCGCTTTGACATTTGTATCACAAGTTTAGCGATTAACTTCATTGAGAGAGATCGGCTTCTTTGGCCATTGTATTTTTAACCAATGCTACGATGTTAGGGGTGAGTTATCCGGAAAATATTTCTCTAGTCACAGGGACGTGTCAAGAAGAAACTTGTGAGTATGATCTCTTCTTTGTCTTTTCAGTTCCTTTTGGACTTTAGGAGCGATATCACGAAGGTACTTGTTAGTGTAACAACTTGATCATTTCGTTCGAGTTCCTCTTTACGATGACTCTTCATGAAATTCTGAACAAATTCCCTTTCTTTCTCCATCTTGTCATGCTTTCGTCATACATATCTTTCAGTATGTGATCGGCAAAGAAATTTAGCTTTTGTAGAGCTGCGTTTTTCTTTTCGACTTGTTTGACGGCTTTGTGAATCCGTTTATGAGCTTGAGAAATCCAAGATCGAGGTGGTTTCTTCACGGATTTGGATGATGATTTTGTTGATCTTTTTGATGGTGGTGGTGATGAGTGAGATGAAGAATCGATGAGGAGGGACATGAGGAGATTCGGGGTCCTTTGGAGTGCAGTATCCTCCTTGGAGCGAGTTGGGCTTTGAGAAGAAAGTCAGCATAATCTTCTTCGTCATCATGTCCAGTTTTAGCCTTTTCTTCCGTCTGTTCCTTAGCTTCTTCATCGATTTTCTCTTTCTCGGTCATATTCTTTTAAGTTCCTCAATGTTAAGATCAGAGACTCCTTCACAAGCGTTTTTGTTGTTGCACAAGAGTGGTGGCACGGATCCCTTATCGGGTTGATTAACCGTCGGACACGGTGAAGAGTGGACAACACCACTTGATCCTCCGGGGCCACCCATTTGATCTTTTGCAAATTCTTGAGCTTTTTGAATTTGTCTAACTAATTTAAACTTCTTCCTGTATAATTGATCCAGTTGCTCTTCTTCTTCTTCAGAGCTTTCATCATGAGACTCAAATGCAGAGTCTTTCCTTTCCATGTTCGGCTATTGGACTTGTAGATTTAGGCTGCTGGAGGAGGGATCACGATTGCGATTCGAGAAGGTAATCTCTTCATCGTGTCGGTACCTTCGAGCTTTCGTCCACAAGCTTTCTTTTGGTTCGGGTTTGGGAATTGGGATGGGAGCGGCTTCCTTAGATGGAACAATCCTCTTTGAAGGAGGGTTCCTCTTGGGGAACTTCCTTTGACTCCATACTTGCCGTACTTCCTGCACTTCCTCTTTTGGTTCTCCTTACAGGTGTTCGAGAAGATTTTTCATCGAGATGACCAACTTTGCCTTGTCTAACTGCTTCCAGATACCTTTTGTGCGTTTGAGCTTTTCGACATCTTCGATTAGAAGGAAATCGGTATACGGCACCTTGTTTCTTTGTAGACGTTTCCTTGATTCTAACAGATAGAATGGGTTCCGTCAACATGTCGTGATTGTTGGGGTCATTGAGCCTCTTGGGAATGTCGGGATGAAGTCCAAGTGCTCTCTGGATCAACAATTTTAGTATATCGATGTAGGGAATCTTTGAGCCAAGTTTGTTGAGAAATGACATCATGTCATCCCAAATCGAGCCGATAGCGATGTGTTTCTTGTTGACCAATGCCCGAATATTTGCGAGTTCCATGAGCTTAGGGTGCTCATAGCCGCATCACGACGAAGCGTGAACTTGGTGATGATCATGTAGAGTGTTCTCGAGGTTGAGGAATACTCTTAAGCTCTACGTGAGAATGCTTGGTGATTACTCACGTAGCCTCGTCATAACCGATATTGATTAAGAATTGGAGAGTGAGCTCTTGGTGTGGCATATAGTTTGGTTGGATCGACATCGAGGTGGGAGAACGGACCTTAAGTCTGCTGAGGGTGTAATGGTGACTTGTTTGTGATTGAGTCACCGTCACGGCAGCTTTGTCCTTTGACCCTTTCCATAGTGTTCGGAACTGTTGGATGTAGATCTCGAGAACAGTTGCGAGTGTGAAAGCATGTTACGTCACGGATGAGTCTTGAGAATGTCAATAGCAATTAAACACGAAGATTGAGCAAGTGAGGGTGTAAAAGTCAACACGGAGATTATTCTTTCCTATCTTCATTGGATAGCCATGAGGATAGATATCGGCAATGGAGAGAACTTCAGGTGCATCCATATTCATTTGTTCAGCCATGTCGTGATCTGAAATAACATTAGCCAAAAGAACCAACATATCGAAAGACATAATGTTAGTCAACGGAAGGTCTTATTGTCTAGTTATTGAATGTACAGTGTCAATGATTGTTACGAGTCCTAAGTCACTTGTATATTCAATAGTCCAATGACGTCGTGAAATGTTTCGTGAGTTAGTTAACTTTAAGTTTTAAAGTTTATTTTATCACTTATTGTTCACAACATATCAAACGATTTCAGTTTATTAGTGACATTTTAGGATTCGTGATGATATGATTAGTTTATTTACAAGTTTGTACAAGTAACAATTCATCATGAAGAAGTCAATCCGAGAGGTTAAGCGTAGTTTTGGCAAAGTTATGCGTGAAGTGATATATGCTTGGCGCGTAGGGAATCCTAACTACGCTGCGTAAAGTGTTGCGTAGGAAAAGGAGACCTTAGGCGTAGAGCTTATGCGTAGGCATATATTAACCTTACGCGTAAGGCTACTCGTAAGAGTTGACCTTATCGCGTAGAGGTCAATTGTTTACGCATATCCTTCACGGATAAGCGTAGTCCATTGTAGAACCTTACAGCGTAGAATTTGTTATGCGTAGGATTATTCTTACGCACATGACTCTGGCGTAGGGTATCCTTATGCGTAGAGTGCAAATGACCTTGATTCGATTTTCACGAGTAACAAGCATGAAATAAGTTTATCAAATCATCAAAGTTAACACAAAACATCATTTTATCACAGATTACAACATACTAGCTCATTTTAATGTTTAGCGTAGAATACATACTCGTAGCCTAAACCCTAAATCTACGCGTATGGATTCTAGCCATAGATTATGCACTAAACTTTTTCTGGTAGCTTAAGAGAGTTGAGGAAGTCTTTATACCGAGTTATAACACCCAATTCATGGTGAATCAAAATACCCAAACTTATGAACTTTAAACCCTAATTCCAAATTATTGATTATTTAGAGTTTCGGGGTGGTTATAAAGCAAGGAAATCATCAATTCATCACCATAAGACCATAACCCAACAATCTTTTGACCAAAAACACTTCACATTTGAAAATGCCCAATTCGACACATAAACCCTAATTCGCAATATTCATCAATTCGTGTTTCTGGGTTTGTTTAGATGATAGAAGACACATCAATGATGGTTTTAAAACATTTTGACATTAACATTTAAGCCACAAACACAAAACACATGATCATGTGTTCTACGCATAAGCGAAGAACAAAAAATCACTCATGTCCATAGATTTGACCGTTGGATTCATTTAAAATTCAAGACCAATATTTGAAAACACGTTAGAAACATTAATCTACTTACAGAATGATGATCAAATACATGGATATGATGAACGAATTATAGGCGTAGGATCTGTTAGGTTTGTGTATTAAATGTGAAGGATAAGAGTTAGGTGGAGAGTTTTATTAAAAATGACTTTAAGTTTTTGGCAGTTTGGTCCCTCCACCTTTTCCATTTTCAACCAAAGCCTTTTAACTTCCATTTTGGTTACCAAACGAAGATTTTTGGAAAGAAACATGACGACACTCCCCTCGACTTGAGAAAATAATGAAAGGTTATTAATTAAAGTCCGAGGAGTGTCTTTGAACCAGAAAATGTACCACCATTTGTAAAAGAATCAAGCGAGATATGATAACATGCAAGTACACAGGTGATTTGAAGCATTAATAAGTTTATTTTCTCCCCCGCAACACTTGATCGGAAAAATATTGAATTTTGAAAGATTAAAGTGTTGACGGAAGAAATGTACTTGCAATGTTGAAAGAAAAGTAGATTAGAAGAATATTTTTGTTGTTTTTATCAGGTTTATAATTTTGTATTTTGTTTTTGAAAAAGGTATTTACAAAAGAGAATTTGGTGTTTGACAGGTTTTAAGACTGTTTTAGGAGATCATCCAATTCCTCTTGAGTCAAACACCTCATACCAATCCGGTGGACCAACTCATTAAACCTAGCGGAGGCAAGGCTTTGGTGAGAAGATCTGCCAATTGGTATTCAGTACCCACAAAATATAATTCAACAGTACCCTGTTCCACGTGATCCTTGATGAAATGATATCGAAGATCGATGTGCTTTGATTTCGAGTCCTGAACTGAGTTGCACGAGATTGCAATTGCACTCCGATTGTCGCAATACATCGGGATTCTGTCAAATACGTAACCATAGTCTTTGAGTTGTGTTCTCATCCATATGACTTGAGCACAACATGCGGACATGGCTACATATTCGGCTTCGGTTGATGACAGCGATGTACAATCCTGCTTCTTCGATTGCCAAGACACCAGTTTATCACCAAGAAATTGTAAAGCTCCTGAAGTGCTTTTCCGTGAGTCTAAGCATCCTGCGTGGTCGCATCTGAAAAGCGATTAGTTCAAAACCAGAATCCTTCGGATACCGGATCCCCAAGTTAATGGTTCCCTTTATGTATCGGAGGATTCTTTTAGCCTCGGAGAGGTGGGTTTCAGTTGGTCGCGACTAATAACGGGAGCATAGATAAACGGCAAAGACAATATCAGTGTGCGCTGGTTTAGATACATGAGAGTCCCAATAATACTACGGTATTTTGTAGGGTCCACCAATTTCCCATGTAAATCAGCGTCTAACTTCTTGGTATGAGCCATTGGTGTGGCATAGGTGTCCGGGTTTTCATTCCAAATTTGTGTAACAATTCAAGGGCATATTTGGAGTGACTCAAGAAAATACCACGGGGTGATTGATGAACTTGCGGTCCGAGAAAGAATGTAAGTTCACCCATCATGGACATTTCAAAATTTTTCTTCATTAGTTTTGCAAAAGCGATTGAAAACTTTTATGTGTAGACCCAAAAATGATGTCATCCACGTAAATTTGAACAATTAAGATATGTTCCCGTGATATTGTATAAAAAGAGTTGGGTCAACCGAACCTTTGGTGAAATTATTAGCAATGAGGAAAGATGATAGCTTATCGTACCATGCCCGAGGAGCTTGTTTGAGACCATACTGAGCTTTGTTCAGTTTGTAGACATGATTCGGAAACTCAGGATCAACGAATCCATCGGTTGGTGACATAAACCGTTTCTTTAAGTTGTCCATTGAGAAGCAGTTTTGACATCCATCGATAGACCGTTATATTCATATGAGCTGCGAATGCTAGAAATATCGAACGACCTCAAGACGAGCAAACGGAGCAAAAGATTCTTCAAAGTCTAATCCCTCTTCCTGACGATAACCCTTAGCGACGCGTGACTTGTTTTCGATGACGTTCCCTTGACATCCAATTTGTTTTTCCAAATCCATTTTAGACCAATGGCGTAGACTCCTGTTGGTCTTTCAACCAGTTCCCATACTTCAAGACGTTTGAATTGGTTGAGTTCTTCTTGCATGGATTCAATCCAGGTTGTCTTTTGTCATTGCGTCTTTGATGTTTTAGGTTCAGATTGGCAGACAGTGAGTGCATAAATGCAATGTTCACCGTCTGTGTGAAGACGTTGTCTCGTAACGACTGGTTGATTCGGGTTGCCAATAATGTTTTCCAGAGGATGGTCTTTCGTCCATCTATGTGTGGAGGGTTGATGTTGGTATACATTGTGCGCATTCGAGGATTCAAATGGTTTGTGGAAGATTCGCGACATCCGGTGCAGCGATCTCATTAGCAAACGGATTGAAGAACGCATTTGGATCAAAATCTGCAGGTGGGGTATTTCATTGAGAATATCATCACCGGTGGTTCATCATTGTTGGAAGCGGTGTGTTCAACTGTTGTGTTGGAGTCAACGGGTGTAGGTGCTTCTTCAACAGTAGTTGTTGTAGCAGGTGTATCAGGTATAGGAATATTATCGGGTTGTGCAGCGGAAGCAGCGGATACACTCGGAGCACGTTCATCAATATCGTCGAACAGGAGAGCAAATAACCTTTCCATTTGGTGACGAGTAAGGCGAGGGCTTTCTTCATGATGATGGGGTTTGAGGAAGTTTAAGCGGTTGTGACCGGGTTCTAAGCTTGTTATACTCGAAGCCATTTCGTAAGTTCATCAAAAAGAGCATGAATCGTTTCCATCACCTGTTTTGTACGACGATTCCAGATTCGGAAACCTTTGGAATTATCACATTATCCGATAAAGACTCCAATGTCAACTTTGGCTTTGAGCTTTCCAAAATCATCACGATCATTATTCGGATAGCAAAGAGATCCAAATACATGAAAGTGTTTTAGATTCGGTTTTACTTATGGACAAGCTCGAAAAGTGTTTTGTTGTGGCGTTTTGTAATCATAGAACGGTTTTGAGTATAGCATGCATAGATACAAATTCTCGCCCATAAGTAATCTGGAAGTTTAGCATTTATTAACATTGTTCTTGCAGCTTCCACTAACGCTCGGTTTCGTCTTTCAACAACTCCGTTTTGTTCAGGTGTACGTGCAATAGATGTTTGATGCTGAATTCCCACTTTCTCATAGAATTCACGAAGGGTTTTGTTAACAAATTCAGTTCCTTTATCTGTTCTGATGATTCTGACGGTGTTGCGGAGCTGAACCGTATTTTTGTGAAAGGTGATGATCATATGTGGAGCTTGGTCTTTGCTACGAAGAAAGTAGACCCAAGTCCATCGAGAGTAGTCATCAACAATTACTAAGATGTAGCGTTTGCCATTGATCGTTTGCACGCGCATCGGGCCACACAAATCCATGTGAAGAAGATGAAGCACATGCTGAGAGCTGTGTTCCACCTTTGAAGGAAAATGAGCACGAGTGCTTTTCCCTTGTTCACAAGCTGAGCAAAGGTGATCTTTTGAATACCGGAATCGTGGGAGTCCTTCAACTAGTTTGTGTCGAGCAAGGTTGGTGATGGTTTGAAAGTTTAGATGTGAGAGAGACGACGGTGCCATAGCCAGGATTTTGTTGATGTTGCCTTAGAAAGTAAGCAAATGGGAGAGGAAGCAACCATGTCTTGCATAGAGATAGTGTAGAGACTAGAATTACGCGAGCCAGACATAAGGTCATTTCCTTGTAGATCACGAATGAAACAAGTTTTCTCCCTGAAAGCAACCTCCAAATCTCCATCACAAAATTGACCTACTGAAAACAGATTGTGACCGAGGCCTTCCACATAGTAAACCCTGCTAATTTCGATGTTCCCATTGACATAATCTCCGTAGCCCATGATAGCTGCGAAGTGATCATTCCCGAACCCGACAGTGCCAATGAACTTTGCAATAAAGTTTGATAACAGTTTAAGATTTCTTGTCATGTGTCGGGAACATCCGCTATCAACAATCCAGAGAATGATCTCAGTATCACTGCATTACACAATGACGACACGGATGGAATAGAAGTAGATGTGGAACCCGAAATGTTAGAGGGTTCCATAACAGTTTTAGTAGATATACACACATCAATAGCTTTAGGTATCCACTTAAATCCTAGTGTGTTATATATCCATTTATGCCATCTATAACTACTCTTTGCTTTAGTCTTAGTGAATTCACTAGGTGGTACTACATTCCTAGGAGGTGAAACTGAGCTACAGGGACAGCAAAGCGTTTCTTAGAATCTAAAGATGGCGGTCTACCAAGCACAGACTTAGAAAGATTAGTTGGCCTAGAGGTATTCTGGTTCTTAGGATTCCTTAAACGAGAGATTATAGCTTTAGCAACACATTTATCATGGCAATCGGAATTCATACTTTTACCACAAATAACACAAGGTGCATCGGACTGAATATCAAAAGTACTTAATGGTTTAGCATTCGTTACATCACTATTTCTATTACATTTGCTAGACGCAATATCTATAGTGGAGGCAACGTGTGTCTTATTCAGAGTCCTAGGGTGTTCTTCTACTTTAGCATTCTTGATTGATCTTTTCTTAGGTCGCAACTTCCTATTCTTCGATTGAGTGCTCTTATGCTGTGAAGTGCGGACGTTTGGAAAAGGCTCAACTATTCCTGTTTCAGTAGAAGGAAGCACGTTAGCTACTTGTGATTTGGCAGTAGAGATTCTAGGTGCATGAGTACTAAGTGTTACGGGGGCTAATCTCTTAATGATTGTTGGCGGAAGTTGTTCATACTTTCCTAACATTTCTCTTAACTTGATGATAGTGTGAATCGGATCTTGATTTTCAGACCGAACATTTCAGCAAAATGCATAACTTCTTTAGTGTGTGCAAGATAATGATCAAGTTCATTTGATGCTTCATCACGAGTCTTTTTAAGTAAATCAAATATGACACCATATTCCTTTTAACTTTTACAAGTTCTTGTTCATATTTTGAGATTTGACACTTGAAAGACAGCGTTTGATCATCCAGTTGCTCAATTTTAGAATCAGAAGGTTTTGCACGCAACTGGTTGATTTTGTTTTGAAAAGCAATTTGTTGATCGTGAATATCTTTTTGACACCAATTAAGACGACGTATTGCATTTGAAAGTTCGTTTGACAATCGTTTGTTTTCAAGTTTTAAGGACTCGATCTGAAGCACATTATCAGTGTTCTCAACATTTACCACGACGCAATTGATATCGCAGAGATATTATCAAATGCATATGACAACGAATTCAATAACACAACATTTTGAACATCCACACAGATAACATCTTCCAAGAGTCGATCAACATCTTTTCTTAACATTTTCTTTTTACGTTTAGTGTTTGAAATAGATGTTTACGTTTCTCGAAAACGTTTTTATGACCCCAAGTTCCTTATGAAAATCCTTTTCCCAGGCAATTGCACAACTTTTCAAGTTTTTAACATTAGGTAAAAGATTTTTCTGAAAAATGTCTCTTTGTTCTCGCGCCAGAGGCGATTGAAAATGTTCAACTTTGATTTCGGATCGATATTCTATCTCATGTTGTAAAATTTTGAGGTCAGCCATGAAAATGTCAAAATATCGAAGAATTTTTCGATTTTCGGGTTGTGAGTTTACTTCACTAATGGAAGGTAAAGGACCATAAGTTTGTGCAAAGTCTGTTTGGGATTAACAATAGAAGACTCGTGTTCTCGATGATAACTCTTGGAGTGTTGGAAGAATCCGTTGGTGTGACGAAAGTGACCGGTTTAGAATAATTAAAAGGTTTGTTGTAAACAACAGCTTTTAATTTTGATCGACTCTCGTCTTCTGCATCTAATTCCTCTTGACGATGATATTCAACAACATTCATAAAAAAATTATCAATTTTATATTCTGTGACTGGAAACTTGGATTTGGTTTGAATGCTTTGGTTGAAAGCTTAGGTTTGTAATCGGCAAGATTCGGTCCATATCCATTTGGATTTGGTTTTAAAGTAAACTTTTCAATGGTTGTGACCGACTCGCCATGTTTGTAAACAACAGTTTTAAACTCTTTAAGTTTGTTTTGCAAGCCGATGATTTCTTCAAGATGATCATCTATTCGTTTCGTTGAATGCTTTTGTATGCAGAGAACTGTTTTTGACAAGTTAACAACTCGGCCTTAGCTTTTTGATTTTCCAAGGTGAGAGCGTTAATTTGCTTTTTATGTTCATGTTTCAGTTGTTCTATTTCGGACAACAAAGCATTCTTCGAAGCGGCTAGATCACGCATCTGTCGTTCTAAATATTTTTCGTTTTGATAAGATTTGGCAAAGGCGGCTTCAAAACCGTTTTCACGTTTTTCTTGAGTTTTGAAAAAGTTGAGTTGCTTTTGTAAACATTCAAAATCCTTTGTTAACAGTGCATTTTACTTTTCAAGTCCTGATTTAATGCAACACATGCAGCAATTTGAGATTGTTGGTCTTGAAGTAAGTAACAAGATCTGGATGGGCAAAGGTTCATCTTGTTCAACGTGAGTCACAACATGATCATTATTTAGATCCTCAGGTATGACCACGGAGTCAATTTGATTATCAAGGGAAACCGGTTGGTCATCTTGATCGTCAAATATAACTACTGGGTCTAGTTGAAAATCGTCGGAATGAGATGTGGATGACTCATTTTGAACATTCTGAGCCTTGGGATGCGGATGTTGGCGGAGATATGAGATCGAGAGATAAATATGGTTTGTTCGGGTAAATTTGAGACAAGCCATCGGTGTCATACACTTGGACTGTGTCACTCATATGTAACGCCATATTAGCCATCAACATAACAATGCATTGGCACCGCAAGTCCTCCATATCATCATCCGAGTCGGCATTTGCCATAAAGCTCGTTCTTTGTCGTGAGAGTTCCACCAGCTTCATCCTTAAGGGCCAAAGAAGAGCCTCTTTGAAATAAGCACTGCCCTTAGTCCTTGGCTTTGGGCATGCATTAGCCAGTGTCCCTTCTCATTGCAGTTGTAGCATCGAAGACCATTCAACCCATTTTGAGCATTTCCCTGCTCCACCACTTGAGCTCTGTTGTTATTCCTACCCACAACATTAAACCCTTGACCACCGCCCATCGGACGACCATAATCACGATTCTGAACTTCAACACGCCCATTGTTCACAACAGCTTGAGTCCGTGTGTTAGATGAGGAACGAATACGATTGTTGGATTTGTTGGTATAACGGCTAAAGGCATTAGCAATCATAGCAAATCCTTGTTGCAATGCTTCGAACGGATCGGATTCCTCGTCGCTTCATTGACATATGCTTGAGCATTGTTGTTGTATGGAACCAATTGATTTTGTTGAGGTTGTTGTTGTGAAGGTGTGTTTGAAGCATTTGGTTGAGTTGCTGGTTGAGGAGAATAACGGTTTTGAGCATATAAGGCAAGTTGTTGTTGATTTTCCGGATGTGTTGGTGGAGCAATTTGAGCACGGAGAATCCTTTCCGGATCAACTTCCTTTTCATGAGGTTTCAAGTAATCGTACAACAATCCGTAGGTAGAATGATGCATGTTCTTCGCTTGACGGAGAAAAATGACATACTTCTCCCATTCAGGACCAAGACTACTCAGGGAACTTAGTATTCATTCACTGCAATTCTTGGCATGATGATGTTGTGTTTATCCAAATCATTGATGATGTCTGAAAATCTATGATGATAGGACTCTAGTGTCTCTCCAGGTTCAATCATGAAGTGTTCATAAGCCAAGTAAATTTTGGATTCCAAATCCTCCTGATTGAGTACAGATCCTTCCATAAGAAGACGAATATGATCCCACATTTTTGTGCGATCTTTTGAGCATCAACTCTACGAAGAATTGGGTTTGGTAATCCTAAGAGGATGTATTCCATTGCAAGTTCATCGGCTTCATAATGTAGAAGTTCTGTGGGATTTAAATCTGCAACAGTAGCAATGTTGGTTTGTTCATCTCTTGGTGGAATGGCATTTGGATCTCCGGGTACAATGATAGTAGGCATCTCAAATGGACCTTCTAAGATAACCTTCTTTAAGAACTTTCCATGTGGCTTCTTCGGATCACAAAACCTAAAGAACCTTATCACCCATTGATCGTAGTTTCCCGGAGTGAGCATTGGAGGTCTATCAAGTGATCCAGCCTCATGAATTGATTGTTGGTTGCTTAAAGCTTCACACATCTTTGCAAACCAAGTGGGTTCCTTCATAGTGTTCCTTGATGGATGTTGATTGAATTCATTTGTGTACGGTTGAACTTGAGAACTTGGTGGTGGTTGAACCATTTGAGGTTGTGGATTTGCGGCAAGTTGTGGAGTATGTTGTTGATTAAATTGTTGTTGATAAATTGCTTGTTGTTGATTCCATTGCTGATGTTGTGGACTTAGTTGTTGTTGTCGTTGAGGATAAGTGTAAGGGAAATAGTTAGAGTATGGTGGTTGTGACATGTTGAAAAACTTGTGTGGTAAAAATGGATCTTTGTAGTCGAATGAACCTTTGTTGATGAAGTGTCCTTAGGCGTAGAAAAGACAAGAACCAAGTAGCACTTATGCGTAAAAACACCAAAAGTTACGCGTAACAATGAGGAGTTACGCGTAGGTTTTAGCTTACGCGTAAGTAGGATAAAAGCACTAAAGTTATGCGTAGACAAAAGTTAGGCGTAGAAAGTTAGGCGTAGGATTACCTTATGCGTAGACCTAAGTTTACGCGTAAAGTGAATCTTATGCGTAGGATTTCTACGCGTAAGCTTATGCTTATGCGTAATTTTAGGGTTTTTGCCCAAATGATCTTTTACACTTCACAGTGCAAAAGATATCCAAAGTCGACGTATTTTCAGACTTATCCAAGTAAGAAAACACGGAATAAACCAGAAAAATGAAGATCAAACCAAGGAAAATCTTACGCGTAATTTTAGGGTTTTGATACGCGTAGGATTGCTCGTAACTTTGATTTTGCCCAAATGTGTTTCTAAACCAGATTTTTGTTATGGAATAGCTTCAATAGTACCAAAAGAACACAAAAGTGTGAATTTTGATGTACCAATACTGCTAAACGGGTTACGCGTAGAACGACACCCACGAACAAAAACAAGCTTAAAAACGTAAATCCACGCGTAAAGTTTGAAACTTTTGCCAAAAACAAGTATTTTAACACCTCAAAACATTGAAAGTACAAGAATCTTGGATTAAAAAGTGTAAAAAACGAGTTTTTAAGATAACCAAAGTTTGCGTTATCTTTACGCGTAAGTCACAAAATCAAAACTTCAAAAACAAACGAGTACACCCAACTATTTGGCGATTGATACCACTGTTAGGTCACTAGTTTTACAACACAAGCTTATAAGAAAGGAGATGAGGCGATTGAACAAGATCTAACACACACACAAACAATAATATGACCGGTTATGCGTAGGTATGAGTGAAAGAGAAAAACTTGAACAATCAACCTTCAAATGAAGGTTTACAAGAGGGTATTTATAGGAGAGAAGCTAGGGCAACACTCCTAGTTCCCTTCCTATCCTTATTGGGCTTGGGTCAAGCTTATGGGCCTTCTACATAAGCTTGACCTTAAACAAACATAAAGGCCATAATAAAGCTACCTATTACATATGAAATATAAATACTTGAAATACTGTTTAGGAGTGATTCCAACAGAAACAAATTAGCAAAGATTATATAAAATTTTGTTAACTTCGCAAGTGGTTCAATGCTACAAACATAATGTATATTTTGTACTAGATAAATGTACGTTTTGTCACAATGAAATGTTTATTCAAGATATTAATGAGTTAATTTAGCTATAATACCTTACTTAAATATCGAAATTCCCTTTATAAAATTGATATAAACTCACCATAAGAGGTATGTAGTAACATAAAAAGGTTTTATTTCAAAGCATCCATTTTAAGGGTATTAATATACGGGCTATGTTTGACGGAAAGCTTATGCGAGCTTGAGCTTATAAAATAAGTTAGTTTATAAAATTTCACAAACATATTTAATGGTTCTTCTGTCCACATTTTAATTTAAAAAAATGAGTTGTATGTTTAAAATCTAAACCTAAGGATGTGATTGTTAAATCAGAAAATTAATTGATAAAAAGTGAGAGAAAATAAATGTATGACATTTGTCAAAATTGAGTGGAATAACTATTGATAGATCTTTTTATAAGACTAATTTATCATTACTCTTTAAATTAGACGATTAAATATTTTTAAAAAAGATAAAAATGTCGACACGGTGTCTTGGACTCTTAGTATATATATATACTATAGAAAAGTTCATATTTGGGCTTTTGGCCCACCGTTAAGGGCTTAAAGTATATGTAGTTGCTTGCAAATTTCAACCAACTTATTAGTTGGGTTATATGATAAAAAATCACATTGTAACTATGGTTTTGAAATCTCCATGTGATACTTGTAGATTCACGATTAAAGATTTGATTCAGAACTTTTGATTATAAGACTTAGATCCTGGATGTATAGTAATCATAACACAAGTTTTCTCTTTGTTGAAAGTAATTGTCATTTAAACTCTCTAACTTAAGTTTCATCGCAATGGTCTTCATGACCGCGCATGAAGGAACAACACTACGCTTGGTGTAATGCTACAAGGAGAAGATCATCACGCGTGACGGAGCAAGGTATCAAACCATTGGCAAGCTAATTAACAACATAAACACACTCAACAACTATACATTGAAAAAGTGTCAGATGATCAAGATTTTCATTGCACAAAACATCGTCGTTAACATGCCAAGACCCTTGTTGACCAAGTAACATGTTAATTTTATGTTAATCATTTATCTTAATTTTAACTACATATAAAGCACTTAGCCATTTGTTGAATTTTGAATTTTTCAACAAAAAAATGGCTAATATGCCTTCCATTAAACTGCGATTCATTGCATTCTTTAATTGATCTATATTTGTTTTTCTCAACACAAAATGAAAATATTAAAACCATAAAAATCATTCCGAATTTGAAGAAAATAAAGCCAAAATACTTATTATATATCTATAAGCTCGCACACCAGGATTTACCATCAACGTTGCTAGCACTTTCCGCTTTTGTCAACCACGTAACACTGTCATAACTCATAAACCAAACAAAAGTCAGCAAATTGACAATTAAATAGCAGTATAAAGTTATTTTACACATAACATAATTATAAATACATAATCTTCTTTATATATTCATTGCCATGAATTTTTTAGTATCACCTTTGATAATTTATTGTCATGAAAAATGCATAACCGAAAAACAATTGCTCGTGGGAATATTTGATTACACGGATAGCTTTTTTTTTTAAAGGTGAATTTCTTATTAAGTGCTTCGTGTCGAGGTTCGACAGCGGGAAGCTCTAGATACGTTTGTTTCAAACCGGGTCCGCGCCAGTAGAAGCTCCCTCGAAAAAATGCCTATTTCAAATACCCGATGGGGAAAACCCCTACTAATCCACCGAGAGCACGATACAATTAATAGGGGTAAACCTTGCCTTTCCAAGATTCAACCTGGGGTTACCGCACTCAAAACCCCTTCATTAAAAGACACTTGAAGGAAAATCTCATTCAAACCCCTTGCAGGATTTGAACTCAAGACCTCCCTCCCCCAAGAGCCCCTAAGGACTCCAAGGTGGCCAACTGAGCTAAGCAAGTTGGTTGATTACACGGATAGCTAACGCCACAACATGCGAGGGCTAGTTTTGTAAAATCTAAAATAACTACATTATAGACAAATGATTCATAATTTAAGCATTTTATATTGCATTTTAGTGCGTTTATAGGTTGTTTTATAAGTTATACTAGTAACTTTTATGTACTGTCCAGTATTCTTTCATATATATATTATAAATTCACAGCATTTTATATTTTAAAAGTTAAACATAATTTCGACCCAAAGTTAAACTGAGTGAAAAATGCATATATATTGACATATTGTTAAGAAGTCCTATATTAAATAGGGTTTTGCTAAACGTGGCCCTCTTTAAAAAATAAAAACATTTACATAAAATCGACTAAAAGACGTTACATGGAAAGGAACAGTTATGTTTAGTAATTTTATAATATATATATATATATATATATATAGAGTGAGGATCTAGTAAGAAGATTAATAATAATAAGAAGAATAAGAAGTAATTACAACCACTAGATTGAAATATCAATGGTTAATATGAAATGGTGGCAAATCTGTAAATAACATCACATTAGATACACTGTTTAGGGGTAAATCGGTAAAAGAAATGTAAAGCTTGTTTGACTCTCCCATCACTTTCGGTGACTTCATATCAAGTTGCAGAACCACCAAAAACATAAATGGTTTTATCACAATAACGCATCCAATCATCAATTATTATCATATGCATCTCTTAAAAATCACCATTTTAGTAGTACGCATGCATCTTTTCCAATTGCATCTCTCAGATGAGAACGATGATTATGCATCGTCTCTTGATTTATCCAGATGCGGGCATTAAACAGATGAACGAACAATATATATACAAAAATTCTTACTAGATGCGTAGTTATTCGGATGCGAGCATTAGATAGATGCATGGACAATATATGTAACAATTTTTACTAGATGCGTAGTTGATTAGTTTACTTCAATTAGATGCAAGTATACGATGATACACAAGCTAACGATGGAGGAAAAATTTTGCATCTAATTTTGCATCTAATTAGGAAAAAAAATGAATAAATAAAATGGGTGCATCTATTTTTTTTTTTTTTTTTTTTTTTTGAACAAAGATTACATTACATTTCACTCCTCACAAATGGAGGTAATTTGAACACAACAAGTTACATCGAACATAAAGGGCCAATCGGAGCCGACTAGCCAAACAAAATACACGAGGCAACAAGTTAAGCCAAAAGAAAGCATACACCCTAATAGTTGTGACAGACCACAACAACACCATACAAGGGTGGGGGGAATCACCAAAGTGAGATTTAGGAAGACACAACCATATCAAGATGTAAATTGACAAAGTACACAGTATAGAAAAATACATAGAAGATAAAACTAAGCATCACCAAAAGGAGCCAGAGCAAAACCCAACAGATCTAGAATCAAAACCCAGAGAGCTCTGACAGCAGCTATCGATGTACGACCACAAATGTCATCGAGCAGGGGAAAGCAGGTGGCGGCAGCGACAACAACCAGAATGGGCGAGATATGACAGATCTGTGAGTAAGGCTTTATTGTGAAAATTAAAGTACAAGAAGGATCCGACGGCTGACGATCGAAACCCCGCCGAGAAGAAAAGATTGGATTTGGGTGGATGTGTTTTAGTGAGAGGTAGGAGAGTTTTTAGAGAGAGAGAGGTTTGACAACGGGTGCATCTAATTTGGAAGCATCATATTCATTATGGAATGTTCCAGAACGATGGAGGAAAATTTTTGCATCTGAGTTTTGAATGCATCCAATATTGTCGTAATGGATCGTAATTCACAATAGCAAAATAAACTTGGGTACATCTTTTAATTAAACACAGGCATCTAAATGTTGTCCTGATTGCAAGAAATTATGTTGCATCTAATTTTAATCTTTGAAATGTTAGTCCGAATGAAAATTGAAAAATAGTGTAGCAACAATTTCTGTATGCATCTACAAGTCAAGTGTAACTTTTACTCAAACTGATTGAATGCATCTTTAGTTTTAGGTTTCGATGTATAAAAGATGACAAACTCATTTGAATGTAGATCTCATTCAATTATATTAATGACTTTTAATTAAAATAAAAAGTCAAGGATCCCATATTTTTTGGAGCAATTTAACGTCAATTTCATAAAATAGTTTGGACGAAAGTGCCCCTTAACCCATTTTAAAATGATTGGCCAAAATTACTTCTTATTCTTCTTATTTTAACTAATCTTCTTATTTGATCCACTATATATATATATATATATATATATATATACACACACACACACACATTATATATAAGAGGAGGCATGCCACGTCATAATGCCACTTGGCATCCCATAATGCCATGTCATATTTCCATGTCATCATTGTATTTATGTATGCATTTCTTTTTAATGACATGACGCTAATATATGTACAATTTTATTTTTTTTAATTTTAAAATTCGGTTTTTCTTTGTTAATTTTTAATTTTAAAATTGTTTAATTAAAAAGAAATTTGAGCTTAACAAGAATCGAACTTGGGTCTCTTAGTCCACAAAGAAACATGATAACCACTAGACCAATACATGTTTTGAATTAAATCTTGCAAGTCCAAATCTATAAACCTATGCAACCAACCGTATACATGTCTTTTCTTTAAAAATAGTTAACCCTAAATTTGATTTAATATGTGAGGCTGTAGAAAAACATGCGACAACCAGAAAAAAAAAGTGTCGACTTTCTCTCTCGCTCTCTAAACCCTAATATGTCATAATATAGTTGGTTTTACGTTTATGCAAATTTGTAGTGATTTATCTTGCTTTTTCATGCACAACTGTAAGTGATGATTATGAGAAAAGACGGATCATTCATATTTTTTTGGAGGTTAGTATATATCATTTTTTATGCTCATACTTAGATCTCAATCTTACTTCTCTAACTCCTGGCTGAGTGAATCCAGTGTCTACAAAGGTTTGCAGTTTAGAGGTTAGTATATATCATTGTTTATGTTCTGATCATGTAGTATTTACTCATAAGTTTGTTAACCATATTTCCCCTCTTATGCATGCTGCTAATTTATTCATTCTTATTTGGGTTATACAATTTTGTGATAGAAACTATTCAATTTTTCTGTGAGTTAACTTTTTCGCCAATCTAATATTGCCTTTAGTAGTCAATATTGACTTAGTATTCAAAGTCTCTAATTATCTTAGTTAGTTGACGATAGCATTCCATGTGCTTTACACTACAAACCGCACAACGTTATAATAGTTTCTAATTATATTTACATTGCAAAGAAACCTTCAACACATTTGGTAAAAGCCCAATCCAAAAGATGTTGTATACTGTGTAAAGTTTTTAACCAAACCATAGATTTACGTTATTTATATGTTTGTATTTCAACTTATTCCTATGGATATATGTTTCAATTGTTGTAACAGCTTTTACAAGGAGCTAATTAAAGTTCCATGTTCGGAAGCCAAACTCATAGTTTTCTAATATTTAAGTTCAAGATGCAAGTCAAAAGATGAAACAACCACTACATGTATTTTCTTCTAGTGACCGTGTTTGTTTTCTTATAAACTTGATGATTACTACGTTTAATTTGCGTACACGGCATGCTATGTTTAACTTGCAACTAATCGATTATTTATGTATATATGTATTTAGTATATTAAATGATAGTAAGATTTAATTTGTCATTATTCTCGAACTTGTGAAGTATTCTATAGTTGAACGACCAGAGAAGATCGATTCTGTCTTGTACCCAGAGATTTCCTCATTCCTTATGCTAATCAAGGATCAGGATCAGGATCGGGTGAGTTTATCAAATTGAGGTTTGATGGGTTTTGGATTATGTTAGTTATTTTTAAACATACCTGTATTTATTGTATAACATTGAGGAGATGATTATTCTATCACTTTATAGAGTTGATCTCATGTACTTTAATAAATTTATGCATCATGTTAGGCCTCACTGTTGCTTTTAACATAGTGGCCACAACAAGCCAAACCTGATCAAGTGCCTTCTCAGAACTTTTGCCACTTCTTTATGATCACGTTATTAACTTTTGCCCGACCGTTGAATTATATTTTTGAAATATCGTTGGCTTATTATGATGTTTGTGTTGTTTATTTAATAGGTACCAAAGTTCAAGCTGAATGCGTAGGATCTGGTCTTAAGCGTCCCTGCAATGACCCATTAAGATGACCCAAGAAAGTGAAACTATCATTACATTTGACATTGTGTGGCCACACCAAGGTTTTTTGCCCCTTACCAAGCAGTTAATCATGCCACGGCTTTGCATCTCTAGGTATTTATGTTTGCACAAAGTTATATACTTTATATGCTCACTTCAAGTCAAAGTGTATCATGTTGGTATTTTTGGCGGTAAAATGTGCTAATTGTTTTGTTTGGATGACGCAATTCAAAAATTTGATACTGAAGCTCCATGGTTTAATTCATACAAGGGATTATGTGCTTATATAAGTTGTAGTGCATTGAGAGAAGTTGATATATCAAAGTTATTGCGACATATCTTAAATAATCCAACTAAAGGTATGTTTACTTACACTTATATATACATATATTCACTATTTAGTTTTTTGTATAACAAGTCAAGGCAAAGGTACAATAGCCTTTGAAATTGCTGGTCTTTGACACTAGGATGATACTCTGATGTTCTCACCATTGAAGAGATGTTTTGAAGTTGTAGCGACTTTTGGTGATACTCATTAAAAGTAAGTACAAGAAAGACATCATTGGAAACCGAGAGCCCTTAAAGCGAAAGTCTGATGAAAGAGCAAAGAGGACCCTTTCATCTACCACTAAAACAACAATCGAGATTGATTTTTTGTTCGGGGGTATTGACTTATGTTCAACCATTGCACGTTCACTATTTGAGGAGCTCAACATTGGATCTCTTCAGAAAATGTATGGAGCAGTGGAGAAGTGTTTGAGAGATGCTAATATGGAAGACAGTACCATTCATAATAATATGAACTTTTTCGTTTATCCGTGTTTGAAATATCTTAATTTATAGGTTCTGAACGAGACCGTAGTTGAGCTTCTGTTAGAACATCGCTTGGCTGAGAGTAGGCCGTCATGTGACCTTCTTGGCCACACCATCCTGGTCTGTATTTATTTATTTTTGTAAACTAAAGTTTAAAGCCACATGCACATGCGTTATCTTTGTATGCACATGCATTGAGAATTTTACCATACTTTGAAACCGTTTTCGAGATACAAAAGAGAGAATTTGGAACCATGAACTAGTGCAGATTTGAGTTCCGTTTGGTTTTGGATACATTAATGGATCATAAATTTAAAATTATATTTTCATACTATTTGCAAAAACATTACTTAGAGGATGCAGTTTTGACCCATTTACTTATTAATGGGTCAATTTGATTTGATGTAAAGGATGCTCTTATGTTTAAGTCCGCGCTCAATCAGTAATTTAGGAAAATTTTAACATTTTGGCATTGCCTCTAATGCACTCCACTTTTCATTTCGTGTAATTTAGGAAAATTTTAACGTTTTTGGCTTTGGCCTAATGCACTCCACTTTTCATTTCCTTTGCAGATATTTAATCATGCTTGCAGCCTGATGTTTGCCCATTTATTCTCCCATATATGTACTATTGAGACCATAGTTGCCTCTTAACATACATGGAAGAGCAAATAAGCCCGGTCAGAATTGTGAACCCAAGAGATGAAAAGAATAATACGACACAGCAGTCAATAATGAGAATAAAAGTGGAAGAAGATGCGTGAATGTGTAAGGAAACGGGTCAAATATGTCAGAAGTCATCAAAAGTGTTTACAAAAGCATAAAAACCACGTACATCACTTTATTAAACGAAACTGCTTTTAACCTAAAACTATTTTGAAAGTTTTCCTCGCCGCTTATTGACATAGGTGCTTTGTCCATTACATGTGTGCATGCCATATTTGAAATTGTTAATGTGTCCATGACTTTATGCAGATAGAGAGCTTGACTGAGTCTTTTCACAACCACATAAAGAATTGGCGTAATTGATGTTCATGTGACCGCGGACCCCATTGAAGAGGATGTTCATTTGAGTTTGATCAGAAGAAATGGGAAGATTTTGTGTGATCCCAAGACTAGATCTTTCAAAATCTACTTACAAGTACATCTGCGGCTCTACAAAGCCCATATGCACATCAAAAATCATCTTTACTCATCAAAATTATATCCAAGCTTACATGTATTATTCTATATGTATCCGTGTAAATTATTTAGCCAATTGTATGTTTGTGGTAGATTTAGAAAATTGTTTAATGGGGCTTTTGTATATATATTTGTTGTTCGACATGTAAGCTAAACACTTTTTTCCCCGTGAGGTTTTATAAACATAATATGATTACAAAAACAATATAGCGAGAATCTCCTTATTAAAAGTTTTTCCGAACTTGCAAACGGAATATCCTAACTTACCAAATGGAGCCGCATGCTAGTGGCATAAAAATAAATTCTTTTTGGTTATATGACAATTGTATATTGTAGATTCATTTTTGGTCGACATGCATCTTTGGTTCTGAGTACAATATTCAGGAGGATGTGAATCAACTTAGGTAATGGCTTGTAAGTTCCTAAAGTCACCCAAGTTGGGCGGGTTAGGCGTTTGGGAAATGGGTCAAGATGGGTCGTTGAAATGGGTCTGTTTTTAGTATGGGTCATGTCGCTTATGGTTTTGTTAGGAACAAGAACAAGACATGACATTTGTTCTTGTGGTTTGACCGCATTTTAACATTAGCTTATACTTTTATAGTGCTTGTAAGTGGTGTCTGTAGCATTTTGTTTTCTACTGATGTTTTCTGGAGGACTGTATGTTTATATCTTATTTTACCTTTATATTTCTAATTTCTGTATGGTTCTCTCAAACAAAGATTATGATTGGAGAATATGCAGCAGTGACTCTATTGATCTTCTTCGGGCTCAAAGCTATCATGGATGCATGGGATCTTCCATCAAGTAAGTCTAATAATGGCGAAAGGCAATAATTTTTTTATTCATTCAACACTACAAAACCCTAAGAAATAAACATTATGTATTTCGTTATATATTGGTTGGTGTTTAAAGTCCAAACCAAGCACAAAAAACGGTAAACGAACATGACACTTTTGGTTTATCATCATGACATTAGTCACTAAATAACAAAAAATTGATATGTTAATATCTTGACATATAGAAGTTCGATAGTTCCTTAGATGCCACACACCAAAATTAAGGCTTATGGAAATGTCAAAGGTCGGTGTAAGGATGTGATTACCTTGTAATCAAAACAAAGGAAGAAATGATTTTACACAGAGATATTTACGACAGGGACATGATATTCTCGTGGGGAATAGGGCGTGTTACTCTTTTAGGATACATTGCTCATCCAATGCAGCCCAATCTTGGGCTAGGTGGTTGCTTAGCGATAGAGGTCATTCTTACAAATAATTTATTTGATAATAATGAAAACTTGAACACAATGCATTTTCAGATGTAAGTTTTTCTGCCGTCTCGCTCAGCTCTTTGTTCACCACGTTTTTGAGCAGTTGTGCATGAACCCTCTGTTAAAACACGTTTTTTACACGTTTTAGAGCAGTTGTTCACCACATTTTTTTCTAGATTGCTTTTTTGTTTGACTAATTGAATTTTGTAGCAATATGCTCCTATAATTAAGAATTTTTCATCAAGAGATGTCGTTTAAAGGTCTATGACCATGGAAACTCGAGAAGGCCATGGTGTAAAATAATTTTAAAAGGTGAGGTACCAACCCAAATATCTTCCCGTTAGGATTCAATCCCCCACTTCTTTTTGATATATAGTGCATGAATCGCTTTACCTTTGGAGTGGGTATTGTGGTGAGCCCTCCTTTTATGTTTCTTACCACTGTCAAAAGTGAATTGAAGTAACCCAGATCATAATAAGCTCCAACTCACTTTATGATGTATATTTCATGTGGTCTCATTATGGGCGTTGGGTTAAATGGGTAGAATTTAAGTGGTCGGGTCAAAGCGGGATGGGTCGGATTGGTGATGATATGTCCAAAACCCGTCTGTTATCTCACACAAGCTAGCCACTTGTGAATGACAACCGTAGAAACTTAAAACGTTCGGACAAACCAATAATAGATGAGAAGTGTGTAGTAAACGGGTAACTCAAACGTGTTAGGTTTGAAAGCACCGAGATCGTCCCAACGAGGTTGAATGGAATTCCAACTCACCCTAATTTGTGATTTGAATAAGAGAAGGGTATAAAATGAAGTTTTCTAAACTACGGGATAAGGAAAGCATATAGGAATAAAGTCTAAGGGGAAACCCTAAGAATAAAGGCAAACTACTCAAATCTATACTAAAAAGAATACCTAATTTAAACGAAACGCGAATAAAAAGCAACTACGTCTATTCTAAATCCTAAAAATGATCTAAAATTACTTTTACTCTAAAAATGATATTTAAAAACTATTAATGAATTAAAAACTTTTTTAGGAATTTTTCTGATTTTATTAGAATTAAAAACTAATTTTTAACTATTAAAAATAAGACTAAATAACTAAAAATTATAAAAACAAAGGGGAAAATTATGAAACTAATTTTATAAAATCTAAAATACCATAAGAGAATTTTCAAAACTATTTTTGTATTTTTCTAATTAATTTTCTATTTTCTACTAATTTAAAACTATTTAAATCTAATTTAAATTGTGAAAAATACCAAATAAAAGGGAAAAAATAAGGAAAAATATTTTTTTATGCTTTTTATATTTTTCTTAAACTGGGAAAATTGAAAAATTATTTTTTGGAACTTTTTCTTAATTATTTGCAATAAAAGCTATTTAAAAGTGAATAAAAACTGTTTTTAATCAAGAAAAATACTAAACAGTAGCTAAAAATTATGAAAAATTCAGGGAAATTCTAAAATGATATTCTAAAGCTATGAAAAACATAAAAACAAGGGCTTATGTGGATGAAATAAGAGCTGTAGTGTAACTGATAAGAAGATAAGCACTTGAAAATAAGCTAGAGAGTGAAATAAGCTACCCAACTATCTCAGAAGCTAATTTATACTATAAATACTTTAAAGCAACTTATTGCAACTACTCCTAACTTCTAATGATTCTCAAATCAAGAAATGAGCTAACTGCTACTTTAATCCAAAATGACTTCTACACCCTATGTTTAAGCTGATTACCACCCGTTATTTAATAAGCTAGGTTGAAAAACAGAAATGGAGAACTCTAGCCAACCTACCAAATAATACTGGTACCAAATATCAGACCTACACAAGCTAAATTGAACAAGTTATGAAACCTATAAGAAGCTGTTACACACTCAGTATTAACTGAGTGTGTGAACAGGAGAATCAGGTCCTATTTCAAGCTAGTTTTAACCATTATAGAAAAATTTTAAATTTAAACCAAAAATACCCTTGAAAAGACCACCAACTAAAGTTATATAATCCAAAATTTCAAAAGATATGAACCAGAAATGTGCTTGTTAAAAATCTATAAAGTTTATGTAAAAACTGGTTTTGATAATATTTTGACTTTTGCAATAGAAGCTAAATTTGACTCTAATGAAATTCTAGTGACTCTAATTTGATCTAAATTATGAAATGAGCTACAATAAGACTTGATTAAGCTAGTGTGATGATATCTAAACCTAATGCTAACCTAATTTGCTAATATACCTATCTGATAAAGTCACAAGGACTGATTAAAGTTTATTTTGACTAAGAGCTTTTATTAGTGCAAATAAATGACCAACCTAAGTATGATAGACCTAGACTACACTAGATAAACCATGCTGAACCACTGATATACCCTCCAACTCAGATCTATGCATTCTTCCAAACAACCTTTCAATACCTATATGTTGCTACTAACTAACCTCTAATACTAAACCATAATTACTTCAAATCATAGCAGAATACCTAAATGATGCTAATGAAACAGTGAACTTAACACTAAATCTTAACTAACCATGAAAATGCAGTTTATGCAGTAAGACAAGAATAATGCAATCAAGAACAGAACATTTGCATAAATGTTATTAAGCTACTAATGACAAGCACAATGATAAGATAAGCTGATAACAACTAAATGAACTAAATTAAACACAATTTAAACAAACCTAATTACTGTTTAATGAATCAAAACAGAAATAAGACTTACATTTGTCCTGTCACAATGATTAACTGAGATCACTGATCCACTATCCTAAGGCTAATCTCAACCCATATCAGATACAAATCAACCCCCATCCATTACCAAATCAGCAGGACATCAACATTAGATCATAATGATTCTGAATCAGACTTCCTTAGACCAAGTGTAAATGATGATAACTTTTGAGTAAACAAACTAAAAGCAATTAATAAAGATTCAAACAACCACTTGAAACATTAATAAGTCAGAATGAAAATAATAAAACTGTGATTTAAACTTTAATGAGAATATAAGCTGAAATGAAAACTTGTATTAATTCAATTTAAGTACAAAATCGAATTAAACTATTTGATTGAAAACAAGTAAAGATTGCTTAAAACTACACTCTATACTACTCCTACTCTACTTCTACTCTCTAAAAACTACTTTCTCTCACTAGAACTACTACTCATTACAATGTGAAATCAGGGGTTTATATAGCCAACTGCTTGAGCCTTGGAATCCTCTAGAAGTCCCATCTGCTTCTTTTGAGCTCTCTCAACCCTTGGATCATATCTCTTGTCATTCCATCAATCTCATCCTTTGGATCAATGTAGCCACGCATCAAGGACCAATCGAAGGCAGTGAATGAGGGGACACACCGGACGCAGCCGGCATCCCGTGTGTCGATGGGTGTCGAGAAAAAGTACGAGAATGCCCTTAATGATGGTAATTTAGACCAATTGACTGTGTTGGGTAATTAGGGTTCATAAGGTTTACCAGTTTGGGGTAAGTAAGATTTGGGTGGATTTTATATTTGTTTGGTTTTGGTTGACCTGTTAAGTGTGAGTTAATCGGGGTCCAAGGGTGTACCGGGTGGGATAGTGGAAACCGGGTAAAGGGTTTAGTTTAGTTTATTGGACCGGGTAATGGGTAGGAATGATGGATTTTGGGCCAAGGGATTAGATTGTTTATTTTGGGCTTAGGACTAGTTTAGTACTCATTTAATATTTTAAGGACCAATCATGTATAAGATGAAACTTAAGGGACCAAGGTTGTAAATTCTGAAATCATCTTTGAAGGATCATTCTTGTCATTCTCAAATAATCCAAGGGTTGATCTTGTAAATTCTGAAACTTGAGGGATTACTTTTGCCAAATTAAAGATGAGGGACCGATCTTGACATTTCTTCAAACTTGATTAAAACTTCCAAAAAAAATCATCCTTAGAGAATAAAATCTTCCACATGCAATAACTCACCTTCCACAAGATAAGCTCTCTTGATCTCTCGTTCTGGATACGTCTGATTTGGTTCCTTTGTTTACATATCCGCATTCTGCATTCAAGCACAAACTCAATAAAATCACAAATATTAGCAATAAACGGCTCTTTCTTGGTTATTTTGGGTCAGTTTTGATAATGAAAAGGTATGTGTTTTAGCACATACCAAAATACCCAGACGAAACCATTGTCGTGTCCTCACACAATGCAATCAACTCACGCTTCTAAAACCAAGATTTTAATCTCTTCTACTAAACCTATGAAGAAGTAGCAAAGATTCCTCAAAAGAGATTAAGAACCCTTAATTCTAAAAATGCCCCGTTTACCTTTTAATTTCACATGTATAGATATTACGATTAAGCACATTCCGGTTATGAATGACTGTTTGTTGAACTTTCATGTCGATCAATAACTCCAACATTTTTCAAACGACACGTTAGGATCACGGAGTAGAAAACACAACATACACCATACCGGATAGAATACATCGACCCTGATTTTTCACAAGTCCCAAACTAAGCGTAAAATCGAAATCATTGTTAAATATGACTCTAGATGCTAACACTACCCATGGAAGTTACTTGTGTAAATACCTTTTGTTCCCATTTTCCTATTTTCCTCTAGATTTTTTATTTTTGTGAGAAATGAATTTCTTCAAATTCTCGTTTCGATAACTTTTATTCCGATAAAGATACAAAGCTAAGTCGATAATTAGTTATCGCCTTCCTCAAGAACCATTGTCGTAAAAATGAGGTCCATATCAAGGAATTTTTATTCACTAGCATTTTTGATTTTTCATTTTCATTTTTCAACATTTTTCAACATTTTTTATTTTTTTATTTTTCAACATTCATTTTCATTCACTTAGACTTTACGTATGAGCTATGAACTACTGAGCTTCACGGGGTAATTCCAAGACTATAGGCTTCATGAAATGAGGATCCCTGCTGGCTAGGCTAAGACCTCACTCAATCCCGGCTAAAGATCCAAGGGTCCGATCTCGACACCCGAATCACAACTTTACTTATTACTTTATCACTTATCATCGATTTATTATTATTACGGATCCTTGATGTGTACCCAATTTTAAAACAAAGATTCTTTTAAGAAGATAAAGAACTAACTATCGCCAAAACTCAACATCTCTAATTATTATTAGACAGATATGGGGTGAAACAATTTTGTGGAACAAAAAGCCATAAGTACCTTCGATGGGCTCTAAAGAGAACCAACTACTCCACGTTTAGCATCTAAACTCATAAGTAACTCTATCATCGATCTCGCAAATTTAAAATCCCAAATAATGAGATCCGCAGATGCTTAGCCGATAATTTTAAGATTACCTATGGTTAAGGGAACAAGCTAGGGCTCAACACGCCGGTCAAGTCAATTCTATTCCTACTCACCGAAAGTCAACAAGGTGTCAAAACATATATTAACTTAGCAAATGTTTCGCCTAATGAAATAAAGTTATGCATATTTAAAGTCACTAAGGGAAACTTGCAAAATCTTGGCCTTGTGAGCTAGAATTCGCATTTTATAGCTTCTTATCTAAGAGACTAGCAAACTTTTCAATCAAAAAGACTTAACAAAAGCTTGAAAAAATTTTAAATTTTGCTCATTTTTGCACAATTTTTCATTTTTAAGGAAACAGTAAGTAGAGAACACAACAGAAATAAGCAAGTGCGGTCAAATCAAATCGAAGATTACCCTACCCCCAGACTAGAACGAAACATTGTCCTCAATGTTTAAAGCAAGGGTATCACGAAAATCTAAAAGCCGTTTATTAAGTATGCTAGAAGATAAACGTTAGTCGATAAGATTAGGATATCGGATCCAAAGATCGATCATGAAACTCGAGTGTAGAAACGACAAACTTCGAGCACGAGAGTCTTCATATCGGGAAAATCCTACATAACATCACAAACAACCAAACACGAGAAATTGAAGAGTGCACCCCTTCGCCGTCACTTATTAGAAAATAGAAAGAAGATAGATGGATAAGCATGGGGTGCCTCCCCACGGCGCTATCGTTTTTCTTAAACGAGTCGCTAGCCCCATCCCTCAATTCATTTGTCCGGGAAAAAGTGGTAGAGATACCGTCGTAACGGTGTCCTTCCCCCAAAGAATGAGACCTGGGTGGGTTGGGTGGAGAAGAAAATGGGTGGATATGGCATAACATGTAAGAAGGATCCATCATCCGTGGTTTTCTTGTGGACGAAGGATGAAGGATCGAAGAGAATACTCCAAGAAAGACTACATGGTAGAGGATAAGAAGTGAAAGCTCAATACTTAAGGCATCCATCGGAGGATCCTTATCTCCAGAAATGATTTTAACAAAAGGCTCATTAATGCATATCCCGGGTTTAAAGATTTTGTCTTCACATGTCGGCTCAACGGGATATATTGGATGGTGGACTCGAGAGAGGATATTCAAGAAGTCCATCAAGAAACATCATATCCCCACGGATCATTCATAACAACATCCTTACCCGTGGTATCAAGTCATAAAGACCAAGAAATGAGTCGGCTTCCTCAATGATTGGGTCATTTGTCGAATTATTGGAAATATCGTTCAAAACCTTGCTCATATCAACCTCGTAGAATCGCCAAGAATCGGAGGATAAACATCGCAATAGTGGACTGCCACTAATCTCTTCATCAAATCGGAAAATCTCAAGCTCGGGAGAGAAATCACTATCTTTAACGAGAGATAGGAGGCGAACTTGAATTATCGTTTAAAGCTTCAATCTTAGAAATGAGAAGATAAACATTCAATAATGTTTGACGTAATGCTTCATCCTCGATCTGAATATTATCTAGCTCAATCTCTTCCTTTCCGGCTCAAAATCATTTTCTTCTTCTATATGGACGGGCTCAGAAGGTAAATCGTCGACAAAGTCGATGTCTCCATAAGAATCATCATCGGAATCGGAGAACATCTCAACATGATCATTTGAAATATCAAGAGAAGGCTCATCACAAATATCAACAACCCCAGACTCTCTTGGGCTTGGGATAAGAATCTCAACATTAGACACTTCCGTTTCCGGAATAATACTAAGATGCTCATCCCCCATTATGAGAGAATCAACGGGTTCAATAATGTCCGTAGAAATATGATCCTCGACCTCTTCCAAGACGGCGTCACTTTCTCAACCTGTGCGGAAAGGGGAAGGGTCGAAATTAAAGGCTTGAAACGAGTGGGATTGCCACTGAGGAGTATAATCGCCATCCGAATCGAATCGTAATAATAGGTGGTTGAACGATATTGGATCACTTTTCGCTTCTCATGCTAATGATTCACGGTAGGTCTTCGAGGTGGATCTTCTTTTCCGTGGAAAGTTTTTCAAGAAGACTTTAAGATCAATCATGATCTCTTGAACTTTTGATTAAATTCTTCAAAACATGGAGAAGGTGGTGGTTGAACTTCTTGGTATTGTGGAGGTGGGTTATAAGGATAATCATAATTGTTACAAGAAACTTGCTCGTAAACAATCGGATTCGCATCGGACAATCGGAATTAACGCGGACCTCCATAATACTCACAACAATAATGATTGTTGACAATAAGGGTAAGGTTCATAACCAAAGGTTGAGTTGTTAAATTGAGCTTGACATTGAAAACCTTGGTGAGGACCACCACAATACTCACAAGAGTATGATTCCGGCTCATGGTATAGAGGTTGGTTAGGAAAATCGGTTGTCTCATAGTTAGGATTGTGGTGAAACTCGATTTTCCATTGCTACAACCGGGACAATTCCCACCATATTCGGGTCCGCTACACCATATGCATAAGAGCTGATACATCGAAGAATTATCCGGATAAGAATTAGCTACCATTTCCGTGATAGCTCTCGAGTCACTTCGGCTCGTAACATATCCATTTCCTCACCCAGAGGGAGTAGGAATCAAGGGTTCTTCAATTAGAGCACTCTTTTGTTCTAGCCGTGCATAAAGACGAGCGAGATCTGGATTTGGATTGATAAAATTCTGGCATACATCACAAAATCCATTCCTAACAATTATTTCCGCATCATGAAATACATTTCAAACACCGATATTGATTTTCTTCCATACGGCTTTGGCAATGAAGGCAACGACGATAATTGATCGTATCCATAGGAATTGAACATATAGAGGGTTAAGGAGAAAGAATTATCGGGTTCAGAGGATAAAAGAAGAATATTTTTGGGTTTTAAGAAAATATATTTTTGAAAAGTAAAATCTTTTTGGGTTTTTGAAAAAGATATATTTACAAAAACGACGGTAACTTCTCTGAAGGATCTTCAAATGCACGCCGATTCGGCGAATACTAAAAACCGCTACAAGCTCCTCCCCGCATGCGGCTGAAAATGATAAGTCCAAAACCCGTCAAGTTATCTCACACAAGCTAGCCACTTGTGAATGACTAACCGTAAGAAACTTAAAACAGTTCGGACAAACCAATAATAGATGAGAAGTGTAGTACGGGTAACTCAAACGTGTTAGGTTTGAGCACCGAGATCGTTCCGAACGAGGGTTGAATGGAATTTCCAACTCACGTCCCGAATTTTGTGATTTGAATAAGAGAAGGGTATAAAATGAAGTTTTCTAAACTACGGGATAAGGAAAGCATATAGGAATAAAGTCTAAGGGGAAAACCTAAGAATAAAGGCAAACTACTCAAATCTATACTAAAACGCAAATACGGAATTTAAACGAAACGCGAATAAAAAGCAACTACGTCTATTCTAAATCCTAAAAATGATCTAAAATTACTTTTACTCTAAAAATGATATTTAAAAACTATTAATGAATTAAAACTATTTTTTAGGAATTTTTCTGATTTTATTAGAATTAAAAACTAATTTTTAACTATTAAAAATAAGACTAAATAACTAAAAATTATAAAAACAAAGGGGAAATTATGAAACTAATTTTATAAAATCTAAAATACCATAAGAGAATTTTCAAAACTATTTTTGTATTTTTCTGATTAATTTTCTATTTTCTACTAATTTAAAACTATTTAAATCTAATTTAAATTGTGAAAAATACCAAATAAAAGGGAAAAAATAAGGAAAAATATTTTTTTATGCTTTTTATATTTTTCTTAAACTGGGAAAATTGAAAAATTATTTTTTGGAACTTTTTCTTAATTATTTGCAATAAAAGCTATTTAAAAGTGAATAAAAACTGTTTTTAATCAAGAAAAATACTAAACAGTAGCTAAAAATTATGAAAAATTCAGGGAAATTCTAAAATGATATTCTAAAGCTATGAAAAACATAAAAACAAGGGCTTATGTGGATGAAATAAGAGCTGTAGTGTAACTGATAAGAAGATAAGCACTTGAAAATAAGCTAGAGAGTGAAATAAGCTACCCAACTATCTCAGAAGCTAATTTATACTATAACTACTTTAAAGCAACTTATTGCAACTACTCCTAACTTCTAATGATTCTCAAATCAAGAAATGAGCTAACTGCTACTTTTAATCCAAACAATTTCTACACCCCTATGTTTAAGCTGATGTACCAGCTTATTTAATAAGCTAGGTTGAAAAACAGAAATGGAGAACTCTAGCCAACCTACCAAATAATACTTGTACCATATCGCACCTAACAAGCTAAATTGAACAAGTTATGAAACCTATAAGAAGCTGTTACACACTCAGTATTAACTGAGTGTGTGAACAGGAGAATCAGGTCCTATTTCAAGCTAGTTTTAACCATTATAGAAAAATTTTAAATTTAAACCAAAAATACCCTTGAAAAGACCACCAACTAAAGTTATAAAATCCAAAAATCAAAAAAGATATGAACCGAAATGTGCTTGTTAAAAATCTATAAAGTTTATGTAAAACCGGTTTTGATAATATTTTGACTTTTGCAATAGAAGCTAAATTTGACTCTAATGAAATTCTAGTGACTCTAATTTGATCTAAATTATGAAATGAGCTACAATAAGACTTGATTAAGCTAGTGTGATGATATCTAAACCTAATGCTAACCTAATTTGCTAATATACCTATCTGATAAAGTCACAAGGACTGATTAAAGTTTATTTTGACTAAGAGCTTTTATTAGTGCAAATAAATGACCAACCTAAGTATGATAGACCTAGACTACACTAGATAAACCATGCTGAACCACTGATATACCCTCCAACTCAGATCTATGCATTCTTCCAAACAACCTTTTCAATACTGATATGTAAGTTTGCTACTAACTAACCTCTAATACTAAACCATAATTACTTCAAATCATAGCAGAATACCTAAATGATGCTAATGAAACAGTGAACTTAACACTAAATCTTAACTAACCATGAAAATGCAGTTTATGCAGTAAGACAAGAATAATGCAATCAAGAACAGAACATTTGCATAAATGTTATTAAGCTACTAATGAAGCAACAATGATAAGATAAGTCGATAACAACTAAATGAACTAAATTAAACACAATTTAAACAAACCTACTATCTTTAATGAATCAAAACAGAAATAAGACTTACATTTGTCCTGTCACAATGATTAACTGAGATCACTGATCCACTATCCTAAGGCTAATCTCAACCCATATCAGATACAAATCAACCTCCATCCATTACCAAATCACAAGGACAGAACATTAGATCATAATGATTCAAATCGACTTCCTTAGACCAAGTGTAAATGATGATAACTTTGAGTAAACAAACTAAAACAATTAATAAAGATTCAAACAACCACTTGAAACATTAATAAGCCGTAATGAAATAATAAAAACAGTGATTTAAACTTTAATGAGAATATAAGCTGAAATGAAAACTTGTATTAATTCAATTTAAGTACAAATACTGGAATTAAACTATTTGATTGAAAACAAGTAAAGATTGCTTAAAACTACACTCTATACTACTCCTACTCTACTTCTACTCTCTAAAAACTACTTTCTCTCACTAGAACTACTACTCATTACAATGTGAAATCGTGGGTTTATATAGCCAACCGCTTGAGCCTTGGAATCCTCTAAGTCCCATCTGTGCTTCTTTTGAGCTCTCAACCCGATCATAGTCTCTTGTCATTCCAATCAATCTCATCCTTTGGATCAATGTAGCCACGCATCAAGGACCAATCGGAAGGCGTGAATGAAGGGACACCACCTGATTGCCGCTCGGCATCCGTGTGTCGCCGGGTGTCGAGAAAAGTACGAGAATGCCCTTAATGATGGTAATTAAGACCAATTGACTGTGTTGGGTAATTAGGGTTCATAAGGTTAATGGTGGGTAAAAGGGGTAAGATTTGGGGCGGTGGATTTTTATATTTGTTTGGTTTTGGTTGAATTAAGGTGCGAGTTGACCGGGGTCCGTGGGTGTACCGGTTGGATAGTGGAAACCGTAAAGGGTTTAGTTTAGTTTATTGGACCAGGTAATGGGTAGGAATGATGGATTTTGGGCCAAGGGATTAGATTGTTTATTTTGGGCTTAGAACTAGTTTAGTACTCATTTAATATTTTAAGGACCAATCATGTATGAAACTTAAGGGACCAAGGTTGTAAATTCTGAAATCATCTTTGAAGGATCATTCTTGTCATTCTCAAATAATCCAAGGGTTGATCTTGTAAATTCTGAAACTTGAGGGATCACTTTTGCCAAATACTCAAAGATGAGGGACTGATCTTGACATTTCTTCAAACTTGACTGAAACTTCAAAAATCATCCTTAGAGAATAAAATCTTCCACAATGCACAATCCCACCTTCCCGGCCAAGATAAGCTCTCTTGATCTCTCGCTCGGATTTACGCCTGATTTGGTTCGTGGTGTGTTTTTACATATCCTGCGATCTGCACAAGCACAACTCAAGAAAAACCACAATATTAGCAATAAACGTTTTTCTTTGTTATTTTACTGGCCATGAAAAGGTAGTAGCCGTCATGTTATCTTGGAACGTCATTACTGAATATAATTAAAAAGCTATTAATCTCTAAAATACAAATTTATATTTTGACTCCTTTTTTCCCCTCATTTTTCAGAATCATATAAACCAATAATGATTTTAATGATTACAAAGCTATTCTCAAAGTATGAACAGTGTTCCAATGGTTTTAACAAATCAACTTAGGATATTTGTGATTGCTTATTTAACCGGTTTATCTTCTTATTGCATTTCTCAACTTAGACAACAAGTTGGAGTGGTTGGAATTTTGAATAGTACCTCCTTATCTACTACTCTATGTGCTTATTTCTTGCACTATCAAACACTTTCGTGGCTAAAACTTCTCAATTTTAGAAGTTTGACATGTTTTTTATATAATGACTTTTTTAGGATCTCCTAAATGATGAAGATTGGTTCGGGATACTGATACATGGATAACCAGTGACTATAATCAAATCAACTTCGATATATCACATAAACTTGTAGATCTTTTATCCTTTATGGAAGTTGTGAAGATATTAAAAATATGCATTACAAATTGATCAGCTATGTGGTCTACTATGTTAGATTTGATAAGGATCTTTCGATAGGTATTATTGAGGCTATTGACAATATGTGTTCTGATAATGCGCGAGCACAATGATTGTTTTATTTGATAAGTATAAAGTTCTTTCCAAATATTTAAATTTGATACATTTTTCAAGCTGTGCCGCATGTGCGGCCTAACACATACGACTCTTTCAACGATGAAACATGTGGCTCAACTGAGGCTCCAAGTTAGGATCGAAAGCGTTTTACAATATTATTTTGATTATTAAACAAAGTCGATATGTTGCACATGATTCTATTGAATTACTTATTTATACTGATTGTTGTTTTTATTTTATGAATTTGAGGTCCATACAGATTACATGATTAGACCATGTTTGTACGTCTATTAATTTGTGATTTTGAAGTCTAACAAATGGTAATCCAATTTGAGAAACCTTAGGAAATCTTTCGAGGTCTGTTTTGATTCCATCGTTCAAACCACCATGTAGATAAGTTATGCTTTGATTTGAATGTCCATAATATGTATTTAGAGTTGTATTTAATTGTAGTTAGTTGGTTCAGATTCTCATTTCTATGTAGGTGAAGTGGATCACAAGCCTCAAATATCTTGCTAAAAGAGGTCAAGGCCAAACATTGACGCAAGTTGGGTTGTTTCAGATGCCAGTTTTCTCGCAAGGCCAATTATATGACGACATGAATCAATATAAAAAATAGTATGAAGTGAATTCTTAAAGAAAGGGAATTAATGATCCCCATCTTTATGATGAACATGTTATTTAGAGAAGTCGTCAAACCTTTTGCTCACACGTCTCGAGGATTTTATTCCTTGGACACTTTTCAGGCCATTTTTTACCGGCCTTCTTTCGCTATAGAAAAATATGTCAACGATATTCATAAGTCAACCACCGTAGGAGTGTGTAGATAAAGAATGCACAAGGAAAATGTGTTTTTATTTAGGTTTGATTTAGTTCTCAATATTTAAATGTTTACTTTATTTCGCAATTGAACTAAAAGCATATACTTTGTAATAGAGAATAATTTATTGAGTTTATTTTCTCTTATCAGATTACCATTCATTTCATTTTGTTATTTGTTCGCTGTATAATTATTTTACAATATTCATACTTCATAAACAATTGCTTAATTTATTCTTTTGTCACTTTTTCAGCAATTACACTTTTCATATATTTGTTCTACTAAAACCTAAAAATAAAAATCATAAGTCATACCCGTCCATCGGACGGGTTTTGACACTAGTGTGTATATATATATATATATATATATATATATATATATATATATATATATATTTAATAGTTGAATTTATGATTTTATGTTGATATAGTCCAAATAATCTTTCAAAACACAAGGCAAGTTTTTTAGGGCCAAAAGAACCAAAACGTTACACAAACAGGCAAGCGCTGATAAGCCAACAAGTACCCGGGAGTACGGCTGAGCGTCGGTCCAAAACCGACCCGATCGACAAAACCAAAAACCGAAATTCATGAAAAACCTAAACCGAAACCGAACCGACAAGGCGCTTCTGGGTCGCCGTCGGGCTCGCCTTATGTATTCGGTTCGGTTTAGGTGTGTTACGATGTTTTAGTCGGTTTTGGGTCGAACCAACCAACCGAAACCGAAAACGATAAAACATGAAACCGAAACCGAACCGGCCGTCGCCGCCGCTCCTGGTTTTGTCGGTTCGGTCAGTTTTGTCGGTCCAGTTTGGTTTTGGACCTTTGATGCTCAGCCCTACCCGGGAGCCCAACTGCTGTGAAAAACCCTTCTTATTGACCAGTTCTCTATAATTTGAACCGGTTTTGAACTTGCTCTCGAACTGGTTTTTATGGCAGTTCAGATGAACCAGCTGTTGGACTAGCCCGAATCTGGGATGGGTAGTCGCTCGGTTTTGAGCTGTCTTTTGGCCTAGTGGTTCAATTTCTTGGACTCTTCTATGGTCGTTAAATTGGGCTTTTAAGTTTTAGCTCAGATTCTTTCATCATTAATCTACTAGTTCTTTGATTTTCATTAAAAAAATTAAAAAAAATACAAATAAAACAAATTTACATAATATTTGCAATTAAAAAATAAATCTGATATTTAGAAACACAGTTTGTTGCTCGTTTTCTCTCCAACTTTATGTAAATCCAAATTAATTCATAAAATAAAGCATTGATAGATATATTAGATATCGCATATATCAACCAAAACTTTTCATAATTTTCTTCCAAAACCAAGTAAACTCAGTTATTTTACTTCCCAGTTTTAAAGATTACGGTGATTTTTTCTACTTTTGCGTTTATGACTTTATGTTGCATCATGTGTGCACCACGAGCAAGGTCGGATAATTCATCATAGTTATTTAAAGTGATTTAACAGAACCAAATAAATAACAAATCATTAATAATCGAACCATTAGTGACCGAAATTTATTGGTTCGGTTTGGTATCTACATGTAACCAAACACCGTTGTGTATATACATATTTTTATTCATGTTAATGTGTCAAGACTAAACCGTTAATTTTTTTTCCCGTTTATAGTTGATTTTAGCCTTTAATCAAGAATCAAGACATAGTCTATCATCAAATCAGATCATATTGTGTTCATTTATATCGTTCGTTGAGAATATTTTGTATGTTTGAAATGTTTGCTTAATAGTTATGCGTCTTTATATAGTTTAGGAGGTTGCGCCGAATTTACTGGGCAAAGTTTACATGAGCCGTAAAAAAATGTTGGTTAACCGATATACCAAACCGCTTTAACCATCTTAACCGACTGACCAAACTGTTTCTAACCAAAACAGTACAATTTTGATCTTCATTAACCGAAGATATGCTTTGGCTAGTAAGCGAGCTAAAGCGAACCATGCTCACCCCAACCCTCAATTTCACTATGCTTTAATTGAGTTGATTATAGTGATAAATAGAATGTGACAGTTCAACTATTTTTTAAAATCAATATGAACACATACATGAAATTTTGATGATCATTTGACTCGGTTTCGAATTTCGTCAACTTAATTGGTACGCCTTTAATATAACTTAGAAATGTCTTTATTGTAGTGTTAAACCAAAAATGAATGCTGATTAGGGTGTTTGGGATAAGTTATTAAATATGCATGTAACAAAACAGTGTTTGGATTTGTTTTCTGCTCTATTTAAACACATTAATCAGCTAATAAGTTGTATTAGACGATTTAGTTTAGACAAGCAATTCTTAAACTTGTTTTTTCAAATATGATAATTATATCAGTGTGCCTTTGTTCAAACACTCGATAAGTTGGCATAGTTATTGGCTTTCTGCTAGGAAAAACATCGTAAACAAGCGAGAAACAAATAAGCTTATGAATATAATAACACGACGATTGCCTATAAAAGATTGCAAAAGTTTCTGGTTACTATAGTATATCCATCTTCACTCGTTGTATCATTGCTCTCTTCTAACCGCGTACAAGGTGATAAAACAAAATAGAAACAGACCATAACCAAAGCATCATTTGGTGATAAATTCATACCGTAAATTAATCATTTCAAAGAAGATACTCCGTAAAATATAATCAAATCATTAACACTACTAAAGCCATATGTACAAAAGAAAAAAGAAAAAAATGAAAGATGTGAGAAATAGTTTGCTAAATAGAAACTATGGATATCAATTAGTGCCTTATGTAGCTTAGAAATGGTTTGTTTGGTACTGGTATCATCTTCACAAACCATCCAATAGGCCATGACATAGATGCAACCCCAATGCATATTCCCCACTGCAACCCGTTTAATCTCTCCGTATCAGCAAACTTTTTTAGCAACTCCACCATCACGATCTGTAGAACAATAGTCATCCCAATGATTCCAAGAAACAACCGGTTTTTGTGAATGCCTTTGAATATGTTTCTCTTTTCCAGCTTCCTTGAGTTAAACTCGTTAAACACTTGACATAGCACGAAAGTATTGAAGATAATAGTATCCTTCACTCTCTCGATCACATTAAAGATGGCCTTACCCTTGAACTTGAATGTTAATAGAACGATAATCTGAAAAAGAGATTGTGCAAATAGATTTCTCCACATAATGTTGGTGATCAAGGGCTCGACCCGGCCCACAGGTGGCTTGTTTAAAAGCTCATCTGTGGGTCGTTCTGTAGCGAGTGCAAGTGCACCTAAAGTGTCCATGATTAAGTTGACCCATAACAACTGTACCGCGGTTAGTGGGACAGAGCCAGAAGTAACGGCTGCAATGAAGTTAATAACAAGAGCTGCAACGTTTACCGTGAGTTGAAACTGAATGAACTTCTGGATGTTGTGTACACCTAACGTCCCCACATCAAAAACAGAAACAGAGGCGATATCATCATCTAAGATGACAATGTCTGAGCTTTGTTTAGCCACTTCCGTCCCTTGAATCCCCATCGAAAGTCCTATATCAGCTTCTTTAAGTGCTGGTGCATCATTAGTCCCGTCACCAGTAACAGCAACCACATGACCTTTTCGTTTCAAGCATTGCACCATTAGAAGCTTATCAAAAGGGGACGATCTTGCCATCACACGGATAGTGTCAACTTTGAGCATTCTCTCTTCATTTGTGTAGTTACGAAACTCGACGCCTTCCACAACTTCTCCTTCACATATTCCTTGACCGGGTTCTAGTATCCCACATTCTGTTGCTATTGCTTTCGCTGTAAAAACATTGTCTCCAGTGATCATCTTAACAGCGACTCCAGCAGACCGGCAAGTGTCAATAGCTTTTTTGGCTCCTGGTCTACATGGATCTTTCAGCCCGACAATCCCGAGCAATGTTAAACCTTCTTCAGTCAAGCTCTCTGATTGAACTTGCTTATGCGCGAACGCAATGCACCTAAGGCTACTTGCTGCCATTCCTTTAATAACATTCTCCAATTGTGTTCTCGTATCGTTATCAATTACCTTTACACACCCGTCGCGCTCATAATAACTTGTACACATCTCGAGTACCATTTCCGCAGCTCCTTTCCAGTGGACGTGAACTGTGTTATCATCGTTTCTCCTAATCAAAACCCCGCTCCGTTTTTTCTTTGAGTTAAAAGTCTCGACGTGCAAAACAGTCGAACTTTGTTTTAGTTTCTCCATGTCCATGTCCATATCCACAACAGCCCATGATAAGATTGCTTTCTCGGTTGGGGAGCCTGAGTACTCAGGTACGGTTCCCGAGAAGAAAACCGTACCTGTAGTATTTAAACCAACCCCTTGATGAATAAGTCCAAGCACTTGATCTACTACAACACTTGACGAACATTGTTTTTCGAGGTGCTCGACCCCAAGCCAAAACTTTGTCACGGTCATTTGGTTCATAGTCAAAGTACCTGTTTTATCGGTGCATATAACAGTGGCTGAACCCATGGTTTCACAAGCGGATAGTTTACGAACCATTGCTTGCTCTTTCATCATTCGCTTCATCGAGTAGGCGAGTGTGAGGGTCACGGCTAAGGGCAAACCTTCCGGTATAGCAACTACAACTATTGTTACAGCAGCCGAAAATATACCCGTAACCGAGTCTAGTATCTCGTTAACGCTTGTCCGTTTTCCATTATATTCCCGGTTACCATTTTCGTCTTCAGAGTGTCCCGTAAAGTAACGAACTAGCATAACGAAAAGTACTAAAAATGCGACCGCTAGACCAACTTTACCTATCGAAGAAGTGAGTTTGTTGAGACGAGCTTGTAACGGGGTTTCTTCGGCGTTTTCGTTACCGGTTATCGAGCTCATCATTTTCCCCCAAGCCGTGTTCATCCCAACTGACAAAACGAGCATTCGAGAATGCCCATCAGCAACTTTAGAGCCCGAAAACAAAAATGGGTTCGTAAGGGCGTTTACTTCGATATGCTCACTTTCACCCGTCATGCTCGACTCGTCAATTAGTAACGAATGCCCATCGATGAACAGCCCGTCCGCAGGGATTTGATTTCCGATATTTAGAATGACTATATCGCCCACGACGATATCGAATATCGAGATTTTTTGTCGTCTAGCATCTCGTACCACGTCGATTTTTATGTTGTTACTAATTTTCGACAAGTTGTCGAATTGTTTTTCTTGTCGAAAGTTACTAATCGCGGACACAGCGATAACTAAGAAAACCGCGAGTAGAATGCTCCCGCCTTCATACCATCCCTCTTTTATTCCATCTTCTTTGATACCGAAACCAAGTGAAAGAACCGCGCACCCCATTAGTATAATTATCGTGACGTCTTTAAACGCCTCGTATACAAAATAAAACAACCCTTTCGGAGGCTGTTTTATATAAGTATTTGACCCAAACACACTTTTACGTTTCTCTAGATCTTGTCCATTTATCCCATGGTCGAGATTAGTGTCAAGGGCTTCCGCTAAGCCTTTGACACCATCTAACTTGCCAAGGGTTTTCAAGTCCTTGCTTTTTAAGGTATCAATGAGCAACGTCTGATCAACGTTATATAGCTGATCAAATACATCCTCGATTCCACCCTTTGGAACGAGGAGTTGTGGGAAGATTTCGATAACTGAATACGAGGGGTCGATCAATGACTTGGGGACCGTGTTTTTGGCTATCGAGACCATGGTGTTTGAGAAGTAAATAGTGAAGTATGCTCGACGCCATCTTTTCTTAGCATTCGTAAGTGTGGTTGTGTTTATGCTATGAAGCATAATTCCTATGTCGAATGGCTGAATTTCGTTAACCATATTTTTTCTGTTGCAACGATTGGAAGTAATACTTAAAAGATGAAAACGATTGAAAGGATATGAGTGAATATGTCATTGAAGCCTTACGTATTTATACAATCGAATGCAAGAAACTTCGAGGAAAATGCATATTCTTGTATGCTTTTAATTCCATAAAAATAACTATGTTATCAAAAAATGGCGTGTATTTAGCAACTTAACGCTATTAAGCAAATTATAGTAGTTCTCAGGTATGAATTGAATCGCCTATTAATGCACCGTGTATTTTGATACCTGTAATGTCGAATTATTTTGATAACCGTGTTTAAACTTTATATTATAAAACTAGTGTCAACTCGTCAATACCGTTAGTTGTTAGTTGGCTAATCAACCATCGCACGTCTCTTCCCTTACAGCTACATTTTTGAATGCTATGCATATCTATCCACGTAGTACCTATGAATTCAAATGTATATGATCTCATGCTAATAATTATTTAACGAGTTAACTATTGCAACTTATGCATACGAAAAATGTCAAATCGATCAACAGCTAATTAAAAATGAACATGCCAGAAAATACCTAACTTCCTAACTTGTAATGGAATGCTTTCCTTTTACTGGAATTTCTTTAGAAAGACAAATTTTCAAGCACTTACAGTGCACGGTGCACTAGTTATTGGTGACGCCATTGGCTTTCATCTCCCCCAACAACGACGCCATACAACCATTCGTCCTTTCATGATTTTACCCACGAGCATTGTTCGTATTTTTCTTTTTTTCTTGTGAATGAGTGGTATTTTTTGTGATGTGTTATAGGACTCACATGCACTATTAATAGTTATTGGGTGTTATTACTAGCGAGAGTGTTTTAGTTATCGAGGTGTTATTGATAGGATGATGAGGTGACGTTGATGTGACACACCAATAACGGTTATCGAGGTTTTTTTATGCACCTAGATCTCATATGTCAGTTAAGAGAGCTAGGTGAAGGAAGCACCCAATAACCATAATTGGTGAGCTATATCAGCGACACTTTATCATCCTACCAATAACACCTCTATAACTATAACACCCTCCTTATCAATAACACCTACAATACGTATTGATGCGTGAGTCAATAACACATCACAAAAGTACCTCACTCAAAAAAAAAAACAACGTTCAAAGGTGGAACATGAAGGCCGAAGATGGTTATGGTCATGCGTGCCGTCTTGGGGAGATGGAAGCCAATGACGCCACATCATTAACTACACCGTCTGATCCTTTACATACAATAATTTATGTAACAAATTTTATTTTATTTTATTTATTTATTAATTTTTAGTTTTTCTGAATTGTTGTATGGTTGTGCAGTTAATATATGTGCACCCTGCACTCAAATTATACCTTGCAAGTCATAAATGCCGCAGATGATACTTGAACACAAAAACTTTTGGTTAGTGGATATATCACGTATCACTGGTCTAGATATCAAGTAACATCTAATGCATGCATCTAGGTTACCCCCAAGATTCATTGTTAGTCATGATGACTTGGAACGGGTTTAAAATATCTATTTTCAGTGAGTAAGGCGATCACAAATCGGTACTCTAAATACCATTTGAGTTTGATGTATTTTGGCTAATTTTTATTAAAAGAAATAATTTTTTGATAGGAATAAATTTATTATTCTACTTTTTGTTATCATGCTACACCGATTAAGTTTATTAGTGAGTAAAATATATATTTTGACTAGTTAAAATATCCGTGAAATTTATGGTATTTCAAAAAATAGTATTAAAATTGGATAATAGATTATGTTTATATATCATGCAATAAACCAGAAGAAAGTACGTAGTAACAAATAAGTAAACTTTGTAGGGGAAAGAATTTTTTTCGCAAGTGACACATATGGATAATCGAACAAATTGCCAAATAACCGAATGAAAGAGAACATACATGTGTATAAAAAAAAAACAAATTCAAGTTTATTGTGTTGTCCATTTTGCCGATTGGATCATGCGGAGAGTGTTAAAATTATTATATAGCAGTACAAACCAGTCTAAGAATAATACTCTCTGTTATTTATAAATACAATGTAATTGTAATCAATCAATCAATCAATGAAAATCATTCAATCGTATAACTTACATTAAGCTCAACACAAAAATAGCATAGTGTTTTTTTTGGGTAATGCATAGTGTTTGCTACATAACGTACTGCGAAAACCAAATTCCAGAAAAATAGATTATCGGATATTATTGTTGAATGTGGAAAGTTAAATTGCTAGGTAAAAATGCAAGATGGACTTTCAACGTCTTTTTATGGTATTTCACGTGAGTACTATCATGGTAGTCACATGTCATACAAGATAGATTTGCGTATAAACCCATTACTTGGAAAATTACATGCACCTTCCTTTGTGATAACTCATATATTGGTATTGGTATGAAAAGATAAGATCCTAAAGAACCTTCATATATTTCTTTGAAACAAGTTGCCAAAAGAACCCATAGCGTTCTTGAAGGCATATTTATCGGTCAAATTATGCACAAAGTATCTCCAAAAATATACAAACAACACACAAAAAGCCCTAAAACACGGAATTTGTACTGGATGTTGCTGTATGCATTTTGCATTTACAGATAAGCTTATGTGGCCAAACCACCCAAACATACCCATTTCATACATGAACCACGTCACGTGACCCTCGTAATCCCACTCCCATTGCAGCCCCTAAGTTGACCCATTTTAGCTCCCAAACACCTACATTTTAGCCCCATTTCATCACTCAAGTCGACACGTTGCAGACTCAAATTTCAGCCCCATTTCATCACTCAAGTTGACCGCGTTCGGACTAAATCGCACCACTTCAATACATTTCATCGTGAAACGCATTCTATTGAGCCCCATCTCAGCCCCCAATCACACATGCATTTCATCCCACCAACGCACCATTACAGCCCCCATTTCGGGCATGACCCGTGCTTCATTTGCCAGTTGAGAATTTTCTGCACACAATAAATTCAGACGGTAAATGATAAATGCAGAATAGAGTTTACGTTGAAAGCAGCTTTGTATATAAAATGCAGGTAAGACATGCTTGTTAACAATGTAGTGCTTATCGCAAACCCGGAGAAACCGTCATGGGTGCCTTAATATGTAATATGTGTGGCTATTGTTTCTGCAGACTATAAAGGGCTTCGCGATGAAACTTTATTCTGCACGGGTTGCCGGATATATATATAGTATGATCTTTGGGTTGCAAAATTGCCAAGAAATAAAAAGAGTAATAAGTTAAAAGAAATTTGAAGATTTGTTTGGACACGATAATGAATACATATAATTGTAGGAAATCGACGATGAGACAAAAGATAAGGACCATAAATTTCACTTTGCGTCTTCCATTGATTTGTAAATTCAAGGAAGCTTGTAGCACTCTACTGGACATATCTGTAATAATAATAATTTCTAATATATTAGAGCACGATACATATAATGCTTAAAAAGAAGGTAGATGTTTACCTGCGGTAGAGGAATGGGCGTGGCTACTATTTATGAGACCTCCTTCACTGACCAACAATCAAATCCATTCAACTCACAATCCCATCTCCGCCGTGTTAACAATGTAGCAGTTATCGCAAACCCAGAGATGGGATTCAACATTAAACGCACGCCATTAAAAATAGGAGGCGGATATACACATATAATCGACATTAAGCGCGCGCTTGGCATGCACCACAAATCTGGTTGCCCCGCCATGGAACGGCCGTCGAAAAAATGCAAGTGTACAAAATTATCATCATCGCCTTAATAACATGGATGTAAATTACTAATCAAAAAGCTAATTCCAGAAAGTCAGGAAAACAAAGACTTGCTCTCACAAAAAGTTAAATCATCTGATGCCATCAGAACGTGTCAAAACGACGCCAGATTAAGCGGCTTATAAGGATATATAGTAACAATTTGATCAAGAAAACAATTTGGCTCAGACTTGTAAACTGGGACCGGGCCACAGAAACAACTGAAGTTCACCGTAGCTGCAAAACATACCCGGTTGCATAGTTACCGTTTACACTATGCCCTCCGGTCATTGCCCCGCCACAATTTTATGTATATTAATTTTAGGATACAAAACGCTGGCACTTGCTGTCGTTTAGGGCTATTCCGTTTCTCCTCAGCCTAATATGAGCCTCAGACGGACAGAGGATCAAAAAAAGAGGATATGGCCAACATGGCTGCAAGTATAGTAACCTGCCCCGCCAAGATACGGACCATCTCAGCTTTAATCCCCTTGCGACCATAAACTCATCATTTTAGTATTATCTACTCAATACGGTTGGACCTGCAACTCGTATGAAGACAAATTAATACAAATTTTATCCCCAACAGTATAAACCATATTCAATATCTCCAAAAACGTACAGCACTATATTATACCTCTGCATAATCGTTTCTTTTTTCCATGTGTCAACCCTATGCAAGATACTATTGTTGGCATACGTGCATATTTCCATGGCAGATGTTATTTTATAAAAAGAAACGTATAAAAGAGAAAGTAAAATCTCGCACATGATCACATTAAGCCTTTCCAAACTGTAATAAAAATTGTTGACACACATGATCACATTAAGCCTTTCCAAACTGTAAGTCGAATACGCAGTGTACTTTCTGAAACAGAAGGAAATAGATATGAGAAATGTCAGTCAACAATGTTTATTACAGAAAGAATATAACAATTTGAACTCTTATTGGCAGTAATTTTTTGAGTTTTAAAAAAATAGGAATAAGAGCCCATCTATTGCCGTACCGTTATAACTTCTATAATTATTGGGCTCGATGACACCTTTTTGGTCGCGAAACTGGCTTACGGACCAAATTACCTCGCCAAGACACCGGTAGTCTTGGTCCAACGCAACAATAATCCGGGTAAGGTTACCCCGCCAAAGCACCGGTGACAGTATATTCTGGCTATAAAACATTTAAACCCAGACAATAAAAAATCCAAACACTTATAATAACCAAATGAAGATAAACAAACACAATCATAAACACCCACATACATTTTTTGATACACAAATCACCTACCAATTACAGCAAAAAAAATTTACTTAAAGTTCACACGGGATAATTCAAGACCGTGAGAAGCAATATATAAAGTGCAATGGCAGAGGAAAGCAAAATCTCAGGCACGCATAACTTGAATCTGAAAATAACATTAATAGTATGAACACCCAAAAACTTGAATAAAGCGATTTATTTTACCCTATGATATTCAGATAATTAGTAAAAAATATGTTTATACAGATATCTAAAACTTCAACTGATAATAATTTGTTCCTGAAAGCACATCCAAACATGACCTTAGTCTGTGAATAAGTATATACTTATGACAATGACTTCTCTATTTACAAAACAACCAATTATATAAAATCTGAACGGAACAAAAGTCAAGATACTGATCTATTGAGTCTATATAACCAAATATTTTATGGTAAGAAAAGATACCTACTCAATAATTGTGTAGGGAGTCGCCCTTTCAAGTGTTGTCGGTGTCCAAATCTTTATATCCCTATCAATACCACTGCTGGCAAGAATAGGTATACGCGGATGAGCTTCAATACATTCAACCACATGCTAACAAACACACATCTTCAATCTTATACGGGACAACACAGCAGGCTACCAAAAACCAAAGACAGCGCAAAAGTTAAGCGGTGATAACGCCTTTGATGTTATCTCAATCACCTTCTAGATATATCACAGGCGGTGATATCTAAGACGGTCTGCAACAGCTTTTGGGCCAAACCCAGCGAAGAAGCCCAAAAAAACCATTTTAGCCCTAAACGACATCACTTGCCACCGTTTTGTGTCCCCAAATTATATATATAGTACTGGAGGAAATTTTGTTAATATGTTCGCCTATATATAATAATGCTTTAACTAGCTAAATTAAAATTGGGTTTTGCTAATATCTAATCAGTAGGTAGCGTATTCTAAAATGAAATTGTTTAGTATTCATATGAAAATAATGTATTAATCATATTAATTATATGTATAACTAATATTTGTTGAATAAATTAAATTTTTTAATATAAACAGAAAATGAGTTTAACGAGGAACTTTTACTCGCGCGTTGTTGCGAGATACGAGGTTTTACATGAAAAATTATCGTTTTAGTCGGTTTTAGTTTTTACTTATAAATTGTTTGAAACATATACAAACAAATTATAAGAAATAAAGTTAATAAGTTAATTTTATTCCAAAATACATGTTTTACAGTGAATGGAATTCCTGGGGGATGACTGCCATAGCATTACAGTTACAGTTATATTGAACGAACTAAAGTGTCGTTTGGAAAATACATCGTTTGATATAACAAAACATTCAGAGTTTACAAAAGATAGGTCCCAAAAAGATAGTCAACATTTACGGAAATAAGTTTGTTACAATCCAAACGATGTTTTAAAGTGCATAAAATTCATGTGAGACGCGTCGTCACCGCGACTCTATGATAAGTCCACATGCATGCCATGAAGTGTATGCCTTAGATACCTGAAAATACATTGCTAAATGTGTTAACACAAAGGTTGAGTAAGTTCATAGAGTTTATGTAAATGTTTTATTCGACTACCACAAGTATAGGCCCTGTATGACAAATATGTCACATAAAAATGTTACAATTGCTATAAGCACATGACAATCGGCTAGACTAATCATGATGTTCGCCTAACAGTGTTTTGCCAAACAAATCAAATAATGATATTAAATGAAATGCATCCGTTTGACCAGTTGGGACCACCAACCCGGATGGAGGAGTCACCATCAATAGATCTATTCACTCACCCTCGCTTCTTCCGGAATTAACGGTTCATGATTATGAAATGGGAACATTCAATTGGAAATGAGGTAACTTAAGCAATGTAAATGAATTTGATACACTTGGTATCGTAATAAAAATGATGTGCAATGTATTCTCCCCGTAGGTTTGAAAATAAGTATAAACTTGAAAGACGGGGCTATGAAAACTCACCTGATGCAATGATTATGATGACAAAAGTGGATACACTGAAATGAGGTGCAATCTCTATCTGCAACCTAATATGAATGATATGTTCTATTGTAAGCAGTGCGGAGCCACCATGTAGGGAGTGGGGGGAAAGGCCCCCAATAAAGCTTTACCGGAATACCTAAATTAGTAGAGAAAATGGTTAAATTAGTTGCAAAAATTGATGGTGCCCTCATCATAAAAAATAAAGTGCCCTCTACACTAGAGAAAATATGTTGAATTGGATCTTCAAATTTAAGACTAGAATCGTAAATTGGCAGAGGGAGATTGAAAGGTTGAAGTAAAGAGAATAAAGAAGATGAAGTTGGGAAGTGAGTTGCATTAAATATATTATAAATGCTTTTGATATAATAAATACTTTATTTTTGGGATTGTCTAACCAGTGCCCTAAGGGCACTGGTTAAAAAGAGGGAAGACCCACAAAAAAACACCAAAAAAATAATTTAAAGACTCAAAGACCCACACTTTTTCAATAAAAAAATATTTTTTCGGCATCTTTTGTGTGGTCCTCAGCTTTTCTAACCATCTGGCGGAGGGCAGGTTAGACAATCTCTTTATTTTTAGTTTAGAATTAGAATTGTGTTTAGTCTTTATTTTTGTGTGTCATTGTTTTGTCTGATAGTCCCACACGTTATAAAAAGGTGTTCTTGTTTTAATTCAAAACTAAGTTATAAATTTGAAGTTTAAGTTCTGTCATTCAAAAAAGATTTATGTTAACCAAAAAAAATAATAATAATAAAAAGAAAAAAAAAAAAACTATATAATTTTATAAGTGTTTAATTTTTATTAAAAATTTATAAAGAACTAATTAGTTTTATACTACAAGTTTAGCAGTTTTCAGATCGACTTGCGTTTATATTTAGTTACGTGTTTGTATCTAATAAGTGATAATAAACTACAGGTAATTTAACAAAATTGCATTATGGATATGGTCATCTACACCTCGCTGTGAGGTCAACACTTTTACTGGCGTGACTCCATAACCAGTAGAGTCCTATCCGGTATGCACGATATATCTCTGATCTTTATTAGGTTGATAAATCAAAAGATTATACCTAGTTGGTCAAAAGGAGTTATTGCATCTATATCACTCCGTCATATCTCTCAATATCGAGTCTCACAGTTTAGCTTTCGATTGTCCTGAGCCGCTAATATCTTTAAGTTAAAAGTTATATGCAATTTTCGACAAAAAACACCATATGCATGCAATTTTCAACAAAAACATCAAATGCATGCATTTTCCCATAACCTTTGGGCCACTTTGTTAATACAAATAGTCACATATAAATGTTATTCGTATTTTAACGATTCTCTGCGTGTTGTTAATTACAAATATAAAAGCATATTATGTAAAAGTTTAAATAAACATGTTTTAAACAGAGTTATCCTTTGATGAAAGTCACTTAAGATATGAATGTGAATCTCAAAAACTTGCTTAATGATCAAAAAAAGTTTTATCATACACAATGTATTAAGCTCTTGCATCCTTTAGTTTTATCATACACAATTTATTAAACTCTTGCATCCTTTTATAAAGTCTTACATAATATTATAAGCATTTACATAATTTTATTTACTCTCATTTTGAATAAAATGTTTTATTAAAATGCTTTTTCCAACTAGCAAGAATTTTCCACTAAAAGATGTGATTCAAATTTAGGGTGCGTTTGGTTTGTCGCTGATAACATCAAATAGTCCTGATTATTAAGTGTCAATTTCTCCCGATAATGCTTGTAATTTATATCATTTATATGGATTTACGCTTGTTTTCCATTTTTTTCCACTTTCAGGTAAATTATGAGCATTGGAGCTAAAGAGACGCTGGAACTGAGAAATATCTAAAGATTTATCGAGTATGCTACTTTGAAGAAGTTACGGCGTAACTTCGCCTCTCACATTACCGTAACTATTGCGTGACTCGAAAACCAACTTATCGAGAAGGTTACGGCGAATCTTCCCAAAGGTTACGACATAACTATATTAGGTCAAATGAGGTCCCACGCCGCTGATACTTACGCCGTAACTACTGCATCTACTACGACGTAACCGAGTTTATTGAAGACTACGGCGTAACTGTTGTTCCCTATTCACTATCGTAAAACGGTTTAAGTATTAAAAACAAGTTAATAGTGAATCTATGACTGATAAGATTTGAGTAAAACACACTGATTAATTTTCAACATAATATTCTTTATTAGAAATAAATCAAACAAGAATACATTACCCAAGTACTTGCGGAATAGTACTTGGGATTGAAATGACAAAGGTTGGTAACTCCTCTCAAAGCTCAGGCTAAGTCTGAGCACAACTAGAAGTACCCACTGAGCTATCTCAGGAATTGCTTACTTAAATGTTTATCTACTTATTTTATTGTTTTATTGAAACTACTTGCCGGACTTTATTTTTAATTATCCATTTCAACTAAGTCCGTTTATGGTAGTTACCTAATTATAGTTAAGTTATTTTTCATGCGAGTTACAGCTATCTGTAACTTTGGCCTAATTTGAAAACTTATACATTACTCTGATATCGTTAATTTTAGTCAAACTAATTTTAAGGGTTGTTAGGTTTGCCATTACGGTTATTTGTTCTTACATGTTGCCAAACGTTTAGTTCGTGACTTAAAATTGTGTGCAGTTACGTGCTGATTTGAGGAATTATAAGTTCAAGTTATATATTAATTAACTGTTTTACTTACGTTAGTTGATTTTATTTTGCGAGTTATAATTTTTTGAAGTTATTCGTTCACATGTCAGGTGGGTATAATGAGGGAGGGACAGAGGTGCCGCTGGTAGAAGTTGTGCAAAATGTGACGAGGGTTTCAGTGAAGAGAAGTAGGAATGACATTTCTATGGCTGTTATTGAGATTAGTCAAGATGAGTTGACGAGGGAAGCATCTGGAATGCTTTTTGGCATGTGTATCAGTTAACCCAGGTTTTCTATCAAGACATCAAGGTGTTAACCTTAGTCATATATGTTTTTAAGTTTTTATGTATATATAAACGACTTGGTCAGAATCTGATTAATTTGAAGATTTAGGGGGTGTTTGGATGTGCCTTTAAATACGCACTAAAAAAAAGATGACGGGTCCAGATTTAGCTGAAACAAACACACCGTAAAAAGAGATTGTTTCACTTTCCAAGCAAATAATCATAAGTAATGTGTCTCAACCAAAACTACAGGAATATATGAAATCTTTACGTATTAAATACTAAACAATAATTGTAAAATATGTACCTGCAAATGAAACAGTGTTGATATGGGGGCTGCAGTAGCCGTTGAAAGGAGCAGCAACGGGTATGTTTGGGTGGGTTTGGCCGATGAAATGGTTCCGGAACTCTGAAAGCGGACACACTGACTTTGAAATAGGTGAGCAGTTCATAACTACTTTATACTTTTAGTTGTCCATTAGTGATCTAAATATATTATATTTTCAATGTGGTCACTGTTTGGATCCACGATGCAGTAAATTTGAGGTTCAAAATAGATGTGCACATTCATGTATTCGAACATGTTCTCCTGGAAACGATAATTAATGTTAAAATACTACTCAGTTTAAACTACTTATTGCACTTTAAAAAGAAATCAAGTATGGGTTTAGGAATGTGAAAAGGGAAGGTGATTTCATACATGTACATCTACAAAGAATCTTGACATTATATCTGCTTTCTTTTTGGATAACATGTCTTTTCACAAATGCACTTTGTAGGTTATGTCACCACTTATATATCGCAGCAAAAGTGTAGAGGAGACGAGAAGATGATGAATAGACCAGAGTGTCAATCAACTACTCGAGGTTATGTCACCACTTATATATTGTAGGACCATTAATGTTATAGAAGCAAAGATAGTGGTAGTATTAGTATATTATGTTTTATGTTCTGTAAATATGTAAAGCCCATAAAACACTTGGAATATGGGCTGGGTCAAATGGGTCGTTTAGGTCTTTTAGGATACAACGGTTAAGAAGTTGGGTGTAGTTTATTTTTACAGAAACGTATCCTCCCTTCTATTAGTGCCGCTTCACTAAGTATATATAGGTTAGATATTTGTAAACAATTCATTCATTCAATACAAGTTTAATTAGTATATAAATTCTGTTTATATTAGCATATTTGTTTTCTCAGATTGCTATTAAACCTCGCTGGTCCCAAAATGTTCTTTGTTCTCACCTTTTTTTCTCGCTCCAAACGCACTGTAAGATAGGAAACAAGGTTGATCGAAGCCATTTATCAATAGTGGCATCAGAGCCCAAGGTTCAATTCCTGAAACCAATCAAGAAGGCAGTTACAAAGGGAAGAACGAGTGCAAGTAGACAACCGATCATAGGAGAATCACAACAGATACATTCCTTTTTCCTTTTTAAATCTGCACTTTTTCTTTTTAGTTTTGTTCAGAAAACAGTTTGAATATATTTAGGAAACCTTAATTCGCTTGTGCTAGACATAGTCTAGGAACCCAAGCCGATTAAGATTTAGGTTTGCCCGGGAATTAAGACCAAAGGAACCGTTGGTTTAATTCGCCCCGCAAATAGGAGAAATTTGTTTTGGGTTTGCCCGGGAATTATAAGACCAAAGGAACAATTGGTTTAATTCGCCCCGCAAAACAGGAGAAAAAAAAGTTTTTTTTAGATTTGCCCGGGAATTAGAAAAACCAAAGAACTAAGAAAGACAGTTGTTGATTCGCCCGCAAACAAGAAAGAAAAGATTTTTTAACTCTAAAGAAGGATGGTTGCTGGAACATCAAAGAAAGACGAAGGAGGGATGTCAATGACATTCCAATGCCGAATTCTGGATTCTACAAATTATATTATTTGGGCCGTAAAAATTAAAGCACTATTTAATGTTTATGGAATATGGGGAGCACTCGAACCAGAAGGAGAAGTGGATACAAAGAAAAACACAATGGCTATTGCTTATCTATTTCAAGCCTTGCCCGAACCACTCACATTACAAGTTGTTCATCATACGAAGGTCGCTGATATATGGAACGACTTGAAGGCTCGATTCGTAGGTATAGACAAAGTCAAGGAGGCTAGACTACAAACGTTAGAATCATAATTTGAAACCTTGAAAATGAAAGACTCTGAATCAATTGATGAATTCACCGGAAAGATTAGTCAACTCGTCACAAGCAAGCGTCCTTGGTTCCACAATTGAAAACAAAAGATTGGTTTGAAAACTTCTAGGATCTGTCCCAACAAAGTTTATCCAGATTGTTGTGCGAATTGAACAATTTGCTGATCTTAATACCATGACATTTCAAGAAGCTACTGGAAGATTAAAAGCATATGAGGAACGCATTAAGAAGCCAAACAAAGAAGATGTACATGATAGACTTCTATACTCCAACACAAATTTAAAAGGAACATGAAAACAACATAGCCGTGAACGCTTGTGGTTATAGGAAGTCGAATCGGGATAACAAAAGGAAGAAGCTGCGAAAGAAATTGGAATAAAGATGGTAATCAACTACAAAAGGATAAGAGTCACATAAAATGCTTCAAGTGCAACAAATTTGGACATTATAAACATGAATGCACAAAGAAGGATGAAGAAGTTAACTCGCTGCAATACCTAAGATGACAAACCAATAGTTGCTGCACCATTGCTATAAAAGAACCTTGAAGAATTGAAGACTTTGCCGTCTATAAAATTAGGGGGTGAATGTAGGACCATTAATGTTATAGAAGCAAAGATAGGGGTAGTATTAGTATATTATGTTTTATGTTCTCAGAAATATGTAAAGCCCATAAAACACTTGGAATATAAATTGGTCAAATGGGTCGTTTAGGTCTTTTAGGATACAACGGTTAAGAAGTTGGTGTAGTTTACTTTACGTAAACGATCCTCCCTTCTATTAGTGCTGCTTCACTAAGTATATATAGGTTAGATATTTGTAAACAATTCATTCATTCAATACAAGTTTAATTAGTATATAAATTACGTTTATATTAGCATATTTGTTTCTCAGATTGCTACATAAAACCTCTGTCCCAAACCTTTGTTCTCAATTCGACCTTTTTTCTGTTCCAAACGCACCAGAAGATAGGAAACAAGGTTGATCGAAGCCATTTATCAATAGTGGCATCAGAGCCCAAGGTTCAATTCCTGAAACCAATCAAGAAGGCAGTTACAAAGGGAAGAACGAGTGCAAGTAGACAACCGATCATAGGAGAATCACAACAGATACATTCCTTTTTCCTTTTAAATCGTGACTTTTTCTTTTTAGTTTTGTTCAGAAAACAGTTTGAATATATTTAGGAAACCTTAATTCGCTTGTGCTAGACATAGTCTAGGAACCTGCCGATTAAGATTTAGGTTTGCCCTGGAATTAAGACCAAAGGAAACTGTTGGTTTAATTCGCCTAAATAGGAGAAATTTGTTTTGGGTTTGCCCGGGAATTATAAGACCAAAGGAACAATTGGTTTAATTACCGCGAAAACGTGAGAAAAAAGTTTTTTAGATTTGCCCGGGAATTAGAAAAACCAAAGAACTGCGAAAGACAGTTGTTGATTCGCCCTGCAAACAAGAAAGAAAAGTTTTTTACTCTAAAGAAGGATGGTTGCTGGAACATCAAAGAAAGACGAAGGAGGGATGTCAATGACATTCCAATGCCCAATTCTGGATTCTACAAATTATATTATTTGGGCCAGAAAATTAAAGCACTATTTAATGTTTATGGAATATGGGGAGCACTCGAACCAAAAGGAGAAGTGGATACAAAGAAAAACACAATGGCTATTGCTTATCTATTTCAAGCCTTGCCCGAACCACTCACATTACAAGTTGTTCATCATACGAAGGTCGCTGATATGTGGAACGACTTGAAGGCTCGATTCGTAGGTATAGACAAAGTCAAGGAGGCTAGACTACAAACGTTAGAATCAGAATTTGAAACCTTGAAAATGAAAGACTCTGAATCACTTGATGAATTCACCGGAAAGATTAGTCAACTCGTGTCACAAGCAAGCAGTCTTGGTTCCACAATTGAAAACAAAAGATTGGTTCGAAAACTTCTAGGATCTGTCCCAACAAAGTTTATCCAGATTGTTCCGCAATTGAACAATTTGCCGATCTTAATACCATGACATTTCAAGAAGCTCCGGAAGATAAAAAGCATATGAGGAACGCATTAAGAAGCCAAACAAAGAAGATGTACATGATAGACTTCTATACTCCAACACAATTCGAAAAGGAACATGAAAAACAACATAGCCGTGGAACGTTGTGGTTATAGGAAGTCGAATCAGGATAACAAAGGAAGAAGCCGCAAAAGAAATTGGAATAAAGATGGTAATCAACTACAAAAGGATAAGAGTCACATAAAATGCTTCAAGTGCAACAAATTTGGACATTATAAACATGAATGCACAAAGAAGGATGAAGAAGTTAACTTCGCACAATACATTTAAGATGACAAACCAATAGTTGCTGCACCATTGCTATAAAAGAACCTTGAAGAATTGAAGACTTTGCCGCCTATAACATTAGGGTGAATGTAGGACCATTAATGTTATAGAAGCAAAGATAGGGGTAGTATTAGTATATTATGTTTTATGTTCTCAAATATGTAAAGCCCATAAAACACTTGGAATATGGGCTGGGTCAAATGGGTCGTTTAGGTCTTTTAGGATACAACGGTTAAGAAGTTGGGTGTAGTTTACTTTTACAGAAACGTATCCTCCCTTCTATTAGTGCTGCTTCACTAAGTATATATAGGTTAGATATTTGTAAACAATTCATTCATTCAATACAAGTTTAATTAGTATATAAATTCATTTATATTAGCATATTTGTTTCTCAGATTTCTTATACAAACCTCGCCGTCCCAAACAACATTGTTCAGACTTTTTTTTCTGTTCCAAACACACCAGAAGATAGGAAACAAGGTTGATCGAAGCCATTTATCAATAGTGGCATCAGAGCCCAAGGTTCAATTCCTGAAACCAATCAAGAAGGCAGTTACAAAGGGAAGAACGAGTGCAAGTAGACAACCGATCATAGGAGAATCACAACAGATACATTCCTTTTTCCTTTTTAAATCTGCACTTTTTCTTTTTAGTTTTGTTCAGAAAACAGTTTGAATATATTTAGGAAACCTTAATTCCGCCTAGGCGACATAGTCTAGGAACCCAAGCCGATTAAGATTTAGGTTTGCCCGGGAATTAAGACCAAAGGAACCGTTGGTTTAATTCGCCCCGCAAATAGGAGAAATTTGTTTTGGGTTTGCCCGGGAATTATAAGACCAAAGGAACAATTGGTTTAATTCGCCCCGCAAAACAGGAGAAAAAAAAGTTTTTTTTAGATTTGCCTGGGAATTAGAAAAACCAAAGAACTGCGAAAGACAATTGTTGATTCGCCCTGCAAACAAGAAAGAAAAGTTTTTTACTCTAAAGAAGGATGGTTGCTGGAACATCAAAGAAAGACGAAGGAGGGATGTCAATGACATTCCAATGCCCAATTCTGGATTCTACAAATTATATTATTTGGGCGTAGAAAATTAAAGCACTATTTAATGTTTATGGAATATGGGAGCACTCGAACCAAAAGGAGAAGTGGATACAAAGAAAAACACAATGGCTATTGCTTATCTATTTCAAGCCTTGCCCGAACCACTCACATTACAAGTTGTTCATCATACGAGGTCGCCGATATGTGGAACGACTTGAAGGCTCGATCTGTAGGTATAGACAAAGTCAAGGAGGCTAGACTACAAACGTTAGAATCAGAATTTGGAACCTTGAAAATGAAAGACTCTGAATCACTTGATGAATTCACCGGAAAGATTAGTCAACTCGTGTCACAAGCAAGCAGTCTTGGTTCCACAATTGAAAACAAAAGATTGGTTCGAAAACTTCTAGGATCCGGCCCAACAAAGTTTATCCGCATTGTTGCCGCAATTGAACAATTTGCTGATCTTAATACCATGACATTTCAAGAAGCTACTGGAAGATAAAAAGCATATGAGGAACGCATTAAGAAGCCAAACAAAGAAGATGTACATGATAGAGTTCTATACTCCAACACAAATAAAAGGAACATGAAAACAAATATACCGTGCGGAACGTTGTGGTTATAGGAAGTCGAATCGTGGATAACAAAGGAAGAAGCCGCGAAAGAAATTGGAATAATGATGGTAATCAACTACAAAAGGATAAGAGTCACATAAAATGCTTCAAGTGCAACAAATTTGGACATTATAAACATGAATGCAAAAAGAAGGATGAAGAAGTTAACTTCGCACAATAATGAAGATGACAAACCAATAGTTTTGCACCATTGCTATAAAAGAACCTTGAAGAATTGAAGACTTTGCCGCCTATAACATTAGGGGTGAATGTAGGACCATTAATGTTATAGAAGCAAAGATAGGGGTAGTATTAGTATATTATGTTTTATGTTCTCAGAATATGTAAAGCCCATAAAACACTTGGAATATAAAGAGTCAAATGGGTCGTTTAGGTCTTTTAGAATACAACGGTTAAGAAGTTGGGTGTAGTTTACTTTTACAGAAACGTATCCTCCCTTCTATTAGTGCCGCTTCACTAAGTATATATAGGTTAGATATTTGTAAACAATTCATTCATTCAATACAAGTTTAATTAGTATATAAATTCCCGTTTATATTAGCATATTTGTTTCTCAGTATTTCATACAAACCTCGCATCCCAAAATGACCTTGTTCTGCACCTTTTTTCTCGCTCCAAACGCACTTAAGATAGGAAACAAGGTTGATCGAAGCCATTTATCAATAGTGGCATCAGAGCCCAAGGTTCAATTCCTGAAACCAATCAAGAAGGCAGTTACAAAGGGAAGAACGAGTGCAAGTAGACAACCGATCATAGGAGAATCACAACAGATACATTCCTTTTTCCTTTTTAAATCTGCACTTTTTCTTTTTAGTTTTGTTCAGAAAACAGTTTGAATATATTTAGGAAACCTTAATTCGCTTGTGCTAGACATAGTCTAGGAACCCAAGCCGATTAAGATTTAGGTTTGCCCGGGAATTAAGACCAAAGGAACCGTTGGTTTAATTCGCCCCGCAAATAGGAGAAATTTGTTTTGGGTTTGCCCGGGAATTATAAGACCAAAGGAACAATTGGTTTAATTCGCCCCGCAAAACAGGAGAAAAAAAAGTTTTTTTTAGATTTGCCTGGGAATTAGAAAAACCAAAGAACTGCGAAGACAGTTGTTGATTCAATTCAAACAAGAAAGAAAAGTTTTTTACTCTAAAGAAGGATGGTTGCTGGAACATCAAAGAAAGACGAAGGAGGGATGTCAATGACATTCCAATGCCCACTGATTCTACAAATTATACTATTTAGGCCGTAAAAATTAAAGCACTATTTAATGTTTATGGAATATGGGGAGCACTCGAACCAAAAGGAGAAGTGGATACAAAGAAAAACACAATGGCTATTGCTTATCTATTTCAAGCCTTGCCCAACCACTACATTACAAGTTGTTCATCATACGAAGGTCGGCCGATATGTGGAAACGACTTTGAAGGCTCGATCCAGTAGGTATAGACAAAGTCAATGAGGCTAGACTACAAACGTTAGAATCAGAATTTGAAACCTTGAAAATGAAAGACTCTGAATCACTTGATGAATTCACCGGAAAGATTAGTCAACTCGTGTCACAAGCAAGCAGTCTTGGTTCCACAATTGAAAACAAAAGATTGGTTCGAAAACTTCTAGGATCTGTCCCAACAAAGTTTATCCAGATTGTTGCCGCGAATTGAACAATTTGTGATCTTAATACCATGACATTTCAAGAAGCTACCGGAAGATTAAAAGCATATGAGGAACGATAAGAAGCCAAACAAAGAAGATGTACATGATAGAGTTCTATACTCCAACACCGAAATAAAAGGAACATGAAAAACAACATAGCTGTGAACGTTGTGGTTATAGGAAGTCGAATCAGGATAACAAAGGAAGAAGCCGCGAAAGAAATTGGAATAAAGATGGTAATCAACTACAAAAGGATAAGAGTCACATAAAATGCTTCAAGTGCAAAAAATTTGAACATTATAAACATGAATGCAAAAAGAAGGATGAAGAAGTTAAGAACTCTGCATAACAATAAGATGACAAACCAATAGTTGCTGCACCATTGCTATAAAAGAACCTTGAAGAATTGAAGACTTTGCCGCCTATAACATTAGGGTGAATGTAGGACCATTAATGTTATAGAAGCAAAGATAGGGGTAGTATTAGTATATTATGTTTTTATGTTCTGTAAATGTAAAGCCTGTAAACATACTTGGAATATGGGCTGGGTCAAATGGGTCGTTTAGGTCATTTAGGATACAACGTTAAGAAGTTGGGTGTAGTTTACTTCATACGAAAACGTATCCTCCTTTCTATTAGTGCCGCTTCACTAAGTATATATAGGTTAGATATTTGTAAACAATTCATTCATTCAATACAAGTTTAATTAGTATATAAATTCCGCTTTTATATTAGCATATTTGTTTCAGATTGTTACAAACCCGCTGTCCCAAACAAGCCTTGTTGCACCTTTTTTTTTCTCGCTCCAAACGCACTTAAGATAGGAAACAAGGTTGATCAAGCCATTTATCAATAGTGGCATCGAGCCCAAGGTTCAATTCACGAAACCAATCAAGAAGGCGCTTACAAAGGGAAGAACGAGTCAAGTAGACAACCGATCATAGGAGAATCACAATGAGATACATTCCTTTTTCCTTTTTAAATCAGACTTTTTCTTTTAGTTTTGTTCGTAAAACAGTTTGAATATATTTAGGAAACCTTAATTCGCTTGTGACTAGACATAGTCTAGGAACCAAGCCGATTAAGATTTAGGTTTGCTCGAATTAAGACCAAAGGAACCGCTGGTTTAATTCACCCGCAAATAGGAGAGAAATTTGTTTTGGTTTGCCCGGGAATTATAAGACCAAAGGAACAATTGGTTTAATTCGCCCAAGAAACAGGAGAAAAAGTTTTTTTAGATTTGCCCGAATTAGAAAACCAAAGAACTCGCGAAGACGCTTGTTGATTCGCCCGCAAACAAGAAAGAAAAGATTTTTTAACTCTAAAGAAGGATGGTTGCTGGAACATCAAAGAAAGACGAAGGAGCGATGTCAATGACATTCCAATGCCCAATTCTGGATTCTACAAATTATACTATTTGGGCCGTAAAAATTAAAGCACTATTTAATGTTTATGGAATATGGGAAGCACTCGAACCAGAAGGAGAAGTGGATACAAAGAAAAACACAATGGCTATTGCTTATCTATTTCAAGCCTTGCCCGAACCACTCACATTACAAGTTGTTCATCATACGAAGGTCGCTGATATGTGGAACGACTTGAAGGCTCGATTCGTAGGTATAGACAAAGTCAAGGAGGCTAGACTACAAACGTTAGAATCAGAATTTGAAACCTTGAAAATGAAAGACTCTGAATCACTTGATGAATTCACCGGAAAGATTAGTCAACTCGTGTCACAAGCAAGCAGTCTTGGTTCCACAATTGAAAACAAAAGATTGGTTCGAAAACTTCTAGGATCTGTCCCAACAAAGTTTATCCGATTGTTGTCAGCAAGAATTGAACAATTTGCTGATCTTAATACCATGACATTTCAAGAAGCTACTGGAAGATTAAAAGCATATGAGGAACGCATTAAGAAGCCAAACAAAGAAGATGTACATGATAGACTTCTATACTCCAACACAAATGAAAAAGGAACATGAAAACAACATAGCCGTGAACGTTGTGGTTATAGGAAGTCGAATCAGGATAACAAAGGAAGAAGCCGCAAAAGAAATTGGAATAAAGATGGTAATCAACTACAAAAGGATAAGAGTCACATAAAATGCTTCAAGTGCAAAAAATTTGGACATTATAAACATGAATGCAAAAAGAAGGATGAAGAAGTTAACTTCGCATTAAACGAAGATGACAAACCAATAGTTGCTGCACCATTGCTATAAAAGAACCTTGAAGAATTGAAGACTTTGCCGTCTATAACATTAGGGGGTGAATGTAGGACCATTAATGTTATAGAAGCAAAGATAGGGGTAGTATTAGTATATTATGTTTTATGTTCTCAGAATATGTAAAGCCCATAAAACACTTGGAATATGGGCTGGGTCAAATGGGTCGTTTAGGTCTTTTAGGATACAACGGTTAAGAAGTTGGGTGTAGTTTACTTTTACAGAAACGTATCCTCCCTTCTATTAGTGCCGCTTCACTAAGTATATATAGGTTAGATATTTGTAAACAATTCATTCATTCAATACAAGTTTAATTAGTATATAAATTCTGTTTATATTAGCATATTTGTTTCAGATTTCATTACAAACCTGTCAATCCCAAAGCATTTTGTTCTCAGACCTTTTTTCTCGCTCCAAACGCACTTAAGATAGGAAACAAGGTTGATCGAAGCCATTTATCAATAGTGGCATCAGAGCCCAAGGTTCAATTCTCAAACCAATCAAGAAGGCAGTTACAAAGGGAAGAACGAGTGCAAGTAGACAACCGATCATAGGAGAATCACAACAGATACATTCCTTTTTCCTTTTTAAATCTGCACTTTTTCTTTTTAGTTTTGTTCAGAAAACAGTTTGAATATATTTAGGAAACCTTAATTCCGCTGTGCTAGACATAGTCTAGGAACCCAAGCCGATTAAGATTTAGGTTTGCCCGGGAATTAAGACCAAAGGAACCGTTGGTTTAATTCGCCCCGCAAATAGGAGAAATTTGTTTTGGGTTTGCCCGGGAATTATAAGACCAAAGGAACAATTGGTTTAATTCGCCCCGCAAAACAGGAGAAAAAAAAGTTTTTTTTAGATTTGCCCGGGAATTAGAAAAACCAAAGAATCAAGAAAGACAGCTTGTTGATTCATCTCAAAACAAGAAAGAAAAGTTTTTTACTCTAAAGAAGGATGGTTGCTGGAACATCAAAGAAAGACGAAGGAGGGATGTCAATGACATTCCAATGCCCAATTCTGGATTCTACAAATTATATTATTTGGGTAGAAAATTAAAGCACTATTTAATGTTTATGGAATATGGGAGCACTCGAACCAAAAGGAGAAGTGGATACAAAGAAAAACACAATGGCTATTGCTTATCTATTTCAAGCCTTGCCCGAACCACTCACATTACAAGTTGTTCATCATAATGGAGGTCTGATATGTGGAAGCGACTGAAGGCTCGATTCGTGGGTATAGACAAAGTCAAGGAGGCTAGACTACAAACGTTAGAATCAGAATTTGAAACCTTGAAAATGAAAGACTCTGAATCACTTGATGAATTCACCGGAAAGATTAGTCAACTCGTGTCACAAGCAAGCAGTCTTGGTTCCACAATTGAAAACAAAAGATTGGTTCGAAAACTTCTAGGATCTGTCCCAACAAAGTTTATCCGTTGTTGTGCCGAATTGAACAATTTGTTGATCTTAATACCATGACATTTCAAGAAGCTACTGGAAGATTAAAAGCATATGAGGAACGCATTAAGAAGCCAAACAAAGAAGATGTACATGATAGACTTCTATACTCCAACACAGTCGAAAAGGAACATGAAAAACAACATAGCTGTGAACGTTGTGGTTATAGGAAGTCGAATCAGGATAACAAAGGAAGGTTGAAAGAAATGGGATAAAGATGGTAATCAACTACAAAAGGATAAGAGTCACATAAAATGCTTCAAGTGCAACAAATTTGGACATTATAAACATGAATGCACAAAGAAGGATGAAGAAGTTAACTTCGCACAATACGAAGATGACAAACCAATAGTTGCTGCACCATTGCTATAAAAGAACCTTGAAGAATTGAAGACTTTGCCGTCTATAACATTAGGGGGTGAATGTAGGACCATTAATGTTATAGAAGCAAAGATAGGGGTAGTATTAGTATATTATGTTTTATGTTCTGTAAATATGTAAAGCCCATAAAACACTTGGAATATGGGCTGGGTCAAATGGGTCGTTTAGGTCTTTTAGGATACAACGGTTAAGAAGTTGGGTGTAGTTTACTTTTACAGAAACGTATCCTCCCTTCTATTAGTGCCGCTTCACTAAGTATATATAGGTTAGATATTTGTAAACAATTCATTCATTCAATACAAGTTTAATTAGTATATAAATTCTGTTTATATTAGCATATTTGTTTCTGTATTTCTGTTACAAACCTGCTGTCCCAAACAGCCTTGTTCTGCACCTTTTTTTTTTGTTCCAAACGCACCAGAAGATAGGAAACAAGGTTGATCGAAGCCATTTATCAATATATATCACATTTAATTAGGTTTCTTTTAAAAGATTTCATTTTGTATAATGTCTATAGTTTTTGCGCCCGTGAACAGAGAATTATGCAAGAAAGCGAGCAAGAGATGGTTTGGAATTTGTGGAAATACAAGACACTGCAACGATCAATGCAAGTCGTGGGAGGGTGCAGCCTATAAATAAGGTATGGATTCTTTCACAACTCCTACTTGAGCTTAAACCCATGAATAACTGAAACATTTTCAGTTTCACATTTTGTGGTTCGTTTAGTATAAATCCTGAAGCGGGTAAGTTTATCACATTTTCAGTTTCACATTTTGTGGTTCAGAGGTGTGGTTAAGAGGGTGTGATTGAGAGTTTGCGTCTGGTGAATCTCACCACCTCCTTTTAGGTTCTACATGTCTTTAGTTGCATAATTCAAGGATATGATAAAGAATCTCTTACAGTTACAAAAATAGTGCTTAAATTTGGATCGACTTGAGTTGTTGATAAACTTGGATAATGGTAATGGTCGTATTGTCTAAAATGGGTTAAATGAACTATGAGATGATCAATATGTTTGTGAGATAATAAGGAATGGTAATAACTCATTTGGTTGAGGGGCCTTATGGCATCCAATCGAAAGAACCATAAAAAATGGGTTAATAATGTTGGGATTTTTAAAGTCCAAACCGTGGGATTTTTAAAGTCCGAACGGTGGGAATTTTTTTTTCTTCCTGAATTCAAGATCACCATGCGATTCATTATCAAATAAAACACCAAACTTTTCCTGTTTCTTATTATGTTTAAATACAGTTACATAAAACTACTATAGTCGTATGTATGACAATTTTATATATAAAATATAAATTTTAGCTGGAAAGTTGATTTGCAGTTGATTTTTTTTTAGCAAAAGGCAACTGTGTACCTACAATATAAGGCAATTAGATTAATGTTTGGTTTAGGAGTAAGGAACTAATCAGGCCCGCCATTTTAGCCTTATTCTAAACCCCTACATGTGGTTATCGTAGATACTAACGAAACTCCCCCCTAATGAGCGCGTTTGGATTGTGGCAGTGGGAATTGGTTTGCAGAGTGAGAGAGAGAAGACGGAGGAAGAATGGATTTGAGCGAGCTAACAGCCGCAATGGCTTCAAGGTCCTACGACAAAATCGCTTCCATCTGCGATCATCTCATGCTTCAGGTTATTTATTATTAACCCTAACCCTAACTTATTTTCACTTTATATTCGAAACCATAACTTAGGGGCCGTTTAGTTAGTGAAAAATTTTCTTGTTTTTCCGTTTCTAAATTCCTAGAGAAGGGAATGTTTTTTCTTCTCTAGAGAAGAGTTGAGAAGTTTGAAAAACCGTTTAGTTGGAGTTATATTTTTCCTTTTTTTTAAATGATGGAAGGTGGACGGAGATGGGCGTGATAAGAGTGGGGTGAGAGGAAATGTGGTTATTATTTTAGAAATGAAAAAAGTGAGAAGGGTGTAATGGTATTTTCATTTTTTCTATTAAGAATTGGAAAATGAGAAATTCATATTTTTGGAAAATTATTGGAAAAAAATGCGACTAAACGGGTTTTTAGTTTTTCCTTTTTCATATGAAAAATTTTCTGGAAAAATGGAGTATTTCTCTCCAACTAAACGGACCCTTATTGTTTTAATTACTTATATCTAGCTTGCTTCAGAAGGCGTTGCGTTTCAACAAGACTGGCCCTATGCTGTTCATCTCTTAGCCCACCTTTACCTTAATGATCTGTATGTTTTATTTGTTTCGAAACTCTAGATTATTGTGAGTATGATGTGTTTGTTATGCGAAAGTTGATGCGCGTGTAATAGGTGTGTTTGTTTTTGCTTATATAGTGGGCTTATGGCTTATATGGTTTTCGGCTTATGTTTCATAAGCTCACTTTTTGTGGTCTTTTTTTTGAAACTTTTCGGCTAATGTATATTTATTATGTCATAATAAGCTTATAGAAGCCAAAAAGTTTCAAAATAAGCCACAACAAGGGAGCTTGCCGAAACAAAGACCCCCTATGTGTATGTGAATGAGTAAAATAGATAAATACTGATCGTCTAGCTTATGTATTACATTGTGTTTGTATGTTCTCTAGCAATTTCGGGATAATAGTTCGGTTGAATTATGGTCCCACAATTATACAGTTTTATTACTTTGTTAGATAATAAGGGATGATAATAACTCATTTGGTTGAGGGGCCTTATGGCATCCAATCGAAAGAACCATAAAAATGTCAAATACATAAGTACATAAGTACATCAGTAGCCAATTGAAAGCTTAGGACTTCTCATGTCTTTGTATTGAGCTTCATGTTAGTTTTATTTTTCCGAGTAGGATATTTGTAGGTTCAAAGTTAGTTATAATACATGTGTTTTGCAAAGCTTTTAATGAGTGGAATTGAAGCTTACACCATCGTTTTGCAAATCTTTTAATGAGTTGGATCGTTGTAAATAAATCTGATATCCAACGCACCATTGTGAAAAATTTATACAGGTTGTTTGGGTATTCAGGTTAAAACTGCTATTAGGCCTGAGCTTTAAACATAGAATTTTATTTTAAGTTTATCATAAAAATAATCTATTTTATGCATCATTTCTTAAGGGTTGTTTGGGATATCTTATTAAACTAATTAAGGAGTTGTTTGGAATTGCTCCTTAAAGTTAAGCATGCTTATCTTGCCACTAACATAAACCTGTTACATACCCCTTTATTATGCCCTGTTACATACCCCTTTATTATGGTTATTTTTTGTCCAGGTACAACCAGCTGAAGTCAATGTTGGTTGTCACCATGTTAGCTATGCACGTGTGAGTCTATGAATAATATTTTTTTTGTCATATGTGTTCCTTTTGATTGTAACATCAACTACTAACAACTTAAGTGATTACACCTTGAATTTTACTTTTCAAACTAGGAAGTGTGATCATGTAACCGACAACTTCTCTCCATCTGTTTCCTAATATCAGTTACTACTCAAACGCCAAAGCTACAAGTGTACTGAAATAGGTACAGCGCAGGCTTTATAACTGTTATTTCAATGTGCAGGGGATGTGTGACTTATCAGTGTACGCTTTATGTCTTCATTATAGGGTTTGATGAGCGGGATATAAACAAATGGGTTCTCAAAGGTTCTCAATCTCGGACTCCTCCTGTAGATTTGTGCAGACAATTTGTTTGCACTATATTGCTAGAAAGGTTTGTATAAAGATGAATCTGAATTTCTAGCTTTTGAAATCAAAGTTAGTGAATTTGTCGTTTGGTGTTTATGCAGTTAATTTGAATTTGTAGTTTGTTTATGAAACTTGACTTTTTAGATTAAAGTATACGGGTTTGTAGTAACTTTGTGTGCATTATCGGGACAATGGGATTATAAGGTTTTGTATATAACGGTAATTAGGATTGCCTGTGGAGAACCCGCACGTTGTGGCAAAATGAGCTAAAAGTAGTGGCAAAAAAACCCGCGGCAACGCGCGGGCTCGAAACCTCGTTACTAAACATTGGGCTTTTAAGTTTAGCTCTGATTCTTCCATTAATCTACTACTGTAATAATTAGTCTTCAAAATAAATCCTGAAATCTTTATTTAGCTCCTTAATTTTCTTTAAAAGACTTACAAATAAAATAGAAAATTTACATAATATTTATAATTAAAAAACAAATATGATATTTATGTTTAAAATATGTATAGCTTCGCAAATATTGATCATTGTCTTTCACCAACCAAAACATTCTATACGTGTCTCCCAAAACCGAAGTGACTCAATTTTTTTACTTCCCAATTTCAAAGATTACGATGAATTTTTTCTACTTTTGCGTAGAAACGAACCCAGGATTTTCGAGAAAATGTTGCACAAAATAATTGTTGGACTAACTAAAGTTATACTAAAAACCCGAAAGTAGCAAAAAAAATTATGGGGTTGCACATACAAAAAAACGACAGTTTTGAAAAAAAAAATTGCACTTCATGACCGAAAATCGGGGGTAACCCGTGCAACACCCTGTACCAATGTAGGTTCGTCCCTGTTTACTTTTGCGTTTATGACGTTATGATGCATCGTGAGCGAAGATCAATTCATCATAGTGTACCCGACTTACCGTTCAACTAAGGCAGAGGAAAATAACCGGAGAAACCGAAACCATAATGGAAAACCGGTTTAACCGAACCAAAACCAAATCATTAATAACCGACCATAATTAACCGACGCTTGGTTTGGTATCTACCTGTAACCAAACCGTTGTGCATATACATGTTTTTATTCGTGTTAATGTGTCCTGCCTTAAACGCTTATATGCTTTTTTCAGATTTGGCCTTCTATAAGGAATCAAAACAAAAGTCTTGGTTTCATTTTTCATCAACTTCACTGGTACGCCTTTAATAACTTTAAAAAAGTTGTTATTGTAGTGTTAAACTAAAAGATGAATGCTAATTAGGGTGTTTGGTATTACTTATAAAATATATATGTAACATAACAGTGTTTGGATTTGTTTTCTGCTCTATTTAAACACATTAGTCAAATGATAAGTGATATTAGATGATTCAGTTTAGACAAGCATTTCTGAAACTCATTATTTCGAATATGATATTTGGCTTTCTGTTTGGCAAAACACAATAAACAAGAGCGAAACAAAGAAGCAAGCACAATAACATGCAAATTGCCTATAAAAGATTGTTCGCGTTTCATGTTATATAGTATCTCGATCTTCACTCATTTACTAGAGTACCTCGACACTCACTGTGTCACTGTCACCACTCACTTTTAACCGGCCAGGTGAACAACCAAAATAGAAACAGACCATAACCAAATACTCCAATTTAGTGATAAATTTATATTTCAAATCAATTCGAAGAAGATGACATTATAATTAAATCAGTACACTACTAATGCCATATGTACGAGAGAAAAAAGTGAACGATGAGAGAAATAGTTTGCTAAACAGAAAATTATGGATCTTAATTAGCACCGAATGTAGCTTAGAAATGGTTTCTTTGGTACTGGTATCAACTTCACAACCCATCCAATAGGCCACGATAGAGAGGCAATCGCGATACATATTCCCCACTGCAGCCCGTTTAATCTTTCCGTATCAGCAAACTTCTTTAACAACTCCACCATCACGATCTGTAGAACGATAGTCATCCCAATGATTCCAAGAAACAACCTATTTTTGTGAATACCTTTGAATATATTCCTCTTCTCCAGCTTCCTTGAGTTAAACTCGTTAAACACTTGACATAGCACGAAAGTATTGAAGATAATAGTGTCCTTCACTCTCTCGTTCACATTAAAGATGGCCTTACCCTTGAACTGGAATGTTAATAGAACGATAATCTGAAAAAGAGATTGTGCAAATAGGTTTCTCCACATAATGTTGGTGATCAAAGGCTCAACACGACCCACGGGTGGCTTGTTTAATAGCTCATTAGTGGGTCGTTCTGTAGCGAGTGCAAGAGCCCCTAATGTGTCCATGATCAAGTTAACCCATAACAACTGGACCGCGGTTAATGGGACAGAGCCAGAAGTAACGGCTGCAATGAAGTTAATGACAAGGGCTGCAACATTTACCGTGAGTTGAAACTGAATGAACTTCTGGATGTTGTTGTACACGCAACGTCCCCACATCAAAACAGTAGAAACAGAAGCAATATCGTCATCTAAGATAACAATATCCGAGCTTTGTTTAGCTACTTCCGTCCCTTGAATCCCCATCGAAAGTCCTATATCAGCTTCGTTAAGTGCTGGTGCATCGTTAGTCCCGTCACCAGTAACAGCAACCACATGACCTTTTCGTCTCAAGCATTGCACCATTAGAAGCTTATCAAAAGGGGAAGATCTTGCCATCACGCGGATAGTGTCAACTCTGAACATTCTTTCTTCATCTGTGTAGTTACGAAACTCGACACCTTCCACAACTTCTCCTTCACATACTCCTTGAGCGGGTTCTAGTATCCCACATTCTGTTGCTATTGCTTTCGCTGTAAAAACATTGTCTCCTGTGATCATCTTAACAGCGACTCCAGCAGACCGGCAAGTGTCGATAGCTTTTTTGGCTCCTGGTCTACATGGGTCTTTCAGCCCGACAATCCCAAGCAATGTTAAACCTTCTTCAGTCAAGCTCTCTGAATGAACTTGCTTATGCGCGAACGCAATGCACCTAAGGCTACTTGCTGCCATTCCTTTGATAACATTCTCCAGTTGTGATCTCGTATCATTATCTATTACCTTTACACACCCGTTGCGCTCATAATAACTTGTACACATCTCGAGTACCATTTCCGCAGCTCCTTTCCAGTGGACGTGAACTGTGTTATCATCGCTTCTCCTAATCAAAACCCCGCTCCGTTTTTTCTTTGAGTTAAAAGTCTCGACGTGCAAAACAGTCGAACTTTGTTTTAGTTTCTCCATGTCCATATACATATCCTCAACAGCCCATGACAAAATTGCTTTCTCGGTTGGGGAGCCTGAGTACTCAGGTACGGTTCCCGAGAAGAAAACCGCACCTGTAGTATTTAAACCGACCCCTTGATGAATAAGTCCAAGCACATGATCTACTACAACATTTGATGCACATTGTTTTTCGATGTGCTCTACCCCGAGCCAAAACTTTGTTACGGTCATTTGATTCATTGTCAAAGTACCCGTTTTATCGGTGCATATAACAGTGGCTGAACCCATGGTTTCGCAAGCGGATAGTTTACGAACCATGGCTTGGTCTTTCATCATTCGCTTCATCGAGTATGCGAGTGTGAGGGTCACGGCTAAGGGCAAACCTTCGGGTATAGCAACTACAACAATTGTTACCGCAACCGAAAAGATACCTGTAACGGAGTCTAGTATCTCGTTTACGCTTGTCCGTTTTCCATTATATTCGCGGTTACTATTTTCGTCTTCTGAGTGTCCAGTAAAGTAGCGAACTAGCATAACGAAAAGTACTAGAAATGCGACCGCAAGACCAAATTTGCCTATCGAAGAAGTGAGCTCATTGAGACGAGCTTGTAACGGGGTTTCTTCAGTGTTTTCGTTACCGGTTATCGAGCTCATCATTTTCCCCCAAGCGGTATTCATCCCAACCGATAAAACGAGCATTCGAGAATGCCCATCAGCAACTTTAGAGCCCGAAAACAAGAACGGGTTTGTTACGGAATTAACTTCGATAGGCTCACTTTCACCCGTCATGCTTGACTCGTCAATTAGTAACGAATGCCCATCAATAAACAGCCCGTCCGCGGGAATTTGATCTCCGATATTTAAAATGACTATATCGCCCATGACGATATCAAATATCGAGATTTTTTGTCGTCTAGCGTCTCGTACCACGTCGATTTTTATGTTGTTACTAATTTTCGACAAGTTATCGAATTGTTTTTCTTGTCGGAAGTTACTAATCGCGGACACAACGATAACTAAGAAAACCGCGAGTAGAATGCTTCCACCTTGGTACCATCCCTCTTTTATTCCATCTTCTTTGATGCCGAAACCAAGTGAAAGAACCGCGCACCCCATTAGTATAATTATCGTGACATCTTTAAACGCCTCGTACACAAAATAAAACAACCCTTTTGGAGGCTGTTTTATATAAGTATTTGACCCAAACACATTTTTACGTTTGTCTATATCTTGACCATTAATCCCATGGTCAAGGTCAGTGTCAAGTCTTTCCGCTAAGCCTTTGACACCACCTAACTTGCCAAGAGTTTTCAAGTCCTTGTTTTTTACGGTATCAATGAGCAATGTCTGATCAACTTCCTTGATACCACCCTTTGGAACGAGGAGTTGTGGGAAGATTTCGATAACTGAATACGAGGGGTCGATCAATGACTTGGAGGCTGCGTTTTTGGCTATCGAGACCATGGTGTTTGAGAAGTAGATAGTGAAGTAAGCACGACGCCATCTTTTCTTAGCATTGGTAAGTGTGGTTGTGTTTATGCTATGAAGCATAATTCCTATGTCGAGTGGTTGAATTTCCTTAACCATTATTGTTAAGATTATATATATGAGTGAATATAATCTTCGAAGGTCACGTCCATTATTTATATGTAACCATAGCATGTCTGCGTATGAAACTTCGAGGAAACTTGGTGAAATTTACTATCTATCGAATATCAACTTATCGTATACTCTTCGAAATTGCCAAAAAATTTGAAGACAAAAAATTTATTGAATTCTGTTATAAAAGTTGTTTTAATACTTTGTCAAAAATATATTTTCGATGTGTTACAGGAAAATCAGAATATAACTACGTTTATACCGTGTGACATTACATATTAAATGTTTCGTTTTCCTTTAATCAGTAAGAATATACTCTAGTACTATTCCTTAGTTAATTTAACCTAATATTATGTTTTAAAATTACCTCAAGCGTTAATAAATTGAAACATAGTGTACAATTTTATTTTATCATTCATGCAATAATATCATCTCTTAGCTTAATTCATATGTTAATGCACCGCGTATGCATTGATAACAATGGTTAACTTAATTCATTATACTCATTGTTAAGTAATTAACACTAAAATGAAGTCAAATCGTCAATGAATTCTAGACACTAAACCGTGTGTTAAGAAACGAATTTATGTGTTTATACCATAACGTATTATATATTCTTCCAATGAACCAAATATATAACGTATATATATGAATTGAATATGTTGGCTCATTAATTTTAACTAGTGTAAAAGTTGGCTAGCTAAACATCCGTCATGCATCTATTCCATTTGATTTTTGGCCTTTACGGCAACCATATTTGCTTCACACCTAGTCTCCTACGGTCTTCATGTTCATATAATTTGCAATTTACTCTAAAAATAATACTACCTCCGTCTCAAAATTATAGTCCCCGTTTGACTTTTTCAGTCTTTCCTTTTCAACTTTAACCTTAAATATTTTTGTTTGTGTTATAAAATAGTTGACAAAAATTATATCAAATGAAAATACATTTAAAACATAATCCATTCATATAATTTGCATGAAGTATTATATAACACAAACAAAAATACTTAAGGTCAAATTTGTGAAAGAAAGACCGAAAAAATCAAACGGGAACTATAATTTTGGGACGGAGGGAGTATCATTTTAGAACATATAGAATGTTAACGCTTTTCATATTTCATACGGCATTAGCCATACCTAATGATGCAATATTTTCGTATATCACGTGAATGGTAATATACTAATATGGTATCATATCATGGGTCATGTTGTAGTGTTGTACAAGTAGTCGTGTATATCCCATTACTAGGAACTCTCTATGCTCCTTCCTTTTTCGATCCTTGATGCATCGTTATACGCAAAGTAGATAACATCATTTAGTCTTATTATATACACTTATACCCCATATATTGTCATTTTCTTCAAAATTTCGTTTGTAAAGTTAAGCATGATTGACAAATATACTCAATATGAGAAACATAGCTCTCAAAATAATCAAGCAAACCAAATTTTGTGAAAATACTCAATTTTTAAGTGCAAGAAGGAAGGATACTTTAATCCACTGGTCGCATGAAAACATGTAAATAAAAAGAAAGTTTTACTTCGTTAAAATTAAAAGTTATAGTTAAATATAGTAATTTATTAATTTTATTAATATATGTTAAATAACATTTTTCGAATAAACAAAATGTTTGTGTTTATAATTTGCCACCTTAACATATCTTATAAAACCCTTGTTACTTCCCCCAAACACAACTTTCCCATAGTGATCAAAAACCTTTGATTCAGTGATATGTAAGTTGCTCATCAACTTAAAAACTGTGAGTTCAAGTCGTCTTTGGAAATTGTGGTAGCAATTCGGGTCGGGTTCGGGTTGACGAGTTCGAGTTAGCGGGTCAAAAGATCCCAACCCGAATCCGATTCGTTTAAATAATCGGGTCATCCATGTTAACCCTAACCTGTTTACACATAACCCGAATCTGACCTATTTAACCCGTATATATATATATATATATATGGGTTGACGGGTTAAATAAGTTACACGGGTTGAGTAGGTTAAACAGGTTTCGGGTTGACCCATTTAACATGTTTAGCTAAACAAGTTGGTACATTACACGGTTAAACGGCTTCGCGAGTCGACCCATTTAACCCATTTAACGCGTATAAAGTAAATATAACTTTTTAATTTTTGAAAAAAATCTTAAACGGGTTGTGTGTCGATCCATTTAACATATACTCAACCTGAACCTAACATGTTTAATAAAACGGATTAGATTGGTCGACCCGAAACTGAACCGAAACCTATTTAAACTCAACTTGAACCTGTTAATTTTTGTGTAGGTTTCAGGTCGGGTTTCGTGTCGGATCACATATTGACGACTATACTAAAGATATTTGTGAGATATATATATTTTAATTTGAAAATACATGGTATAGGACGTGGAAAAAAATCAAAAATAATAATAATAATAATAATAATAATAAAAGAAAAAAAAAACATAATGTTTTAAAAATCAAGTTCTTTCCTCTAAATTCTATCTTGCCAAATGTGTTTATTCTACTAGTAATTCCTATCTTCTCGGGTGCGAAGAGAAGATAAATAAATAAATAAATAAATAAAGAGTAAATTATACCGTTCGTCTCTATGGTTTACCCAAAATAACACTCCAAGTCCTTTTGTTTTTTTTTTTTGCTTGGTGAGTCCTTATTATCAAGTTTTGTTTCACCGTGAGTCCCTATTGATAACTGCCATTATCTTTCTTGGTTAAGTCATCCCCACGTGGGGGTATATTTGTAATTTGCTTTATGAGGTATTTGTACATTTTATATACCTGCACTTTCTTTTCCCATCACATCCCATATGTTTTTCAGCTTTTCCCTCCCCATCCATCTACCTTGCGTCTTCTAAATTCCAAAAGCCTAAGATCACACTAATGCAATGGTGATATCAGCTCCAAAGTGGAAGTTTCGCACTATAGAGAAGGATGTTGACCCTTGGAAATGTTACGGTATGTTGTATTTTGTGCCTTTCTATTTTTTTATTTTTTTTTCAAAGTATGAATGATATCTTAATGTGTTAACCTTTAATTAGAATTTGGGTAGTAAAGTACATGGTTTTGTGTTTTGATCAAAACCCTAATTTTGAATGCATTTTTTGTTAATCTCTTTTCAGGTAACAATGAGGCTCTATTTTCCATCAAGTTTCATTATGGAGGAATGTTCACCTCTCAACCAGGTAGGAGATATGTAAATGGTGAGTACAGTTTCTTCGATGATGTTGACATTGATGAGTTTTCAATGCTAGAGGTAAATGATATGGTAGCAATGGTAGGCTATTCTGAGAATATGAAAAATTATTTCCATTTCAAAATTCCAGAAGGTGATTTAGATACTGGGTTGCATGCTTTAGTAAATGACCATGATGTTATAAAAATGACTGAATATGTTAAGCTTGGCAACAAATTGATTGAGGTGTATATGGAACAGAAGAAAACTAGGAAAGTAGTCAAAGGATCATGTGCTAAGAAGTTGTTGTTAGGAGGTCAAGAGGAGGTAGTAGTAGGACAGAGCAGTCAACCTAATAAATTTGATGGTCAATTTGCTAATGACTTTTACGCTGCTTCTGATCCTTTGTTGGGTGTTGATGACTTTGACCCTTTCTATGGTTTAGACAACATAGATATTCTAGATAAGGGTAGACCAGCAGAACCATGTATTGGTAAGGGTAAAAGTACAGTTATTGATGTAGATGTACCACCTGTGGAAGTGGGAGAGGGTGTAAGTGATGATGAATTTGGGCAAGATGATGGGAATGACAGTGATGTCTTAGTTGATGATGAGAATGAAGTTGAGGAGGTAGTTGTGAATATGGATAACTTTGACAGAACAAATGCCAATATAATGGGTGAACCTGATAATACATATGATTTCAATGACAATGATGGTATTGAATTGGCCCTTCATGTTGTAGACAATGATGAATTTGAGAGTGCATCAGAGGAAGATGAAATGGATAAGCTTAGGCAGAGACAATTAAAACATCTTAGTAATAACTAGGGTCTTGAATATAGCCCAAAATCTCAGTCAAAGGGTGGGAAACCTAAACTTAGGAAATTGGCAGACAATGAATGCCCATGGGCTCTTCAGGTTTCCAAGTTACCTGATTCTCAAACCTGGCAAGTAAAAAGCTATGATCAAACTCACAAGTGTCTGCAATCAAGAAAAATAAAATATTGCACTGCCAATTTCTTAGCAGAGGGAATAATGGACCAGATAGAAAATAATCCAAAAATACCAATCAAGGCCATTCAAGACCAATTGCAAAAGAAGTATCAATTAGAGGTGTCTGAAATGAAAGCATTTAGGGCAAAGTCAAAAGCTCAAGATCAAGTTAGGGGTGATTTCAATATGCAATACAACCATTTGAGGAATTATGTATTGGAATTGCAAAAATGTAATCCTAATACCACAGTTAAGCTGCTATGTTTAAGTTGTATTAGGCTATGTTTAAGACTTGGTCCATATCTTTTGTCTTTTGAATCTGCATTTTCTTTGAACTGTATGGCATTTTGTGTACTTATGGCAATCAACTTATGCCAATAAACTTTATGGTATTTGTATCTGCATTATGTTTTGTGTTAAGTTGCAATATGTTCTTTGTATCAGCATTATGTCTTTGTATCTGCATTAAACTTTGAGGACAGTATCACACATGAGTACTCATCCCACAAACAAACACTTGTACAAAACTTATCACAAGTCAATATATCCAATATACATCAAAAGTCAACATTTCCATTCAACTTAAAATCTTGTACAAAACACACTGGATACATTGCAGTGGGACTTAAATACCTTGTACATCATCATTCATTAAACAGAACCTAACATCATCTATAATTACTTATGTTAAAACTAAAAACCAAACAAACAACACAAATGCAATCCAAGATATGTACAAATTTCTTCTGCTCCTTGCTAGATCTGCTTGCAATTCTCTAATGTTGGCTTCAAGGTTATTTCTTCCTTTCAACAATCCAGGTATTATCGCAATAGCACGTGGGCACATTGGGGGATCTACCCAGTCAATGAATGGACAGTCTGATCCCTATTTACATCATGAACAAAGGAAATCACTAGCATGAACCCTAATTATTGAAAAAGTTAAATTAAGAGAAATTACCACTTCGGGACAACCCCAAAAGCGACGGCCAGGGTTGTAGTTGGTCCAAGAAGTACGAACTACTGCTACTCTACCACAAGAAAAATTCACCATTTTGGAATTTAATCAAGTATGAGAAGATGGTTTTTTGATTTAGGGTTTAGGTAAGTAAGAATAAACAGGATTGGGAGATTAAATAGGGGATGACTTAACCTCATAAAGCAAATTACAAATATACCCCTACTTGGGGATGACTTAACCAAGAAAGATAACGGCAGTTATCAATAGGGACTCACGGTGAAACAAAACTTGATAATAAGGAATCACCAAGCAAAAAAAAGACAAAAGGACTTGGAGTGTTATTTTGGGTAAACCATAGGGACGAACGGTGTAATTTACTCATAAATAAATAAATAAATAACGTGTATGCCGTAATCCTCCAAGAAAATTGGAGTTTGGTTTGTTCAAGGTTTACGCGGCGTTGGGTCAATTATTGATTATAAAGGTGATTGTTTGTAAATGTATATTATTTGCAACTTTTATCAATTTTTGTGTAACATACTAACTTTTTCCTTTATGGTGTATTACAATTTTAGAATTCGTTTTCTTTTTTTTTTTTTTCTTTTTTTTTAGTTATGTGTGTTATTTGATCTATCTTCTCTACTGTTTATATACTATCATTAATCGGGGTAGGTAAAATGTTCAAAATAATACACACAGTTAAAATATAATACACCAAAAAGATAAAATTTAAAAGTATGATACATCAAAAGAGATATGATCAAATAAAAAAAAAATTATATTTTAACTAGATTTGTTTGGTATGAACTTAAAAGTCTTTTTATTTTGATACTTATAATCTTGTGCATTTACAAGCTTTTTGTATTATAATTAAAATATTTATCGTTATTTGTACTCTAGGTTTTAACCGTGTACGCCAGGGTTATTAAATAGGGAGAATTGCATATATACCCACTAAAATTTAAAAACTTGCATATTTACCCAAAATACAAGTTTTTAATGCATGATGTACAATGCAAGTTAAGCATGTTTTTGATATATATGCAAATATGCAAGTTTTAGTGGGTATATATGCAATTGCCCCTATTAAATATAGATTAGGTCGGGACAATAACTATAACTAGTGACATTATTTCAACTATTTATGCTTGGGTTTGAAAATATGGTCAAATTTGTTTAATAATTTTATTGTTGGAGTAGTTTGATTTGATATTTTAACATAGTTAAAATTCATTGAATATGTTTATGTATGTCATATTTAATCTCATGCATATACTTAATAACATGTAAGCTTATGTCGATGGTGTTTTTAGTATTACAATCGATATAATAATTATTATTAGTTGTCTAATAAGTGTCCTCAAAGCATTTTTTTTAGAGTAAAATACATTGTTCATCCCTAATCTTGTACACAAGCATCACATTAGGACAAACCTTGCATTTTTCATCGTGGAGAGTCCAAAGCAGTCCCTTGACCCAATTTCCGTTAGTCAACGTCAGTTATATTTTGCCAAATCCCTTAAATGACTATTTTGCCCCATATATAATATGTTTCTCTTTCATTTTACCCTAGCAACCATACACACACTTTCACTCACCCACCTCTCTTCCACTTCCAGCCACCATCACCACCCTCGTCGACCGCCACCATTGGTCACCATAGCCGCCGCCTACATCAAGAGATCGAGAAGACCAAGGTTATTTTCTGATCGAGAAGACCATGGTGTTATTTTCTGATAGTTAAACACTAAATGGAAGAAGAGGAATATATTGACCATAAAGTACATCTTGTCTTGCAGTTGGGTGGAATTGATGGTCCCAGTGTTCTCGAAATCCGCTTGGCGATGTGCCTGGTATCTCATTCAGGTACATAAATGGTTTGAAAATCTTTATCAGGTCTAATTTTAAATATAGTTGACAAATGCAACAACTAACTATATGTTAGAATCGTGTAGCTCATAACCACAATCGTATGATTTATTTGATTTAAGAAACAAACAATGGGAATCTTAGACGTGGCAAGATGGATTGGTCTGGCGGGTTGGGTTAAAGTTCAAATTGCTCATTTTAGTGCAGGATGGAACTGGATAATGGATAAAAAAGTGTTTGCGGGTCAACCAATTCCCCCTTTCGATAATCTTTTTATCTGTCCCATTTTAGATAAAACATAATCCTAGGTTGACCCGTTTGTTAGTAATGGGTAGAAATGAGTGTCTGTAGTGAATTCCATCAATGAGTAGGAATTTATGACTAGGAATCCAATTTAAATACTCATTTTGTATTATATAAAAAATACTGACCATTATTTTGTAGAAAGGCAGCGGGGACATCCCTTCTGGCAATGATAGAATAGAGGTACACCCCATTACTCTAAGATCTGTATGATATATTTGTTCATAGTGTTTAGGAACAGATGATGATAGTAGATGTGGCAAAATAGTCTATTTGACAGTGGGCTTCATGGAATGTTTGGTTATATATGTAAATATATGTATGAATAATTCCGTTTTGTTTTTTGCTTTCTTATCACTTATTGTTACAACTAGTGTGGAGAAAAAGTTTTAGCTTTACATTTTTCCGACATGTTATATGTCCCATATTAATTCCTGTCATGATTGTGCAGAAAATACCACAGACGTTATTAAAGAATCTGTTCCTAGTGAAGTATCTGATGAGAGGAAATATATTTCTGGGGATTAATCTATTCGTTTGTGGAATTCGTTAAAGGAACAGGGCCGCCTCCGGATAAACACTTCCATCAACATCAATGACACGAATCTTTTAGTGTAGTGAAATGTTTAGTGATGCAGCGAATTTGTTCTTTTGATTAAGAGCATGAACATAGTTGCATTGTATCATTTATGTATGTTTGAAGTAATATGATTCTCTATTGGAGTATTTAAAATTCTCTGAAATGAAATATATGAATAGTTGGTTGAAATGGATCAAACAGTAGGTGTTGGTTGTCGCATTTATGGATCATCCCAAATATTTTGTTGGTTTTGATATTGTGTGTGGGTATGAAGATGAAGAATGAAGATTGGTGTTTGATTTTTTATTAAATTTTTTTTTTTTTTTTTTTTTGAGTGGATGGATAAGATTTGAGAATGGTTTTGGTGTTAATTTTAGAGAGAGAAGCAGAAATTTAGAGAGAGAACCAGGAAAAGAGATAACATGAGGGTGGTGGTAGTGATGGTATAACTTTTTTTATTAAGTGCACCGTTCGTCCCTAAAGTTGTACCACCAAAATAATCAATCAAACCGATAAAATGACCATTTTGCCCTCATGTGCAAGGCACATGGCAAAAGATAACTGACGTTGACTAACGGAAATTGGGTCAAGGGACTGATTTGGACTATAAAAGCCTTGCTTTGGACTCCCAACGATGAAAAAGGCAAGGTTTGTCCTAATGTGATGCTTGTGTACAAAATTAGAGACGAACAATGTATTTTACTACTTTTTTTTTTATTTAAATTGCTTGTATTTGATATCAACTCCATGATTTTTTAGAACTCACATGCTTAACACTCTGTTCTCTACTTTTTATGTAGAGAAAAAGGAAAGTATAGGAAGTGATAAAGAAATTAAATGAAAGATTGCTAAAAATTTGTTAGTTTTCTTGAGTTGTAAAGAAGAGGAGGAAAATGATCAAATAAATGTTATTATTTAATTATTATGCCCTCAATCATGTATTTAACTGATGCTTAAGTTAAATTAAATAGAGTTTAATTTAATCATAATAAATGCATTGATTTTGTCTCGGTCACTTTCATCCTAAAATTAGAATGAAAGTTTACACACCACTTTATTTCTCTTTTTCACGTTCTACTTTCACTTTCCCCCTAAAAAAACTTAAAAATATATCACTTTTATTGTTTTCTTCACTTTCCAACCCCTCCAACCCCAAATGAGATCACAGTTAAGTTTCATCTAGGGGTGAGCGCGGTTCTGGAACCGCATGGAACCGACCCGGAACCGAGAGAACCGAGAACCGAAAATTGAATTGTGTTGGAACCGAGAACCGGACCGAGAAGTTAGGTCGGTTCCGGTTCGGTTCTCGGTTCCGGTTCGGGTATTTCGGTTCTTACCCATTAGAACCGATTTTACTACAACATAAACTTAGTGCACTTTTTTTTTACATACAAATATACAACTATGCCCAATTAGAACTCTGAACTATGCTCTGTTTTTCTACCCCCATTAATACGTACACATATTAACACATAATATATGTACCCATTCAAGTGCTTGATATTTGAATCTTCGCCAGAACACATGTAGAAGGCAACAACAATGCGATAAATCAAAAAGCAATCTTCTTTTTTACATGATAAAACTATGTCTTATGCTTTGTTTCTTTACCCATTAGATACGTACACATATTAACATATAATATATATACTCATTCAAATTCAAATGTTAGATATTTTGTCAAGTATTTGAACATGTATTCTGCTATTGTATATCAAACCATAACAATACACAAACACTTCCATTAATGATAGAGCTTTTCTATTGTTAAAAGAGAAAGCAAGGAAGAACAATGTTTGAAGTATCACATAAAAAACTATAAAAGTCTCTTAAAAAACCTCATAAAAATCCTATATATTTGAAAGTAGCGGTTCTTCGGTTCCGGAACCGAGAACCGCGGTTCCGAACCGAACCGAATCGAACCGAGAACCGAAATTTGTGATATTGAAAAACCAAGAACCGAACCGCGGGTCTAAAATTAGGTCCGGGTTGGGCCGGTTCCAGTTCGGTTCTCGATTCCGGTTCGGTTCTCAGTTCCGGTTCGGTTTTCGGTTCCGGTTCGGTTCTCGGTCCATTTGCTCACCCCTAGTTTCATCAACCCTTCGCTTTATTCAAAAGACAGGCACCAATAACCATTTTTGAATAACGGATATCACACTTTAGCATAATTTCATGGATATACTTATTAATGTCTAAGTATCCTCATTGCTAATGGGATGAAACCAAAATTATTGTCTCAAACTTATACAACTTTTTCAGACGTTATACCCTGAAAATGCCGATTCATCTTACTTCCAAAACATTTTTTTTTGGGTCCTACTAATCTTGCACCCCCTAAAAAAATTTTAGGGGGTGTTAAAGTTTCCGTGCCAATCATTTGGTACAAGTTTTTTTTTTTAACTTTTACTCTTTATTTTTTTTGTCACTTTTTTTTATACAAGTTTTTTTTTTTTTTTACATTTACTCTTTTATTTCTTTTATAAAAGTAAGATTTTTTTTACTTTTTTATTTCTTTTTTACTGAATAAAGTATATAACTTTTTTACAAGTTTTATTTTTTTTTTTATTAATCAGTTTTAAAACTTAAAAAAAACGTAGTCGGAAATTTTTGAGGCTCAGTTCGAAGGTTGCAAAGTGAGATTTTATCTCACTTTGCCGTCCATTCGGTTTTCATCATCGCCTCGGAAAATTTTTAGGCTCAAAAATCATCATCGCCAAGTATTTTTCATCGACAAAGTTCACATTCACAATAGTAAAGATTCTCAAATCTGCATAAAGCAATTCACTAACAGTAAAGATTCTCAATCAATCTGCTGCTTTCCTTCGTTATAAAGAATATCACATTCACAATTCACAGCTCATACCACAAAGAAGCAATCACAGTTCATACCACAAAGAAGCAGCAATCACAGTTCATACCACGAAGAAGCTAACTAGGGGAAAATGTCGAGCTCACCATTTTATACCAATGAGGTAATAAACTTTACAATATGACATGCAAAATTTATAAAAAACGAGATTTTTAATAGACTCAGATTATTATTGTTTTATCATTTTGGTACGCAAATTTGAAGGTTGCAAAGTCATTTTGCCATGCCATTCGATTATGCCACGCCAAATCATTTTTTTGAAAATCAACAAAAGTTTTTTTTTATCATCATCGCCGTATCTCGAATTTTTTTTGTGCATGTTTTCGGCTTATTTTTTTGGCTTATGTTTTCGGTTTATTTTTTGCCAAAACAACCATGAGCCAAAACAGACAAACAAAAATAACCACTATCATAAACTTCAAAACCAAATAAATACTTGATTATGATAGTGGTTATAAACAACCAAAACTGCCATGAGCCAAGAACAACCATGAGCCAAAATAAACCGAAAACAAAAAATAACCACTATCATAACCATGAGCCAAAACTGCCATGAGCCAAGAGTTGCAACGACGGCGGAAATGGTTCATTTAACCACTATCATAAACTTCAAAACCAAAAAATAACCACTATCATAACCACTATCATTAACTTCATCCATACATAACCACTATCATAAACTTCAAAACCAAAAAATACCATGCGTACAATATACCAACTTCAAAACCAACTGCATCCATATATACCATGCACCTCATTAGACCAACAACAACATCAACCCATATACCATCACGAAAACCGAATCTAAAACTTTAGATCTAGGGCGCGTCGGTGAGAAATACCGCACGTGCCCTATGTTAAAATGATCACCTTTTCCCGATCTATCGTTTGGTATATGGGGTGAAAATATTCGGTGGTGCGTGGCCGGAAACATTTGTTTAACGCCGGAAAGTTAGTAGCAAATAGAGAGAGAGAGAAGAGAGATAAAAGAGGGAGAGTATCAATTGAGAGAGAGAGAGTAAAGATGGGTGCAGTTGGTTTTGAAGTTGGTATATTGTGGGCGGCACCCGGTTTTCAATACCGGGTTTGCCTTTTTGAAAAGTAAAAGTTATTTGTTTTTTTTGAAAAGTAAAAGTTATTTGTAAAAAAAAAAGTAAAGTTTGTAAAAAAATAAAAAATAAATAAGGTTTGTTAAAAAAGTTATTTGTAAAGTAGTTAAAAAAAAGTTATTTCAAAAGTAAACGTAAATTTGCGTAAGGTTTGTAAATTTATGTAAGGTTTGTTAAAAAAAATTTGTTAAAAAAAATAAAAGTAACAATAAAAATAAAACTAATATAAAAAAATGTAACAATAAATAAAGTTGTATTTTTTATAAAAGTTTGTTAAAAATAAAAGTTCTTGTGTTTTTTATTTTTTAGGTGTTCGGTAATGAAGATGCTTTAATTGATTGGGTGAAATCTACTGCTGAATCGATTGGTTTTCTTATTGTTAAAGGAAGAAGTAAAACAGATAGGGGCTATAAGTACTCTATCGAATTGTTGTGTTCTAGATATGGGGCGCTGCACGTGAAGGTTTAGAAGATGAACTTGAGCGGCAGTAGTAGTACCGCTAAAATTAGTTGCCCATTCAGATTACTAGCGAAATTTCATAAACGTAAAAATGGTTGGATATTGAATGTCAAGTGTCTGAGGCATAATCATGTATTCGTAGACTCATTCCATGGTTTTTCACAAGCCATGCGATTAAAAGAAAATGAGTTCGTTTTGTGAAGCGATGACGAACGAGCATGTAGCACCACGAATTATACTTTCTGCAATAAAAGAGAGCGATCCGAATAACGTGTGCGGCATTAAAACGATATACAATGCACAAGACAAGATACGTCGGCCAATCGTGTGGTGATTTGACTCGATACAACTCTGTTAGTACATTTGCGGTCAAGGTTATACATATTACCCTAGGATAAATGACCACACAAATGAACTGGATGAAATATTCTTTGTTCACCCGACGTCATATGCCTTGTGGACAACATATCCGGAAATCATGCTGATGGACTCCACATACAACACCACGATGTTTAAACTGCCATTCTTTATAATTGTTGGGGTTACTCCAACAAACACAACATTCTCAATGGCGTTTAGCTTTTTGGACAAGGAAAAAAAGCCAAATTTCAAATGGGTGTTGGAATGTGTTAAGTTGGTGATACAAGAACAATATTACCCGCGGGTTATCGTCACCGACAGAGATTTAGCGTTGCTTGGGGCATGCGCAGAAGAATTCCCAAACGCTAACAGATTACTCTGCCGATGGCATATCAATCAAAATGTGCTAAAGTATTGCAGACAGAAATTCGATTCGTTAAAGGAGTATGAGTCCGTTAGATGGACATGGGAATTGATGGTTACAGCTCCGACCGAAGATGTGTTCACGCATTATTACGAGCACCTACAAGATTTATTAGCCCAAAAACCGGGTACTTAACCATTAATTATTTGTTTTATTATTTAACAAATAACTACTCGAATTGTTTTCTCACTTTGTTAATTCTTTTGTTTTATCGGATGTTTTACAAGTATTTCCGTGGCGGCGCAAGATTACGACAACATGTTTGTGTCATACATTACCGATCAATATCGCAGCTTCGGCCAAACAACAACATGTAGAGTTGAGAGTCAACACGCGCTGTTGAAGTTATACTTGGGCAACACACAGTCCAACTTAGACACGTTGTTGTGTTCGGTCGACAAGATTATAGCTGCGCAAGAAACTGCGATACGAGCCTCTTTGAATACAAGCAAAATCAAGAAACTGCATGCGTGTAAGGATAAGCTATTTAGCGAATTGCGCTATAATGTTTCAAGAGATGCTTTACTACATTACTCGCAGAAAGTCAACGGGATGGCGACCCACATCAATGTGATCATCATTCGCGGTCAATTTATGGTTTACCATGCTATCACCAACTGTATTACCTTAAAGCAAACGGTATGAATTTCAAATTTATGCCTATCAAGTTATTCTCCCCGTCGATACCGATAATTTTAACTAGTTCCTTTTTTCAATACTGAGTTGCCTATTCCGCTTGGTTTTGTTGATAATTTTTGGAGAACCTTAAGCGTTCCCGGTTGTCGAAATACTCAAGAGTCTGAAGAGCCTCAAGGGACTGAAGAGCCTGAATATTTTTCTTGTCAAGATGACGTACAAAAATTCCAAAGTGTTTATACCAGAGCATCATCGTTTGTCAAAAAAAATATGTTAAACAGGCTCCGAGGTATATACGGCTCCACGAATCTGTCACCCAACAACTGCTGTTAAAGAAATTAATCGTGGACGTCCGAGCGCAAAGGACAACAAATCCAAGTCTAAACCAAATATCCCGGATTTGAACGAAGGACTTAACGAAGAACCCCCCACAAGGCACCGCAGAAGCTACACAAAACCTAAAAAGTCCCAGAAGTAAATAAAGAATCTGCGAGACACAGTTCTTATGTGGGAGAGCCTTCTAACGTCTCAGACTTAAACGAAGGACCTAACGAAGGACCTAGCGAGGGCGACTTAAGACACCACTTGTACGTTCCAGATAACTTTAGCGAATATTGTATGACTGAAATTCCATTGGTTTTTCGACTATTGGATCATGGGGATCTTTAACGTGGAGGGTGATGGAAATTGTGGCTATCGAGTGTTGTTGTAGGTCTTGGCCGTCATCAAGAAATGTGGCCCAGAATTGAGCTCTTGCCGAGGCAGGTAGACAATAACGAGGAAGTTTGAGGAGGCGTGGGGTAATTCTTTTACATCTATACGTAACTCGATGAATTGGTTTAGGGTGCGACACCGGCATTATTGGATGACTATGCCAGAACTGGGAGTGGTTATTGCTACATCTATTAACCGTCCTATTGTATGTATAACCAATTCACAATCTCTTTTGTGTCTTCCGCTAAGAGGTTCTCCCGATTCAGCAGAAATATTGTCTCCGGTTGTGATTCTTCGTGTGGGGAACAACGAATGTGCTCACTTCGTTCTTGCGTTTCTTGATGAAGACTCACCACTCCCGTATAATCACCCACAATGGAGACATTATAGAAATGCCGAGGCCGCGCCATGGGAACATGTGTTTGCTCAACGACAGAGGATGTTAAGATATACGTTAGAGCAGTTATTGATTTATATTGTAAATGACACAACATGTATAGACGATTATTGATTTATATTGTAAATGACAAAACATGTATAGACGATTATTGATTTATATTGTAAATGACAAAACATGTATAGACGATTATTGATTTATAGCAAACGACTCGTCATTTTTTGTTACAGATTTCTTAGTTTCTAGTTATATTGTAATTTTGTGAACCATGTATCAACTATTAATCTATAACAAGATTGGTTCTTGTGAACCATGATATTACTAATTTATGTTGTGAATAATTATACAAATTCTTTTGGCCGGATGCAACAACAAAATCCTTACTTGTGTCGTTGTCAACGTGGATTAATAATTGAAAGAACATCCCACCAGTCCAGTACTGCGTGGTGCGAAGTATTATGCATGTTCTTTCTCAAAGGTAAATAATTAAACGTTTGCTTATTTGCGTAAATATATCAATAACTTGTTTGTTTAGAATACATTTCTTATAATTGTTTCGTCATGTAACAGTGGGGACTAAAGACTATTGGTGTCGATACTTCATGTGGAAGGAAATATTTCAACAAAAGTACTTTGGTGAAGCCTCTTCTTCAACGCTAAATTGCTCAAACTGCTATGAAACTAAAGATACAATGATCAACATGCTATTGGCTGAAAACAATTTGTTGCAGGCAAAAATAAAGGCGTTGGAGGCATCACTGGAATTGGCAAGAAATCCAGTTGATCACGCATGTCACTCGAGTGGAATACTCTATGAGCTTATAGATGACATTAATAATCTTCATGTGGAGTAGATTTCGTTGTAATATTGAAAACATTGTTGTTTTACTTGTTTAATGTTTTATTGTTATTGTTTAATTAAATGGAAACAAACACACAATTAAAAAGCATAACGTAAAATAAATATCATATAAAAACACTACACAATTAAATACACTATACATATAAAAACACTACACAAATAAATACACACTATATATACTCTACAAATAAAAACACTATATATATACATTACACAAATATAAATTATACACAAACACAAAACAAAAAAAAACAAAAAACTAAAAAAAAAAAGACAAACCAATCATTGGGCCAATGATTGGCCTACTATGGGGTGCAAAGGAAGGATTTCATGGGGTGCAATATTAGATCACCCCTTTTTTTATATCTAGAATTAGGTAAATAAAAGTAATAATATGTTGACAAGATATTTCGACTTTTGAAACTTTTTGATGTTTAGTATACTTAAGTAATATTGTTTGAACTTTCGATCAAACAACCAAATGTTGATTTTAATGATATCACTGTACCATAGCACATAGAATATTGCTTTTGTAAAGGAGACTTGTAGACTTTAGATGCTTGAAGAACCATCCAATTCCATTTATGGTTAAATATCGTTGAAATCAAAGCCTTATGTACTAGAAATTGCAAAATGAACAACCAAAAGTTTAAAAGCTTCGTATTGTTCTACGAAATTTCTTGTAGAGAGCAGGTGATATGTAAAGTGTTTGCGGACATTTGACAAGTAAATATGGTTACATTTTCTTTCATCTTATCGCGTATGTATTGCTACTTTGTGGAAACTTCACATGGTTTTCAGTAGGTAGTATAACCTAACGAATGTTAGAAACCTCATAGAAAGCTCGTTTGTGCCAAATGTAGTAATAATAAAGTGGAATGAGAACGCGTCTAAACGATTCTTTGATTTATTCGTTGTTGATACAAAAGTTGGGCGTTCCTTATTTGGACTCCGGTTCCCGTATCAATTGGTTCTTAATGCTTGAGACCTGCGCACTAAGAAAACAGAAAACACCGTTAGGCTTATCGTGGGATTGTCTCCCACGATTATCCTCCGGTGAGTAAATGTAACGGTTTTAGGGTTAATGAAGAGTTAGGGTTTTAGATCGTACCTTTTATGAGGGCAGGGATACCCTTTATATATATACGAAGTCCTTGTTAGTTTCGTGTTCCCCAACCTTCGGCGTATCCCGCCTAAGTCGGGTAATTAATACATATCTCATAAATAAGAGATATCCGATATCCAAAACCATAAATAACTTTGGGTTTGGGCATTCGTGGGCTCAAACCGTTACTGGTTTAGCCCATGCGTACTGGGCTCAATTGCTAGTAGCATTATTGGCCGGGTTCATGACCCAAATACGGACTACACGTCATCATGTGCGTCCCCAGTTAGTATGCGCAGGGACCACCTGCGGATGCTAGACTAATAACTGTAGCACCTAAATACTTCAAAGCGTAGCGGAGAAGCTAAAAAATATCCCCCCTTAAAGAATACCCGGTGAATCGAGTCAAAATATTTCAAATATACACCTCGTAAATCGTGGGAAAGTAACTGAAAATGCGTCATGTCAACAGATCCTATCCACACATTCAGAGATAGTGGGATCCACGTGTCTATCATCGCGTGGAGGTAAAAATCTATATAAACCCTCGCCTCCTATTTACTGTGCTTATCACAGTAAAGAAAACATTTCCACCATTGTTAAAGAACTCAAACTGCAACCCAGAATCCCTTAATATTCCCAAGGTAACTACATCGCGGCGTTAAAACTGTACCATGGTCCGTGGGTTGGGTGACTTTACCTCGACCGGCCGAGGATGAACTTCGAAGGTTTACCTCGGATTATTATATTCGATGGCGCGCATCCGGTGGTTCCGCCGCAAGCGTCCATAGCGGATTTCCCGAAGGAAGGTAGGGGTATACACACGTTTCTTCGAATTTGCGAATCGCCCCTATCCTTATTCTGTGCGACGTATTAAACTACTATAGATGCGCACATATCGGTACCGCATAGGTGCGACAAAGATAACAAACTTCGAGGTTAATTGCCGGTTATTGGCGATTAACCCCACCATCTACTTTTTTTCAGCGTTTTATCACACAACGTGGTCAAACGGGTGGGTTTAGGGTTGCTAAGCGCGCGGTAGACTGTAATGTTACACGGAGAAACTGGGCCGCGCTTAGGAACGGAGGGAAAACTTTTTCGGCTTGACAAGGCGCTATTTCCCTAGGACTTTGACTTCTATACCCAGAGTTTGCTGCCAAAAGATGGCGCCCCACCTGGAACATACTGGCGAGGATGATACGATAAACACCAATCGTATTCCCATCAATTCCTACCCCGAGGAATTTTTGGTGCATATGGGCATCAGTCGGAATTACTTTGGTAGACCTGATGAGGTGCCAATCTTCTTGGACGCGGATGACCAGGGTGGGTGCTCGTCCTTTCGCATTCCTTTGCTTTAGTAATGTGAGCATTTCTTTTAATCTTTGTGTTTTTCATAACTTTGTTTCTTTGTTTGTCTTACATTTGGGCGAGATGGATCTATTCGGAGTTGTACAGTAGGCGAAGCCGCGCCAAGTTACTGTGGGGGTGCGCCCATTGAAAGAGGAGGAGGAGCCCATTCTAGAAGCGACCTCGGGGCGTACCCAAGAAATGAAGCTAGGAGAGACGGGAGGTAGTTCCTCCGTCGCACTGGAGGCGACCCCTCTTCAGAGCGTGCCTAGTCCCAGGGTACCTTCCCCGTTAGTGGAGCCGTCACACATGGTTGTGGCGGAATACGTGGAAGAAAAGAGGAGGAGGCCAGCCATGGATTGAAACGTAGGAGAGCGCTGAGTGGGGATGGCGCGAGCTCATCCAGGAAGAAACGTCCTGTCGTTCTGGACATGGAGTCGTCCTCAGATGATGCCTCGCCCCCCTCACCTGATATTACTCCTCCGCAGTAAGTTGTTTTTACCAATCTCTTATCGCATTCCCTGTTATGTAATGGAGCAATTGCTAATTCTCTTTTTTGCGTGCAGTTTTGAACACTCAGGGGAGTCGCCCCCCAGGATAGTCCTGTGCACGCCAAATCTTCTGAACCAAAAAGCCAAGGGGCTGAGCCATTGGCATCTGGGGACGCGCCAATGGAGCAGCTAGTTGAAGATTCGATTGTTGGGCTGCGCCCACCAAGCTACGTTGGTTGCGCAGTTTGAAGGCAAAGTATTCGGAGAAAGCCACCGGAGTGCTTGAAGGATGAAGAAATTGCGCGTGAAGGCGCTTTTAGCTAATGCTCAGGCGGAGGTAGAGGCAGCGAACTGTCATTCCCAAAAACTAACTGAGGAGAGAATGTCGTTGATGATCCAAGTGGGCCAGGAGCGTACCGCGTCAGAAGGTTATAAGGCTAGTTGCTCCTGGGCACTTAAGTATTTGGACAATGGGAAAAACGAGTTGTTCTCTCTGTTGGGGGAGTTTGGTGCAACTGTGGGAAGCGCACTAAAGGAGCAGGAAATGAAACTGCGTAAACTCAGTATTGAGTATGACGAGGAGTTGTATCCCCAAATCATGTCTTCTATTGCTGAACGCAGGTGGCTCATTGGTCATGGCCTGCGCCTTGCTACCCTAAGTACCTTAGAGTCTCGCGAGGTTGTAGATAAGTTTGGGGCAGTGGTGCGATGCGCTTGCACGTGGCAAGGCATAAGTGATAGAGGAGCTCCATGAGGGTGGTTTATTGAAAGTTCCTGCTGAGAGGGTGCCTGGTTACAATGAGAACGCCTATGAGGACCTGGTCGCTGCAATGGGGGAGATGAAGCTGCTAGAGCTTCCACTGATTGCGCAGTTGGAGCGCGACCAGGATTATCCCATAGGGGTAATTATGGAGGGGCTCACCTTGGCCCGCCATCGTGCTGAGAACGCAGAGGCACAGCCTAACGATTATCTGAAGCCTGATGAGTCCCAGTTGCAGGTGCCCATTTTTGCTCGCCCCCGCGACATCTTGAACCCTTTCGTACTGGAGAAGGAAATCCCTTTAAAGGAATCCTTAGAAGCTCACGCCACGAGACTTGCCCAGAAGAAAGGTGTTAAGGGAAAGGCTATTTTGTGTGGTGTTGGCGCGGCGCATCTTCCTAGATCTGACGGGGTACCTGTTAGTGTAGCCACGGTATCTCGTCAAGACTCTGACTTGTTGAAGAAGCTAGGGGAGGCTGGCAACGCTGCAGGCCGTGCGGAGGGTTCATCTCTTAGGCGCTGTAATAGTTTGTAGGTTATATCTTCGTTGTAAATATCATTTTGTAAGATCTCATGGGTTTTAATGAAATATGCCTTTTGTTGAATGCGTGTTGATGTGGTTGCAACTTATAAAGCTCGTACTTAGTTATCTGTCTTTATATAAGAAACATCCTTATTGTCTAAGGAGCAAACTGTTATATAAGCACGACTAATATGTGGAGTTCATAATCATGTGTGAACTATCATACTTATAATGTCTAAGTATTTTTAACATAATCGTATATGGTGTGATATTCAGCATACTGTAAATATCATAATAAGGAGCCAAGAGTCTTGATTCCTAGTTTTGTTAAACGCGCATGGTATGTATTGTTGCGCATCCATCGTGGAATGCGCATTGAACTTATTCCAACGTCTTGAAAATAAGGTGTTTAACAAGGATGCGTGATCCAATGTTGATGGGTTTGCAACCCTCTTACTCAACAAGTTATTTAGTAGGTTTACTCATCCTTTTACCTTCGTGGGTTTATTATGTGCATGCGCGCCATGTAGGCAAAAGATGATATAACAACAATGTTGAGATATTAATAATACGTAAATAACAAATTAAAAATGTGTCATGGAGTTAGCTAGAAACCACGACATTTTATTAATACTTGCAAGTTTTTGTAAAAAGAAAAGAAGAACATTTGTTTAAGTAAACACACTGTAAATACACGGATATTTATTGAGCACTATACTAAAGTGCACGAGTGTCCGTGCACTGGGCCATAGCCGTTCCTAGAGATAGCATCGTTTGAGATTGTAGATGTTCCATGTGCGTGGTAGCTCACGGCCATCCATGTCACGCAGCTTGTATGCGCCCGTCCCTAGTGCTTCAATGACCTCATAAGGTCCTTCCCACTTCGGTCCTAATTTACATGTATCTTCGGCATGGCTCGCATCATTGGCGCGATAAACGAAGTCGCCTGGTCTGAATGAGACGCTTCTCACTTTAGCGTCGTAGTATCCTTTCATTTTTGACTTAGCTCTCGCCTCACAAATAGCTGCGCGCTCGCGCCTTTCTTCCAACAGGTCTAAGTCAATACGCCATTCGTCGTCATTGGTTGCCATATTGACTTCAGCAGTGCGGATAGTTGGCATTCCAATCTCGGCTGGTATGACGGCTTCTGTCCCATAGACGAGAGAAAAGGGAGTATCTCCCGTGCTAAGTTTGATCGAAGTGCGGTGCGCCCACAAAACATGCGATAGTTCCTCCACCCACCTCCCTTTGTGCTTGTCTAGACGTGCCTTGATTCCTTTACCCAGACTTCGATTTGCACGCTCGACTAAGCCATTGGTTTGTGGGTGTTTAAGCGACGCGAAGTCTTTGCGTAATATTTAACTTTTCGCACCATTCCTTGAAAGGGTTGTCACTGAATTGTTTTCCGTTATGCGAGATGATTTCCCATGTAATCCGAAATGACATACAATATTGTCCCAAACAAACCGTTTTACCTGATTCCCTGTGATAGTTACGACTGCCTTTGCTTCAATCCACTTGGTGAAATAGTCTGTAGAAAACTAGAAGGGGGGTTGAATAGTTTACCGATTAAAAACTTTGTTTCGAAACTTATTGAAAGATCAATTGATATTGATCTTAAGTATGTTAATGAAATATGCAAGCAATATGTAATAAGTAAATAAGGAAAGAAATGATCAAACCACAACAAGTTGTTTATAGTGGTTCGGCCTACAAGGACTCTTTTTCCTTGCCCTACTCCACTCCCCGAGTCTCACACTCGAGAGTTTAACTTCACTAGTCAACAAGCTCCTTTCACCGGCGGAGAAAACCTTTACACTTCGCTTACACTATTTCCTACACTAAGCTAGATGTCGAGTTCTTTCCAAGGGTACAACTACTCCCACACACAATGTATTTTGAGGACTAAAATACTAACCACTCACACTCACAAGATTATGATGGTTTGATACAACAATGAAGTATGGATCAACACTAGATCATACAACACTAAACAAACAAGACTTCCAACTTCTCGTTGAAGCTTGAATATGACTTGATCTTCTTTGCTACAAAAGAGATCACTAATATGATATGAAACTGAGTTAGAAAGGTTAGAGAGAAGATATGTATGAGAGTATATTAGAAAGGGATGAGAAACTACTTGGCTTGGCATTGCTATTTATAGCCAAAATGGACGAGGCGTCACGACGGCGGACCCCTTAAAAGGGTTCCGCCCGTGTACCATTTTGGTACCGCCAGTCAAGATATCAAATCTTGCCTAAAGTCAACTCTATCTAAGTGAGATTGTGCAAGATATGAAGAGTACAAATCTTCACAAAATATCTAATGGAATCTTCTAATGATTTCCATGATGTAATACATGATGTCAAATGTTGTATTACTATTTATAGAAATATGCAAATGCTTAAGTAGTGTTTGGTTTTAAGAACCTAACACATTCTACAAACTACTATCATACATAATGATTAGAGTCATATCAAGATGTTACTAATCATAAATGTAAATGCTTGAATGATGAATATATTGTTTGAGAAAGCTTGTTTTAATATCTAATAAACTTGACAAGCTTTAAGCTTTTATAAATTAAATTTACTTTTGTCGTTAACAAAACTTAGGCAAAGATCAAAAATATAAATAACGTTTAATGACGATATTTGTATTAACAATCTCCCCTTTTGTTGAGGACAAAATATAAATTTAATTTTATAAAAGAAACAAAGTTTGTACAAGAGTTATAAAAATATTAGTTTTAGAACTTAAAAAGGAAATGATAATGCAAGTGTATGAAATTTGACTTTTTATGAAAGTCAAAGAATTCACTAGTTGATGCATGATGTTGACTTTTTCAGAAAGTCAAAGTATGCGTTTGACTTTTAAGAAAAGTCAAGTATTATCAATGAGGGTTCTGTTTGACTTTTCGAAAAAGTCAAATATAAATAATTTCAAAGTTCTATATTTTCTCCCCCTTTTTGTCTCAACAAAAGAAGAGGCTATCTTGAGAATGTAATGAGCCGAGCTATTATCTCCCTCTTGTTCAAAGCTCCCCCTAAATTGGGTGCTTTAATGGGAAGATACATGGATTGTGAAAATAAAGTTACAAAAAAAATGTTAGTAATAATGATCATTCACAAGCATTTCCAAGCACTATGTAATGACACCAACAATATGATAAACAACATTCATTAGTTAAAATTTTTCATGAATAAAGATCATGAAAAGAGAACACAATGATGTGTTTCTAGTACAAGAAATAAAAATTATCCTAAGAAAGCAAATAAAAGAAAGACTATTCTAAAACCATCCTAAAGTGATGGTGGATGGGAAAGAACGTTGAGACGCTCAAGAATGTGGTTGAGGATGAACCTCATTTCTTCGTGGAAGTCATGGACCATAACCCGGGTCCGTTCCACGGTTTGGCCCGTTTGCTCACAAGTTGAGCAACCATGCCTTGGAGGGTAGAAAGTTTGGGGAGGTTGTGGTGGTGGAATGGTGGATGTGTTGGTGGTGTTGGGAATGTTTGGAGTGGTCATGATGGATGCAAGCAAAGCATTTTGCATTTGCATTGTCTCACTTAAGTGAGAATCCACCATGCCTTTGAATTGGTGGAGGTTGTGGAGTTCGGCTTGAATCTCCTCTCTAGTGGGATTGTCATCCCACATGCATTCCGGAATGTCCTCAATATGAGGGGACATTGATGATGGAAGTGGATGATCCCCGTATAAAGGACCATGAATGTCCTTGTGAATGGGGTGGAAAAGGAGAGGTTTTGGCCCTAATTGGGCGTTTGGGTCAATGGATGACCGAGGTGACTCATGAGCGATTCGCTCAATTGTGCCAAAAGATGGCAATGGTGGTGGATGACTTGGCCTAGGAGGCAAGTCTTCCAAGTCCTCTAGGAAAGGATTTGGTGATGTTGGTGGAGTTGAAAATAACTCCATGAGAGTGAGAGTGGGAGATCTTGGTGAAGGTGGTGAGGGAGTTTTGGATGTTTGGATGGGTGCCGGTGGAGGTGAAGTAGGTGTTTTTATTGGTGGTGGAGTGGTGAAGATTCGGATGATGAGCTAAGATTGTGAGTGGTGATCATCTCTAATGGGATATGAGATTGTGAGTGGTGAAGATTCGGATGATGAGCTAAGATGAACAAAACAACAAGGCCTTACGCTAATTCTAGCGGTTTTCTTGTAAGGTTTTGGTGATGATTTAGTCATTTTTGACTTGGGTTTTGATTTGCTAGATAATAGTGAGAATGAAGAAGGTGTGAGGATGATCATGGTAAAGTCTTTCAATTTATAGAGGTAAGAAATTGTTGAGAAATGGTTTGATTTGATGTTGAACCATTGAAGAGATGAGGTTCCTAATGATTTGGAAGTGGGTTGAATGCTAGTCATATCACCCAAGTCAATCCATACAAAGAAGATGGAGTGAAGAAGAAAAGATATGCAATAAATGTGTTCTAGTGAGTGGAATTTCCTAATATTCAGATTACCCACGGATTTGAAGGTACCAAAAATTTGGTTCCTTCCTTTATGCCAAAGGGCTCCTTGGGTGGATTTTTCAAATTTTGAATTTTGGTGGGAAATGGATTTCTTATATACCTTAGTGAATAATACTAGTTCTAATAACAGTATAAACTAGTTAAGATTGATTTATAAGTGATGGAAGATAATTTGGAATCACGAAAGAGTCGAAATTCAGAAAATTACCTGGAGGATCCACGACACCAAAATCATACACGGACGGTACCCTAAAAGGGTGCCGTGCGGTCCTGTCTGAGTATGGCGGTACCAAACTACATAAAGGGACGGTACCAAAATTATGGTGCCGTCGATCCGTGGAGTCTTGAAATATGGACAGAGTTCGTTTTTAGGTGTCGGGAAATTTCGAAACACGAAATTTTTCTCAAAAGCTGTTATACTAAACATTTCTAGTTAGGAAAAGTAAATAACACATATGTAAACATAGTGGAGCATAGATTTTGAGCAAGGCTTATTGATTTTCACAATATAGTGAAAATGGGTAAAATTTGATAGCATACTTGTGCTATCCCCATGCATGAGATTGTTAGCATACACCATTGTTTCAAGTTATATTATCATCCTACATAATAAAAGCAACTAAATAGTATCAAACATTAATGATAATGCATTGTTCCAAACACTCCTTAAAGTACCCTTATTTGTCCAATTTCTTGTAAATCTTGTTCATCATCCTACCAAGGCACTTGAACATTCCCTTAGTTTGCTTGAATTCTCCTGATTCATTCTCAATCTCGGGAAGAGATGCGTAATACTCATGAGGTGGAAGATGAGAGCTTGGAAGACCATCCTCGGAGCTATTTGATGATGATGATGAAGGAGTTGGAGGTTTAGCTCTCTTGCCTTTAGTCTTAGCAACTCGAGCATCACTCAAAGGTACAAAGATGTGAGGGATGAGTTCATAGTGAAGGTGCATCCCTTTTGGGGTTGGTGGAATTGGGGCGAAGTTTCTATAGAGACGGGTGAGAAGCATCCCGTATGGAAGAGCAACGGATCCTTGAGTTGGAATATCAATCATTCTCCTAGCTATGTAGTAGGCTAAGTTGAATGGTTGTCGGGTGGACAAGTTGTAGAGCATGTGGCAAAGACAAGCGTTTATGTGATCCCTATTCCCTATGGTGCTAATGACGTTGGCTCTAAGTAGTTCCTCCCATTTCTTAAATTCGGGCTTAAGTTCATTTAGCTCCATTCCATATGGATCTCGGTTTACCTCTTTTCCCTTTCGGGTAACTCGGGTTGTATCACTTTTTGGGTTAAAAGGTGTTCACGGATGACATCCTTATCGGCCAAACGGGTTATGTAGGGAAGAGAGCGGTCATTGATTGCATCAAGAGCCATGAGTGACCACTTATCCGTGTAGACACAAGTTCCTCGGTTGGGAATTCCTAACACTTGAGCAAAGTTGCTTAAGGTGATGGTGTAGTCATTTTGGTTGATTCTAAACCTAAGACAAAATTCATCATCGTCTTCATCACTAAAGCCGGTCACACTAGCATAGAATTCTAACACAAACCTAGGACAAATTGGTTCATCGATGTCAAGAAGACAATCGAATTGAATGGCTGCTAGTTCTTCACGAAGATTGGTATTTTCAAGGAAGGATGAGTGAATGGTTCTACCCTCATGGAAATACCTTGATTCTAGACTCTTAAATATTTCTACTTGTTCCTTGGTAAGTCCTTTGGTTTTGTGGTGTTTGGGAATGTAGTTAAGGGTGTCTTTGTGATCATAGAATCTTGCGGCTACCATGGTTATTCCTAAGGACAAAAATTAATATGTTAAAAAAATGAAAATAAATTTTAACGTTTTTGATTCTAGTGTGTGCCTATATGAAAACAATTTGGAGTTGCGGTTATCTCGACTCATTTTATGCACAAAATGGTTTTAGTGGGGTGTTTGGCAAATACCATGAGATAACCCAAATGCTCCTAATTCAATGTGGCTACATTTGAATATACCCGGGAGTGCATATTAGTTATGCAATACCTTTAGTATTCAAGAGCATGCAAGTGATGAAAATTTTAACGTTTCTATTTGTATTAGCAATGAAAAATGTTTTCCTACAAGTGAGAAGCTTTTCAAAACTTTTGACATGGGGTGTTTGGTTGTTTGAATAAGGCCTTATATTTATTATCTATCAATTAGTGGGAAACATGATTTGTTTATGCAATATGATAATGTAGTACCTAATTTGAATGACTAGTTATGCAATTTGCCAATTGAATTCATATTTGGTATAAAAGCATACATAAAACCCCATGTAATGATTTGTGATAGTTTTGTGCATAAATAAGAATCCTAGACTCGGAATTAAGAGATGAAATGTAGTTAGGATACTTACAATGATGTTATCTTCAGTGATTAGTAGTGGGAAGATGACAATATTGAGCTTGGTTTAAGTTTTACACGTTTTGGTAAAGTGGGTTGTGAGAAAGAGGATGTTATGTATATAGCAGTTTTGCTTATGTAGACACCACGGACCAGACGGCACCAAATATTTGGTTCCGTCCGTGTTGTCGTTTGGTGCCGTGGCTACAGTAGCAGATATAAGGAAAAATTGTTTTGGTTTGACTATTCTAATGTTTTAGGCTATGTTTATCCTACATGTTTGGTTCCATTAACCCTAAACCAAGTCTAAGAAGATTAAAAGGTTCTCGTTTAAGAGGTTTAGTAAATATGTCGGCAATGTTGTCTTCGGAGGATACTTTCTCGATTGAAATGTTTCCTTTTTGAACATTGTCGCGAAGAAAGTGATGACGGATTTCAATGTGCTTTGTACGAGCATGTTGAACGGGATTCTTGCTGAGATCGATGGCTCCTTTGTTGTCGCAAAGTATCACAATGTCGTTGAGATGAATTCGTAGTCTACGAGCTTGCTTCATCCAAAGAGCTTGTTGACATGCTTTTCCCTGAGACGTATTCTTCAGTAGTAGAGATGACTAAAGCCGTTTGCTTCTTTGCAAACCATGAGGTGAGACAATGTCCAACAAAAGTGCAAATACCACTTGTACTTTTTCTATCGACATAATCACCGGCATGATCCGAGTCGGCATACACTATGGTTTCTATACCCGTTCCTTTGGGATACCATAATCCTAAACACGTTGTTCCCTTAATATATCTAAAAATCCTTTTTAATGCTTCTAAGTGTGATGCCTTTGGGTTTTCTTGAAAGCGAGCACATAGACAAACACTAAACATAATGTCGGGTCTACTAGCCGTAAGATAGAGTAGGCTACCAATCATTCCTCTATATTTAGTGTTATCTACGGATTCACCTTCTTCGTCCTTGGTGAGTTTAGTGTCCGAGGACATGGGTGTTTTAGTTGGTTTGGAATCTTCAAGACCAAATTTCTTAAGCATGTCTTTTATATATTTAGATTGGTTAAAGAAAATACCATCTTCTAGTTGTTTAATTTGAAGTCCTAGAAAGAAGTTTAACTCACCCATCATACTCATTTCAAACTCGTCATGCATGATTTTAGAGAAATCATTACATAGTTCTTGACAAGTTGATCCGAATATAATGTCATCAACGTATATTTGAACAATAATAATTTGTGATTCCTTTTTCTTAGTAAAAAGAGTATTATCTACTAATCCCATAGTATATTTGTTATCAACAAGAAAAGTCTTAAGACGGTCGTACCAAGCTTTAGGTGCTTGTTTAAGGCCATATAATGCTTTCTTGAGTTTGAAGACGTGATGTGGTTTCTCAAAGTCGGTAAAACCGGGAGGTTGAGCAACATACACTTCTTAGTTAATAAACCCATTAAGGAAAACACTTTTAACATCCATTTGAAATAATTTAAAGTCATAAGCACATGCATAAGCAAGTAATATTCTAATAGATTCAAGTCTAGCTACCGGTGCATAAGTTTCATCATAGTCAATTCCTTCTTGTTGATTATAACCTTGTGCAACAAGCCTAGCTTTGTTTCTAGATACTACACCATTTTCATCCATTTTGTTTCGAAAGACCCATTTTGTTCCAATTATAGTTTGATCTTTGGGTTTTGGAACTAGTTTCCAAACATCATTTCTAACGAATTGGTTTAATTCTTCTTGCATGGCAATTACCCATGATTCATCTTTTATTGCTTCATTTATGGTTTTGGGTTCAATGGTGGATACAAAACAAAAATGATTACTTTGATTTTGAGCTTGTGACCTTAAGGTTCTTTGATTAAGTTGTCCTATGACCTTTTCTAATGGATGACTTTTAGATTCTTTGATGTTGACAATTTCCTTATTTGATGGTTCATCTTCCTTGTTATTATTAATTTGACTTTCTATTATTTGACTTTCAACTAAGTCATCATCTACCAAAGGTGATGTCTTAGAGGGAGGTGGACTTTCGTCAAATGTTATGTTCAACGATTCCTCGACTATCATTGTTTCTTTATTAAGGACAATGTAAGCTTTACTAGTTTGAGAGTAACCAAGAAATACACCTTCATAAGACTTTGGGTCAAACTTGGTGAGATAATCCTTAGTATTAAGAATAAAACATTTACAACCAAAGACTTTAAAATATCCTAATGTTGGCTTTTTACCTTTATAAAGTTCATATGGTGTTTTGTTTAGGAAAGGACGTATTAGGACTCTATTTAAAATATATGTAGAAGTGTCAACGGCGTTACACCAAAACTTTTGAGGAATGTTTTGTTCATTAAGCATTGTTCTACTCATTTCTTGAATTGTTCTATTTTTACGTTCTACTACTCCATTTGATTGAGGTGTTCGTGGAGCGGAAAAGTTATGTGTTATACCATTTGTATCACAAAAGTTTCCAAATTGAGTTTCGTTGTCAAATTCACGACCATGATCCGTTCGGATCGACACAATTTGGACACCTAGAAGATTTTGAATTTTCTTGCTAAGTATTTCAAATTTATCAAAAGCTTCATTTTTGGTTTTCAAAAATAACGTCCAAGTAAACCTTGAGTAATCATCTACTATGACCAAAGTGTATAAGTTGCCTCCATAGCTTCTTATAGCGGATGGTCCAAACAAGTCCATATGTAATAATTCTAGACACTTAGATGTGGACACCATATTTTTAGATTTGTGACTACTATGTGTTTGTTTACCAATTTTGCAAGCGTCACAAAAGTGTTGGTCATATTTTAGTTTTGGTAAATTCCTAACCAACTCTTTTGAAGATAGGTTTTGTATAAGTCTCATATTAGCGTGACCTAAGCGTCTATGCCAAAGAGATGAGCTATCGTCTAATGTTGTTAGGCAAAGTTTGTCATTATATGTTTTATCTATTTTCATGACGTATATGTTATTTTTCCTAACTCCTTTAGCTATGGTGATACCATCTTTTAGTATTTTACTACCATTTTCATCAAATAGTACTTTATACTTTTTATCACATAGTTGGCTAATACTAAGTAGATTAAATCCTAACCTATCCACATGAGCAACATTTTCAATAGTTAGAGAGTTATGAGCAATCGTACCTTTGCCAATGATTTTGCTTTTGAGATTGCTACCAAAGGTGACATTACCTCCGTCATACTCTTGGTATGATGAGAAGAGACTTTGTTGCCCGTCATGTGTCGTGAGCATCCACTATCTTTTATCCATTCATCGGGTTCCAATCCAACTTTCAAGCATACCTAAGAAGCAAATAACTCAAACATTTGGTCCCCAATATCTCATGGGTCCGTTTGGGTTAAACATACCATTTATTTGATTCATGTATGGAAATGATGGGTAAGGGTTCCATGGCATGTAATCTGGAGTTTGATATGGTCTAGGAAAGTTTTGATTCCAACCGTTGTGTTGGTAGTTAGGTTGAACGTTGTGGTTGCTCTTAGGAAAGGGACGTTTGGCAAAAGAAGTTTTATATCGTTGTTGAGTAGTTTTTGATCTAAATTCATTTTAACAAGTCCTACTCGATATAATGGTGGTTTTAGTTTAACATTATCATTGGTTTTCTTTGTTACTTTAACAAATTCAAGATGCGGTCCATATTGCGAACATTACGTTCTGCTGAAGTACCCGCGGTACCATTTTGCACAACGGACGGAACCCTTATTTTGGTTCCGTCACGGTCCGTGCTGGCAGCAATTTTGACATAATGTTCGTCTTTTTCGGCCGTTTTGTTTTGACTCTTTGGAATTAATACTTCATTAAAACCTAGCCCATTCATGTCTCATGGTGTTTTATGGATTTTAACTATTTCATCGGCAAGAGCGATGTTTTTGTTAAACCTTTTAAACTTAGAATTATTTTCTATTAAAACTTCTTGTGTGAGCTTTAGTTTTTCTATTTCAAGATTAAGCTCTTGACATGATTTACAATCATCGTCATTTGCTTTTCCTTTTCTAGTCGTTTTGCTTTTTCTTTTAACTCATATACTTCATTTTCCAAAAACTCCTTTTTGGTTTTTAGAAATTTATTTTTAGTTATGATTTTTAGACTTAGCTCACACAATTGATTATATTGTTTTTGCAAGGTGTCATCATCTATAGAAGAATAAGAAGAGTCGGAAAGTACCTCATTTGACTCATGTGCCATTAGAGCGATCTCTTCCTTGCTTGATTCTTCATCGTCTTCACTATCACTCCAAGCACCACTTACAAAAGCTCGTTGAGTTTTGCTTTTAGGTGGCTTGGGACATTCTCTTATGAGATGACTTGCATCACCACATCTAAAACACTTTCTTTCACCTTTAATCTTCTTATCATCCCGATCTTTTCGAAATGGCTTCTTTTCTTCTCGAGGTTGTCTTACAAACTTTCCTCTTCTTCTAAAGAACTTCTTGAAATCTCTAACGGCCATGGCATACTCCTCATCTTCACTATCGAAACAAGATTCACCATCATCGCTTGATTCCGCCTTTGCTTTAAGAGCAACGGATTTGATCTTCTCCTTTCTTCCTTTGATGATCTCCGAATCTTTCTCCATTACCATTTCGTGAACTTTGAGGTTGCCAATTAGCTCGTCTAGTGACATTATTGAGAGATCTTTTGATTCTTCAATAGCGGTCACTTTAGCTCTCCATTTGGGATGGAGTGCTCTAAGAAATTTCCGGACAAAGTTCTTACTACGAAAAGATTCATCAAGTGCTTTAAGTGATGTAATGATAGTGTTAAACCGAGCAAAGCCACAATCAATGGTTTCATCTTCAGGGATAACAAATTGTTCATATTGTTGAACAAGAAGATCAATTTTGTTATCCTTGACTTGTGAATTACCTTGATGTGTAACAATTAAAGATTCCCAAATATCTTTGGCGGTTTCACACATAAAAATTCTTTCATATTCTTTTCTAGGTAAAGCATTATAAAGCATCATTTTAGCTTCATTATTTTTAGCAACTAATTTTTTTTGTTCATCAACGGAAATATCCTTTGTTGTAGAACTAAAATCTCCTTTAACAATAATAAACCAAAGATCTATATCTTTTAATTTTACATATGTTTCAAAACGGTTTTTCAAATAGATAAATCCATTGGTTTCAAAGAGTGGTGGTCTTTGCATAGATTGCCCTTCTTTAAAGTTTTCGGAATCCATGGATCGTTTCAAGTTTATAAAATACAAGTTATTTTAGAAATTCTTGAGCAACGAGGCTCGGGTACCAATTGTAGAAAACTAGAAGGGGGTTGAATAGTTTACCGATTAAAAACTTTGTTTTGAAACTTATTGAAAGATCAATTGATATTGATCTTAAGTATGTTAATGAAATATGCAAGCAATATGTAATAAGTAAATAAAGAAAGAAATGATCAAACCACAACAAGTTGTTTATAGTGGTTCGGCCTACAAGGACTCTTTTTCCTTGCCCTACTCCACTCCCCGAGTCTCACACTCGAGAGTTTAACTTCACTAGTCAACAAGCTCCTTTCACCGGCGGAGAAAACCTTTACACTTCGCTTACACTATTTTCAACACTAAAAGTCATCCAGGCTGTCGTGGAGTTTTCCTTGTCACCAACACTGACTAGTAGGCGTATTTGACCCATGGGCCATATCTTTTCGCCTGTAAAACCGGTCAACGACGTCCTAACTGGGCTTAATTAACTTCGTATCTCAGTTCGCAGTCGTTTGAAACAGTGTTCATACATTATATCTGCGGAGGCTCCCCCATTAACATATATGCGGTGGATATCGTGACCCCCTGCGTTAATTTCGATGGTGAGCGGTTCAACCACTGCGTTATCCGCGGTCAAGGTAGGGAAAGAGATTTCGCTTCCACGGGAGAACTTTTGGCTGATCTTCTACCTGGTCATTCGCTGCCATGATTGTATCATGTATATGGTATCAGCCTTATCCTTAGGTGTTTCTTTCTTGTTTCCGATCTTTTGCTTATCTTTCCCTTCCTTGATGTTTTTAACCAAGTGGTCCAATCTGCCTTCTTTTACTAGTTTATCAATTAGCTGGCGCAATTGGACACATTCATTGGTGGTATGGCCCTTTTGTCCATGATAGTCGCAGTATCCACTCCCCACACGCCGATCTTCTGGGGTGCACATTGGTGGGGGTCTTGGGAAGTTCGCGCCTTCCGTCGCGAATATCTCTTTTGAAGTCTTGGTCAGCGGGGTATATCTGTCATTATCCCGTCCGCTTCCCTGGCCGCGGTAGTTCTTGTTGCGGTTGCTACTCTGGTCAGTGGATTGTCTCCGAGGTTGATCCTGTGGCCTATAGTTTGAGTAACCCTTCTTACTGTCCGCCGCGGTAGCTTCTCCTTGGATAAAGGACCTCGTGCGCTTCATAAGTTCATCAAATGTTTTGGGGACTCTGTCATTCAGTCTTTTGATAAGTTCTGGGTTATTGATCCCGTTCATGAACCCTGAGATTTTTAGTATTTCGGGGTATGCCTTAACGTGTATGCACTCATTTTTGTAGCGTTCCACATAAGCGCTTGTGGATTCCCCCTGGCGTTGTTTTACCCTAGCGAGTTCGACAGGGTTTTTAGCGCACTTCTTCCTTTGAGTGAAGTTCAGGCGAAACGCCTTCCGCAACTCTTCAAAGCCGTCAATGCTTCTGCGTGGAAGCTTACTGAACCAGTTTCGCGCGCTTCCCACTAGTGTGGAATTGAACATGTGGCACCACACAGGCTGTGGCCAGTTCTCGATGGTAGCGGCTGATTCGAAAATTTTTAGGTGATCGTCCGGATCACCTGTTCCATCATAGGTTTTCACATTGGCGGGCATGCGCCTCCTTTTATTTTCTAAGAAATCGTTGATGCGTCGGGTGAACGCATCTACCTTTTGGCGGCGCCATGGGAGGGACATGTCCTCCTCTTCCTGGTCGCGATATTTCCTCTTGGACTTCTGGCCCGGTTTCGCTGTCCTCGTTGTCCGAGGAGTTACCAGAGGACGAGCTTTCCCTCTTTCGGCGCTTGCGCCGACTATCCTCAGAATTCGCACTTGAAGGGCTTTCAATTGGGCTTTCGCTTAGAGAGTACCGTCGTCCGAGTCTGTCATGGACCCTACGACTACCAAGCCTAGCGTGGACATTAGTACACCGTCCATCCTCTTCATGTTCCCCAAGGTATTGCATGTCCGCTGCTTCTTCATTCTCAACTCTCCTCCCAATCCTGGTAAATACTGGGGGTTGGCGGCTATTCCTTCCACGCTTTTCCTTCTGATGGCGCGGGGGAGATATCTCATACTCCAGGCCGAAATCGAGTCGGGCATCAAACTCCGACCTGACCTCTTTTTCGCTTCCTCTTGCATGAGAGCAGCCAAGGTTTCGTAGTTTTGAGACACGAAATCACTTGGCGCTAGTTCTGGCGCAACCCCTTCTAGAGAAAGGGTGTCTGTTTCTACCACTAGACCCTTGTTTCGGTCAGGTGCGTCTGGTGCTTTTGTGAGGTCTGTTTCTAGCACCGATTGGAGTGAAGTGGTAAAAGGAGTGCGCAGTGGACCTTCTGCACCAGTGGTGGTAGTGGTGGCCTGGGTTGTCCCCGGGCGTGGTTCCACCGTCGTAAAGACCAGATCTGGGCCTGATCCTTGGTTTCTAGTAGCGTTGGTTGTCCCAGAGGCTTGTTTAGAAACTGGCCCACTTTGCTGCTTCTTCCCATGTATGTCACCATGCGATCGCTGGTTTTGATTTCCTTGCTTTGTCATTCTAGTTCTTAGTTCTTAGTGAAGGTCCCACGGATGGCGCCACTTGTTGATACAAAAGTTGGGCGTTCCTTATTTGGACTCCGGTTCTCGTATCAATTGGTTCTTAATGCTTGAGACCTGCGCACTAAGAAAACAGAAAACACCGTTAGGCTTATCGTGGGATTGTCTCCCACGATTATCCTCCGGCGTGAGAGTAAGTAATCGGTTTTAGGGCTAATGGAGAGTTAGGGTTTTAGATCGTACCTTTTATGAGGGCAGGGACACCCTTTATATATATACGAAGTCCTTGTTGGTTTCGTGTTCCCCAACCTTCGGCGTATCCCGCCTAAGTCGGGCAATTAATACATATCTCATAAATAAGAGATATCCGATATCCAAAACCATAAATAACTTTGGGTTTGGGCCTTCGTGGGCTCAAACCGTTACTGGTTTAGCCCATGCGTACTGGGCTCAATTGCTAGTAGCATTATTGGCTGGGTTCATGACCCAAATACGGACTATACGTCATCATTCGTGTATCATGACTTTACACAAATATAGTACTCCATTTAAGTACTGTAGTACTTTGTTAGGTTTACCATATTCGAAGACTATTAGTTGTACTTTAAATTTAGAGTTTTCACATTTATTGAACCTTCAACAAAGGGTTTTCATAACCAGTCCAGACAATCATCTGATTCCCTGATAGCTTCTTTTACTATTGCTTCTGAGTTCGTATCGCTACAATAGAAGAAGAAATTTCATTGATTCATAAACTCGGGCCTTCAACAAAGGGTTTTCATATACATTCATATATAGTTTTCTTTAGAAGCAGCCTCATTTAAATTAAAGCGTTTGAAGGTAAACAAGCTTATGTTTTAACTATCGATTAAAATGATGATATAAGTTTGCGCATCATAAATCTTCAACTACAGAATAAAATTTCTATTCTAAAACGCTTCAAATTAAAAAAATAAATAAATAAATAAATAAATAAAATAGAAAAATGCTTATGTTCTTTTGGAATGAAAATTGCATAGGAATTTAAGCCCATTAGCTTGCCCCACGGTCGAAGCAAATTTTACCTAAAGCCTAAATAGTAAGCCCGTAACTAGTCTTAAGTCAATCACGCTAATAACCCGGAATCAGTTGCCCAAGTTACAAGTTTTTCTAGACTTTAAGCAAGAAAACACAATAAAAAAATATTTATACACTTGTTAATTTAATATTGCTAGGGAAGGATCGAAAACGGTCATATGATAAACTCGGTGAAGTCACGTACATCTGAGTTAAAAAAGCTCGCCCTCTCCAAATAACCTGAATAGGGAAAACCTTATCCGTTTACTAATAAAACTTTAATCTTCATGGCCTTGATTTCTCACATATTATTAGTTAACGAACACTACTACTGTTAAGCAGCAACTGTATAATTACACTTGACGATCTTATAGATTTAACTTTTCGTTAAGTCTTGAAATTTTCCCAAAATCGATGAATGGTTGGTCCGACTTATCAAATGGCTTTTAACCTAGCGGTTCTAGATTTAAGTCCTCTAAGGCCAGAAGTATAATTTTGGATGAGTGTAAAAAGAATTACTCAGTTCAAGATGAGGAAAACGGCTTATAGTAATGTGAAATTGCTTTTAGCCGTAAACAACATATCATTGACTGAATAATGTAAATTCGTATGAATATAAAGATCTTCAATATGCTTAATTAGTGGTTATTTATGCGTTACTATTACTATTTTTTTTTTTTTTTTTCTGAAATAAAAACCATATCATAACTTTATGCATGTGTCATATCAATTTTAGAACTTGTTATATTTTCATGTTTTCAAACTAAAAAAGGTCAACCAGTCCAATAATGCACGTTCATTTTGTCAAACGCATTTAGGGTCCGTTTGGTTTGGTGTAATGGGAATGAGTCATAGTCTGTGTTTGTTTTGTTTTGTTTTGTGGGCCCGGTAATGAAATGGGTATATCATAGTCATAGATTCATTACACACCATGGGCCCCTCTTTTTTTCACTACAAAATTCAAATATCTATACACTTTTTCATACCATATTTTATCAACCAAACATAAACAATCGTAATGATATACTTTTTCATACCCATTATCATTCCACCTCATTCCAAATCTGATACCCATTGTCATTCCTAGCAACAAACCAAACGGGCCCTTAAGCTTCTCACAGGTTTTCAACACGACCATCTTTCATGAAATACTTGTTCATACAATTCGTAAGTTGCATTACGTTTAAGACTTTACTTGCTTTGAATAGTCCAAAAAAGGTAAGAAGTAGTATTTGTTAGACGAATCATTCTCTTTTACTGCCATTTACATATCAGCTAAACAGGTTACTATACATTTAGGTAGGGAGCAAGGTACCAGAATGGTACCGAACTCGTATCGAATTGGTAAGTGGGTACTGGTACCATACCAGACGAGATTCGGGTACCGGTAGTACCGGTACTCGGTACCAGGAAATCAGTACTTATACGGTTCTTCCCGTTTTTTATTAAACAAAATTTCAAGAAAATGCAACAAAAAATAGGAAAAAATATGCATTTTCAAGTGATTTCTAACCACGACATCTCACAAAACGCAACCAACACTTAAATAAATACATAACCAAGATATTCGTAACATACAAATGTTCCAAAACTTATAATATAGGTTCGGGTTTAATTTTTGTGAGCGGTTATGAAGGATCTATAGTTGCCACAATAATTTTTTCGAACGTTTAGTTTCTTTCCATATGTTTTACAAAACTATTGTTTGACATGAAACGGGCCAAATGGGTGTTTGGATAAGTTATTTAATTAAAAAATATGACTACTCAATTTTCGGGATTTATTTCGGTACTTCCCGCTATGGTACTCGGTACCGTATTAGTGGTATCGAATTTTTTTTGGCTCAATTCATGGTACCGGTACTGTACCGTGTATTGGGAGTCGATACCGTTTCGGTATGGTACGGGTACGGTTCCGGTTCGGTACTGGGATCCAGGTCCAAATGATCATCTCTACATTTAAGGTATGTTTGGGGTAATGTGCTGGAGCTGAGACTGGGGCTTGAGTTGGGACTAGGGCTATGTTTGGCACACGATTTTTAGGGGCTTACCGGAGCTTGGGCTTTTAAAATAAGTCGGCTTATAAAATAAGTCTCGTTTGTCACACAGACTTATGAAAGTTTATGGCTTATAAAATAAACCATAAGCCTCCATAAGCCCAAGCCCATAGAAAGGGGCTTATATGGACTTATGGCTAGTTAAATTACTTAAATATCCTTCAAAATGTAATTGATTATCACGTAAAAGCCGAAAATATATCTGAACTTAGTTTTATGTATTTTTATGTGATTTTACATTAATAAGCTTCAACTCTAGTTAATTCGCCAAACAGCTTTATAAAAATATAAACTCTATCTTTCGGCTTATAATATAAGCCCTAGCCCCAGCCCTAGATCCAGCCCCAACCCATTCCGCCAAACATACCCTAGGGCTGGGGTTGGGCTTATATTATAAGCCGCAAGCTGAAGTTTATATCTTAATAAAGTTGTTTGGCAAATTAGTCGGAGCTGGAGCTTATTAATGTAAAATCACATAAATACATCAAATTAAATTTACATATATTATCATATTTTACGTGATAATTCATTATACTTTTAACGGTATTTAAATAATTTAACTAGCAATAAGCCTCTATAAGCCCATTTCTATGGGCTTGGACTTATGGAGGCTTGTGTCTTATTTTAGCCACAAGCCTATGTGACAAACGATACTTATTTTATAAGCCGACTTATTTTAAAAGCATTATCCTTTATAAACCCATGTAAGCCCTTCACCAAACATAGCTTTAGAACATATCTAATGCATCAATCATTGAAAATCTCGAACACCTTTTTAACTCATTCACTTTACTGCAAAAAAAAGTTAATTTTAGGATTAAGATTCTCTCAAGTTTAGATGAATATAGCTGGTCATGTTCCATCACAAACAAATAAAAAAGACCGGATCCCACATTATACCTCACAATTTTGTATGTGAAAGAACATGACCCATCATGTTCATTCTAACTTGAAAGAATTTCAATTCTAATTTTTAACTTATTCTTAATCTATACTTTCACACATTTTCAATCTTTAATATCTCATTCTTAACTACATTTTCATCTAATAACCCATTTTTAATCTATTATTCAAATGCAATAATCCTTTTTCAAGTCTTATTCAACCTTGCATTTGAGTCCTTGTAACAATAAACAATAAAGAAAAGTGTAATATATAACACAATTTTTATAAAGATTCAATGAATAAATTCTGATAATTCATTTTATTCATCAAAATAAAAAAGCCCACGTTCATATTTCTTTTATATATTAAATATCTCACAAACCGTTAGTTATTACGCGAAATGAATCATACCATCGTGACAAAAATTAAATCATCTTTTATCTATATACTTTCGACAAACGTTTTTCGAGTTTTTTTGTGAGTGTTGAAATTTACGTCTGGAAAAATCACATGTGATTTGTAAAATCAGATTTGCTTTGTTATTTTAGAAATTGCATGTGATTTATGAATATCACATGCGATTTGAGAAATCACACATGATTTTTAAAAGAACAAATCACATTAGATTTTTTCAGTCGCAAATTTCAACACTAAAAAAATCGTCGAAAGTATATCGAGTGCCCTCTACTGAAAGATAAAAAAAATTCTAGTCTTTGTTACTTAACGATTTATCGTTCACAAGATATATTTTTTTAAAGGTGGTAAGTGGGTTTTTTGTTTTGATAAAATAAAAAAAGTAATAATAAAAAAATGAATCACTATGATTTGTTCATTAGATCTTTTCATAATCTGTGATCTAGGTTAATCTTAACTCATAAACTATATATTTACATCTTTCTTGAAAAGTGTAATCTTTATAAATTTTAAGGTTTAAGTCATAAAATAGCAACACTTTTTTTACAAAAACTTGTCTTGGTATTTGAATTATAAAAAGTATCATTTAATGCAACGAACTTTTATAAAGTGTTTTAATATGCACATTTTGATGTATTAACATACCAGAAAACTGATATATGTCACTATTTTTAATGTGACACTTTATCAAAATGTGCATATTCTACATTTATTAAAGTTTATTGCATTTAATGATATTTTTTGTAATTCATGTACTAGATGGAACTTTGAAAAAAAAATGTCACTATTTGTGACCTAAACTTAATATTTATATTTCATTCTTGAAATCAACCATTAATGTTAGTTGTTATTAAATTTGAATCAAAATGATGTGATTGTACAAGAGATATGATGTTGTATATAATGTAACTAGTTTCAGACCCGTGCATGCACGGGTTAGAGCAGATAGTGTAACAAGTAAAAATATTTCAATAACTTTATTTTGAAATTAGATATTGTGACAATTTATAAATCTATGGTTTTGTAAGACTACGTCAACGAACCAACACCATGCGCATTGGTGGCTTTTTGGTCTATTTCTAGTGGTCTCAACCACCGAACGAGTTTCAAAGAAAAAGCAAGAAACGGTAAAAAAAACAGGCTTCTCAGACGTTTATATTTGGGTTTCCAAAAGAGATTTATTAAACTTTATTTTTTTTATTTACCTAAAATACCCCAATACACATCATTTTTATTCACAATATATATGCGCAACCTAAAGAAAATATTTATCATTTCTCATTTTTCAAATGGACTCGGAAACATTCATGTTCACAAACTCATCGGCATAAGAAGAAGTTAATAGTGTGAACTTGTCATTTTCAAAAAATGTGGCGTTGTTTATTAATAATAAACGAATAGGTTAATTTTTGTGAAGTACAAGAAGCATCGTCCCTAGAGATCAGGTCAAACTAACATAAATATTGGTTAAGGGACCTAACCCATAACGGGTCGAAACCGCATAGAGAGGAAGCGAAAAAAAGTCTAGGGACTAAATCCGCAATATCCGACATACCATATGGACAATTTATGTAATTAACTCTACATAATATGATTCGAAAAAACAAAAAGAAGGTGATATCTCTTGACCGACATCCGGAGAAAACACAAGTTATCAGTCAAATCAAATTAACAGACGTACATCAAAACCTTTGCGCCGATTTGGTTGAACACATTTATCATGAAGTTTAATTATGTTTTTTTTAATATCTATAATCTTTTTTAATTATGAATAAAAGTTTAGTTTATTTTTTAATAAGATTTGTTCAAAAAATAAGTTTGGTGGTAACCATGGCATATGTTTGGTTGTGAGATTGATAGTGTGTTTAATGATGATGTGGCATTGATATAAAGGTGTTGGGTTTGTTGACCATAACACCTAGTAGTAAGATTATAAGATTGAATTGATTTGATTGATTGTAATTGATTGTCTGTCCAATACATGATTACATGCCAACTATATACCACAAGTCGGTATATTCTAGAAATGGGCTAAGATAGGCTTGGGCCCGTACAATGATATAGGCTAACACTCCCCCGCAGTCCGAGCGGCGAAATCGCGAAAGCTCGGACTGGAGTAGTAAAACTAGAAAAGAAAAACAAACAAACAATATAACCTAAAACGAAAGTTGGTTCTAAAACTTCAACCCCCAAAGAACCTTCCAAACAAACGGGGCGTGTTTTTCCATAGAAAAACATAAAGATCCACTACTTTTTTTTTTTTTTAGATAGAGAATGGAGGTGAGGAAAGTGTCTGATGAGGGTGAGCAGATGAGAAGGCAGCGTAACAGGTGAGAAGATAGTAGAGGTTGAAGGAGAGGCAGCGGAAAGACTTAACAAAAGTCATCTCGGGAATTGATACCCTGGATTCGACATAAACAAAAGTCGTCTTGGGAATTGATACCCTGGATTCGACATAAAACATAAGTCGTCTTGGGAATTGATACCCTGGATTCGACATAAAACAAAAGTCGTCTCGGGAATTGATACCCTGGATTCGACATAAAACATAAGTCGTCTTGGGAATTGATACCCTGGATTCGACATAAAACAAAAGTCGTCTCGGGAATTGATACTCTGGATTCGACACCAACAAAAGTCGTCTCGGGAATTGATACCCTGGATTCGACACCAACAAAAGTCGTCTTGGAAATTGATACCCTGGATTCGACATATAAATAACATTTTTTTTTCAAGCAAGACAATAATAGAAGCATTGCTTGCAATAATGCATAAGCATCTTTTTTACCTGTCCACACCACACCACTACAAAACACAGACAAAAACACACATCATAACTCCACTTACATAATCAACCCCTAAAATCACGATCCACTTCTCCAACCAACAAAAACAAAATGAACGTGAGCCATCCGTCAGTACATCCAGTAGAAGCACCACCGCCACCACCGTTAGATGACGATGGACTACGAGTAGTAAGACTACAAATGAAGGTGATCCAAGGCATGCCTGGTACGCTTGGTGGATTGTTACTAAGGTTTTGTCAGTTTGCGTTTCGGTTCCGGTTAGATCTAACCACGCAAAAATCAGACATCGGTGAGGTAAAAGATAAGAAAGAAAATATAAATGGGTGGAGATGAAGAGGAGCTCGCGGCAGCACTTTGGATGTACATTAGGACACCAAAGTTGTTGCAAGTAAAAGAAGAAAGAAACAAAATAAATAAACGGGTGGAGATGTTGGTGGTGTTCTGTGGATCCGTGGTGGTTGGTAGTGGAGTCTGATCATAGCCGTGTTAGGAGCTTAGGATGACGGCAATTTTATTAGGGTTGTAGAGAAGAAAAGTGACAGAGGTTAAGGTTAAAAGGGAGCCCTCCGAACCTCCGGCGTGTAGCCGGCGGCCGGAGGCGGCGGCCGAAGTGTTTAGGTTTAGGGTTAGGTATTCTGCTTTGAAACTATGTAAGATTATAAGATTGAATTGATTTGATTGATTGTAATTGATTGTCTGTCCAATATATAATTACATGCCAACTATATACCACAAGTCGGTATATTCTAGAAATGGGCTAAGATGGGCTTGGGCCCGTACAATGATATAGGCTAACACTAGTCTAATGTTTGAGAAAATTTTATATATTTCTATTTAATTTGTAAATACTTGTATAGTTATATATTTGTGAATGCCCGAGTTTTTACATAACTTTTTGATTATGTGTTGATATCGATTAATATTTTGAATAGATTTTGTTGAATGACAAATTTGACTTTGTTTAACTGACATTTTGTTTAGGTTGATCTTATTTAAATTTAACTATTGATATCATGTTCTAAACATGTTGGTGTTTAGTAGCATTACATTTATATGTAGAGTCTCGTTTAAAGTAGCGTGTGAGGTCGGGTCTTCATTTTGATATTTATATTCTTGTTAATAATAATTTAAGCCTTAAACCCGTATGCGGGTTAAACTTATAAAGATGAATAACATGAGTTGTTATTAAATGCGGGCAGTTAAAAAAAATACGTTTTCCGGATGTGATTACTTAATCTCATAAATTGGATATGAATAGTTCGTATATGTATAATATCGTATATTCATTTACATGTCACAGTAACTCGTGTTTTTCTTTTTTATATATAATTCCTGCAAAAACATTAGTTTAATATATATTGATAATATTATTTATATATACAACAACATCGTTGTATTTTTTAATTTTTTTAAATAAAATATAGAGTATAAAGCCTAAGGGGTATGTTTTAAATTTATAAAGTTATTAAAAAAATTATGAAAAACGATAATTATACTTTATTTAAACTTTAACAACTAAAATTTTATTAATTACTTATTTTGTCTTAAAAAAATTACAAGATTGACACAAATGTTTTCTAACACATTTTATAAATTAGACGAAATTTCAATAGTTTAATAGTTGATCAAATTGAGCTTCAATTTTAACTTTTATTGGACAATATAAATGGTCAATTTTGTCGTGTAAGCAAAATGATAGGCGTGCTGGATTTTTATTTATTTATTTTTATAATTTGTGGAATTCTCTTGCTATATAAGAAGAGATTGATTCGACGCAGCCACTTAAAAGTATACTACGATACAAGGAAAAAAGATTAAAATATGAATAAAGTAATATTATTTATTTTCCTCAATGTGAAATAACGGGACAAGATTATCATCCCACAAAAACATTCTTACCATACTCGTGGTAGTCGGAATAAAAAAAATTAGAAAAACAGAAAATACAAAAGCATTTCGTTAGGTATTTTTCAAACATTAATTCAAATTTAGTATAATGATGTGCTTGACGCTGAAACACCGTTATTGATGAGAATGTAATCCCGTCAATTTTCTTTTATCAAGAAGAGCTCATCATAACCCGAACAAACTCATCATAACTTATAACACCGTCTCCATCAAGATCAGCTTCTCGCATCATTTGCTCCAGCTCTTCGTCTTTTAATCGCTCCCCCAAGTTTATCATAACATTTCGCAACTGCACATCATATGAAACGGAGTACGTCAATAAAAATGTCAACTTTTGCATATTCTACGGTTGCATTTTCTTACAAAGTTCCAATACAATCCATAGATATTAGCCCATTTATGTTAATTTGGGCCGGCTAAGCTAATATTAGCTATTTGGCCATGTGTTTAAGTTTAGGGTTTTGCTAGCTAAGCACAACCTTGCGGGTTATGGTTAAGCCTTATCATTTTTGTAAAAATAACATTAATGAACTCATTATTTTCATATTTATAACTAACGATATGAAACCATATATTATGATGAAGAGCACATACAAACTTGAGGGAGGTTAGAGAGTGACAAGTACCTCATCAGGTGAAATGTAACCATCTTGATTCCGATCAAATACTTTGAAAGCTTCTTTTAGCTCGTCACTCGCATTTTCCTGTTAATTACCAGAAATTAGTGACGATTATTACACAAGCTAGAGTTCATGCTATATGAAACCACAAGTCATTCATATGAACATTTTATTATCTATATTTTTTGTAAATACAAACTGCATTCCATATGTTTGCATGATTTGTATATCTCAAGCGTGTTTCGAGTACTTACTTTAACTCTTTTGGACATGATATTAAGAAAATCATGGAAATCGATAGTGCCTTCTTCATTTGCATCCACTTCGTTCATCATTTCTTTAACCTCTTCATTAGTAGCGTTTTCGTTCAATGTTTGAATCACGCCTATTAAATCCTCTGTACTAATCAATCCTGCAAGTATAGACGCAACATTATTATTATTATTATTATTATTATTATTATTATTATTAACTACAATAAAGTAAACATTTTTACGTAAAGCTATCAATCATCTAACTTAAGTGCATTCTTCATTTGTGTTCGACATTTTCTCTAACACCCTCAAATGTGTAGCTAGTGCGGTACGGACCCTATTACCTCTTGTTTGTTACATGAAACATTATTAGGTGTTAAATATAGTTAGCTAAAAGATAGAAAGTTACCATCAGAATCTTTATCGATCATTGAAAATGCTTGTCGGAACTCGGTAATTTGATCGTCTGTCAATTTTTCGGCCATCTTCAACAACTTATACACTTGTACCTTTGTTGTAAAAATATGAGATATAAAATTTGATTGAGAGAGATATAAGAAGTTTTTAGTTTGATATTATGAAAATATGGAAGCATAAATAACAGGAAACTTGCGTAGAAAATGGGTAAAAGTTCGTAAGTGTCCAAAAGAGAATTCTTTGTTCAATAAATTAGAGGTAAGAGAAGTCGTTTCTTTGAAATTGTAAGAGTTGACTTACACCTTCTTTTGTCAAGAGTCAATGCCTTAAGTTACTTTTGGGAGATTTGTGCTTCTAAAAAAACCTAAAAAAATATATTTAAAACAATAAACATTGTTTAAATTAAACTAAAAATAGTGGTTTTAAATATAAATAGTAACGTGTGCAGTTTGGTGAGTCAACTAAAACTTATGAAGTTGGACCAAGTTTATATATTTGTTTAAGAGTAGGACAATATTCATGCATAACAACGGCAATTTTACAATGTCAAATAATTATGGGGATTGATATTAACACACAATAGTTTGATTCTTAAAGAAGCAGGTGTAGTTGCACCTATAACATGTTATCCGCCCGCCATCTCAGCATATGTCTTATAACATCACTATAACATAAACTGACTCTTTATAAAATTCTTATAACCCCTTCCCTACTCACTCATAAAAAAAAAGCTTCATAACTCTCGCTAACCCAAACGTATTCGGCCCTATAACATAGGTTTGGCATTTGGGCCGGTGCAATTTGGTTATGCCATAAGACCAAAATAATAATAATAATAATAATAATAATAATAAAATACCTATAACAATGCCATATGACACTCCACCACTTGCTCTTACCACATAAAGAAATTACGAAATGTCTAATATACCCTTTTTTGTATTAAGATCAGGGCCGTAGCTATGTTGGAGGTAAGGTGGGTCATGGCCCACCCACAAAGCCCTAATAATTAGCATTTGTGTTGTAGTCCAAAGCCGAATTCACTATCATATATTAACATTTGATCCACCTACAAACTAGATATCTCTATTAGTTCACGTACTTAGTCCATCATCCATCCGTCAATCCATATTCAGTCCTATAGCCAAGAATCTTGGTTCAGAATCATTTTTAGATGATTTTGGTTATGCAAATGAACATGAACCAAAACGTTGAATGAACAAATATGTTGCAAACTTTTTACATAGTTATATATTATACTTCGTAATTTTTTGTTTCCTTTCTAACATGTCGGTTTCTTTTAAAAAATTTTGGCCCCCCTGAAAAGAATTTTTGGCTACGCCGCTGATTAAGATAGCGAATTTTCAAATGTCTTGCTATGTAAAAACCTACTAATCTTTCTCCTTTTCCCTTCCATTTTCACCACCGGAAATAACATAGTCCACCTCTATTGAAAATCAAATATTGAATTTTTGGCTTCAACATTTCAGTTGTTTCATATAGCAATACTCGTTGTTCCAATATATCCGTTTATGTTTGAGCTTTACCTTTAAGATTTCAATTTTAAAATATATTTAAGCATTTTATTTATTGATTGAGTTTCTTGATGTTAGGCGTTATCAAGTTTTAACTTGCTCCATTTCAATCCTATACCAAGCAGTCCCCAACATTCATTGAGTTTTGTCACGAATGCGGTGACTTTGATAGGTGCTAACGTACCTCAATCGAGGTTATTTTTATCGATAAAGATTACAATAAACCAGATATTAAAAATCAGATATTGAATTTTTGGCTTCAAATTTGAGTTGTTTCATATAGCAATACTCGTTGTTCCAATATATCCGTTTATGTTTGAGCTTTACCTTTAAGATTTCAATTTTAAAATTTATTTAAGCATTTTATTTATTGATTGAGTTTCTTGATGTTAGGCGTTATCAAGTTTTAACTTGCTCCATTTCAATCCTATACCAAGCAGTCCCCAACATTCATTGAGTTTTGTCACAGAATACCGGTGACTTTGATAGGTGCTAACGTACCTCAATCGAGGTTATTTTTATCGATAAAGATTACAATAAACCAGATATTAAAAATCAGATATTGAATTTTTGGCTTCAAATTTGAGTTGTTTCATATAGCAATACTCGTTGTTCCAATATATCCGTTTATGTTTGAGCTTTACCTTTAAGATTTCAATTTTAAAATATATTTAAGCATTTTATTTATTGATTGAGTTTCTTGATGTTAGGCGTTATCAAGTTTTAACTTGCTCCATTTCAATCCTATACCAAGCAGTCCCCAACATTCATTGAGTTTTGTCACAGAATACCGGTGACTTTGATAGGTGCTAACGTACCTCAATCGAGGTTATTTTTATCGATAAAGATTACAATAAACCAGATATTAAAAATCAGATATTGAATTTTTGGCTTCAAATTTGAGTTGTTTCATATAGCAATACTCGTTGTTCCAATATATCCGTTTATGTTTGAGCTTTACCTTTAAGATTTCAATTTTAAAATTTATTTAAGCATTTTATTTATTGATTGAGTTTCTTGATGTTAGGCGTTATCGAGTTTTAACTTGCTCCATTTCAATCCTATACCAAGCAGACCCCAACATTCATTGAGTTTTGTCACACAACATAGGTGACTTTGATAGGTGCTAACGTACCTCAATCGAGGTTATTTTTATCGATAAAGATTACAACAAACCCATGACAATCAAACGGGTTCTTTTTGATTTTATCATATAACCGACATGCTCCAATTAGTAGTTTTGTGCCAAGCAAACCTACATATTCTTATGACCTTGGTTTAAAAATGCGTGCATTATTGCGCAAATTGCACGCATCATTGCATTGCCTTTGGAATTTTGCATCATGACACCTAATGCAAGGCCATTCCAGATTGCATTCGCAATTGACCGCAATTTATCGCAATTTTATAATGCAAGCAATAGTTGCAATTAGCGCAATTTGGAATTTAGGGTGATTTACGAAGCCTAACTATTTTAATAAGGACCTTAGTAAATGACGTCAATAAAAATACACATTCGCGACCATAGTTCTTTACCTAAGTCCAAATTACTCTATTTTTATTTCATTTAATCTCCTGGTGGTGCGACTGATTCTACAAAGTGAGTAAATTCTTTAATTTACTTTAATGCATAATCGAATAGTTTTCTTCTTTTTGTTGTGTGATTCAAGTTGTAAAACTCATATGTTCTTCTTTAATTATAATAATCACATATGTTATTTTATTAGGTACAAAGTGAGTTAATTTATTTGATTCAATGCTAGAACTCATATATTGTTCAACTTTGACTAAACTTTATAATACTAACTTTTGCTATTGATTTAATTATGAGTAAATTATGATTCTTTGTTACTGATAAAGCTTGTAGCTTGTAAGTATACTTTTGATATATTTTAACATCATGTCATCATATACTTTTGAATATGTTAGTTATTTATATATAAGTTTGTTGCTTTTACTTGGTACTTGGTAAAAATATAATATTTATAAATATTTTTTTCACCTTTTTAATACTAAATGCATCATGTCTAAATTGCGCTCGCATTCGCATCACGCATTACGCATTGGCCTTTTGGACCTTGAGCGCATAGGATCGCAAAACGCAATTTTAAACCAAGCTTATGACCTTTTCACTTTTAATATCATGTATGATAAAGTCCTTATAAATAAACTGTTTATGTAATCGCAAGTAATTGGAGACATGCTTATGTAACTTTTTTGTTACACAAAATGTCTTTAAATTTAAAACAGGGATTGTTTATGTAGTCAAGAGTAAATCGTAGGGACCTTTTTACAATTTTTCAGATAATACGTTTGTAATTGTAAACAAAAACACCACATGGACTATTTTTGTCTTTTTGTGGCGAATAGCAAACATTTTAACAGATGTTTAATAGGTTTTGTTAACTACAACCTTTTTGGTTGTACTTAAGCTTTCCTTAATTGTAAGAATCAACATTTAATTAATATAAAATATTATATGTTTAACAACATTTTTTATAATTATAATCATTAAATAAGTATAAATATGGAGATAATGAGTTTATTAAATGTTATTTTACAAAAATTATGAGGCGTAAACACAACCCATAAGGTTGTGGTTAATAAAACACATGTTTTATTTATTTGCTTACAAAAAAATTTATTATCTACATAGTATTATCATGATAACAAATTAGCAATATCATATGAACACATTACACTTACTAGACGAGTACACGTGCATAGCAACAAGAATTTATAACGGCAGACAATTGTAGTGAGAAAAGCAAGATTATCGGTTATAAAAGAAAAATAATAAAATTCTAAAATTTTGATGATTAAACACAATTTAAACTGAATAAAAATAGCATTGGTTATGAGCTATTAACGAAAATAATAATAAAAAATTATGATTTTCATATATAGTTTTCTTAATTTTCACTTGGTTTTCATATATAGTTTTTCTTAATTTTTCACTTTAAAAAATCTGGTTTTTCCTTTATATATAGTTATATATGAGTACCCCGTACATAACAACGGAATTTTATAGCAGCAGACAGGGTGACAATTTCTAACCCAACACACAAAGTAACAGGTTCGAGTTAAGTATATAATAGATTCCGCGTCGGTTTGGGTCAACCCAACTAACCTGTATATTAAATAGGTCAGGTTCGGGTTGAGAATAAAATAAGCGGGTAGACCCGCCAACCCGTTTAAGACTTTTTACTTAAATTAAAACCAATTTATATTTAATTATATGGGTTAAATGAGTTAAATGGGCCGACCCGCAAACTTTTTTAACTCATGTAATATGCCTACTTTTGTATATAAAACGAGTTAAGTCAATCCGAAACCCATAAATTAATTAGTTTAAGTTTCAACATTTCCTTTATTAGTTTAGGTTTTCACTATTTCCTTTATTAGTTTAAGTTTTCACATTTACTTTATGATTTAAGCTCATTTAAGGACAAAAGATTATTTACATACCAAGGGATCAATCTCCACCATCTATTTTTATTTGATCTAATGGATGAGATTAATCCCAACAATTTAAAAAACTCACCGTCATCATCTTTTTTCAAATATTAATAACTTTCAAACCATTAATCGTTAATCGAAAAAAAAATATCATTGCGACGAACATTTAATTATCTTTCTATAGATAGGCACTTTGATATACTTTCGACAAATTTTTTTTCGTATTTTTCACATTTTTTTAAAGTTTTTTCGTTTTTTTACGTTACTGAAATTTGCATTAAAAAATCATATATGATTAAACACTAATTTGAATATCACATGTGATATTAGTGCTATATCATATATGATATTATTGTTATATCATATATGATATGTAATATTACATGTGATATTAGTGTAATATCACATATCATATCACATGTGATATGATATCACATATCATATACTACCTCCGTCCCACAATAATTGTCCTATTTTGACTTTTGCAGTCTTTCTTCGTCAACTTTGACTTTAAATATTTGTGTTTGTATTATATAAAACTTGATGAAAATTATACCGAAGAAAAATACATTTAAAACTTAATCCATTCATATATTTTGCATCAAGTATTGTATAACACAAAAAGATATAGTTAAGGTCAAAGTTAGAAAAGAAAGACTTTGAAAAGTCAAATAGGACAATTAATATGGGACGGAGGGAGTATGATTTAACACTAATATCACATGTGATATTCAAATTAGTGTTTAATCATATATGATTTTTTTCATGCAAATTTCAAGTAACGTAAAAAAAAGACAAAAAAAGGAGAAAAAATGATTTTTTTTTCTTTTTTCGAAAGTATATCAAAGTGCCTGTCTATAGAAAGATAATTAAATGCTCTTCGCGACGGTGTAAATATTTTCACTTAACGATTAACGGTTTAAGAGATATTTAAATTATAGAAAATAGGTGAAATAATAAAATGATTTTAATTTCAGCCATTGATTTCTTTTTACATGAATGGTGGAGATGAGTCCCTTCGTATGTAAGGAAAGTTTGATATGTAAAATAACTCTCCTCTTACTTTATTAGTTTAAGTTTTCACTATTTCTTTTATTACTTTAAGTTTTCACATTTCATTTTTCACTTTTTATTTTTATATCATGGGTTGTATAACAATTACGCTTAAGGCACGTTAAACCACATTTATTAAACACAAAATTTACTTTTAAAGTGCAAATTTAAATAATCTCAAAATTTCATTTTATATTAACGTTAAACCTTGCCCATAGGCACCACAATCCCCTTATATCATTAGTATCCCACATAATGATGGCTAGTCAAATATCATTAACGTAGTCAATCGTGGAAGTGACAAACAAAACAAAAATACGACTATGCTAATTAAGGAAAATATTGATAATTTAACCAACAATTGTGCTCATATAATATAGTTGCCAGTTTATTTACAACATTCCCGAACGTTTAAAATAATGAGCAGAAAGAATTTTGCCACAATATTTTGAAAAGCAATCATAAAAAAGATTATTTGACTGTCCATTAGTTGGACAATGATACATTGATGGATGTGTTTTACCAAATCCTTAATCAAAGCTTTGAATAAGTCATGGTCTATTCATATATTAAGTTACAACCATTAATGCTTAAAACACAACTTGTTACAACATTGTCTGCAAGTACACTATCAAAGATTTTATCTTGGTCAAAAGTTTGAAATTTCAGAGTCAATAATACGTGCCCTTTATTTGTGGAAACATGCCTATTCTCCTTTTTATTATGAACCAGTTTTTAAGCCATTTTGTAGGACACACGTTGCTAAGGAAAACTGCATAAGTATGAATATGAACAGCTTATAAGGTTTGGCCCATTTAGCGTCATTAGGGTGCATAGCTCAAGCCCATCAAACAGTCCAGTTGTATTCAGGTTGGTCCAGTTGTATTCAAATAATACCGAGTTCAGCTGTTCAAGTATTGGTTAATGGTTATTGTCTTGACAGAAAGATCAAAGATGTAGCAATTACATTGATCAAAATTTCGAGTACCATGCATCGATAAGAATTTATAACGGAAAATAGTTATAGTTGCGATATTATAGTTAAATAGTATCTGTAACTGTTGCGATATTATAGTTAAATAGTATGTGTAACCAAATGAAGCTTTTGCTACAATTTACCTTGACCTTATCTTGGCAAGAAGCTTTTTCAACAATGATATCAACATTAACTGGGTCACTCATTTTCTATTTATTCAAAAACGCACAATACGAAAAGAGGAAATAATGGTTTAATCATCCAAGTTTTGGTCAACTTATGGTTTAACCTTTTAACATTTTTAGGCCATGATTTAATCCTTAACTTTGTTGACTTGTTGAAATAAGCATTGTAACACACAAACATATGGTATATAAAATTTTGACTTGTTACTTATTTTGAGGCGTTTTTTTTTTTTTCCCTATTTTTTTTTGAACGGCGATTTTATTAAAAAACTAGCAAGAAGCTAGATTAAACTACAATAAGGAAAGGAGTTTTGAGCCAGTCATTCCAACTGAAAGAGGCTTTACATCTAAATTTACACCAATTGAAAGAACAAGAAACTATATCATCAAACAAAGTCGCCTTGAGAGGAACCTTAGAGTCGAAGAGCGTCCTATTACGAAACGACCAAATGGACCACCACATGACAAAAAACACACCTTCTAATATCGGCTTAAGATAAGAAGGAACAATCAAAGCAGAAATCCAAGCGAGCCAGTCATCATACGAAGAGACGTTGCCATAAGAGATATTCCACCAACACACAATCTTATCAATCAACTCTCTAGCCAAGTGACAGTTAAAGAACAGGTGATTAGTAGTCTCGATCCCATTATCGCACAGAGGACACGACAAAGATGCAATATCAATACCACGCCTGGAAATATTAAAACGAGAGGGAAGAGCATTCATCTTAACCTTCCATGCAAAGATATTAATTTTGATAGGCATAATCTTAACCCAACGAGTCACGGTAGAGATAGAAGAGGACCTAGCATCATCAATAACACTCCTCATAGACGCAACGGAATAAACCTGAGAATTATTAAGGGACCAAACAAACCTGTCTGCTTTAGGAAGAAGAGTAACTTCTCCCATGGATTCCAACAGGTTGTCAAGCTGTGTTTGTTCCTCTCCACCCCTGGTTCGACTGATCAATACTAGGGTCTGATAATTTATCTTTAACACAAATATCCTTACGCAGCTCCAAAGCATAAAGTCTCGGGAAGACGTCTTTTAAAGGCCGGCCGTCCTTCCAACAATCATCCCAAAAAACAGTAGCAGATCCATCTCCCACTCGAAGCTTACAGAATTCAGAAAAATCAACGCCTTGCTCTTTGAGGAGACAAGCTTCTTTAACAATAGTAAGCCAACAAGATCGGGTGCCTGTAACAATGTTTCTGCCCACACCACCATCATTACCGTGGATGGCTTTAACGACCCTAACCCAAAGAGAGTTCTTTTCGGTATAAAATCTCCACATCCATTTAAGCATTAAGCCCCTATTGAGGGCATAGAGACTAGCAACACCTAGGCCCCCTTTAGCTTTAGCCGTCAAGACGTTACTCCATCGAACCCACGAAGCCTTTCTACCAGAAATATCAATACCATTGAAAAAACGACTACGGATAGATTCAAGATCTTGAAGCACGCCTATAGGAACACGGTAAATAGACATATGATAAATTGGAAGTGAGCCCAGAACTGATTTAAGCAACGTGAAACGCCCCCCAATGGAGAGAGTTTTCATCTTCCACTTGGATAAACGAGCTTTAACAGAATTAATAACTTCCTTCCAAACGTTAACCCGAGACATAACACCACCTACTAAAGTGCCTAAGTATTTAAAAGGAGTTTGAAGAGTAAGACAACCAAGCTTAGAAGCTGCTTGATTCACCTTAACACTATCCACAAGAACACCCATAATCTTACTTTTGCACATGTTAATTTTGAGCCCCGAAGCACGACGAAAGCAATCCAAAACATTAACAAGAGTGTTAATGTTAGCCTCACTCCAGCTGCCGACAAAAACAGCATCGTCCGCGAAGAACAAATGCGACAGACTAACCATATTATTAATCTTAATACCCGTAAATAGACCAGCATCCACGACTCTTTGAAAAGATAAATGAAGGCTCTCCATGACAAGAATAAACAAAAATGGAGATAAAGGATCACCTTGCTTAAGACCTTTATGAAACTGGAATTCCTCAGTAGGACTGCCATTAATAAGAATAGATCCTCTCGAAGATCTGAGACAACATTGAATCCACTTATTACCAAAACCAAACTTAGACATGATGTCGTCTAAGAAATCCCATCTCACGGAGTCAAAAGCTTTCTCGAAGTCTACTTTAAAGATGACCGCTTGCTTTTTCTTAGAAGAACACCATTGCAAAATCTCATTAATGATTAAAGGGCCATCAAGAATTTGTCTATCCGCAATGAATGCCGATTGAACTTCATTAACAAGATCCCCCAAAACATTGACAAGACGATTAGCCAAAATCTTAGCTATGATCTTATAAAGGCTACCGATGAGGCTGATAGGTCTGAAGTCTTTAACCAAAGACGCATCCGGAAATTTAGGAATCAAAGCGATAAATGAAGAGTTGCAACCTTTAGGAATGTCTCCGTGAGAAAAGAAGTGATTCACAGCCCCATACACATCATCCTCGATAGTAGACCAGAAGTGACGATAAAATTAAAACGAATAACCATCGGGACCAGGAGATTTATCAATCCCACAATCCCAAACCGCACGTTTTAATTCGGTCTTGGAAACATTACACTCCAAACAGTCCACTTGATCAGGAGTAAGAAAGGTCGGAAAATTAAAGTCAATACGAGCACGATGAGCAGAAGGTTTATCAAATCTATGTTTAAAGTGGTTAAGGAATTCAGCCTTGACCAACTTGGGAGAGTCGATCCAGATACCATCCGATAACACGCCACGAATATTAGATTGACTCCTCCTTTTGTTGAGCATACCATGAAAGAAGCGGGTGTTCTCATCACCTTCTATAGACCATTTAATTTTGGCCTTTTGAGCGAGCTCGCTGGCAATAGAATTGTTGACTCTTTGAAGAGAGTTAACAATATCCAAACGCTTAGAAACATTATCCTCGGTACCGTTACCAGAGTCAATCTCAACATCAATTAACTTAAGCTCCGCGTTAAACCTAGCAAGGTCTGATTTCATATTGCTTTTGTTCCCCAAATTCCAAACTCTAATTTTGGATTTCAAGAATCTTAATTTCATCATAAGATTTCGCATACCGTTAGCATTGTCAACAGGGGCTGATCTCCAAACTTCTTCGACCATTTGATTAAAATCAGTAGCTTCCACCCAGTGATTAAAGAAACGAAAAGGAGTTGGTCCATAATCATGAGAAGATTCGCGAAGCAAAATAGGGCGATGGTCCGATAAATATCTGTCCAAAGTGATGGCGCTGATACAAGGAAAAGAGTTCACAATGTTTTCAGAAACAAAAAATCGGTCTAATTTGCTCATCTTAGAAGCCGATTTATGGCACCATGTAAACGCACTACCTCCTAACGGAACTTCCTCCACGCCCGCGTTAGTAATGAAAGAATTAAACAAACCTGCACCGTGCGCATTAAAAACAGAACCAAATCTATCATTCTTATTTCTAACCTCATTAAAGTCTCCCATCATTATAACTCCTCCATCCCAAGAATTAAGAACAGCAGCTAAGTAATCCCAAAGCTGTTTTTTATCACGCAAATCATGAGGAGCATACACCACAACCAGAAGGGTTTTCATCTTGGCTTTAAGCCATTCACCTCGGACAATAACAAAGAAGTCTGACACTGTGTGATTAATTTTGCGAAAAGAATTGGGATCCCATGTACATAGAATACCACCTGAGTTACCTACCGAGTCACTGTGAACAAAGTCGAACGCATAGTTACCCCAACAGGATTTAACACAAAAAAGCTCCATGCTCTCCATCTTCGTCTCTTGAAGAGCTAACACATTGATTTTATTGCTGATACATAACTCCTTAACCCAGTTTTTTTTGGCCCTCTGGGCGAGACCTTGAACATTAAGAGACAAAATATTCATTTAAGAATCTCATTGGCTCCTTGAGATTCAATAATCCCTGTGATATCGTTTATGCAACCCTCCATATTGTACCCCATAGTATGGCCCATTTTGACCACTTCCTCCATAACATTTAAAATAGAACCTCCTGAACGAGGAATTTCCGAACTTTTAAATCGACCAGAAGTGGACGACTCAGAAACTTGCTCCCCAGGACCTTCCTTGTCAGTCTCGCCTGTCTGAGGTAAAGCCTCAGTTGCAACATTAAGATTAAACCCATCAGAGTTAATATCATAAGAACCCTCAGGAGGAGTGAAGCCCGGAGGGTGCTTAGGACTATCTTCACCCGAAACATTACCTTTCTCTTTGTTGAGGTTCCTCTCCAATAACGAATAGATATTGAAGGGATCCTCTGAATGCTTCTCCTGCTGTTGCAAAGCTTCCACCTCATCTTCCACATCACTAGTAACATGACCAATACCCTCGTCATTGTTTCCTTCTTCTCCAAAAGTAAAATCATCATCCAGTGACTCATCATCATTAGAGTCTTCCATGAACTTGGGCACCCAACCAGGAACCTCTTTAGCTCGAATCCAATATACTTTACCACGAAATATGATTTTCAGTACCTCATAAATGATAGAGATATTCTTAGTGGAGATACACAGTCTTTTAGAATGGAAGCACGCATTATCTTGGTCATCAACATCAAGTAAATCACCCCATTTAGAAGCAATCTTCTTGAATGTATTATCCGACCATAATATAAGAGGAACTCCTTCAACCTCCACCCAAACAATTCTATTATCAATATGAAAATCATACGATGCTTGACGAATCTCAGAGAACCAAGAGTTGACCCCCACACTAACAAAGAAAGAGTCTTTAGTTTTAACAGAATCGAATTCCACCATGATCCACAATTCTCCCATGTAACGTATATGAAGATCAGGGAAGCCCTCATTAGCAAGAGCATTTTTAATGTTAGCAAGAGAATCAAAAACTTTAACTCTCCCTACCAAAGCATTAGACAGGTCCCGTTTAAATATGCACTCATCTCCAAGGACCATGGCAGGCTCTTCATTATTCTCATACGAAATGGGGAAGCCTTTCAAAACATTAGCAAAAGATTTGCCAACAGTGAATTTCCCACCATGTACCCTTGAAGCATCATCATTAACATTATTAGTCGCCGTATCTATGTTACGAGGACAGTTACCCTTCGTGGACGCACGTTGGTAACGAGCAATATTGGCATGTAATTTAAGACGACCGATCCATATCGTACAAATGTTATTCACCAAACGTTCAATATTAAAAACGTTAATGAAGCGGACAAATCCAAATCGCTTACCTTCTTTTGTTTTTTTCAGAGGAATGAAGGAATCCACAACATGTCCATATTGATTACATGAATGGAACAGATCTTTGGCCTTACATGAATCAGGGAAATTGGTAACGAAAATAGATGTGGAAATCTTTGAAACGTCATCTTCCTTAGATCTGAATGCCATAGAACCTTTCTTATAGCCTCTCCTCGGCACCTCCTGCCATTCGTCGAATCCCATGACGAGTCGAGCACAGATAAATGGATTGAAGGGATCTTAACAATTTTACCCTCCTTTAGATCTAATCGCTTCTTTCCGAAAATTCGTCGAGCCACATAAAAAATTGTAAATGACACTCGAATCTGATTGGTAACAATCAAATGAACATCCGATTACGAGTTTTTATGCAGCGAATGGACATCGACAAAGAATTGAGGAACGATTAGAGAAAAGGAGGAGGAAAAGGGAAAAAAAACGGGGAGGGGAAGGCGTTTGAACCCGCCGGAAAAAAACGCCGGTGAAAACGCCGGGGTAAAATAAAACTTTTTCCCTATTATCTTTATTAAATCTCCTTTTAAATATATATAAAGTATGAAATTATACTCAGAATTATTTACAGCTACATTGTCACGACCCTTCTATAACCCAACTCTTTTTTTGTTGAAACCGAAACCTTATGAACCTTATTCGATCATGTACAACTTATACCAGTAAGTTGAAGGTTCGTTTGTTGCTGGTATCTAACTAAAATTGTAAGTACTAAGTAGAGTTAATTACATAAATCGTCCTTGTGGTTTGGTCAAAGTTACGGATTTTGTCCCTATATTTTTTTTTTAGCTTGTTTCGTCCCTGTGGTTTACAAATCTTACGGATCTTGTCCCTGATATGACCCGGTCCCAAAAAAGGACCTCCCTTGCAAATCTCTCTAACGTGAAGGCTAACGATCGTTATACAAACCACATTGACGATTTATGTAATTTACTCTTTAATTTTTTTTTTCTTTTTAGTTTTATTATTCAAATTTTTTTTAATTTTATTACGATTAAATTTTTAATAAAAAAACTTTTTTAAAAAAAAATTAATTTTAATTTTATTATAATAAATTAAAAAAAAAACAAAATTTAATTTTATTATATATATATTTTTTAAAAACTGTTTTTTCTATAAAAAAATTAATTTTATTAAAAACTGTTGTATTTTTTCGACATTCTCATTTTATTTTATTTCTCTTTTGATATTGTACATATCTTAAGACGTCATGGCATACTTGAAATGAAGAAATAAGCTCGCCTTTTTTGTTGGTGAGAATGTTTTCGCTTTGGACTTTAATCAAGGTTTTTTTAAAGTTTTCTCATGAAACAAATGTTCTCGTAAATCAACTTTTCTTTGATTACTGTTCGGTTCTATCATGGTTTGGCGGCTTGGAATGATGGATTTGAAGGCTTTTTGATGTTCTACCTCTTGATTGATTTCTTTTGTTTTGTGTTTCTTGCAATTTCCGGTTTTGTTTTGGAACCTTTTTGTTAATAAAATCTTAGCCTTTCGAAAAAATAATAATAACATTACCAAAGTACTTGTAAAATTTACGAGAACATTTGTTTCATGAGAAAACTTAAAAAAAAACCTTGATTAAAGTCCAAACTGAAAACATTCTCACCACTAAAGAGAAAGCAAGCTTATTTCTTCAGTTTCAAGTATGTCATGACGTCTTAAGATATGTACAATATCAAAAGAGAAATAAAATAAAATGAGAATGTCGAAAAAATACCACAGTTTTTAATAAAATTAATTTTTTAAAAGAAAAAACAGTTTTTTTTTTTTAAATATATAATAAAATTAAAATTTGTTTTTTAATTTATTATAATAAAATTAAAATTAAATTTAAAATTTTTTTTTATTAAAAAATTTAATCGTAATAAAATTAGAAAAATTTTGAATAATAAAACTAAAAAGAAAAAACTTATTTTTTAAAGAGTAAATTACATAAATCGTCCATGTGGTTTGTATAACGATCGTTAGCCCTCACGTTAGAGAGATTTGCAAGGGAGGTCCTTTTTGGGACCTACGGTTGATCAGACAAGATCCGTAAGATTTGTAAAACCTCGGGACCTAAACGCTAAAAAAGTATAAGGACAAGATCCGTAACGTTGACCAAACCACAAGGACGATTTATGTAATTAACTCTTGTAAGTATTACACTCTATTAGTCTATTACTCGCAATACTTACTTTGTGTTTTGGCATGTTGTAAAATTATATTAATACGTAGATTGTTTGAACTAAGCTAACGATTCACTGAATGATTTTATTCATTCATAATGACATTATCTTTAAAGGGAATCAAGTTGCTTAGTAAGAATTCATGGAGAGAAAAGGAAAACAGGAAACGAAAAAGAGTTGTTATAAAAGTATAATCATAAAAAAGACTATATATGAGTAAAGGGACAAAAGGAAAACAAAGTTCAGGGATTAACATTTTAGAGTAGGGTGAGCAAATGGACCGAGAATTGAACTGGAATCAAGAACTAAACTGGAACCGACCCAACCCGAACCGCATTTTAGAACCGCGGTCCGGTTCTCGGTTCTTAGATATTTCAAATTTCGGTTCTTGGTTCGGTCTGGTCCGGAACCGCAGGTATCGGTTCCGGAACCGAAGAACCGCCCAAATTCTTATTTATGTTTTCCAATGCCAAAATGCATTACCAATATAGCTAGAGTTTTGGTTTTGGTTGAATTAATTCGTAAAACGTATAATGCTATGATATCAATACACAACTATAATGAACCATGTTAAACAATTAAATTTCATTTATAAATTAATCTGGAAAATATACCATTGTTTTGGCAAACAATTTATAAGATACAAACAGAGTTTCGAAACACTGCTCATCGTTTACAAATTACAACTCATTATGTAAATTTGGCTCAACACTTGATCAGCATCTAGTAAACTTCATATCAATTACAAGTGAAAAGATAAAAAATAGAAGGCACTGACAAACCATGGAAACTTAGTATTTAAAAAATCCATGTGATTATGGTAATTTATCATATTATGTCAAGCTTTTTTATTTGATACTTTCTCTCAATCTTTACTTTCGTTTAATATTATTTACGCTTTAGATTTAAATGAGTGCAAACATAAAAAAAAAAAAAAAAAAAAAAAAAAAAAAGTTGTTGAATTTTCGCGTACATTTTAAAAAATTTCAGTTCTAATCGGGTAGAACCGAAATAACCGAACCGGACCCGAGAACCGAACCGGAACCAAAACACCCTCTTCGGTCCGGTTCTCGGTTCCTAATATATGTATTTTGTGATTCTCGGTTCTCTCGGTTCCGGGTCGGTTCTTTGTAGTTCCGGAACCGCGCTCACCCTATTTTAGAGTACTACATTGTAATGTTTGATAGCATGTTAGAATGGCCATTTCAACAAGTCAATAAAAGTTAAAGATTAAATATAATGCATTTAGGACATACATTAAATAGCAAGACTTAAAATTCAGACTTTATAACTTACTTATTATGGAAATATAATGTCTCTTGCTAAATTAATACATACACATGCTAGCTTAAAAGTTAAGCCAATACTTATAACATTAGTAGTCATTGAATACAAAATTTAAAGTCCCTCCAATATTTTTAAAACCCACTTTTATGACTTTAAAAGCCATGCTTTAACAGACCATTAAATGTATTGATAAGTACAAAACGGATATAAAAACCACAAATACACACACACACAAAAGACCAATCATATCTTACGCTCTCTCTCAAAAACGTAAATTGCCACTCTTGTGCTAAATAGCAACCGGCGTCACTTCAACCAACCGCACCACGCTAACGGCATAAAATGATCATCATCCCTTGACATTGTCTAATGGCCTTCGCCACAAAACTTTTAGTATAATCGAAAAACATTACACGCTAAAAAATTTAGTTTCAGAGTACTCGCCGCCAAAACGCGCGGGGTACCCTGCTAGTTACTTAAAAAAGTTAAAAGGTTAGATCATAAGTTGACCAAAACTTAGAGGTTTATATCATTATTTAACCTAAGAAAAATGATAAATAAAAAGATTTTATGTATTATTAGCATGATATTCGTGCGTTACGAAGACGTGTATCTTGTAATAAAATATTTTGCGATATGTTTTTTATTTTATGTTTGCCATTACAATAACATTATAAATTGCGAGCATATTTTTTTATATTAAGTTTAAGTAATATTAAATTAATTCATATAAAATTGTAGAGTACTCGACGATGTCGATTCAACAAAAAGACAAGACAAACATAAACATTTGGTCCCTAAACTTGTCAAAAAACATCACCAGGGGACAAAAGTTGAGATTATCATCGTCAGGAGTCCAAACCTTGGGATTTTGAGGCTAAAGTGGTCCCTTGACCCATAATGCTCAAATCAACCCCGTTACTTTATGTTTGATTTTGTTTTGGGCATAACGGTCATTTCATATATTTGGATTATTAGTCGTATAAATCTTCTCCTCTACTTTTCTTCCAAGTTCATATAAACCTCATCACACTTTCATTCAATCGATTCACACCATTAATCATAAAATCATAATTATTAGTTATTATTTCAATTAAAATTGTACTCGATCATCATTTGCTAGGGTTTCGATTTCTGATCATCATCTCCAAGTTAGGTGATTATAAGCTCATTACGCGTTTTATGATTAGGTGGTTATAAGCTCATTAAGCGATTTTACAATTAGGTGACACGTAAATGTGGATATATTTGGATTTGAAGGATTAAGCGGGTACCCGGTGACTATTGATCATATCGTACTTGTTTCATGAAATAGGTACACATACTTGTCTGTTGGGTAGTTTTTTTACAAATCCTAAATAAATATTGTCGTAGCTAATTTAATATATTTCTAGAATTTGGCTTTTTCAAATTCTTGTGTTCTTGTAATTATAGTATCTGAGACCATTGTTATGTCTGAAACATCCAAGAGACTGCCAACTCAGCTTACCCAAAATCCAAAATTTAAGCGGTATGGTTCTTGTTGATGTACCCTGTATGAGCTCATGCTGCATCATGTTGTTCATAAGTAATATCTTAATTTTCAATTAATGTCCCATGTAGTTGGTTTTTTTATGTATTTTTTTTTTAATTTTTTTTTATGCATATTTGTGTTTGAAACTTGTTTGGAATAGCATGAAAATTTTGGTATCAATAAAAGGTTAAAACTGCAATTTTGTTTGTTCTTGTTGGTTATTGTGATTTCTGATTTACTCTCCAAAAACCTTGAGTGATTGAACATAAATAAAGTAACAAGTTGAATAGTCGACCCCTAACTATAATTAACGTGATTCAGATATAATCTTGATGGCATGTGTGTTTTATATGTAGTTATGGTACGTACGTGGGAGCCGCTACGCTTTTCGTGGAATCTGGGCATACTTCATTGTATGATTAAGATTGTGATAGATTAAAATGCTCCAATTTGGCGGCATTGTTTGTTTGAACGTGTAAATGATGTGCAAATTGACTTGTATCGGTAATTCTTGTTATTAAAACAACTTTGTGTTTTGTGTTTTACCTTGTGGGTTGAGTTGTGTGATCTCGCTATTGGTTTTGCCTCCGTGACTTCTTAATAGATTGTAATAAATCATGTTAGAAGGTAAAGAACAAAATATGTGAGTCATAAAAAACAATTATCTTTCTTTATATATGCCCATATTTTATATAGTCGGTACTTGATAGCGGCAATGTAAAGAGCAATTTAAAGCTTGGATGATTTCTTGTATCTCCCGCTTGGACATATCTTAATAGTGTGATCACATCGCTAAATATTTCAAGAACACTGATGCCTCTAGTACGACTCGAGTAAGGTCTATTGGAAAATTCTTTTAATGATTCATCATTATTATTTTTATCCTTTTGTTTCTAATACCATATTAAATAAAGATATGGATCTAAGTCCTTTTTTATTCAACTATTTTGTTTCTCGTTATTAGTGATTGAGCATGATTACCAAATCTTCTGACATATCTGGAGAGATTCGCCGCCAGCCACTAAAACATCTCACAACCCTACGAGGGCCCCAACAAGATTAAACTCCAAAATAAATTGAATGAACAAATTTCTATCTTGACTAAAAGAATAACTCACAAACTTTGCAACACTTCCTAAAACAACCCTTATGACTCGCCACCACATGCTAAGTTCACCACGTAAATGCACTACATTCAAGACACTTATCTGGTATCTCAAGTCTAAGAATAACTATTCATGATTTACTTAATAACAATATCCAAAAGTAAAATCATGTGGTTGGGATAAGTTCGATATTCAATTCATTGAATATCATCTGAAATTGGTATGCAACACATTAATATACATTTAAGTATATTCTACCAAATCACTTAGATTCGTCTTAGTTTAATGATACGCGTACAACGCGCGTTCGGGGTAAAAGGAACTTCCTTTTCGTAGAGCAATTTTTTCAACACCCTGTGCAAAGGAACCTAATCGTCAGAAATGTAGTACTGTGTAAGCTTCCTGAATTGATATCGCCTTCAGTGGGAATAGGAATGCTAGTGAGAAATTACTACGCTTAAGGTCACTGGGCCGAGAAGATTATTTTTTATCTTTTTATGTTTTTTAGAAAATTGAAAGGTAAATGTAATCTCGTGGTTTGATTGGGGTTGGTATTTCTACCGATAATTTACTTATCTAATTATCTAAACCAAGGAGAGTGTAGTCTATGTCTATTGTTGTGTTCTCTTATGATGATTAAAAATGTGTTTACTTAGATGTTATTACTCCCTATGTATCTCCTATTGATGGTTGAATTGTCACGTCCTTATTTTTAACGCGTTGTGTTTCTAAGGTCGTAGGGTATGCGTTTATCCCTAACTCTTTTGTAGAAAACTAGAAGGGGGGTTGAATAGTTTACCGATTAAAAACTTTGTTTTGAAACTTATTGAAAGATCAATTGATATTGGTCTTAAGTATGTTAATGAAATATGCAAGCAATATGTAATAAGTAAATAAGGAAAGAAATGATCAAACCACAACAAGTTGTTTATAGTGGTTCGCACCTACAAGGACTCTTTTTCCTTGCCCTACTCCACTCCCCGAGTCTCACACTCGAGTGTTTAACTTCACTAGTCAACAAGCTCCTTTCACCGGCGGAGAAAACCTTTACACTTTGCTTACACTATTTCCAACACTAAGCTAGATGTCGAGTTCTTTCCAAGGGTACAACTACTCCCACACACAATGTATTTTGAGGACTAAAATACTAACCACTCACACTCACAAGATTATGATGGTTTGATACAACAATGAAGTATGGATCAACACTAGATCATACAACACTAAACAAACAAGACTTCCAACTTCTCGCTTGAAGCTTGAATGTGACTTGATCTTCTTTGCTACAAAAGAGATCACTAATATGATATGAAACTGAGTTAGAAAGGTTAGAGAAGATATGTATGCGAGTATGTTAGAAAGGGATGAGAAACTACTTGGCTTGGCATTGCTATTTATAGCCAAATGGACAGGGGAGTTATTGTCCACGACGGCGGACCCCTTAAAAGGGTTCCGCCCGCTGTACCAATTTTGTACCGCCGGTCTGTACCAAGATATCAAATCTTAGCTAAAGTCAACTCTATCTAAGTGAGATTGTGCAAGATATGAAGAGTACAAATCTTCACAAAATATCTAATGGAATCTTCCAATGATTTCCATGATGTAATACATGATGTCAAATGTTGTATTACTATTTATAGAAATATGCAAATGCTTAAGTAGTGTTTGGTTTTAAGAACCTAACACATTCTACAAACTACTATCATACATAATGATTAGAGTCATATCAAGATGTTACTAATCATAAATGTAAATGCTTGAATGATGAATATATTGTTTGAGAAAGCTTGTTTTAATATCTAATAAACTTGACAAGCTTTAAGCTTTTATAAATTAAATTTACTTTTGTCGTTAACAAAACTTAGGCAAAGATCAAAAATATAAATAACGCTTAATGACGATATTTGTATTAACAATCTCCCCTTTTTGTTGAGGACAAAATATAAATTTTATTTTTATAAAAGAAACAAAGTTTGTACAAGAGTTATAAAAATATTAGTTTTAGAACTTGAAAAGGAAATGATAATGCAGGTGTATGAAATTTGACTTTTTATGAAAGTCAAAGAATTCACTAGTTGATGCATGATGTTGACTTTTTCAGAAAGTCAAAGTATGCGCGATTTGACTTTTAAAAAGTCAAATATAAATAATTTCAAAGTTCTATATTTTCTCCCCCTTTTTGTCTCAACAAAAGAAGAGGCTATCTTGGAATGTAATGAGCCCGAGCTATTATCTCCCCCTTGTTCAAAGCTTCCCCTAAATTGGGTGCTTTAATGGGAAGATACATGGATTGTGAAAATAAAGCTACAAAAAAATGTTAGTAATAATGATCATTCACAAGCATTTCCAAACACTATGTAATGACACCAACAATATAATAAACAACATTCATTAGTTAAAATTTTTCATGAGTAAAGATCATGAAAAGAGAACACAATGATGTGTTTTAAGTACAAGAAATAAAAATTATCCTAAGAAAGTAAATAAAAGAAAGACTATTCTAAAACCATCCTAAAGTGATGGTGGATGGGAAAGAGCGCTGAGACGCCAAGGATGTGGTTGAGGATGAACCTCATTTCTTCTTGGACCATGTCCGCTCCGTTCCGCAGTTTGGCCCGGTTGCTCACAAGTTGAGCAACCATGCCTTGGAGGGTAGAAAGTTTGGGGAGGTTGTGGTGGTGGAATGGTGGATGTGTTGGTGGTGTTGGGAATGTTTGGAGTGGTCATGATGGATGCAAGCAAAGCATTTTGCATTTGCATTGTCTCACTTAAGTGAGAATCCACCATGCCTTTGAATTGGTGGAGGTTGTGGAGTTCGGCTTGAATCTCCTCTCTAGTGGGATTGTCATCCCACATGCACTCGGAATGTCCTCAATGAGGGACATTGATGATGGAAGTGGATGATTCCCGTATAAAGGACCATGAATGTCCTTGTGAATGGGGTGGAAAAGGAGAGGTTTTGGCCCTAATGGGGCGTTTGGGTCAATGGATGACCGAGGTGACTCATGAGCGATTCGCTCAATTGTGCCAAAGGATGGCAATGGTGGTGGATGACTTGGCCTAGGAGGCAAGTCTTCCAAGTCCTCTAGGAAAGGATTTGGTGATGTTGGTGGAGTTGAAAATAACTCCATGGGAGTGAGAGTTGGAGACCTTGGTGAAGGTGGTGAGGGTGTTTTGGATGTTTGGATGGGTGCCGTTGGAGGTGAAGTTGGTGTTTTTGTTGGTGGTGGAGTGGTGATCACAATGTGTGATGAAGTGGGTGTAGCTAAGGTAAGATTTGTATCATCTCTAATGGGAGATGAGATTGTGAGTGGTGAAGATTCGAATGATGAGCTAAGATGAACAAAACAACAAGGCCTTACGCTAATTCTAGCGGTTTTCTTGCAAGGTTTTGGTGATGATTTAGTCATTTTGACTTGGTTTTGATTTGCTAGATGTTAGTGAGAATGAAGAAGGTGTGAGGATGATCATGGTAAAGCCTTTCAATTTATAGAGGTAAGAAATTGTTGAGAAATGGTTTGATTTGATGTTGAACCATTGAAGAGATGAGGTTCCTAATGATTTGGAAGTGGGTTGAATGCTAGTCATATCACCCAAGTCAATCCATACAAAGAAGATGGAGTGAAGAAGAAAAGATATGCAATAAATGTGTTCTAGTGAGTGGAATTTCCTAATATTCAGATTACCCACGGATTTGAAGGTACCAAAATTTGGTTCCTTCCTTTATGCCAAAGGGCTCCTTGGGTGGATTTTTCAAATTTTTGAATTTTGTTGGGAAATGGATTTCTTATACACCTTAGTGAATAATACTAGTTCTAATAACAATATAAACTAGTTAAGATTGATTTATAAGTGATGGAAGATAATTTGGAATCACGAAAGAGTCGAAATTCAGAAAATTACCCGGAGGATCCACGCACCAAAATCATACACCGACGGTACCCAAAAGGGTGCCGCCCGGTCCGCCTATCACAGTATGGCGGTACCAACTATATAAAGGACGGTACCAAAATTATGGTGCCGTCCGATCCGTGGAGTCTTGCGAAATATGGACAGAGTTCGTTTTTAGGTGTCGGGAAATTTCCGAACCTGAAATTTTTCTCAAAAGCTGTTATACTAAACATTTCTAGTTAGGAAAAGTAAATAATACATATGTAAACATAGAGGAGCATAGATTTTGAGCAAGGCTTATTGATTTTCACAATATAGTGAAAATGGGTAAAATTTGATAGCATACTTGTGCTATCCCCCGGCATGAGATTGTTAGCATACACCATTGTTTCAAGTTATATTATCATCCTACATAATAAAACAACTAAATAGTATCAAACATTAACGATAATGCATTGTTCCAAACACTCCTTAAAGTACCCTTATTTGTCCAATTTCTTGTAAATCTTGTTCATCATCCTACCAAGGCACTTGAACATTCCCTTAGTTTGCTTGAATTCACGATTCATTCTCAATCTCGAGAAGAGATGCGTAATACTCATGAGGTGGAAGATGAGAGCTTGGAAGACCATCCTGGGAGCTATTTGATGATGATGATGAAGGAGTTGGAGGTTTAGCTCTCTTGCCTTTAGTCTTAGCAACTCGAGCATCACTCAAAGGTACAAAGATGTGAGGGATGAGTTCATAGTGAAGGTGCATCCCTTTGGGGGTTGGTGGAATTGGAGCGAAGTTTCTATAGAGACGGGTGAGAAGCATCCCGTATGGAAGAGCAACGGATCCTTGAGTTGGAATATCAATCATTCTCCTAGCTATGTAGTAGGCTAAATTGAATGGTTGTCGGGTGGACAAGTTGTAGAGCATGTGGCAAAGACAAGCGCTTATGTGATCCCTATTTTCTATGGTGCTAATGACGTTGGCTCTAAGTAGTTCCTCCCATTTCTTAAATTCGGGCTTAAGTTCATTTAGCTCCATTCCATATGGATCTCGGTTTACCTCTTTTCCCTTTCGGGTAACTCGGGTTGTATCACTTTTTGGGTTAAAAGGTGTTCACGGATGACATCCTTATCGCCAAACGGGTTATGTAGGAAGAGAGCGGTCATTTATTGCATCAAGAGCCGTGAGTGACCACTTATCCGTATAGACACAAGTTCCTCGGTTGGGAATTCCTAACACTTGAGCAAAGTTGCTTAAGGTGATGGTGTAGTCATTTTGGTTGATTCTAAACCTAAGACAAAATTCATCATCGTCTTCATCACTAAAGCCGGTCACACTAGCATAGAATTCTAACACAAACCTAGGACAAATTGGTTCATCGATGTCAAGAAGACAATCGAATTGAATGGCGGCTAGTTCTTCACTAAGATTGGTATTTTCAAGGAAGGATGAGTGAATGGTTCTACCCTCATGGAAATACCTTGATTCTAGACCCTTAAATATTTCTACTTGTTCCTTGGTAAGTCCTTTGGTTTTGTGGTGTTTGGGAATGTAGTTAAGGGTGTCTTTGTGATCATAGAATCTTGCGGCTACCATGGTTATTCCTAAGGACAAGAATTAATATGTTAAAAAAATGAAAATAAATTTTAACGTTTTTGATTCTAGTGTGTGCCTATATGAAAACAATTTGGAGTTGCGGTTATCTCAACTCATTTTATGCACAAAATGGTTTTAGTGGGGTGTTTGGCAAATACCATGAGATAACCCAAATGCTCCTAATTCAATGTGGCTACATTTGAATATACCCGGAGTGCATATTAGTTATGTAATACCTTTAGTATTCAAGAGCATGCAAGTGATGAAAATTTTAACGTTTCTATTTGTATTAGCAATGAAAAAGATGTTTTCCTACAAGTGAGAAGCTTTTCAAAACTTTTGACATGGGGTGTTTGGTTATTTGAATAAGGCCTTATATTTATTATCTATCAATTAGTGGGAAACATGATTTGTTTATGCAATATGATAATGTAGTACCTAATTTGAATGACTAGTTATGCAATTTGCCAATTGAATTCATATTTGGTATAAAAGCATACATAAAACCCCATGTAATGATTTGTGATAGTTTTGTGCATAAATAAGAATCCTAGACTCGGAATTAAGAGATGAAATGTAGTTAGGATACTTACAATGATGTTATCTTCTGTGATTAGTGAGTGGGAAGATGACAATAATGAGCTTGGTTTAAGTTTTACACGTTTTGGTAAAGTGGGTTGTGAGGAAGAGGATGTTATGTATATAGCGCTTTTGCTTCAGAGACACCACGGACCGCACGGCACCAAATATTTGGTTCCGTCCGTGTTGTCGCAGTGCCGTGGCTACGAGTAGCGTATACAAGGCAAATTTGTTTTGGTTTGACTATTCTAATGTTTTAGGCTATGTTTATCCTACATGTTTGGTTCCATTAACCCTAAACCAAGTCTAAGAAGATTAAAAGGTTCTCGCTTAAGAGGTTTAGTAAAGATGTCGGCAATGTTGTCTTCGGAGGATACTTTCTCGATTGAAATGTTTCCTTTTTGAACATTGTCGCTAAGAAAGTGATGACGGATTTCAATGTGCTTTGTACGAGCATGTTGAACGGGATTCTTGTTGAGATCGATGGCTCCTTTGTTGTCGCAAAGTATCACAATGTCGTTGAGATGAATTCCGTAGTCTACGAGAGCTTGCTTCATCCAAAGAGCTTGTTGACATGCTTTTCCTACCGAGACGATTCGCTTCAGAGTAGAGATGGCTAAAACCGTTTGCTTCTTTGCAAACCATGAGGTGAGACAATGTCCAACAAAAGTGCAAATACCACTTGTACTTTTCTATCGACATAGTCACCGGCATGATCCGAATCGGCATACACTATGGTTTCTATACCCGTTCCTTTGGGATACCATAATCCTAAACACGTTGTTCCCTTAATATATCTAAAAATCCTTTTTAATGCTTCTAAGTGTGATGCCTTTGGGTTTTCTTGAAAGCGAGCACATAGACAAACACTAAACATAATGTCGGGTCTACTAGCCGTAAGATAGAGTAGGCTACCAATCATTCCTCTATATTTAGTGTTATCTACGGATTCACCTTCTTCGTCCTTGGTGAGTTTAGTGTCCGAGGACATGGGTGTTTTAGTTGGTTTGGAATCTTCAAGACCAAATTTCTTAAGCATGTCTTTTATATATTTAGATTGGTTAAAGAAAATACCATCTTCTAGTTGTTTAATTTGAAGTCCTAGAAAGAAGTTTAACTCACCCATCATACTCATTTCAAACTCGTCATGCATGATTTTAGAGAAATCATTACATAGTTCTTGACAAGTTGATCCGAATATAATGTCATCAACGTATATTTGAACAATAATAATTTGTGATTCCTTTTTCTTAGTAAAAAGAGTATTATCTACTAATCCCATAGTATATTTGTTATCAATAAGAAAAGTCTTAAGACGGTCGTACCAAGCTTTAGGTGCTTGTTTAAGGCCATATAATGCTTTCTTGAGTTTGAAGACATGATGTGGTTTCTCAAAGTCGGTAAAACCGAGAGGTTGAGCAACATACACTTCTTCGTTAATAAACCCATTAAGGAAAGCACTTTTAACATCCATTTGAAATAATTTAAAGTCATAAGCACATGCATAAGCAAGTAATATTCTAATAGATTCAAGTCTAGCTACCGTTGCATAAGTTTCATCATAGTCAATTCCTTCTTGTTGATTATAACCTTGTGCAACAAGCCTAGCTTTGTTTCTAGATACTACACCATTTTCATCCATTTTGTTTCGAAAGACCCATTTTGTTCCAATTATAGTTTGATCTTTGGGTTTTGGAACTAGTTTCCAAACATCATTTCTAACGAATTGGTTTAATTCTTCTTGCATGGCAATTACCCATGATTCATCTTTTATTGCTTCATTTATGGTTTTTGGTTCAATGGTGGATACAAAACAAAAATGATTACTTTGATTTTGAGCTTGTGACCTTAAGGTTCTTTGATTAAGTTGTCCTATGACCTTTTCTAATGGATGACTTTTAGATTCTTTGATGTTGACAATTTCCTTATTTAATGGTTCATCTTCCTTGTTATTATTAATTTGACTTTCTATTATTTGACTTTCAACTAAGTCATCATCTACCAAAGGTGATGTCTTAGAGGGAGGTGGACTTTCACAAATGTTATGTTCAACATTCCTCGACTATCATTGTTTCTTTATTAAGGACAATGTAAGCTTTACTAGTTTGAGAGTAACCAAGAAATACACCTTCATAAGACTTTGGGTCAAACTTGGTGAGATAATCCTTAGTATTAAGAATAAAACATTTACAACCAAAGACTTAAAATATCCTAATGTTGGCTTTTTACCTTTATAAAGTTCATATGGTGTTTTGTTTAGAAAGGACGTATTAGTACTCTATTTAAAATATATGTAGAAGTGTCAACGGCGTTACACCAAAACTTTTGAGGAATGTTTTGTTCATTAAGCATTGTTCTACTCATTTCTTGAATTGTTCTATTTTTACGTTCTACTACTCCATTTGATTGAGGTGTTCGTGGAGCGGAAAAGTTATGTGTTATACCATTTGTATCACAAAAGTTTCCAAATTGAGTTTCGTTGTCAAATTCACGACCATGATCCGTTCGGATCGACACAATTTTGACACCTAGAAGATTTTGAATTTTCTTGCTAAGTATTTCAAATTTATCAAAAGCTTCATTTTGGTTTTCAAAAATAACGTCCAAGTAAACCTTGAGTAATCATCTACTATGACCAAAGTGTATAAGTTGCCTCCATAGCTTCTTATAGCGGATGGTCCAAACAAGTCCATATGTAATAATTCTAGACACTTAGATGTGGACACCATATTTTTAGATTTGTGACTACTATGTGTTTGTTTACCAATTTTGCAAGCGCCGCAAAAGTGTTGGTCATATTTTAGTTTTGGTAAATTCCTAACCAACTCTTTTGAAGATAGGTTTTGTATAAGTCTCATATTAGCGTGACCTAAGCGTCTATGCCAAAGAGATGAGCTATCGTCTAATGTTGTTAGGCAAAGTTTGTCATTATATGTTTTATCTATTTTCATGACGTATATGTTATTTTTCCTAACTCCTTTAGCTATGGTGATACCATCTTTTAGTATTTTACTACCATTTTCATCAAATAGTACTTTATACTTTTTATCACATAGTTGGCTAATACTAAGTAGATTAAATCCTAACCTATCCACATGAGCAACATTTTCAATAGTTAGAGAGTTATGAGCAATCGTACCTTTGCCAATGATTTTGCTTTTGAGATTGCTACCAAAGGTGACATTACCTCCGTCATACTCTTGGTATGATGAGAAGAGACTTTGTTGCCCGTCATGTGTCGTGAGCATCCACTATCTTTTATCCATTCATCAGGTTCCAATCCAACTTTCAAGCATACCTAAGAAGCAAATAACTCAAACATTTGGTCCCCAATATCTCATGGGTCCGTTTGGGTTAAACATACCATTTATTTGATTCATGTATGGAAATGATGGGTAAGGGTTCCATGGCATGTAATCTGGAGTTTGATATGGTCTAGGAAAGTTTTGATTCCAACCGTTGTGTTGGTAGTTAGGTTGAACGTTGTGGTTGCTCTTAGGAAAGGGCGCTTTGTGTTAGAATTTTAGAAAATTCATTGTGAAGTGTTTTTCATCTAATATTATTTAGCATAAGTTAGCTTGTAGACATATCACTGGTTAGTTAACATATTTAATTGTTTTATTAGTTAGTTATTAGTCTAGTTTAGCATAGTGCACCAAGTGGAGGAAGGATCTGCCGGGTTTTACCCACTCAGATCCCCTGATCCACGTTTTATAGGAGGTCGTTATGTTCAGAATATAAATACCCCTTCCATTCATGGAAGGGGTGGTGCTTTTCAATCTAATATTCTACATTTTGTGAAGTAACTCTCTACCAAGAAAACACCCAACTCTCTAACTTTCTCTATCTAATGGCAAACATGTATTTTGATCTCCCAAGACCACCCGAATCATCAAACACATAAATATTGGATCCTAACAATTGGTATCAGAGCCAGGTTATGTTGTTCTTGATGATTCATACGGTTTTTGAGTGGTTTTTTGATGCATGTTGTACACGTCTTATATGTGGTTTGTGATGTTTGGCTATGGTTTTTGTTGGTGTTTATCTCGTATGGTTTTTTTTAAAGCTGATTTGAATATGGGTTTTCATGGGTTGATAAAACTGTTCTATTAAAATGATTTCTTGTCTTAAAAGGTTTTATAATTAAATGAGATCATTTGCTCTTTACATGTAATCTTGGTTTTGATATGGTTTCTTAATCGCATATGGCTTTTTTAAAGTTCTTGGTAGAGACACGGTCATGTTTCTTGGTAGAGACTTGTCCTCATTTATGTCCGCATTCAAAATTCAAATTGAATGGTCAAACATAGTCATATGGTCGATTTTCAAGTCCAAAACAATGGTCAAATGGTCAAATAAAAGTGTATCCTTCATATACGATTCTCTCTGGGTTTGGGTTTGTTTTTCTCGGTTTGTATATTTGGCATTCTTGGTGGCGACTTGGTGAAGTTTGTTATCTCATTTTGGTAGCGAAGTTGTTAACCATTTTCTTGCTAGCTTACTTATATTTATAAGTTAGCGATTTGTGCGTTGAAAGATGTAGCGACTTGTGGTTATTTGACTATTGAGTCAAATAAAAGTTCAGCGACTAGACTCTAGCGAGTTAGACCTAGCGACTTGTCTTTTACAAGTCAGTAGCAACTTGTGCTAGCGAATAATTGGGTTAAAGACTGGGTTAGCGACTTTGGTGCAACTTATGGTCTAGCAACTTGACTTTTGACTACGGCTTAAAGAACAGACAGAAAAGATGAAGAAGAATCAACCATGCAACACCATGACAACATAACAACATACCATATACCAACTACTCGAACCTCAGGTATCACATCATCAGTCCATGGCAACAAAAAGGAGAAGTAAAAGAAAAGCTTAACAGATCCGAAAAATCTAATCCTAATCTAGACTCATCAAGGTTCTCTCCCCAACTCTCATCATACCTAACATCAAACCTTTCGAAAAACAGAAAACTCAGTCTACAAATTTAATTCATTCGACAACATACGAATCACTATCTACAATACATCATTCCTTCCTATACCAAGATGTTTCATCCTCATCCATCTCACTTTTGGAGTCTATGCTTCAGACTATCCGAAACTGTAAAAGAAGTTTCTCTAACATGGTGGTTAGAAACCTTCTTTTTGCTTCATTGATTGACTCTAAGACTTAACAAGACTCATTACAAACAAAAGTTAATAGATCTCAGTTTCCTTGTTGTTTCGTGATACTCAAAGATATCATCATGACCACGAGGGTCTAAACAAGCGAAAGTGATCACATCATTGATCAATTATTGTTGAAGGTTTTACTTCAATTTATTTACGAATCTCTGAAGGGAAAAACAATAACAATTATTGTTATATTCCTCCCTTATGTTCGATTGGTATTAAGTAACTAATGCACACAAAATAAATTGAAACCTACCCGTAATCTCATTGAATGATCTTGATAACGAAATTAAAACCTTTGCTCAAGCCATCCCTGTGGCGAGCAAGCTGGTTCACGGATTGTGATTAAGTAGTGACGGTCAAATTGTTTGAGAAGTGGCAGATGGATAATTGTTGGAAAGAGTTAAGGATTCATGAGATTAGGATATTGTGAAGAGGGAGGCGTTGTAATTATGTGAAGTTTTAGGGTTTGGATTTTTTGACTGCACAAATATGTGAGACTATTAGGGTTGAGTAATGTGTGTATTGTGTGAGTTAAATACCCGAATTATTAGGGTAACATAGGGGAGTTGGATCAGGTTGTTCTTGGACTCCATGAACGGATTAATCGTGTAAATGGGCCTAGTTTGTTTATTATTGATTCACATTGGTTTCGTTTGGACTTCTTGGTTGTGCTCAATTGTGATACGTATCACATTTAAAATGATACTTTTCACATTTTGTTCAATGAGAAGACTCAACTTGTGAAGATTATGTGCTTAATTTTACAAGAATTCACGTTTAACATTAAGTGATTTGAATTGAATTGATTTTCACATTGGCCTGAACGGATCTAATGTTAATTTGATAAGTGAAATTTGTTCAAATGAGCCGACCTTTATGATTATACTTGGATGATGAACTGATGGGCTTCTTAATATTGGGTGATACACATGAGATTTGGACTTTATGAATAGTGATAATGAGATTTGATGGTGAGATTCGTAGTGAGATTGATACTTTGGTTTTTACATTCTCACTGAGAATAATATGTCACGGCTTGAATTGATGGTCCAACAAAGTTGACTACGGGGTTGTTTGTATGGTATTTCTTATTTGGATTTGAAGTGTGGTTTTTCGGGCGCGTTTACTTATTTCGTCTTCATTCTTTCTACCATTCCGCGAAGATTACTTGTTTGGGCTTTTATAGAGGGTGATAAAGACTTGGCTAGTTAGTTACGGTTGTGATTATTTCTCGATTAACCCACACAAATGTAGCTATCACTTCCTGTCTCACGCTTATTGAGAATATGTCAAGAGGTTTTGTACATTGGGTACACCGTTTCTTTTTCACGAGGATTAGTACAAGTTTAAGTAACAAATCTAGATTTTCACTTCATGATCAAGTTTGACATATCGGGTTTACTTCACCAAGTGGTTACAAGTAATGTACGAGAATCACGTGAATGATGTGTTTACCAAAGTGTTTATTGGATGATTGATGATGTTGTTGATGTTGATAATGAACCTTGATGAACCACCGTGCATGTTCTCCTAAAACAGATATTTACTTAAACCAAAGTTGTCATTACACATTCAAGCTGACATTGTTTACGGTTTTGTCTTGATCTTGTAAAATCCCGCGAAAGAACCTATTTCTCGGTTAAATCATAGACTTGTAAAATCAAAGATTGGCCAATGGAAACATCCTGGAATTAGTAAAGTGCATTTCCGGATCTATCTTACGGTTTATTCTTGGTTTTGTAAAATCTCGCGAAAGAATCTATTTTTCGGTTTAAACCATAGAGTTGTAAAATCCCGTAATGATGGAACCATCCGAGAAAAGGAAAGTGTATTTCGATCTTATCTCGATGCTTCCGGTGCTAACGATTTCGCTTCGAAGAAGGGATAAAAGAGTGTATTTCATGAATTGGATGTGTGTTTGGATTATCGTCATGGCGGGTTATTACATGGTTTCTGGGTGATGCTTTTAACCATGGTCGGGGTGAAGACCATTATCATAGTTCACTTATAATGTCGAAGGAGGCTAGATTTGAAATTTTAACCAAGAAGATGTGACAAATCCAAGGCGTTAATTCATATATTTATTTGAGGTTGAAGTGAAATATCACTGGCAAGTGTACTTAGTATCTGAAGGTATCAGGGATGGTTGGATGAAGATTCTTCATGATCCTTGTTCGAGCTATTATCATAAACTAAGACTTGGAAATCTAGTTATTGTTGGGTGTCTTTTACCTTTTCTTTTACCACTGGGGGGAATTGGGCTCATACCACCACAAAATAACTATCACTTTAAGGAGTTACGTTGTAGTGCTCAGTGTCACATTCAATTGTGGATTTTCAAGAGGTAATGTCACGCCTATTACTTGATGGTTGGTTGGTTGGTTGAAGAGTATAGAGTACATAGAGATTCAATGGAGCATGAATTCTCGGTACCGCTCTTTGTTACATATGTGCAAGTTTAAGTCACGAGTTCGAAGTTAGTTTACTTGTGGTCAAATTCATCATATTGGTTTTCTCCATCACCGTCACTACAAAGAGCCTATCTTGAATGATAATGGGGTTGATTACATGTTTTGCCAAGAGAGCGAAAAAGAGAGATTATGACGCTTGAACACAACAGCTCAAGCCTCGCTCCTCAATGAAAAGAAAAAGTGTACGTGTCGGTCGCTTTTATCTTCTCAAGAAGAGAAATCTTCTTATTATGACCATTCTCATCAACATGCTTCATACTTTTTCCATGCGCTCATCAAGTGAACCGGGCTACAGCAATCATTGTTTTCTCATTCCACTTGCTCGATTATAATGAAGATGGCATACATCATGTGCTTATTTTTATGGAGAGAAGTGTGAATAGAACATTCGGATGATTTTCACTTATTTAATCAAGAATGGCAACTCAGTATGCAATTCTTGAGGGATAAGAAGTGTGAAATTTACCGCATGGTTGATTATTAGTTGAGAATTTAAATGGTCATACGGCTCTAAACTCATGTAAGAACCGAGCTTCTTCTTATCTGGTAATCTTCACATGGAGTTTCTTCTAAAGAGCCGCTTGTTGACATCTTCACAAGCCGATATGAGTTTATTGACAAAGTGCTTCCGTTAATGCTTCACGTAATATCACATCAACATGATGATTCGAACAACCTTCTCGTTTTGTTTGATGTGATTGTTTGCTTGGTATTACCATTTCGGGTGTTCGTTTAGGCCTGATTCTTTGATTTCCTTGATGAACATCTTTTGCTCTTGTTTGATTGGGAGGGATTTTAGTTAACGGGATTTGCAAGATGTAAGTTGATTGGGATGCTTTTTGGTGATGTTCTTGTTTTGGTGAGTTGAAGATGTTAACTATCTATTCCCCAACTGAACAATCTTGAAGAAGGTCGAAATTGTCTACCACGTTTCTACATTTTCGCTACATGTTAGAAGACTAAAGACGAAGTTGATTTAACGATCTAAAGACTTCTTCTAATCTGGGCATTTATCAAACATTTTTAGGTTTAGGGAGAGCACTAATTAGGAGAAAGTTATAAGTCAGATTCAATTCCCAATTAGACTTGCTCATATTCTTTAGCAAAGTGACTACCGAGACGTTGATATTGACTATTGTTGGACATTTGACACAAGGTGATTACTTCCGAGTTAATCATTTATCACTTATTTGAGATTGAAGTTGACTTTCACAAAGGCGTGTTCTTATTTGATAACTTCCTCGGGCTTAAGAATTTGAGTCAAGACTTGGCTTATCTAGTTACGTTCAAAGAGGTGGATGGTTGAAGACGGTTAACTATCACTATTAGGAGTTACTTTGTTTTACTCGTGTCACACGCATATGACTAAAGGATAAAAGCAAGAGGTGTTAATGTCTCATACTTTGTTTGGGTAGTGAGTACTTAGAGATTTACTTGAAGCATAAATTCTCTACACCGTTCTTCCATCATTAGGTGCAAGCTTAAGATACAAATGTGGGGAAGTTGACTTTAGTTTCAAGTATGGTATAGCGGGTTTTCTTCTTCACACTTCAATTTGTCTACGTATGGTTGATATAAATAGTCGAGAGAGTCTTGACAAGTTGATTCTCACAAGAGTTCAAGTGATCTTCTCAACAAATTTCTAGTATATGGACTTATAAAGAGTTGTTTGATTCGAAGTGTCAAAACCAAAGAAGGAGTAAGGAGATAAGCACCTAAACGCGAGTAAACTTGATTTAACTTAATACTTCTAAGTAATTGAAGATACCCCAGGAAGACAAATGTTATTACCGCAGAGAAACTAAAGGTTTGACTCATGACGAGTAAACTTGATGAACTTAATTCTTCTAAGTGATTGAAGATATCCCGGGAAAACAAATGTCATGACCGCAGAGAAACTCAAGGTTTTACTCATCAAAGCGTTTAGTGTTATTATTTCATCTACGTGGGGGAAGTGATGTTAGAGAAAGTTTCTGAAGATAAAAGAGGTACACAAGTGCGTGATGATCTCGATGGTATCACAATCATCATAGGAGAGTGAATTATGTACATTGGAGGCGCTCAGCTGTTTCACTTGAGGGCTTAATCAGTGATTCAGAGATATAATCACTTATTTTGGAGTTGACATCCGCAGAGATTGTCATCCAAGAGAGATAATGTCGATGACTTAGGCCAACTTCTTCAATGTTTTCGCTTATTCATTCCTTATGTATTGGTATACTTCGGATACTTGAGCTTCATACACGATCATTTGGGAAGAAAAATGTGAACATGGGGAGGTGTTTTCATTCCCCTCATGAAGTGTATTCGGGAGAGTTCTTGAGCATTATACTAAGAGACTGACCGTATTTTCATCTTTTCAACTACATGGGGAATTGTTCTCTTGACACCTTTTTGGAATGGATAACGCTTGGACTTCATGGAAAGGAAATTTGAGAAGATTATTTATGAGTGGGATGATACGTTGCTGTTCTTCTTGTTGATGATATAACCCCGAATGGAGATCCTCGATTATCGTTCTTAAATGGAGCAGCGGGATTTATGATAATGGTGTGCTTTCTTGTGCACCTGGCTAAAGCAAGCTTGAAATAGAGCTTCAAATATGCTCATCTTAAGGATTTTCGGTTTGGGGGGAAGCTGCCAGAGTCTCACTTTCAGATGGTTCAATTTCTCAATTCAGGAGCATCGAAAGCTTTGGTGGTGAATGTTTAAGAGATGATGACTTCCATCTTCTACAACGGGGATGTTCGATATCCTTATCTCGGTACTCGTATCATCATCTTCTTTTACTATATCATCTTCTCTATCCTTGTATATATTTATTCAAAAAAATCAAAATAGAAAAATAGAAAACCTCAAAAAGAAAATAGAAAAATATAAAACCTTCAAAAATCCATAAAAATCAGAAAATTTCAAAAATACCAAAAATATGTTTTCTAAAGACATGTCTTCTGGTATCGATAACATCTGCGGTCTTAGAAATGTCATTCAATAATGGCACGGAATCATAGATGAAGTTCGGCGAGGTGTAAATATTCTTTTCTAAACATGTCTCAAAATGGCTTACAGCTTATTTCAGATCAGAACAGGGCTTCAAATAATGGCTTGCGATTATTTCAGATCAGAACCCGTATAAAACTATAGTTTGCTATTATTTGATAGCAACCCGCCAAGAAAGGAAAGTGTTGCTTAAACAATTTTTCAAAATATTTCGCACTTATCCTAAAACAAGTTGAGGAAAGTATGTCAAGGAGTTGCTCCTACACAAATGTTTTTCCGCCTAAAATTCTTCAGAAAAATATTTGTTGTTTTAAAAAATGGTGGAAAATGAGTTGCTTGAAAATCTATCATTCGAGTTTTTGTAAAATTGAAAACTCAATCAATGACTTAGCATGCTTTTAACTTTTCATAAAATGAGTCATGGATTGAGGGGGATAATGTTTTCAAATCTACATCATCTAACGGGCTTTCTTAATTATCCTAATATGCTTAATTAAAAATGATGTTAACCTATGTTGAAGGACTAGGTGCCTAGGATATGATTGCTAGGATTAGATGATTAGAGTTTGATGAACACATTATTTCCATACATTTATATGATCTGATTGATATGTTGAATTGACTTTTATTAGTCGATTGTTGTTTGGGTGATGTCGACCACCATATATCTGTATGTGTGTTCACTAACGTATGCATGTATATTGGATATAAGAATGTTCCCTATCCGATCCCACAAATGAAGATGATTGGATGCCAAAGAAAAGGTAACTATCTTGGGTTGACAAATGAAGAAACGCTTAATCGACTTCTATGGAGAGTTGGCATAAATGCAACGTAAGAGGTCTCCTGCATCGTAGATGGTTTTCTAAGTGATTGAAGAAACGAGGCTTAATTTGACCTCGCTTGGCATTCAAATGCAACGTAAGAAGTTAAGTCTCACTGCATCTGCATCTAAGGCGGTTTTTCTTCCAAGCCGTACAGCAACAACATAAGCTTCTCAACCACCTAACGTATCTTTGTGCGGGATACCATTTTTAAACAATTTTGAATAATTTGATTAAATTGTTTTGAAAATGGAAAATATTGTTTGAAAATAAATTGGACTAAATTTTGAAAATCACCGGACTTCATGTTATCAAAACCTAAGTCACTCAATTATTGACTTCTCGTCATGGATTGAGGGGGGGAGTGATTTAAAATAAAATATTTTCAAACGATGTTTCTTCACAAAAGTTCCGCTTTGTACGATAATAAGTGGTGATCTAAAGATTTAATGTTATGTCATGGTATGATTTTTCTTTTGAATCAAGGTCTTTCAAAATGAAATTTTTTATGTTCTTGTTTGATTGTGAAATTGTTTTGTTTTACTTAAAAGATCTCTTAAAACTATCATACCTGACACTAACAATCTTTAATGTCTTAAAATGGTCCTTATCATCATCTTTCAAAATTAAATCAATCCACGTCTTTCCCCAAATTTTTCTAAATGATTTAAATCAATTGGGATCACAAATCTCAAATGGTTTGATATTTTTGACGGGGTAGATCATGATTTAAATCTCAAATCTGTTTTAAATAGAATTGGTTTTAGTCCTTTAAAGGCACTCCTTCCTCCATGTGCCAAACGATTTCATACACAATGCACATGTTGAGGAGGAGGATTTATCCAAAAACATGATGAGTATTTAAACCAGGCCACATATTCTCCCATATCTTCTAAACCTTATTAAATCACTTGGGATCCAAAATCTCAAAGGGTTTGATATTTTTGATCGGGGGAGAATTTGTGATTTAATTATGAAATTTGATAAAAGGTGATCGTTTTGATTCAATTGTGCAGCTGCTTCTCATATGTGCTAAGCGCCAGATCTCGAAGCATATATTGAGGGGGAGCATTTTAAAAAGAAAAGAAACTATCAAGGTGCAAATGCTTTTATGTTTTAACATAAAGTACCTTGATTGAGTTTTAAATGTTTTCTTAATGGATTTTGTGATCGTGGTTGTGCTTCAATAGAACTCTTGCCTCTATGTGATAAAATGATTTCAAATATCCTATGCACATATTGAGGGGGAGAATTTTACCATGAAATTCAAATGGCTTTTTCTAAAGTGATCAAGAAATTATTTCAAAGAAATTATTTCAAAGAACTCTTGCCTCCATGTGCCAAACAATTTTAAATTATATGCACATGTTGAGGGGGAGCATTTCTAAAATGATCAAAACTATTAAGGTACAAAATGCTTTGATCTCGTATCACAAGTACCTTGATTGTTTTTTCAAATGATTTTTCGATTGGTTTCATGAAGGAAAGAACAATACCAAAAAACCGACCATTTTACTTTATGCATGGAGTTATAAGGATGGCGAGGTTAGGTATTTGTTCCCACGATCCGCCAGGAGGGATCTACCCAGGGACAATCCACTAGATAGTGTAGAGTCCTTAGGTATATTGAAAAAGGAGAAAAGTGAGGAATGGGAAGAGTCTTGATGAGACCGAGCTAGTACTGGAATAAACCCAACAAGGTTCTAGTTATGAAGTCTCGGTAAGCAATGAAGGGGTTGAAGAATGAAAAAGAAATGAATGAGAAAAGGGTGAAAAGAAATAGCCTCCATCAATTCAACCTTAGGCGTAAAACCGGGTTCAATTCATATGCTACTTGGTGGTTACTAAGGTAACCGGTATTGAAGACAAGACATCATGGACCCGGATGCACTGCACTAAACTTCCCAAGCTACTCAAGTTCCTCTTTAAAGGGCTTGTTTCATTCTCACTGGGAACCTACATTATCTATCGACTTTCTCTTATAGATTGTTGATATTGAAGAAGGAGACCCTCTCCCTAGTCTCCCAAGACAGAACCAAATATGCACAATCGAGTCTAGAGCCAAGAGATCATCCACAATATCTCGTTAGGACACTAAATTCTTGAAGACTTGCTTTTCACACAATGTGGAAAGTAAGTATATATTAAGAGTCCCACGATTATCCTTGTGGTATTGCGTAACATCCGAGTGGTATGTAAAGTATTCACGATGAAGATGGAAATCCTTCTAGAGCCAACATCAAACAAGCTCTTGGTGGGTGACATATGAAATCTTGCAAAAGATCAAGCTTGTGACAACTGGATAGAAACGATGGGGAGATTCATTCTTGAATCAACCTTGGTCCAGGAATGGAATTGACGAATAATTTTGGAAAAACCGTTCGATGTGCAAATCTTCTTTTCTCTAGCACATCAATGTATTCATTTCAAATTCAAAAGTATATCGATTGAAAAATACTTTTAGAAAAACCGCTCGATGTGCGAATCTCTTCTTTTCGCTAGCACGTCGAATGTGTACTCATTCTCTAATACAAAAAGTATTTTGATTGAAAATTGATCTTTCTCATAAAACCTTCGTCGTATTGCAAAACTCTTCTTCAAGCAATACGCGATTGTTTTCAAATCATTTTTCATCAATCGATGAATCTCAATTTGTCGGTTCACTCACTCCGGTTGTCTTTGAGACGTTCGTTTGAGAACAAAGAAACAGTAAATTGTTGAAACCTCGCCAAGGAGATTCTTAGGAATCCTACACGATCAGTGCTTTGTATCGATCAACGGGAACCGTGGGCCGTGTACCTCAATTCAACGAAAGTGGTCAAAGACATTTCGCGGTGTTTTATTGCTAAATGTTGTTCGGTACATTTGGACGGTTGCACCGATCGTGTCGAATTGAGGTCAATCCAAAGCATGTTCACAACAACCACACTTAATTGAAGAAATCATGACTGGTGCATATCTACATAACTCGGTTTTGATATTTTTTATACTATGCTTCAAGCTTCTGCCTATTTTGCAAATATCATGAACCAAAGAAGGCTTCCGCTACTCGATGGAAAGATGTCATGATTCAAAAGTGTGAGCATGTCAGTCCAAATGTCACAACTTCACATGAAGGCAACACTACTATGGATGATCCAGAGATTTCATGGGTCGATGATCTCAAAGAATGCTCGAAGATCATCAAAGATGTGGATTAGTTAAAGGCCTCCACTAAAAGTACAAATCAATGCGGACTTTGAAGAATCGCTACAAAAGCACAAAGATTGTTGAAATGAAGAATTGAAGTCTACGAGCTCAAGAACAAAGACAAGGATAGAATGCTAGGATTCGAAATGTATAACATGGGGTGACCTCCCTTAGGGGGAGATTGTTAGGAATTAGAAAATTCCATAGTGAAGTGTCGGTCACCCCTAATATTATCTAGCATAAGTTAGCTCGTAGACATATCGTTAGTTACGTTATTTACTGTTTTATTAGTTAGTTATTAGCCTAGTTTAGCGTAGTGCAACACCGTGGAGGAAGGACGGTCTTTACCCATCACCGATCCACGTATAGGAGGTCGTTAAGTTTGTAACTATAAATACCCCTTCCATCCATGGAAGGGGTGGTGCTTTTCAATCTAATATTCTACATTTTGTGAAGTAACTCTCTACCAAGAAAACACCCAACTCTCTAACTTTCTCTCTCTAATGGCAAACATGTATTTTGATCTCCCAAGACCACCCGAATCATCAAACACATAAATATTGGATCCTAACAGTTTGGCAAAAGAAGTTTTATATCGTTGTTGAGTAGTTTTTGATCTAAATTCATTTTTAACAAGTCCTACTCCTGATATAATGGCTGGTTTTAGTTTAACATTATCATTGGTTTTCTTTGTTACTTTAACAAATTGATGCGGTCCGTATTGCGAACATTCTTTTCACTGGTACCATGGTACCATTTTGACAACGGACCCAGGAACCCTTATTTTGGTTCCGTCTGGTCCGTCGGCTGTACAGCCAGCGGTTTTGACAGGATGTATGTTCATCTTTTTCGTCCGTTTGTTTTGATTCTTTGGAATTAATACTTCATTAAAACCTAGCCCATTCATGTCTCCCGGTGTTTTATGGATTTTAACTATTTCATCGGCAAAGGCGATGTTTTTGTTAAACCGTTTAAACTTAGAATTATTTTCTATTAAAACTTCTTGTGTGAGCTTTAGTTTTTCTATTTCAAGATTAAGCTCTTGACATGATTTACAATCATCGTCATTTGCTTTTCCTTTTCTAGTCGTTTTGCTTTTTCTTTTAACTCATATACCTCATTTTCCATAAACTCCTTTTTGGTTTTTAGAAATTTATTTTAGTTATGATTTTTAGACTTAGCTCACACAATTGATTATATTGTTTTTGCAAAGTGTCATCATCTATAGAAGAATAAGAAGAGCCGGAAAGTACCTCATTTGACTCATGTGCCATTAGAGCGATCTCTTCCTTGCTTGATTCTTCATCGTCTTCACTATCACTCCAAGCACCACTTACAAAAAGCTCGTTGAGTTTTGCTTTTAGGTGGCTTGGGACATTCTCCTATGAGATGACTTGCATCACCACATCTAAAACACTTTCTTTCACCTTTAATCTTCTTATCATCCCGATCTTTCGAATGGCTTCTTTTCATCTTGAGGTTGTCTTACGAACTTTCCTCTTCTTCTAAAGAACTTCTTGAAATCTCTAACTACCATGGCATATTCCTCATCTTCACTATCGGAACAAGATTCACCATCATCGCTTGATTCCTCCTTTGCTTTAAGAGCAACGGATTTGATCTTCTCCTTTCTTCCTTTGATGATCTCCGAATCTTTCTCCATTATCATTTCGTGAACTTTGAGGTTGCCAATTAGCTCGTCTAGTGACATTATTGAGAGATCTTTTGATTCTTCAATAGCGTTCACTTTAGCTCTCCATTTGGGATGGAGTGCTCTAAGAAATTTACTGACAAAGTTCTTACTACGAAAAGATTCATCAAGTGCTTTAAGTGATGTAATGATAGTGTTAAAAGCGAGCAAAGCCACAATCAATGGTTTCATCTTCAGGGATAACAAATTGCTCATATTGTTGAACAAGAAGATCAATTTTGTTATCCTTGACTTGTGAATTACCTTGATGTGTAACAATTAAAGATTCCCAAATATCTTTGGCGGTTTCACACATAAAAATTCTTTCATATTCTTTTCTAGGTAAAGCATTATAAAGCATCATTTTAGCTTCATTATTTTTAGCAACTAATTTCTTTTGTTCATCAACGGAAATATCCTTTGTTGTAGAACTAAAATCTCCTTTAACAATAATAAACCAAAGATCTATATCTTTTGATTTTACATATGTTTCAAAACGGTTTTTCCAATAGATAAATCCATTGGTTTCAAAGAGTGGTGGTCTTTGCATAGATTGCCCTTCTTTAAAGTTTTGTAGAATCCATGGATCGCTTCAAGTTTATAAAATACAAGTTATTTTAGAAATTCTTGAGCAACGAATGGCTCGTACCAATTGTAGAAAACTAGAAGGGGGTTGAATAGTTTACCAATTAAAAACTTTGTTTTGACACTTATTGAAAGATCAATTGATATTGATCTTAAGTATGTTAATGAAATATGCAAGCAATATGTAATAAGTAAATAAGGAAAGAAATGATCAAACCACAACAAGTTTTTTATAGTGGTTCGGCCTACAAGGACTCTTTTTCCTTGCCCTACTCCACTCCCAGTCTCACTCGAGAGTTCAAATTCACTAGTCAACAAGCTCCTTTCACCGGCGGAGAAAACCTTTACACTTTGCTTACACTATTTCCGACACTAAGCTAGATGTCGAGTTCTTTCCAAGGGTACAACTACTCCCACACACAATGTATTTTGAGGACTAAAATACTAACCACTCACACTCACAAGATTATGATGGTTTGATACAACAATGAAGTATGGATCAACACTAGATCATACAACACTAAACAAACAAGACTTCCAACTTCTTGTTGAAGCTTGAATATGACTTGATCTTCTTTGCTACAAAAGAGATCACTAATATGATATGAGACTGAGTTAGAAAGATTAGAGAGAAGATATGTATGAGAGTATGTTAGAAAGGGATGAGAAACTACTTGGCTTGGCATTGCTATTTATAGCCAAATGGACAGAGGCGTCCTGACGGCGGACCCCTTTAAAAGATTCCGCCTGCGGTACCATTTTGGTACGCCAGAAACTGGCGATCGGCTTCCGAGCAAGATATCAAATCTTGCCTAAAGTCAACTCTATCTAAGTGAGATTGTGCAAGATATGAGGAGTACAAATCTTCAAAAAATATCTAATGGAATCTACTAATGATTTCCATGATGTAATACATGATTCCAAATGTTGTATTACAATTTATAGAAATATGCAAATGCTTAAGTAGTGTTTGGTTTTAAGAACCTAACACATTCTACAAACTACTATCATACATAATGATTAGAGTCATATCAAGATGTTACTAATCATAAATGTAAATGCTTGAATGATGAATATATTGTTTGAGAAAGCTTGTTTTAATATCGAATAAACTTGACAAGCTTTGAGCTTTTATAAATTAAATTTACTTTTGTCGTTAACAAAACTTAGGCAAAGAGCAAAAATATAAATAACGTTTAATGACGATATTTGTATTAACATCTTTGAAGCTACCTAAGGTTAATGACTACGAAATCTCTAGGATTCATAAACTTAATACTAAGGTTATCTTTGGATATTTAGCCTACAATTCCACTAGTAACTATAAGCTAAGTTTCAACAAAGACTAATCAAGCATTAATAACACAACGAATGACCTATCGCAATACTAGGTCAATCACAATTAAGATAAGAGACAACCAATCAATATTCAATTACTAGGTTTCATATTATCTAAGCAAACACACAAGTAAATTAGCCAGACATGGAGAACATGCAAGAATACACACAAACAATTGAAGACCTGATTGAATCAATGAAGTAAAACACTTATCTTGTTGTAAAATAGGGTATGGAACCCTAAGATACTTAAGATGCCTTGGTTCGGTTTAGGTTTTACTCCACAAAACTACCTTTCTAAAACTCAAAAATTCGATTCTATATATAGTGTTACAAAATGCGGAGTCACTCTTTAATTGTGATGCCGCGGTCGCCGCCATTAGGGTTTCGTCTTGGCGACGTTAACTCGCTGACAAGGCCACCTTATGCTCGTGGACGCCGTCGGCTTTAACCTACGCCCGGATCCAAATCTAGGCGTGACGCCCGAGTTGCGACGCCTACTCTTTTAAACCGATGCCGTCACTTGTAAATTAGCAATTTGGCTACTTAGTAAACGGCGCCGCACTAACGATGGTAGCCGCCCCTTTCAATTCCAGCAGTTTGAGTGTCTCGATTCTTGACTTTGGCCATTTTCTTCATATATTCGCCACTTTTCGTCCGAAAGTAAGTGTCATTCCAGCAATTTGCCTTCAAGAGACCTAAAAAGTGAAAAGTAACGAAATTAAGTAGTAACGGATACAAAAGTGATCAATTAAGAGCTTAAATGACCCCTCAAAAGTGTACATTTTAAATCCTTATCATTTAATGATACTCTCATATCATTAATTGGCAACGAACGACTTAGAATAACTAAGTTATTTACGGATTAAACATGCAAATATAGGATACAATATATTATAAAATCAAACATACCAAGTATTTGATTTATTATAATAATTGTTTAACATCAATTATCCAAATACTATATTAATTAATGCATGAAAATTCTAGTTGATGAATTATGCCTCAAGTAAATGAGTGGAAACAAGCAACCTTACTAAGCTAAGAAAGGTGTTTGTTGAGTAAGGCCGACTTTCTTCCAATGCTTGAGCGCTTCTTTCTCATATCGATCATTCAATATCCTTGACTTTTCAATAAGGGGCGCGTTAGCTAGGCCGTTTTCTTGCAGAATCATACATGTTGACAAGGCATAAATCAACCAACTTGATCTATCGTAATTTTATAATTCAGTGGTCACAAAATCACATTTTCCAACCACATACTCTAGAAAGAAACGTTCTGGTACTCAAGCGTCAGCATTCAATGGAAAGATACCATTTGCTCAAAGGGCAAAGAGTTCTTGCATATATCAGACTCGTACAATATCATCGAAAGATGTTGTGATGAATAATGATCGTGTATATCTCTGGAAGGGGTTCAAAGGAGGAACAGAAGGGCATAACATCACCAATTTCATCTGATGGATTGGATTCAAATGCAAGTCTTGAAGAAAACGGTTCTGAAATTGTAGTTGATGCAAGTCTTGAAGAAAACGGTTTTGAAGTTGTAGCTGGTGAGTCTGATACCAAGAGTGTTGACGAAGTCAATTCTGGGCAATCTGGTTATCAAGTTATAGAGCATGAGTATGCCATGGAATGTTATAGGGGAGACACGCAGTTAAGTAAATGGCTGGAATTCCAAAATAAAGTTGTCATTTTCAAGAACAAAAGAAAGCCAAGTAGAAAGCGTGCTATCACAGTTACCACCGAAGTTCCCGGATGAATCGACAAGCAATGCGCCTCGGTCTCCGCATTGAGATAGATAAAAGCTCAAGATTTGCCAAAATGCTGATTTCAAAAATTCTCGTGGAAAGTTCTCTAAGAAACGTTCAGGAAAACTCTGATCGATTCGTGAATTGTAGAAGAGGATTTCTCTGTCCCTTTTCTTTTTTCGTGCGAATTCAAGCGTTTCACGTTGGATTGCAAGTTCTTCTCTTTTCAATACCGCTGCCTCCCATGAGCCCCTTCTTTGATTTCCAATTGTCAGGTCTTCAACTGTATATAAGATTCCTGTTGTTCATGGTCTTCAACTATATATAAGATTCATGTTGTTCATTCTTTTTGCCCCATCTAGCCGACTTCATGCTTTTCCATTTATCGGCTAAAATTAATAAGACCTCCTGCAATTGAAGATTCAAAACGAACGGAGAAGGATGACCCTTTCTTCTTAGCTTTGTCCCAACCCATTGGTCGCACTTCCCGAACCTCTTTCTCTTCCTCTTATGAATCACCCGCTTCTTCATTCAGATTCAAACCACCATGTGCAAGTCTGAGAGTGAGGTGGTTTCAGATGTCTTGGATTTTTTTGCTACCCTTTCTTGTTGCTTGTAAAATAGTGGCATCTCAACATCTTTCAAATTAGGATAGTCCTTCAAAATTCTCCAATACTCGGTCATTGTGAAGTCTGAACCGTACGTCACCTTAAATTCCTTACACGCTTGTTCGTACGTAGTTAGGTCACATGCCCCACTCTCGTGCCTCTGTTTTACATTATCATAAATGGCACAAAATTGACCAGTTTTAGGACGAAGCCTATTTTTCCATTTGATGGTGATGGCTTTGTATCCTCTTGTCGCTTCCCCCGTTTCTTTCTCAAAGTAAGTCTCCACCTCTGACCAAAACCCCTACTCTTTTAAGCGTTTCCTTTGGCAGCATTTTTCGACGTGTTGATCCACACTTAAAACAACGCTACCTCTTACACCGCTGTCCATGGTTTCGGCGAGAAAGCGTCTACAGTCGTCTTAGCTTTTTGACGCCGTTTTGAAACCTTCTTAGCTTTGACGGGTGACACCTCTTTGAAAAACAACGAATCCATATCCATATCAAGATTAATAGAATAATCTTGACTTATAGAATAACGGATCCATATACAAAAAATGGTGTTCAAATGGCCATCACCCGAACCTTGACTTATAGAATAATCTTGAGTACCAAAAAACGGATCCATATCCATATCAAGATTAATAGGGTTAACCGGAGAAAATCGTTGAGAAGATTGAGGTTGGTGAACGATTGGTTAAACGGTGGTGGCGATGACTCGAATTACGGACGATAAGGTTGTTGGTTTTGTTGGTTATACGACGGACTAAACAGATTATTTTGATGATATTGGTGTTATGGTTGTTGTGATTGATATGTGAAACTTGCGGGTTGAAAACGCACGGGTGGTGAGACACTCGTTAATTGAAAATTAGGATCCGATGTTGGAATGTTTAGAACGTTTTGTTGGCGTTGGTATTTTGGGAGTTTTGTGTTAAGACATTTTAATAGAGATGATAAGTCATAAAAATTTGTTTGAATTTATGTATAAATTGATAAAGAGAATGGGTATTTATAGCGTGAAAAATGTTAAATTTTTCGAAATAAAAAGTTTTTTTTTTAAACGGTCTAAAACTTAGCCGTGGATTTTTGTTGTTGTTGCATACAACTCACTTGGGAGACCGACCTTCTTCCCAATTTTTCCTCTATGCAACGCGTCGAGTAGGCAGGGGTGTAACAGGTGGGGCGCGTCGGCCAAGGTAGTACAACCGAGGTCGACCTCCTTTATTACACCCAACCTTACATTTACTTTTAGGAAAATGCTAACAACTTAACAACAAACTTTTCATAAAATTATGTGATATTAAGACATTGTGAGAAACCACTCCTTATTTTTCACTAATATGACTAATGATGAAGGTGAATAGTATTTGTATTTGAAGAAATCGTAGGTAGTGGCTAATGAATTTTAGTGATTTTGTTCGGACATTATGTATTATCTTAACATAAAATCAGCAATTAGTTGTTAACAACAGCCCTCAAGGCTGCTGTTAGCAAAACCTTTAATTTTATACTCCCTCTATCATAAAACTATAGTCCATATTTCCTTAGTGGTATGTTTCAAAAAAATTGTACACTCATGATTTTAAATAAATAAAAAGAGAATTTAGTGACGGAATATTATATTTGAATGGTTGAAAGTTGTAGTGATTTCACATTTATTAAATTGTGTAACTTTTGTCTCCTACCAATAATTTTAAAGCTAAAGGAATGTTAACTTTCTTCTAATTAAAAAATAAAATTTTAATTAAATATACATTTTCTTTTATTTATTTATGTCTAAAAACAATCCCCTCGCAACCAAATTTTGTTTAAATAATCTCGATGCCCTTTTCTTTCACACACCACAAACCCTAAAAAATTAAGAAGGAAGAAAAGAGAGATGGTGGATTTTACGGTCTGGGAGTGTAATGATAAAACAATGGTACAGATAGAGAGTGGAAATTTTATTTGGAGCAAAACAATCGCTCCTACGTAGCATACGACTTCGAAGCTAATGGAAAGAGACTGGTGTCTGATCATGAATTTATAATCCATCATCTTTATCGAACAGCTAAAACACAAGAAGAAGAAGAGCAAAGATATCAAATGGACAAGAAGAAGAGAAAAGAAAGAAAAACATATTTTTAGTTTCTTATGTTTCAACTCTGTCTGATAGATATGCACATGCATATTATTATTCTTTTGTAAAACAACTACTATGTAACTGAAATACCTAGTCTAATTGTACTTGCTTATTACTTTACTAGATTTTTGGTTGACTGGCATATCTTGTGTAGCTTTTGCTTAGGATTCAATGCTTGTTCCTTTTATCTATAACTAGTACTAGTATAACATGGCTCATATTTCTGATGATTCCGACTCCTCTATATATGTTATGCAAACGCGTCACTTTCGAACTCATTGCCCATTTGTGCTCCTTCACTATACAAGAAAATTCTATTCAACATGGTAGAATTAACTCGAGCTGTTCAGCTCAGGTTTCTTTAGAGATGAAAAAACCGATGTTGGAATTAAATTCATGCTTGGATAGACACCCTAAATACTTTTATCCACTTTGCTTGTCGCTCTATCTTAATGTCTAGGCAGTATTTGACTCCCAATATCATTTGTGAATTGTGAGTAGACGACTCATCAGTAGGAATCATTTTTCTAGTTTATTTGTTAAATAAGCGACATTTTATGCTTAGTTTGTCAAATAGTATTTTATATGATACCTTATGTATGATCCTTTGTCTTTTGGAACTTTATTGTTTGATTATATTTTATGCTTGTTTCTACTTTCTTATCATCTCACTCACGTGCACTCTCACTTGTCAAACAACATTTCTTATTGTGACGCGATTTCTCAAAACAAAATGGTATATGATTTTCCTTTCAGTCTTGTTCTTGACAGACTAGAGAAGCTCTTTTTAACTTCCATCTGCGTGCCCAGATTTGTAAGGCGTGACCTTTTGATGGTTTGCAGGCACCGGTGGTGAAAGCATCTATGGAGAAAAGTTTGCAGGTACAATCTAAAAGATGCTCCGGTAGTTGTTTTGTATGTTCATCATTTTTGAGTTATCTTTTAACATTCATTTTTGGTACTGAAGCTCGATGCTCTCTTTGCAGATGAGAACTTTTAGCTGGTATGCTCTCTATGGCAAACAGCGGCCCCGATACAAATGGATCTCAGCTCTTCAAGCGTCAACCACATCTTGATGGGTAACTCATAACCATATCTTATTTTTCTTCTTCTCGGTTGCCCTTGAATGTGGATTGTGCCAATTTCAATCGATTTACCCAAGTATGGGTTGATTTGGGGTGTGTTTTTTTTATCACAAACAGGAAGTCTACTTTTAATGTATACAACCTTCTAAATCAGGATTTTGATCATTATGAAACAATTTTGTTTCTTATAAATATATAATCAACACAATAATGTTTTATGCAAAATGAGCAAAGAAGTGTCTGCAGGTCCAAGTTGACAGGCCTGCTTTGACGCATAATGATTATCATCTGTTTCAACATATATCCGTTTTGACCCTTTACTCAACCCGCGCATCTTGTCAACATGATAAGCTCTTTTAAGAAGTATTATCTTATGTACGGGTGTTATTGTTTCATTATGACCAGAATAAGATGTTTCTGTGAAAAAAAGGAGCTGCGTCGTTTGAGATGGGATTGGAAGTTTCAAATTATGTTAAACAAGGGTAATTAGGTAATTTAGTTATGGGTTTTGTTGCAACTATTGTGAAACTACTTATCTGAAACTTACTGTTTGACCCCTGTTGATTAGATAATTAGTAGCAGTATCAAAACATAAAAAGTTGATAGTTGTGACTGCATCTCACTATAATCAGGCAATCAGTTTTAAATTGCAATTTTAAACACCCCTTATGTTAGGCTCTACTTCCCTACTGCACCTTCGGTATGTAAGGTTGTTCTGTGACTTTTGTCCGTGTGCGTAGGATCCCACCTTTCTATGTAGAGGCTTGGTGGGTTTTAACAGTTTCTTGCAACAATTTACATTATGATTTGTCGTCGTCTTTTGTTTGCTTGTTTATATTGTTCTCTTTGAGGGTAGATTGGTTTTCTTGATGGACTAAGTATATGTCTCTCTGCAGAGCGTTCTGCAGTCCAGCTGATCTTTGAAGCTTTTACTGAGGCGACGACAAACTCTCTTTTGGGCAAACGTCATGGGAAAGGTACCGACTTTGGGCGTACTGTACGGGAAATTATTGATAGCTATGAGGAGCTAAGAAACAGGAACAAGTTGATGGTGTTATTACACTCGGTCAAACCGTTTCGACTAATGGTGGCAAATCGGAGGAATGTGCTGCAAGTTCTGGCTCAAAAGATGAGGCTCTCGCTCCTACTGCTGATTCATCCCCAAAATTGTTGATTTCTTCAAAATTTAATGATGCTTTGGCGACACAAGATGTTATCCACAAGGGGAAGAAAATATCTGACGGGAATAACGGAAATTCAGTGGTCACAAAAGCAGATGTTCCAACTACATACCCTAGAAAGAAACATTCTGGTACTCAGGCGTATGGAAAGAAACCATCTGCTCGAAGGGCAAGGAGTTCTTGCATATATCAGAATCCCAGTGTGTCATCGGAAGATGTTGTGATGAATAATGATCGTTTACATACTATATCTCGTTAAGGGACTCAAAGGAGGAACAAAAGGGCCAGAACATCACCAATTTCATCTGATGGACTGGGTTCGAATGCAAGTCCTGAAGAAAACGGTTCTGAAATTGTAGCTGGTGAGTCTGATACCAAGAGTGTTAATGAAGTCAACTGTGAGCAATCTGGTTATCAAGTTATGGAGCATGAGTATGCCATGGAATGTTCTCGGGGAGACATGCAGTTAAGTCAGAGGCTGGAATTCCAAAATAAAGCTGTCATTGTCAAGAAGAAAAGAAAGCCAAGTAGAAAATGTGCTGTCACAGTTACCAGTGAGTTCCCAGATAGAACTGCAAGCAATCTGCCTCAGGTATTGAGATAGATAAAACTGAAGCTGCTCTCGTGGAAAGCTCTCTAAGGAAAATGGTGACGAGCACCTGCCTCTAGTGGAAAGGGCCAGGGTTCGAATGGGTCGAACATCCTTGTCTTCGGAAGCCATGAATAAACCAAGGCAGGACTGTAAAATAATAAGTGATGCAGAAGATATCTCTGCAGAGGGGAAGTCAATGGTGGTTGGGAAGCTACAAAGAATAAGAATTTTGGCTGCTTAGCTGATGGTGAAGCTGCTTTACCACTGTCTAAGCGGCTTCATCGTGCCTTGGAAGCTTGTCTGCTAATGTTGCAGAAGATGAGCCAATATCTCCAGGAGGACCATCTGCCTTGAAGACCATTGCTGATGGATCTCTTTCCCCAAATGGAATATAAGAGTCTGTTGTACAAAAGTCAAACTCTCCCAGCAATGGTGATTGCCGCAATTTAGCTCCACCAGTTGAACAACATGAGACAGTTGATGAGGTCAATACCTGCAGCCAACCTTCTAAAACTAGTAGCAGCCCATCAAAAAAGGCGGAAATTGCTTACAGTAAAGATTCTGTCATGTTGTATTCTTGTAATGGAACTGCCGAAACAGTTTCAGTCCTGGAAATCCGAAAACCTTCCTCAGATGCTATTGAAAACCACATCCTCACCAAACCCACCCCCAACAAATCAATCACATTATCCTCATTCGGTGTCATCGAGTACAAGCACGACTGACTCATCACCGGTCCATCCTCCCACTTAACCCGATCACCAAACGTCACCTTAAGCCACTCCTTCAAATACTCAACAACTATCTCAGCAGGCCTTTGCCTTTGTGTCCTACTATCTGGATCACATTCTCTCCCACCATGAACCGCCACTTTAATCAAATTATAGCAGCTTCTCATAAATGGTATAACCATAATATGCAGTGATCACTTTCGAATTAGAGGCAATTACATGTATACCCACTAAAACTTGCATATTTGCATATTTCTTCAATAAATTCCGTAAACGCCATTGGACATTATGCATTAAAAACTTCTATTTTGAGGACATGCAAAATATACAAGTTTCATTAAGTAGATATGCAATTCCCCAGGTTTTTATTTATTTATTTATTTATTTATTATAAATCTAGGAATTTCTACTCATTGCCATTAACTTTGTAAGTATAACCTTCGTGCTCCTTCGCCATAGAAGAAATTGAGTACTTGACCAAGTGAATTCAAGATGGTGGAACTGATGTTGTTCAGGTAAACAAGATCGGGTTTCTTAAAGATGAAAAAACGGATTGGTGGGACGGGTTGGGTATTGGGTCCAAAGTGGTATAATTTGCAAAACATGTATATAAATTGGCTGATCTTCTCGTAGTTATTCAAGCACCTCATATAACCTGGTTTTAGTTTAGATCATCTGCCTTGCATGGTATCCTTCTCAAGCACAAATTTACGTGCTATTACGGATTCACCTAACATCATCTATCAACCTGTTGATGATTTTCGTTTTTTGGATTCTTCTACACGTACCACATTTTTTGGGAAATTGCACTTTGTTCAGTTATCTTTTTTTCCTTACTGGACTGCGTGCATTTGTTGTTAGCATCACATTGGAAATGTTCAGGCGTTTGAATGTTGGTCATTATAGAATAATATTTGACATCCTTTCACATCTTCTTTTTTTTTTTTCAAGTTTGATTTAATTTTGGACTGTATGTAATTGTATATAGGTGGCGCTAATCGAAACTGAAAAGGAGGAAGGTATGTAATTTGCATTTTTATGCTACTGAAGTTTTATATAGAGCTGGTCATTTCAACTTTCACGTTTCTCTAGCCAAAAAACTAATTCTAGCTTTTACCGAATGATCTGAAAATATCATTTAGTGAGTGATAGATGTTATCAAACTGCAATCAAGTTATCTATGCTTAAGTCACTAAATGTTATTATTCATGCAGCTATCAGACCTTCGAAGGTGGCATTGCTGGTGAATCAGGTTCAGAAGCTCATGGTGGGTATGTTTCAGTTAAATGACTTCAAAATCTAGTCAAGAGTCTGTAAGTCATTTACGTATCATTTACACTAAATTTGATTAGCTTGATATTACTTACTACGCTACAAGTGAAGTTTAGTTATATGCTTAATGTACAGTCCTGCTGAATTCACCTTGGATCTCTCGCACCTCAAATTTTCTTCCTGATGAGGAGGAATGTAAGCAACTCTTTGTATAATATATACTATAAATGAAAATCTCTTCATTTCTAAATATATGTATGTGTATGTAAACACGAACGTGAACGTGCAGGCCAACATTGTGATGTTGATCATGTAAATTCGACAAGTGTTCTTGTTCATATTGTTAGAAGGCATACACAACCTTCGCCTCTTTTCCAAAGCCATGCATTGCAGCAAATTGTGCTTTTGTTCTCACAGGTACCTTAGAATTTTGATCTTTACTGATGACTAGTTCAACATTTAGTCTTTGAGGTCAAACAAACTATATATTGAATTTGAAAAGCACTAGGTTTGACCTTAAAAGTCAAAGTATAAAATAATTGCTTTCTTTTAGACTTTTATACGTATTTTAAAGATTTTATGCTGATACATTTGTGGTTTAATATAGATGGAGGGTTGATAGACAAACCAGTTGTTAAACCCTCAAGTGCACTTCACTTTTGACATTTCCAAGTTCATTCTAACGCCCCAAGTTAGATAAGGTTAACCAACTCATTTAGCCAAGGATTAGAGGGATTAAAAATATTTGGTGAAGTGTTGACTAGATAGTTGGAGAGTTAGTCCATTTTGAATAAGAAAGAAAAGAACCAATGGCCTAGGGTTTATCTAGGAGTGTTCTCCAAGGGTTGGGTAGTACCTTGCCTCTTAAATTTGAAATTCAAATTCCAAATTCAAAATATAGAAGTTGTGTGTTTGTGAGAGGGTTGAGTGTAGAGGAAGCTTTGTCTTGGATGAGGGGACATGTGTTTGAATTTCAAATTCAAATTTGATAGTTCTGTGTTTATGAGAGGGTTGAGTATGGAGGAAACAAAAGTGTAAGACATGTCTTGTAGAGGAGACAAGAGTATGTTTGAAATTCAAATTCAATTGTTGTGAATGTGTGAGAAGGAAGTGTGTTGAGGAAGTTAGGGTGTGAGGGATACTTCATTTAATTCAAATTCAAATTTGAATTGTTAAGAGTATGTGAGAGGATAAAGTGCAGGAGAAGTAAGATTGATGACATGTCTTCTTGTAGTGGACATGAATATGTTTGAGTATTCAAATTCAAATTCAAATTGTGAGAAGAGCGTATGAGAAGTTTGTAAGAAGCTTGGGGAACAAGGGGAGTGAATCAAGGGAATATGTTGGTTTGATGGGAAAAATAATTTGTTTATTTTGTGTGAGACAAAGAGTGCGTAGGTTGACATTGCTTGTGAATGGGAGACAAGAATGGTGTAAAGAAGGTTTGTGTAAGAAGTTGAGTATTGGAGTAACCATGTGCAAAGGAGGATTTATATTTCAAAATTTAAATTCAAATTTCATAATCATTGATTAAGCCATAATTAGTATTTTCACTAATCATCTTGATGCAAGTAAGATAACTACTTAGCATCTCAAATAAAAACCCATAAAAGGGAAAGTTGCATTTACGCAAAGTGGCCTCGACTTAATTGACCAATAAAGGAGTAAACGTTACGTGATTAATAAAGACATACGTAAGGATTATGGTCCTAGGTAGAGGTGGCAAAATGAGCGGGCTGGGTGAGCACGGGCCACGGTTCAAACGGGCTACGGGCTAAACGGGCACGGACCAAATGGGCGCGTGTTTTACGAATCGCCTAAAAAAAACTCAAAACGACGAAATAAATTACTCAAACGTAACACCTCATTTATATTTAAAAAAATATTTATATCTATAAGTTTTTCTTTAAAAACAATTGATATGTTTTGTTCAATTGAGAGAAAATATGTGCCCGTTTATGCTCATTTAACTTTTAAATGGGCAATATATGCCCATTTCAAAAAAAGAAGATGGCTAAATGTGCCAAAATCTTTTATAAATTTGCACAAATTAGCCTTTTTTTTTAAGTTTGGGTACAAATTAACACCTCTACTCTTAGGTTTGAGAAAAACATTTTGGCCTTGGCTAAAGCCTTTTAGAAAATATTTTTGAGTTGACGTTTTGTAAAACGCAAGGACATGTTTTGGTCATCACTCCAAGTCCAAATCTTATTGCGAGTTTACGAAGCATCTTAAATATCATGTACAAACCTGTATTGAAAGATCCACTTTAATCGGTTAAAAGGAAAACCAACTTGGAAAAACCGAAACCGCACCAACCACCATCCCTCGCGCCAACTTGGCGTGCCTAGACTTGGAGCCGCTTTTCGGCTTTTAGGCTTTTTTTAAAGAATGGCAATTGTGGCTACATGGCCCCTTGCCCGTAAAAGCATAGCGAGTCCACACAACCAGGTTGGGTCCAGCCCATAAGGCAAAGACACCCTTCCCTTTACGCGCCGGAAACCTTACTATCAGCCTAACAAGACTCGAACTTGAGACCTTGCCTAAGAGGGTAAAGCCTCTATACTGCTGGACCAGAAGCCCGTTAGTTTTAGGCTATCATTAGTGATCTTATGTGTTTCATAATATATTTGTCATCATTAAAATATTAAAGACACATTAGCCATCATTTGCACCAACACACACTATCAAAAGATAAGAGACTAAACTTGATCAAAAGTAAATAGGAACCTTAAGATACATCCGCTCCTAATAATCATTCAACAAGGAAAAAGGGATTCATATTGGTCTATGCTTTGCTCACTTGAGGGCCAAGAATAAGCTGGGTATCTTCCAATCACCTTCCATGTCATGAGCCCCAACATCCACCAATCATTCGCCCGCTAACTTATACACTGTGTTCTTAAGTTTTATTTGGGAGAGAAAATGAGAGGAAAGGAAAGAAATTAGAAAAAAATATGTGTTCTTGAGTTTCTTTTAGAGATGAGAAGGACAAAAAGTGAAGGGAAGTTGTGGGTTTTTGGCTACAAAATCATCCGCCCAAAAGTGGGATGATTACGAAAGGAAGGAAGAAAACTATGTGTAAAATTACTAAAATGTCCCTATTAATTAATTGATGTGTCTCTTTCATCAGTGCACTGTCTCTTCTTCTACCTTTCCATATCATCAATATATTTTATATTTTTTTGAGTTTTTTTTGACTAATTTCAATGACTAAAAACAATTATTGTATCATTTTCACTTTGCGTCAATCGGTATTCATCTTCACCTCAAAATTAAAGTGACGTTAGAAGTGTATTTTAATATTTTAATTATACTAAAAAGACATGGTAAATAACCCATGTGATGCCAGATATTTATCTATATGTGTGTTTGATTTTCCTGATGCAAGCTTTTATTTGACGATTGTGTATAATCAAGTAAGAACAGTTATGGGGGCATAATGGTAATAATGACATATTTCTTTCTTACTTTCCTCATCAGTTTTGTTCAACTTAAGAACACAGTTTTGGATGTGAAGCTCCTTTCCTCTCAACTCCCTTCCTTTTATTTTCTTTACATTACTTTCCTTTTCTCTCAAAAAAAAACTTAAGAACAGAGTGATAGTGTTGAACAAAAATCCAAAGATGACGAGAAACCCGAAATCTGCATCCCAAACCCACCCAACTGTTCCCCTCCATTGGGGACGCTCTAACAAAACTCAAACCCTCTCAGAATCATCTTGTAAACCATAAACAACACAAGTCCCTCATTTTCACTTTGCAATAACCATAATGGGTTATATGGGCATTAGAATGCGTCATTAACTTTGACATGCGAAAATCTCATTAAAATTAGTTAACGTATAAGGCTAGATAGTTGCCCGTTTGTGGTTAACTCTCAAACGTAAAACTCACATCATGTGAAGTTATCTAAATGGATTAGAAGTTTCTAATAATTATAGGATAAAGATTATGAGTTTTAATGTCATTATTTAGGATTGTTTATTTGGTGTAGCTTTTCATGAACTTCTTCAATATTCAATTGCAAATAAAAAAATACCGTCCTATGGCTCCATAATTGCATCTACATTGTCTTGTTAACAGAGCATATAATAAATAAATCATAATTGTCTTGTTATTAGGCTATGCGCAGTGGAGGTTAAAACCTTCGGTTGGTTGCCTCGGTCGTGGTCGGTCCTCCCTTTGTGGAGGTGTCGGTCTTCGTCGGTTGGGGAAAGAGGAAGCACAAACTCGGTTGGCTTGACAACCGAGTATAAACAAAGCTTAAACCTTTTTTTTTTCAAAACTTTACCACTTTTACAACATTATAAATACCAACCTCAAACACATTTTTAAACACACAATTTCAAACACAATTCAAACAACTTCTCTTCAAATCTTCAATAATCATCATGTCACAAAGAAAAACTCCCTCAAAACCCGACGATCCGAGCTTCCCCAAAATTCCCGAACTTGAATTTCTCCCGGATCCACCGTTTCAATTAATCGGTTTAACACCACCACAAAATCGGGATGTTCGTTTTCAAGCAGCCGGTTTTAATTATCAAACACGACTACCACAACCCAACCTTAATCAAAACCCATTTTACGCCAATCGTCCATATTTCCCACCGGGTCGTCCGACTATCAATCAAAACCAAGCACCAAGCGGTTCGTCATATCATCCTAACATGGATTTCTCACAATCTTCCCAACATAATCAATCGTTTTCACCGCTTCATGCTGTTAATCTTGATATGGATTATGAGCATTTTATGGAATTCCCTCTCGCCTCAATGCTTGGCGTCTCCACAATACCCGACTCAAGATGCTTCGGTGGGACAAGGTCCATACCCGACTCAAGATGCTTCGATGGGACAAGGTTCGGGGCACGGTTCATACCACATTAGGTGTTGAAGACGATGTCGAGAAGACGCGTCCAAAATCAAAGAAGGTTACAAAACGGGCTACAAAGGGGAAGGGCAAGAATGTTGCAACCGCACCCGTCGTACCATGGACAAAAACGGAAGAAGTCGCGCTTTGTAGAGCTTGGGTACATGTGTCAGAAAATTCGGAAAGAGGGAACTCTATCAACCGGAGTGGGTTTTGGGATGAGGTGATAGCGTACTTTGAAAGTGAAACTGGTTCAACAAGAACCTACGACTCCATAACGACCAAATGGAAGGGTAGGATTCGTTCCAGGGTTGGTTTCTTTTGTGCAATTATGGATAATATCAAAGATAATCACGGAAGCGGTGAGAATGACGAAGACGACTATGAAAAGGCTTGTAACGAATACTGTGTGCTTCACAAGCATGAGTTTACATTGAAGGAGTGTTGGAAAGTTTTGAGAGGGCATTCGCTGACTGTTGAGATGCCTAATTTCACCAAGACTAGTCGCAAGAAATCCAGACTTGGAAACCACCTGGGGTCAACAAAGGTCCTTTTCATCCCCAAGAGGTGGATGATTCTCGAAGAAGAACTTCGAGAATCACGACCAAAAGGTGGTAGCGTAAAGAAGAAGAAATCACACGAGGCACCCGCTTCATTTCTTACTAATATGGCCGAGAACTTTTTCAAGATCAAAAATTCAAATAAGGAAAAAACCAAGAATATGGAAGCGGAATACATAAAGTTGAAGCAGCAAGAGATGGAGCTTGCAGAGGCAAGGGCAAGGCGTAGAAGAGTTAAAAGGGAGAAACTTGAGCTCAACGCCGGCAGCTTGCAATGGCAGCCAATCAACCCGGACGAAGATTTAATTTTCTACAACACACCTCTCGACCCAAATATGCCTGCACGACAACTACAAGAACTTGAACAACTTAAGGCCTCAATCAAAGAACGTTACACCTTAGATTATTAAGTTACAGTTTTTAATAAGTATTGTAACGTCTACGTTTTATTAGTTTAAGTTTTTAATTATTGTTGTAATTTTAAGTATTTTTATTAATGAATTTTAATTTTGTTTTTAAAAATATTTGAATAAAAAAAAAAAAAAAAAAAAAACTTGGTACCATTAGATGCGTCGGTCGTCCGGAGAGAAGGCGATGTGGCGTGACGAACTAGGTCGCCTCTGTGCATAGCCTTAAAGTTGTATTATTTTAGGCATATTGTGAGATTTTTTTTAAAAGAGGATCATTTTTAGTAGTAGTTTACGAAAATGAAATTCGCCCTTACTTTTTATAAAAATGAATTATTAGTGTATCATCCGTTAGATTGATTTCAATACAACATTTCAATCGTACACGTGTCTCGAATTATTGTGGGCGATCTCCTGCGCGATTGAAAAGTAAGTGGAGTACTATAGGCGATCTTGTGACCTTTTAGGCGACAAAAGTAGGCGATCTTATTGAGATTAAATGCTTGGGCGATAACTTAGCCGATATGAAATGCTTAGGCGATATGCAATGATGGGCGAAACTTAAGCGACATGAATTTGAAAGGGAGATGATTCGCAAACTTCAACTTTTTATTTGCACACTCAACATTACAAATAGTTAATGCAGAATATTAACATGGTACAAGTCTGGCATGCATGAATTAGAGTGTGACAATCAATTTGTAATATGTGCAAATCAATTCCCATTTGAAAATGCAAAAAGTGAATGCTTGACTAGCTATGTCACGTGTTTCTTACATCCAACAAACCTCATTTATTTCATCAATTTAATCTAAAAATGTAGTACTTCAAAAGGAGCTCATTGTACAATTAAAAAAGTAGTATTAAAATAAAATAAAAAAGAACAATATACAACAAAAGAGGTAGAATATGCAACAAAATAAGCACAATGTACATTTTGTGAGGAAATGAACCATGTTTTTTTTTTAAACGTGAATGGTGATTGAGGGGTGTCAATTGGATTATTGGGTCGGGTTCTAGGCTTATGTGGTTGGGTCTATCGGGTTTTTGGAAAATAAAAATTAACCCGCAACCGACCCGATAAGCTATCGGGTTCGGGGTCTATCGGGTTGTGGGTTGTCGGGTTGCGTCTATCAGGTTATCAGGTTGCTTGTATTAAAAAAGAGTAAAGCCAGTAACCGAAATTTTTTAATGCTATCAAACGGAAATGTTGGACTTGGAGCAACTGCTTTATAATGTTATATGGACAATATATGAGTATTATTGAACCAAATCTATTTGCACATATATGATCTTATATGTTGTGTCCTTATATATAAGGATGTGTAAGAGCTACTGATATATAAAAGAAAACAAAGTGTGCTACGCAAAAAACAAGTATTGTATGCTATAAATAACAGAATTGTTGTATGTTATAGATAAGTGAGAGCAATAATAGTATGCCTTAACAACATTTCAAAAATTAAAAATTTGTAAATTGGTTATTATATATCATCGGTTGACCTGATAACCTGATAACAAACTAATTAGGACCCTAACCCAACCCTATTAGGTTATCCGGTTGACCCGATAAGCTAAGTTGGACCCGAATCAACCCGACCCTATAAGGCCTTATTGGGTTCGGGTTGGGTTGGGTCAACCCATTTGACACCCCTAGTGATGGTGATGGTTGGTGGGTATATTTGTAAGATAACCAAATAGTTTTATTGATTGAATGCATTATATTTAAGAAAGCATATGTATTTATACTAAAGACATAACTTTGATAATAAGCTACCAAACCCCAAAACCTAATGGACCTAAACCACTATTGGGTTTGGGCCAACTAACCTGTCTAACACTCCCCCGCAATTTGTATGGGAGACTTTCGAACCGACAAACTAGAACATACGTTGAAAGCCACTTCTTTCTTTTATCATATTCTTTGTTGATTGGTTGAATGAAAGTATAATTGTATTTGGCGGCATAGCTATCTATTGCTTGCGACTTCCTCCTTTGCGTGACCTTTTTTTTACGTCATGGCTTGCTTTGCCTTTAGGTAGGAGCGGCAATTTTGTGACCAACTATTTGTGAAAAACGAAAATGATTTTCAACAACGATAACAATTTGATGACGATGAAAAAAAATATAGTTGGTTGAAGGCAACTTAACATATTTTTTTTTTGTGTTTTGAAGGCTAGGGTTTAGGGTTTATGCATTGAATATGAAAAACAAAATCCTAATAAAAATAAAAACAAAACGAAAATAACTAGGATCCCTATGAATCACCGGCGAGTAGCCGATGACACGAAGGATAGCAAATTCATGTAGGTGGAAAGCTCGGATACCATGTAAGAAAAATTTCCTGGATAAAATATGTTACCACCTGAATGTATCTGCTGAGTGCCAAAAGTAGGCTGGCCAATCAATGAGGCCTGTTGGGCCAAAGGAATGAGACCAGGTTGTGGGTTGGTTGGGCCATGGGAACAAAAGGCATGCCCATGTTGGGCTGTTGCATATTATATCCAGGAGACATGCCAAGCGTACTAAAAAAATAAGGGTTTACATATTGCATACCACTCGTTCCAAAAAACGAGTGTGGGACAACAGTAGCATGAGCCGGTGTTGCAACCTTGGATGGTTGAGCAGTGGGTTGCGATACACTTAATGTCTTGGACCCGAGAGAAGGGCTGCTCAAACTTATACGAGTGTTAGTAGAACAAGACCGAGAATCAGTAACACCATGAATGAATTTGCAACGCGAGCCATAGGTACACGATCCCCGCTGAAAATTACGACATAGCACACCCCCCGAAGATTGTACAGTACCGGTCTTTGGAGTATTTTTGTGGTGGCCACAAGTACGGTTGGTGAAGAGGATGTGAGCCGAGCCGAAAAGAGAGCATAAGTGAGTTGTGCCATATCACTCTCTTCCAAAAAAGCATGGGCCTCACTTGATCAAAAGTGGGAAGAGGTTCCTTATGTCGAATTATTCGAACTAATTCTGGAAACTTAGCACAAAGACCATTAATGGTGTTTGTTACGAGGCTTGAGTCACTCACCATAGAGCCTAGATTAGCAAGCCGATCTGCCTTCGACCTGACTTCTTGGAAGTATTTCGTAACAGACATAGTACCAATGACCATGGTACTTATCTCGTTTGTCAAGTTGTATGATGCGAGCAGCTTTTTTATTGTGGAAGAGAGCCTTTAACCGATCCCAAACATCATGAGCCAATGTAGTGTCATCGATAACCATATCGACCAATTTGGGAGAGATGGTGGAGTACATCCACATAACGACTAGAGAGTCGTTGGTTTCATGATGCGGGTCAGGTTTGGGAGTGCTAGCAGCGGCTGGTTTATCAAGATGATGAACAACACTATATGTCCTACAAAAACGTTTAAAAAGATTGCTCCATGAGTTATAGTAAAATTTGTCTAGATCAAGGGGTGAGGGGATACACGCCTTGATGCAAGTGAGTGAGTAGGCTTTATCGATCAGTTGTATTGGTGGTGTATTATCTCACATCATGATGCTATGACAAGAAGAAAGCAAAGCAATGAAAGATGGAAGAAAAAGAAGCGACAACAGTAGCAACAAATAAGCAGGTGTAAAAAAAATTCCAGGGTTTAGGTGGAGGATCTTGAGGCTCTGATACCATATAAGATAACCAAATAGTTTTATTGATTAGATGCATTATATATGAGAAAGCATGTGTGTTTATACTAAATACATAGCTTTGATAATAAACTATCAAACCCCAAAACCTAATGGACCTAAACCACTAACAATATTGAAGTGAGGTGGGTTGATGATAAAGACAATATGTGATGTGACACATTTAGTTAATTTTGGTAAAATGTTAAATTTTGGTCAAATCTTGTAAATGAAATAGTATATTGGTCTCTTTAAGTAATTACTTTTTGTTTGTTAGTAGGCCTAGACAGTCTATGTGTGTTGTTTATACGATATGTATGCTCTGGTGTTAATTTATCAATTCAATATTTACACAACATAGTATCACAATCTTGATCGTAACCCTAACTCTAATTATTAAAATTTCGTTCGTCCCCACCACAAAGAAAATCTTATCACCAAATATTCTTACTTTTGTTTATAGTATACACCAAATTGCACCAAGCCTAACTATTAGTCTTGTTTGAGTTGTCCCTATCAAGCCTTCTTAAAAGTGATAAAGTCCTAACAATGCATAATATTACATCTCTTGTCCTTGTTAAACTAGATGTGGACAAATAAATTACTCATCATTATTCATTTATAGGCAGGGAATTGATGAATTGATACTGCTTATTTGCTTTTGTATATTGATGATATTGTCTTAACTACATCTTGTACAACTTTGTTACAGAAGATTATTACTTCATTGCATCAGGAGTTTTCTATAACGGATCTTGGCTCCCTTAATTATTTCCTTGGTGTATCGGTTACTCGGACTTCTTCTGAGATGTTTTTGTCACAACAGAAGTATGCTTTTGAGCTCTTTAGTGGGCTTATGGTTCGATGTAATCCTTGTTGGATGCCTGTTGACACGGACTCCAAGTTAGGGGCTGATGGGGATCCGTTTCCTACTTTATATCGCAGTCTTGCCGGTGCTCTTCAAAATCTTACTTTTACCCATCCCGATATATCTTATGTTGTGCACTAGGTTTGTTTATATATGCATGATCCGAGAGAGCCTCATTTTTCTGCTCTCAAACTGATTTTGAGGTATGTTGGCCAGTTGTCCTACGACTCGTAGATCAACTTCTGGTTATTGTGTTTTTCTTGGAACAACTTACTCTCTTGGTTCTCTAAGTGTAGGTGACGCTTTCTCGTTCTAGACTGAGGTTAAGTATCGTGGTGTTGCCAATGCGATTGCAGAGATTTGTTGGTTGAGAAATTTGTTACATGTAACATCCCGCCTACTGATACACAATATTGTCCGCTTTTCCTTGATGGATCACGGCTTTGTTTTTGTGACCCTCGTGTGAGACTTCCCGGTAGGTCACCCATACCGGTGCTACTCTCGCACGAGCACGCTTAACTGCTAGTTCCTTGAGAACTCTACTCGCACTAGACCACAAAACGCGTTGTGTCTGATAAGGCGGATGTTATTCTTATATACCAGCATCTCTCCAGGCCTCTGTAGATGTGGGATTTGCCTATAGTGTTACAATCACCTCCCCTTAGGGACTCATCGTCCTCGATGAGGTTTGCCCCACACGCATCTGGAGTGGCTCTGATACCACTTGTAACATCTCGCCTACTGATACACAATATTGTCCGCTTTGCCTTGATGGCTCACGACTTTGTTTTTGTGGTCCTCGTGTGAGACTTCCCGTTAGGTCACCCATACCAATGATAGTCTCGCACAAGCACGCTTAACTGCTAGTTCCTTGAGAACTCTACTCGCAGTAGACCACAAAACGCGTTGTGTCTGATAAGGCGGATTTTATTCTTATATATCAGCGTCTCTCCAGGCCTCTGTCAATGTGGGATTTGCCTAAGGTGTTACAATCACCCTCTTTGCCTAGGGTGTTACATTACATGAGCTTCATACGCCTTTTGTTTTCAGCTACTTTGGTATATTGTGACAATGTTAGTGCGGTTTATTTGTCCTATAATCCTATCCAACATCAAATGACAAATATATTGAGATAGATATTCACTTTATGCTTGATTTGGTTGCTATGGGACACGTTCGGGTTCAGTATCCCAACATTTTCACGAAGGGGCTTCCTTCGGCATTATTTGATGAGTTTCGTTTCAATTTGAGTGTTCGTCCTACTCCCGCTCTAATTGATGGGGCTGTTAGTGGGTTTTATTATTAGATACTTTGGTGTTAATTAATCGATTTAGTATTCACACTCCGACATTGTTAAGTGGACAAAAGGTTAGGTAAAATAATTCACGTTTTGTTATTAGATACTTTGGTGTTCACGTTTTATTATTAGATACTTTGGTATTAATTAATCGATTTAGTGTTCACACTCCGACATTGTTAAGTGGACAAAAGATTAGGTAAAATAATTCACATTTTATTATTAGATACTTTGGTGTTAATTAATCGATTTAGCATTCACACTCCGACATTGTTAAGTGGACAAGTGGTTAGGTAAAATAATTCACGTTTTATTATTAGATACTTTGGTGTTAATTAATCGATTTAGTATTCACACTCCGACATTGTTAAGTGGACAAGTGGTTAGGTAAAATAATAGGACACTATTAGTAGAGTCACAAGGGTGGATCAAACCATTACTAAGCAAACTCAGTTCTGTTTATAATCACAGCTCCATAATCATCCATACACAATCACCAACATAAAGCATAACAATGTCTTTATCAGGGTTAAACCTTGAAAAGTTTCTAATTCCACTGGAGGAAATCAAGTTGGCCACCAAAGATTTCAGTCCTGAAAATATAATCGGAGATGGCGGATTTGGTACTGTTTACAAAGGACAACTCTCTGAACGATGGCAAAATCGCGTAGCTGCCTTCAAATGTCATGATCGAGAGAGTTTACATCATGGAGAGGAACAGTTCCGTAATGAAGTTGAGATGATGTCTAGCCTCCACCATGAAAACATCATTTCTTTCATTGGTTACTGTGATGAAGGCAATGAGATGATTATAGTTACCGAGTATGCTGTCAATGGAAGCCTTAATGATTATCTATTCTACGAGGATAAGAGAAGTTGCTTAACATGGGCAGATCGTCTAAAGATTTGCTTAGGGGCAGCAAGAGTACTCAAGTACCTCCATTCAGGTCTTGGGGATCGCGGCATAGTAATACACAGAAACTTCAAGAGCGGAAAAATATTGTTAGATGATAATATGGAAGCTAAAGTTTGTGGTTTTGGTTTGTCAACATTAATTGTTTCAAAAAGTCAGCCACCAGTATCTGAAAGTGTTGTTGGTACCCGGTTTTATATGGATCCCATTCACCGGGAAAGTGGCAACATCATGGTAGAATCAGATGCTTACTCATTTGGAGTTGTACTATTTGAAATATTGACGGGGTTGCTGGCTTATCTTCGCAAGAGCATTGGAGATGATAAGCCCCAACATCTGATAAATATGGTCCAACACTACCATGAGGATGGAGTAGACAAGTTGATTGATCCCTATATACGAGATCATATTGATAGTCGTTCTCTTGATATGTTTACAGAAATAGCGTACAAATGTATCAGCTTAGATCTGGAAGATCGCCCTAAGATGGATATGATCATAAATTTTATTGAGAAAGCCTTTGGTACTCAAGTAAGTCTTCTCATTTACTTTCAATAGACGTAATATCATATCATTTCTCAAAAGACTTTTCTAACAAACCTTTAGTTAATGAGATCAAGCGGGTCACCCGCTTAATCTCCTCCAATGGAAAGAACCAGCTAAAACAAATTTTTTTGGGGTTATACCTCATCTAAAGTGAGGGATCCTAATACATGACAATAACATGTTTTAAGTTGCCCTTCTTTTAAAAAAAACTTTCTGGGGTTATACCTCATCAAAAAACTTTTCTCTAGTCTTTTCTTTTAAGTTGCCGTTCTTTTAAAAAAAAAAGTATCATATTATGAGCAAAGAGTAAAGTTGGTAGGAGACCATACTTGGTACTAAAACTCTGTTTTGTGTATATTGATAGGAACTTAGAGTTGACGCATGGACTATTAACACAAAAAGCAGCCACCAATTTAGAGATTTTGAAAAATTTCTAATTCCATTAGAGGAGATCATGCGGGCCACCAATAACTTCAGTCCAGAAAATCTGATCAGCAAGTTGGAACATGGTACGGGCATCTACGAAGGGCAGCTCTCAGAACATTGGCGAAACTGCAAAGCTGCCATCTATCGGCGCCATCCAAATGCTTACCAAGTAGAGCACAAGTTTCTCTACTCGCTTAAGATGGAATCCAACTTGAACCATGAAAACATCATCCCATTCATTGGTTATTGTAATGAAGGCGATGAGAGGATGGTGGTTTATGAGTATCCTCTGCATGGAAGCCTTGATGATCATCTCCAAGACCCTAGGATGAGGCGTTGCATAACGTGGGCACAACGCCTAAAGATTTGCATAGGTGCGGCTAAAGGACTCAATTATTTTCACATAGGTCTAGGGAAGAAGGGTCTCCCTTTAATACACAGAGAATTCAATAGCCACATGATATTGTTAGATGAGAATATGGAAGCCAAAGTTAGTTTTTTCGGTTTGTCGAAACTAGGCCCTGGAAATCAGTCACTTGGAAACAGGGGTTTCCAGATTTACTTGGATCCCATGTACTATGAAACTGGCGTCATAGACAAAAAGTCAGTTATTTACTCATTTGGAGTGGTAATGTTTGAAATGTTGAGCGGGATGATGGTTCATTTTGAAAGGGGGGTCGGAGATGATAAGCCACAAACTCTCATAAATTTGGTCCGACAGTACTACGAAAATGGATTAGAAAAGTTAACTGATCCGTGCATAAGTGGTCAAATTGACGGTCATTCATTTCATACTTTTACGGAAATTGCGTATAAGTGCATTAGTTTCAATCTTAAGGAACGCCCAAAGATGGACGCAATCATTCAACAAATTGAGGAGGCACTGGATATTCAAGTAAGTCTTTTTCATCAAGTTATTTGAAGGATATTTTGTTTCATATGTAATAATGATAAGTAGTTTGAATCCAATATTGTTTGACATATCCTAAAGACTTTTACTTCATAACCTCAAAATCACGAGTTTCATTCCCAATAAAGTGGAAAAAGAACCCAACTATTTGCAGTTGGACCAACGAGAGTGAATCATATACGTAGTAAAATTGAGCATTATTATTAGCCAATAAAAATAAAAATTACACCATAATTTGATAAAACTAATAAATTTTCGTCTAATTTATAAAATGTGCTAAAAAACGTGTATGACAATTTTGTAAAAAAAAAAAAAAAAAGAAAAAAAAAAAAAGAAAACTTGTTAGTGGTAATTAATAAAACTTTAGTTGTTAAATTTTAATTAAAGTATATTTATTAGTTTTCGTGTTTTTTAATAACTTTATAAATTTAATAAATAGACTTTATACCCTCTATACTTTATATTTTATAAAAAAATAAAACAATTTGTTGTTATTTATCAATATTATTATTAGTATATATTAAACTAATGTATTTGCACGGAATCATAAATATAAAAAGAAAAATACGAGTTACTGTGACATGTAAATGAATACATGAGATAATACATATATACAAAAGGATATCCGGAAAGATTATTCTTTTTTAACTATCCTCATTTAATAATGACTCATGTTATTCCTCGTTATAAGTTTAACCCGCGTATGGGTTTAAAATCGACTTAAATTATTACTAACAGGAATATATATACCAAAATGAAGGCACGACCTCACACAGTCACACGTTACTTTGAGATGGAAATAAATAGACGAAGTTTTACATATAACGACACATATTTTTTCAAGGTCATTATGTGCTACTAAACACATATTATGTCTAGAACATGATATCAATAGTTAAATTTAAACAAGATCAATATAAACACCATGCGAGTTAAACAAAGTCAAATCCTTCGTGAAAGAAAGATCCATACAACATATTAATCGATATTAACACATAATGAAAAAAAATGTATATATGTAAAACTCATGCGTGCACGAGTATTATAAATATATAAGTATTAAAAAATTAATATAATTTTATAAATAAAATTTAAACATTACAAAACCACGCATTTATGAATTGTCACAATATTTAATTTTAAAACAAAGTTGTTGAAAACTTGAAATATTATTACTTGTTATGTCCAAACACCGTGGGTGCACGGGTATCTTAGTAGCATAGGAAGTAACTGGGAAATATTTTTTATTGTTAAATGTAAGACAATGTCAAAATATAAACGGGCGCCGCTAAGCATACATGGTTTTGTCTATATTCACAGAACCGCAGAGCTACTTCTCCTGTTACCATACAAAGCCACCAGTATCAAATTACAATATCTTCTTCCAGTGTAAGCTTAGAAAGCTTTCTAATTCCACTCAAGGAGATCCACTTGGCCACCAGAAACTTCAATCCAAAGGCTCAGATTGGAGATGGTGAATTTTCTTTGGTCTACAGAGGAAAACTACCGGAACCTTGGAAGAATCGAACAGCTGCAATCAAACGCTTTGGTCGGAATGATTACAAAGGTGAGGAAGAGTTCCACAACGAGCTTAAGATGATATCCAGATTTGAGCATGAAAACATCATCCCTTTTGTTGGTTACTGTAACGAAGGCGATGAGATGATTATAGTTTCTGAGTATGCTACCAACGGAAGCCTCGATCACCATCTCCAAGACCCCTGGAAGAGCCGTCACATAACGTGGGCACAGCGCCTTAAGATTTGTCTGGGGGCAGCAAAAGGAATCAAGTACCTCCACTCCGGTCATAAGGAGCATTGCATAATAATACACAGAGATATCAATAGCTCAAACATATTGTTAGATGATAAGCTGGAAGCCAAGATTTGCGGCTTCAGTTTGTCAGTACAAGTCTCCAAAAATCAGCAACACACCAAAATCTATACAAATGTTGCAGGTACTCCCTCTTACGTGGATCCCATTCACATTGAAAGTGGCATCCTGAGTACAGCGTCAGACGTGTACTCCTTCGGCATTGTACTGTTTGAAATGTTGAGTGGGATGCTGGTCTTTTATGAGAAGAGCATTGGAGATGACAAGCCTGGAAATCTGATAAATTTGGTCCGGCGCTACTATGATGATGGACCAGAGAAGTTAATTGATCCCCATATAAATGATCATATTGACAGACGTTCTTTCCATAAGTTCATAGACATTGCATATAGATGCATCAGCTTCAATTTAAAGGATCGCCCTACAATGGATAGGATCATCATGTGGATTGAGAAAGCATTGGAAATTCAAGTAAGTATCTTCATTTGTAAGCTAGTATATCTAGTTTCATAAGTTAGGAGGTAATTATCACGTATCATACGGCCTGATTATTTGCTCTATCAAATGTCATGACACATGTTGATTGCTTCAATAACATGTCCTCATTGTTTTTAAAAAACATGAAAGGTCTTTTCTGTTAAAGTGATATACTTCTTTTCCCCTATCAAACATCTGTTTGCTTAAAGAATGCATGGTCATAGAAAAAAGTAAATGCCCATTAATGTCGTCATATACTCTAACTCCTAGCTCTAAAGAAATCCACCTATTATCTTGTCAAACTTATCATAAAATTGCGCTAACTTGAAAAAACTTTGTAAACTATTGCAATTCTTTTTTCAAAAACATGAACGCAACTGGAAGTAGTGGTATTAAAGGTTTTGTTAAGTTATTTTTGGCAAATTGTTAAGACAATAGAAATCACAGAGTACCTCTAAGCAAACTCGGTTTTGTTTCTGCTGACAGAACCACGGGGCTGCGTCTAGCGTTCCTATACAAAGCTACCATGATCAAAACCTACGGAAATTTAGAATTCCACTGGAGGAGATCAGGTTGGCCATTGGAGTAAAGAGTACAGAAACTCAGATCGGAGATGGTGGATTTGGTTTAGTTTACAAAGGAAAACTCTCCGAACTCTGGCAAAATTGCACAGCTGCAATAAAATACCATGATCCAAAAGGTTACCAAGGAAAGGATGAGTTCCTTAATGAGCTTCAGATGATTTCCATGTTCCACCATGAAAACATCATCCCATTCATTGGTTACTGTGATGAAGGGAATGAGATGATTATAGTTTCAGAGTATGCTACTAACGGAAGCCTGGATCATTATCTCCGTGACCTGAAAAAAAGACGGTCCTTGACATGGGCACAGCGGCTCAAAATTTGCTTAGGGGCAGCAAAAGGACTCAACTATCTCCACTCGGGTCTGGGAGATGACAACAGGGTAGTACACAGAGATGTAAAGAGTGCAAACATACTCTTAGATGACAATCTGATAGCCAAAATTTGTGATTTTGGTTTATCAAGGTCTGGACCCAGAAATCAGCCACAAACCCAACTCTATACTAAAGCTGCAGGAACCAAGTTTTACATCGATCCTATTTACCATGAAAGTGGCATCCTACGTAAAGAGTCTGATGTGTACTCGTTCGGGGTGGTACTATTTGAAGCGTTGAGTGGGATGTTGGCTTATGATAGACGGAGATTTGGAGATGATAAGCCACAACCTCTGATTAATCTGGTACGGCGTTACTATGAAGAGGGATTGGACAAATTGATTGATCACCTGATAAAAGATCAAATTGATAGACGTTCTTTTGAAACGTTTGTGGAAATTGCTCGTGAGTGCATTAGTTACAATCTAAAGGAACGCCCTACAATGCAAACTGTCATCGAGAGGATTGAGGATGCATTGGCTTATCAGGTAAGTCATTTTATCCAACTGATATCACTTTGTTATTAATGGATTTTACCACTTGGGTTAACTTAATTTTGTGTGTTCGTGATAGGTAGCGAAGGATTCTGAAGTGAAGGAACCTGAATCAAACATCACTGAGAACTAATTTATACGGGCGTACTTGAAGTTGTTATTCACCATAAGTTTAGTTCCATGTTGGTAAGTTGGTTTCCATATATTTAATGTTATGAGCTATATTTGTACTTCATGGAACTTTAGAACTTATCAATGTTCGAATATTGGTAGGATTTCTGTATACGTGAATTTGGTTATGTGAAATCGTGAGATTTTGTTACACCAAATGTGTGTGTATAAAATTCTGTTGTGCTGACAATTCAAAACTGTTAGGAATAATATAAACAAATATGAAATATTACAACAACGTGATTGAGGCCTGCAAAAGCAGCGTCCTTAAACAGAAATTCGTCCTATCTAGTACGAACTATTTAGAGGATACAACAATCAATCCAAGTATATAAACTTGAATCTAGCGAATTGAATCTGATATGTTATTGTGATGGAGATTGATGAGATTTATGTGTTTTTGATGATTCTAAAGTGGCAAATTCGTCCTCTGTTTATAGGCACATGGTGCCCCTTCAAAATAGTCACCATACCCCTTCAAATGGCCTTAGAGACACTTCTATTCGTAATAGTCACAATGGTTCACAAAAATCTGCAGTTAGCGACGCTTTAGCGACGACCCAGCGACAGAATAACCGTCGCTAATGGAAACGGATGCAAACAGTCGCGATGGTTCACCCATAGAAGCCTTTTTAATAGATATAACCGCCATAATTGCGAATAGGTGTGTCTTTACCAAAATGATGGTTCATTAGAGACGACTTTGTGACAGAAAAATGTCACTAATTGCCAATTCGTGGGTCACTATAAAAATACAAGAAATGTTATTAGTGATGTTCCAACAATACCCCACATTTTCTATTCAAACACTAATAATACCCCACATTTGAATAGAAAATAAAATAATATAAAGTTACTTATTATTCTATTTCCATCAAATGTAATATGACATGCATCAGATTAGGTGTCTTTTGGACTTGAACCTATCATAGTGAGTATATATCGGATCTACTTTGTGGATAGTAAACATAAGTCTTGAACTAGCCACGTTTTCTAGTAAATCGAGACAATAAGTATCACACATATTATATTTGTGTAATAACAGATTCTTACCGTTGTGTTTATTTCGGTCGTGAACATATCCTTATTCATGAGAATTTTAGAGAACTTAGCCATCTGGTTCCCAAAGATGCGACCACACATCAATCTCATATAGGTAATGCCAATCAAGAATATTCCGCAGTATTCCACTGTAAAAAGCCATTAGCATTATTAAGAATTAAAATTCAACCCTTAATCATCAACGAAAAACACACAAAATTCATCTTAGGAATGGGCATACCTGTGTGTTAGTACTTTTGAGTCTTCCTCAACTAGTTTTCCTATTAAACCTAGACCATGGGATCTCCAGTTTTGCTAGGTTAGGTTTCCGTCGAGTAATCACTCATTTTGTTGGCTTTAAGCCCATACCCCTCGATGTAAATATGACTTGTTCTCTACAAAGGCCTTTTGTCAAAGGATCTGCAATATTTTCCTTTGACTTAACATAGTCGATGGAAATGATTCCATTTCTTAACAAGTCCTTTATCGTATTGTGGCGACGTCTTATATGTCTTGACTTGCCGTTATAGATATGATTCTTTGCTCTGGTAAGAGCAGCCATACTATCACAATGTATACATACGCAGTCACAGGTTTTGGCCACAATGGAATACCCTCCAGAAAGCTTCTAAGGGTATGTTTGGCGCTGAGCGGTGTGGAGCTTTTTGGAGCGATGAGTGGTGAGAGCATTATTGTGATTTTTATTAGTCGTTTGGCAAAGGAGCGGTGAGCTTTCTTATTTTTTAGGAATGCTCATTTTTCCAATGCTTCTTTAAGAAGCTGTGAGCGGTGAGCTGTGAGCTGTGGCTACAGCTCACAGCTACTGACATCCTCCTGTGGTTGACTTCCTATCAAGACTTGCCCCAACATAATCACTGTCAGAGTAAGCTACCAGATCAAAGGGAGAGTCCTTAGGATACCAAAGGCCTAGTTGAGCATGACCTTTTAGATATCTAAAAATTCTTTTAACAACATGCAAGTGAGAAATCTTTGGAGAGACTTGAAATCTTGCACATGCAAACACTGTAAACATAATATCTGGTCTGGAGGCAGTCAAATACATCAAAGATCCAATCATGGACCTATAGAGATGCTGATCAACATCTTCACCATCAGCATCTGGAAGTAGTGGCTTATTGTGCTCTATAGGAGTACTGGCAATCTTTGTATTTTCATATCCAAACTTCACCAAAATCTCCTTGACATACTTATCCTGACTAATAAACATGCCATCTGTCTTTTGCTTGACCTGTAGCCCAAGAAAGAAGGTGAGTTCTCCCATAGAACTCATCTGAAACCTGTCATGCATCAACTTTTCAAACTCTCTACATAGATCCTGCTTGGTTGATCCAAAAATAATGTCATCCACATATATCTGTACCAACAGGATATCAGTCTTCACATCCTTGATGAATAGAGTCTGATCAATCTTCCCTCTTCTGAAGCCATTGCCCAAAAGATACTTGGCTAAAGTTTCATACCAAGGTCTTGGGGCCTGATGCAGACCATAGAGTGCCTTCTGAACTTTGTACACTTTGTCTGGAAAGGTTGGATCTTCAAAACCAGGAGGTTAACAGACATACACCTCCTCCTCAATCTTCCCATAAAGGAAAGCACTCTTCACATCCATCTGGTATACTGTGAATTCTTTATATGATGCATATGCCAGGAAAAGTCTGATAGCCTCAATCCTTGGCCACTGGAGCAATGACATCTTCATAATCAATCCCTTCCTGCTGTGTATACCCCTGAGCTACCAGTCTAGCCTTGTTCCTTATCACTACGTCCCTTTCATCCTTCTTGTTTCTGAAAACCCACTTAGTGCCAATAGCTCTCTTGCCATCAGGAAGATCCACCAGAACCCATACATCTTGAAGTTTAAATTGGAGAAGCTCTTCCTGCATTGCTTCTACCCAGGATTCATCTTCAAGAGCTTTGTAGACTTTCTTTGGTTCTGCTTGGGAAACAAAATAGGCAAAGAGACATGTTTGTGAGGCACCATGATTTCTTTCTTAATAAATGGCACTGAAGAATCCTGTTTCACTATGCTGAAATTTAGATCTTGTAGTTCTTTCAGCATTAACATCCCCAATAACATTCTCCAAAGGATGATCCTGATTGATTCTTTTGTGTGGTGTAGCAGAACAGACATATGATGAAGCTATATTAGTCATATCAATCTCATCAGCTTCACTAAAAGGATCAGGAACCTCTGTATTGACTGATGGAGTAGATAGAGGACCATCAGTACAGAAATCTGGCTCATCAGTACTAACTTGTGGCTTATCAGTATTAACCACAGTTGCACTGAACACTTGAGGTTCGACCACTGGTTCATTAGGATTGGTTGCATCTTCTTCATCATTAGATTCATGGGTCTTTGAAGGTTGATCATTAACTTTGTTTGCCTCCCCTGAAGAAGTGCTTCCACCTGAGTTGTCATTCCAAATGGGCAATAAAATGCAATCATCATCCTCATCAGAATCTGTATCTGGACCTTGCTTTTCTCCTGCAATCATGTTAGAATCCACAGAAACAGGCACATGGTTCATAGATTCTGTTAGCATATCAATATCTAAAATCCATGTTGGACCTTGCCCCTTTACACTAGGTTTGTCCTCAAGAAACTTTATGTGTAGATTCTCCTCTATCTTTCTGGTTCTAGAATTATAAACCCTAAAGGCTTTACTATTCAATGAGTAGCCAACCAGATATCCACTATCAAACTTTCTATCAAACTTACCTAAGTGGTTAATGGTATTGAGAATAGAGACATGACACCCAAAAGGTTTGAGAAAGTCTAGTGTGGGCTTTCTACCTAAAAAATAGCTCATAGGGAGTCTTGCCATGAGGCTTTACAATCAGTACCCTGCTCAACATAACAAGCAATATTAACTGCCTCAGCCTAAAATGTTGTGGGTAACTTGGAATCTGCTAACATAGTCCTAGCGTACCTCAATCAATGTCCTATTTCTCCTCTCAGCCACCCCATTTTGCTGAGGAGTTATAGCTACACTGTATTCTCTTTTAATACCTTTATGTTGACAGAAATCATTCATCACTTGGTTTTTAAACTCTGTCCCATTATCACACCTAATGATTTTAACTTTCTTATCAGCTAGGTTTCCTACAGCAGCTATGTAAGACTTAAGGATCTCACTGGTCTCATCCTTAGTGTTCAAAAAGAAAACCCAAGTAAATCTACTAAAATCATCAGTCACAACCAAACAATACTTCTTAAAATTCAGGCTGCTAACACTAGTGGGGCCAGATAAGTCCATGTGTAGCATATGAAGTGGTTGGGTGATAGAGTTAAAAACTTTGGGCTTACAAGAGGCTCTATGCTGCTTCCCTTTGAGACAAGCACTACAGGTTTGTTCATTTTCAAATCTTTTTGAAGGTAAACCTCTTACAAGGTTATTTTTAGCTAAAAGATTGATTACCTTAAAGTTCACATGACCTAGCCTTCTTTTCCATAACATAGATTCATCCAAAGAAGCTGTAGCAACTAAACATGTAAGATTGTCTTTGGGCACTATGTTCTTCATATTGACACTGTACAGATTGATTTTCCTAGGAAACTTAAGTAGAACCTGATCATCACTAGGAAACTTAAAGTTAGGAGACATAACCAAGCAATCAGTATCTGTGAGTAGAACAAAATTCCTCTTGTCACACATTTGTAACACACTGAACAGATTGTATTTGAGTTCCTTCACATAGTACACATCTTCAAAGTCCAAATCACCAGTCTTGATTGTGCCTTTACCAGTAATCATTCCACCTATTCCACCTCCAAAAGAAACATATCCTCCATTCAAATCAGTGAACTCTGAAAGATAGGATAGATTTCCAATCATGTGCCTGGAAGACCCACTGTCTGAATAGCCAAGATCATCATTATTGTTGGAATGCCCCTGCACATAAAATAAAGGAAATTAGTTCCTTTTAGGGACCCAAGCCATCACTGACTTGGATCTGCCTCGTGCATCAATGTAATCATATTTCTTGAGAGTAACTGATGCACTGTTGGACTGAGTGGTCTTTCTTACCCAACAAGATGAGGGCTTAACAACATTGCCCTTGATTCCCTTTGCAGCATTCACTTTAGAGCCAGCTGGTTTCATTTTAGGCTTAAAAGTATTAACTTTTGGCCTATCAGTATTAAGTTTTGGCTCATAAGTATTAACCCTTTTCTTGTAAAACTTGATTTGTTCATCATAAAAGTTAAAGGTTTGTGCTGATTTAAAGGATCTTGGTGAATTAGAAGATGATTTTGAAAAATTTCTTTTAGGTCTTTCACCAAATACTTTGGGTTGTGGTCTAGCAGTATTAACAGGCCTTGCATTATTCAAAGGTTTTATGCCAGTTTTGAGAAGAACTGCTCTGGGAGTCATGATGGGTTGGGGTCTCATAGGGTGTCTGCAATGAGCCTTCAGATGAGAGAAAATACCACACACAAAGCAAGATTTGTGATACATGACAAATTCATCTCCTAGTTTTTCAGATTTTAACTGATTCCAGTTTCTCTTGCTACCTCTAGGACTAGATGACCTGTTTCTATACATCTCAGCATATTTTACTGGCTTTCTAACAGGTTTGTCAAATGAGTTTACTGCTTTAGTGGTCTGTTCTTGCTTTGGTTCACTAGAATTTACACTAGCCTTTTTATTTTCAGATTCAGACACCTCAGGTAAGGAGGTGTCACTAGCACTTTCAAACACTTCATCAGTCTTTTCAGGAAAAGAACTTTTAATTGTAGGGCCTCTGATAAATATGGGTTCCTAAAACTCTTTTAGGCCAGTGTGGGCAAGGTCTATACCAGGTGGTGATGGGATACCTCTGAATGGTGGTGGTACGGATTTATAACCCATACCTGATTTGGCTTTACCAATTAGAGCTTTTTCATGGTACTTATCAACTCTCTCAGAGTTATAATGTTTTGCGTCTTGAAGAGTCTCAATACTTAGTTCTATGTTATCTTTAGCTTGTGTGAGTTTCTCAAGTTCTTCTTTTAACACATTTATGGTGATGTCTTTAAAAGATATTTCCCTGTTAAGCATAGCAGTTGTTTAAGTAAACTTTGACTCATTTTCTTTATAGTGCACAATTTGTTTTTCTAAAAATGCTAAGCCTCTTTTATGATTTGCTAAGTTATACTCAGTTTTAGAAAGTTCTTTAGACACATTATCAAACCTGGTTTTTAGCTCTAGATATTTGTCTAATGGAATGCATGTATCTGAGCAATTTGTTTCAGTAAGTACTTCAGATACCAGAGCCTTGTTGATTGGACTTTCTTCTTCATCAGCCATGAAGCTTCAATCGTATCCAGCACCATCAACAGCCACCATTGCTTTTGAAGACGAGTTGTCAGCATCAGTGTGTCTCCCCTTGCTCCTAGGGCTTCTGCATTCCCAGGAAAAAAGCCCAAGCTTGCCACAGTTGTAGCATTCAACCTTTCCCTTATCAAACCCATCAACATCTGCATCATTGATATTAATATGCCTTCTAGTTTTCTTCATGAACCTTTTTGCCCTCATGCTGATCAGGGCAATGTTCCATTTGATGTCCATATCCTCCATGTCATCTTCATGGATTTGTCTCAGATCATCATGAGTGATCTGGGATCCATGACTCTGTTCAGCTATGAAAGCATAGATTGTGCCTTCATTAATGCCTACTGCAGTGGTCACAGGACCATCAGTATTAACATTAGTACTAGGGGTACTAACATCAAAACTGTACATATCATTGCTAGTGACAGGGTAAGCCACAAAAGCTATGTTTTGTGATCCGTAACCGAAGATGCAAATGCTTTTCTTTTCATGTCTTGTTCAATCATCTTAAAGTTTGTTGAACGATTTTCCAACTTCATGGTTTCAAATCGGCTTGTTCTTCCATAAAATGACATGAGTGTCCCATTTTGGTGATGGAAGACTTCTAACAAACCTGAGGTTGACATCTTCTATGGAGAACTCCACATCCAATACAACCAGTTGACTAACAAGTTTTTGAAGCCTATTATAAACTGATTCAATGGATTCAGTTGCACTAGCAGTCAATTCTTTGTATAATATATATTATAAATGAAAATCTCTTCATTTCTAAATATATGTATGTGAATGTAAACGTGAACGTGAACGTGCAGGCCAACATTGTGAAGTTGATCATGTAAATTTGACAAGTGTTCTTGTTCATATTGTTAGAAGGCATACACAACCTTCGCCTCTTTTCCAAAGCCATGCATTGCAGCAAATTGTGCTTTTGTGCTCACAGGTACCTTAGAATTTTGATCTTTACTAATGACTAGTTCAACATTTAGTCTTTGAGGTCAAACAAACTACTCCCTCCGTCCCAAATTATAAGTCCATTTTGACTTTTCCAAAGTCATTTTATTTCAACTTTGACTTTAATTATTTCTTTTAGCGTTACATAATACTTGATGTAAAATATATAAATGGATATATGATTAAAATGCATTTTTATTGATATACTTTTCATCAAGTATTATATAACATGAAAAGAAATAATTAAGGTCAAAGTCGGAGGAAAAAAACTTTGAAAATTCAAAAATAGACTTATAATTTGAGATGGAGGGACTATATATTGAATTTGAAAAGAACTAGGTTTGACGTATAAAATTATTGCTTTCTTTTAGAATTTTATACGTATTTTAAAGATTTTATGTTGATACATCTGTGGTTTAATATAGATGGAGGCTTGATAGACAAACCAGGGAAGCCTCTTGTTAAACCCCCAAGTGCACTTCACTTTTGACATTTCCAAGCTCATTTTAACGCCCCAAGTTAGATAAGGTCAACCAACTCATTTAGCCAAGGATTAGAGAGATTAAAAATATTTAGTGAAGTGTTAACTAGATAGTTGGAGAGTTGTCCATTTTTAATAAGAAATAAAAGAACCAATGGCCTAGGGTTTATCTAGGAGTGTTCTCTAAGGGTTGGGTAGTACCTTGCCTCTCAAATTTGAAATTCGAATTCCAAATTCAAAATATAGAAGTTGTGTGGTTGTGAGAGGGTTGAGTGTACATGAAGCTTTGTCTTGGATAAGGGGACATGTATTTGAATTTCAATTTCAAATTTGATAGTTGTGTGTTTCTGAGAGGGTTGGGCATAGAGGAAACAAAAGTGTAAGACATGTCTTGTAGGAAGAGATAAGAGTGTGTTTGAAATTCAAATTCAAAAGGTTGTGAATGTGTAAGAAGGAAGTGTGTTGAGGAAGTTAGGGTGTGAAGGAAGCTTCATTTAATTCAAATTCAAATTTGAATTTTTATCAGTATGTGAGAAGATAAAGCGTAGGAGAAGTAAGATTGGTGACATGTCTTCTTGTAGGGGACAAGGATATGTTTGAATATTCAAATTCAAATTGTGAGAATAGTATGTGGGAAGTTTGCAAGAAGCCTGGGGGGGGGGGACCAAAGGGATTGAATCAAGGGAATATGTTGGTTTGATGGGACAAATAATTTGTTTATTGTGTGTGAGACAAAGAGTGTGTAGGTTGGCATTGCTTGTGAATGGGAGACAAGAATGGTGTAAAGAAGGTTTGTGTAAGAAGTTGAGTATTGGAGTAAGCATGTGCAAAGGAGGTTTCATATTTCAAAATTCAAATTTCTGATTAAGCCATAATTAGCATATTCACTAATCTATATCTATACTACTTATAATGCACGAAGGCATCCCACTCTTAATTTTAAGACGTACAAGAAATTAAGCATGATTTGCAACACTTTAATGCACCCAATTTTCAGAATTACAACAAAGTAACCATATTGTACAACAAAATAAAGCGTGGTGTCATTTTAAGACCAAAATTCTATCAAACAACATTAATGCTATTAAAACACCCATTCACCAAAAATTACAACCATTTAAGCACAATGTACAATAGTCGCAAACCAATTTTCAGATTCACAACAAAATAAGCATAGTGTACAACAAAATAAGCATGATGTAATTTTCAGACTTAAAAAATTAATGATATTAAAGTGGTCAATGTTATTATTGATTATAATGACTACTACTTACAAGAAAAGAAACATAGTGTACAACACTTTAATGCACATAATTTTCAAACGTGCAAGACAAGAAGCATAGTGTACAACAAAACATTACATTAATGTTATTTAATGCAGTCAATTATTTAACTGGTCAATAAATACAATTATTACATTTATTAAAACACCCCTTACATAAGAAATACAAATTATCAAGCATATTGTACAACCAAATTAAACACAATTCCCACATTAAATTTCACTACTACAAATAATAAATCACATTATACAAATATTCATGCCCGAACGGGAAACGGGCCAAATGAGCTCGAGCCCGAATGGGCGCAGGCCAAATGGGCTTGGGCCCGAACGGGCTCGAGCCCGAGCAGACACGGGCCAACGGGTTCGAGCCCAAACGGGCACGGGCTATACGAAATTCTTGATATCCGTAAATTTATTGTTAAAAAAAACATAATAAACTAAAATACATCATCAAAATTTTTTATTTCAGGGTACCCGCCGCTGCAACGCGCGGGTACCCTGCTAGTCATTTTGATGCAAGTAAGATAAGTACTTAGCATCTCAAATAAAGCATTAACCCATACAAGGGAAAGTTGCATTTACACAAAGTGGCCTTGACTTAATTGACCAATAAGGGAGTAAACATGTTACGTGATTGGTAAAGACATACTTAAGGATTATGGTCCTAGGTTTGAGAAAAACATTTTGGTCTTGGCTAAAGGCTTTTAGAAAACATTTTTGAGTTGACGTTTTCTAAAACGCGAGGACTTTGTTTTGGTCATCTCTAAAAGTCCAAATCTTATTGCGAGTTTACCAAACATTAAGGGTGCGTTTAGTTGGAGAAAAAAATTTCTTGTTTTCTATCTCTAGTTTTATAAAAATTTGGATGGGAAATTTATCTCCACAAAACACTTGAAAATATAGAAAATGCGTTTAGTTGATATTTGTATTTTTCTATTTTGAAGAGGGGAGGGATGGTTGGGGGTTACAAAGGAAAACAAGGAAAACAACTAAAATTTGTTTTCTAATTTTCCTTGTTAGATTAGGAATAGGGGATTTTGTGTTTTGCAAAATATTTTGTTGAAAAATGATAATTTGAACGCGATCTCTATTTTCCTTGTTTTTCACAAAACATTTTGTGGAAAACAATGGTGTTTTCCCCTAACTAAACGTACCCTAAACATTTTAGATATCATGTACGAACCTGTATTGAAAGATCCACTTTAGTCAGGTAAGAGGAAAGCCGACTTGGAAAAACCAAAACCGCACCAACCAACACTCGTCGCGCCAACCTGGCGTGCCTAGACTTGGAGCGTTTTCGGTTTTAGGCTATCATTAGTGATCTTATGTATTTTATAATATATTTGTCGATCATTAAAATATTAAAGAGACCTTAGCCATCATTTACACCAACACACACTATTAAAAGACAAGAGACTAAACTTGATCAGAAGTAGATAGGAATCTTAAGACACATCCGCTCCCAATAATCATTCAACAAGGAAAAAGGGATTCATAGTGGTCTATGCTTTGCTCACTTCAGGGACAAGAATAAGCTGGGTATCTTCCAATTACTGTCATGAGCCCCAACATCCATCAATCATTCGCCCACTAACTCATAGTGTTGATAAAAAAAATTAAAAATCCAAAGATGACGAGAAACCCGAAATCTGCATCCCAAACCCACCCAACTATTCCCCTCCATTGGAGACGCTCTAACAAAACTCAAACCCTCTCAGAATCATCTTGTAAACCATAAACAACACAAGTCCCTCATTTTCACTTTGCAATAACCATAAAATGGGTTATATAGGCATTAGAATGCGTCATTAACTTTGACATGCAAAAATCTCATTAAATTAGTTAACGTATAAGGCTAGATAGTTGCCCGTTTGTAGTTAGGGGCTGACGGGGATCCGTTTCCTACTTTATATCACAATTTTGTCGATGCTCTTCAAAATCTTACTTTTACCCGTCCCGATATATCTTATGTTGTGCAGCAGGTTTGTGTATATATGCATGATCCGAGAGAGTCTCATTTTTCTGCTCTGAAACGGATTTTGAGGTATTTTCGTGGTATTTTAGATTATGGATTACAGTTATACTTCTCGTCGACAACATCTCTTGCGTATTCTATTGTAGACAGTTGTCCTACGACTCGTAGATCGACTTCTGATTATTGTGTTTTTCTTGGAAACAACTTACTCTCTTGGTTCTCTAAGTGTAGGTGACGCTTGCTTGTTCTAGGCTGAGGTTAAGTATCGTGGTGTTGCGAATGCGGTTGCAGAGATTTGTTGGTTGAGAAATTTGTTACATGAGCTTCATATGCCTTTTGTTTTCAGCTACTTTGGTATATTGTGACAATATTAGTGCGATTTATTTGTCCTATAATCCTATTCAACATCAAATGACAAATATATTGAGATAGATATTCACTTTCTCATGTGATTTGGTTGCTATGGGACACGTTCGGATTCTTCACGTGCCTTCCAGGTATTAGCATCCTGACATTTTCACGAAGGGGCTTCCTTCAGCATTATTTGATGAGTTTCGTTTCAATATGAGTGTTCGTCCTACTCCCGCTCTAAATGATGGGGGCTGTTAGTCGGTTTTACTATTAGATATTTTGGTGTTAATTAATCGATTTAATATTCACACTCCGACATTGTTAAGTGGACAAGTAAAGAAAGTAACGCCCAATGCCGTCTTCCACGGGTTATGGGAACCCAATACCGTTTCCGGTGTATGGGGGAGGTTAAGATGTAGACAGCCTTACCCCTACCTAAGGTAGATAGGCTGCTTCCAATTCTACCAAAGGTAAAAAGGACCTCCGGCCTTTGTAGGGAGTGAGGATCGAACCCCTGACCTCTCGGTTGAGAAGCAATGGGTTTACCAACTGATCCAATCCTACTTGATGTTAAGTGGACAAATTATTTTACCCGACAAGTGGTTAGGTAAAATAATTCACCATACTTTTTCAAGTCAAGAGTCAATTATATTTTATCGAGTATATAGGACACTATTAGTAGAGTTACAAGGGTGGATCAAATCATCACTAAGCAAACTCAGTTCTGTTTATATTCACAGCTCCATAATCATTCATACACAATCACCAACAAAAAGCATAACAATGTCTTTGTCAGGGTTAAACCTTGAAAAGTTTCTAATTCCATTGGAGGAAATCAAGTTGGCCACCAAAAATTTCAGTCCTGAAACTGAAATCGGATATGGTGGATTTGGTATTGTTTACAAAGGACAACTATCTGAACGCTGGCAAAATCGCGTAGCTGCCTTCAAGTGTCATGTTCGAGACAGTTTCCATGGAGAGGAGCAGTTCCGTAATGAAGTTGAGATGATTTCTAGCTTCCACCATGAAAACATCATTTCTTTCATTGGTTACTGTGATGAAGGCAATGAGAAGATTATAGTTACCGAGTATGCTGTCAATGGAAGCCTTGAGAATTATCTTTACTACGAGGATAAGAGAAGTTGCTTAACATGGGCAGATCGCCTAAAGATTTGCATAGGGGCAGCAAGAGGACTCAAGTACCTCCATTCAGGTCTTGGGGATCGAGGCATAGTAATACACAGAAACTTCAATAGTGGAAAAATATTGTTAGATGATAATATGGAAGCTAAAGTTTGTGGTTTTGGTTTCTCAATATTAATTGACTCAAAAAGTCTGCCACAAGAATCTGAAAGTGTTGTTGGTATTCACCAGGAAAGCGGCAACATCATGGTAGAATCAGATGCTTACTCATTTGGAGTTGTACTATTTGAAATATTGACGGGGTTGCTGGCTTATCTTCGCAAGAGCATTGGAGATGATAAGCCCCAACATCTGATAAATATGGTCCAACGCTACCATGAGGATGGAGTACACAAGCTGATTGATCCCTATATAGGAGATCAAATTGATAGTCGTTCTCTTGATATGTTTACAGAAACAGCATACAAATGTATCAGCTTAGATCTGGAAGATCGCCCGAATATGGATATGATCATTAATTTTATTGAGAAAACCTTTGGTACTCAAGTAAGTCTTTTCATTTAATTTCAATGGATTCATGCACCACTTATTGTAGATGTAATATCATATCATTTCTCAAAAGACTTGTCTCTAACAACCCTTTAGTTAATGAGATCAAGTGGGTCACCCGCTTAATCTCCTCTAATGGAAAGAACCAGCTAAAACAATTTTTTTTGGGGTTATACCTTACCTAAACTGAGGGATCCTAATCCATAATAATAACATGTGAAGTAATGGGATTACATTTCAAAAAAACTACTCTCTAGAGTCTAGTCTTTTTTAAGTATCATATTTTAAGTTGCCGTTTTTTTTTAAGTATCATTTTGAGCAAAGAGCAAAGTTGGACTATTCACAGGGTATCGAAAACCCTTTACCCAAAAAAGAGCAAAGTTGGTACTTGGTGGGAGACCATAGTTCGTACTAAAACTCTGTTTTGTGTATATTGGTAGGAACTAAAAGTAGATGCATCTACTATTAACACAAAAAGCAGCCACCAATTTAGAGATTTTGAAAAATTTCTAATTCCGTTAGAGGAGATCATACGGGCCACCAATAACTTCAGTCCAGAAAATCTGATCAGCAAGGAGGAACTTGGTTCGGTCATCTACGAAGGGCAGCTCTCAGAACATTGGCGAAACCGCAAAGCTGCCATCTATCGGCGCCATCCAAATGCTTACCAAGTAGAGCACAAGTTTCTCACCTCGCTTAAGTTGGCATCCAACTTGAACCATGAAAACATCATCCCTTTCATTGGTTATTGTAATGAAGGCGATGAGAAGATTGTGGTTTTTGGGTATCCTCTCCATGGAAGCCTTGATGATCATCTCCAAGACCCTAGGATGAGGCGTTGCATAACATGGGCACAACGCCTAAAGATTTGCATAGGTGCGGCTAAAGGACTCAACTATTTTCATGTAGGTCCAGGGAAGGGTCCCCCAATAATACACCAAAACTTCAAGAGTGAAGAGCCACATGATATTGTTAGATGAGAATATGGAAGCCAAAGTTAGTCTTTTCGGTTTGTCAAAATTAGGCCCTAGAAAGCAGTCACGTGGAAAAAGGGATGTCGGTTTCCAGTTTTACGTGGATCCCATGTTTTATGAAACCGGCGTCATAGGCAAAAAGTCAGTTATTTACTCATTTGGAGTGGTGATGTTTGAAATGTTGAGCAGGATGATGGTTCATTATGAAAGGGGAATCGGAGATGATAAGCCACAAACTCTCATAAATTTGGTCCGACAGTACTACGGAAATGGATTAGAAAAGTTAACTGATCCGTGCATAAGTAATCAAATTGATGGTCATTCATTTCATACTTTTACGGAACTTGCGTATCAGTGCATTAGTTTCAATCGTAAGGAACGCCCAAAGATGGACACTATCATTAAACAAATTGAGGAGGCACTGGATATTCAAGTAAGTATTTTCATCAAGTTATTTGAAGGATATCTTGTTTCATATGTAATAACGATAAGTAGTTTGAATCCTATATTGTTTGACATATCCTAAAGACTTTTACTTCATAACCTCAAAATCACGAGTTTCCTTCCCAATCTTGCAAAAACTAAATATTTAATAGTAAATAATCTCTTATATAATAAGAGAATTCACAAAAAGAACCCAACTATTTGCAGTTGGACCAATGAGAGTGAATCATTCTATATACATAGCAAAATTAAGCATTATTATTAGCCAATAAAAATAAAAATTTCACCCTAATTTGGTCAAACTAATAAATTTTCCTCTAATTTATAAAACGTGCGATGACAATTTTGAAAAAAAAAAAAAAAAAAAAAAAAACCTTGGATTTGGTAATTAATAAAACTTTAGTTGTTCAATTTTAATTAAAATATATTTCTCAGTTTTCTTGTTTTTTAATAACTTTATAAATTTAATAAATAGACTTTATACCCTCTATACTTTATATTTTATAAAAAAAATACTACAATTTTTTGTTGTTATTTATAAATATTATCATTAGTATATATTAAACTAATGTATTTGCACAGAATCATAAATATAAAAAGAAAAACACGAGCTACTATGACATGTAAATAAATACACAAGATAATACATATATACAAAAGGATATCCGGAAAGATTATTCTTTTTAACTATCCTAATTCAATAATGACTCATGTTATTCCTTGTTGTTTAACCAGCGAATGGGTTTAAAATTGATTTAAATTATTACTAACAGGAATATATATATCAAAATGAAGGCACGACCTCACACAGTCACATGTTACTTTGAGATGAAAATAAATAGATGAAGTTTTACATATAACAACGACACATTTTTTTTAAAGATCATTATGTGCTACTAAACACACATTATGTCTTAAACATGATATCAATAGTAAAATATAAAAAAGATCAACATAAACACCATGCCAGTTAAACAAAGTCAAATCCTTCGTGAAACAAAGATCCATACAACATATTAATCGATATTAACACAATGAAAAAAAATATGTAAAACTCATGCGTGCACGGGTATTATAAGTATATAAGTATTAAAAAATTAATATAATTTTATAAATAAAATTTAAACATTACAAAACCACGCATTTATGAATTGTCACAATATTTAATTTTAAAACAAAGTTGTTGAAAACTTGAAATATTATTACTTGTTACATATCTGTCCAAACACCGTGGGTGCACGGGTATCTTAGTAGCACTAGTCAGGTACCCGCGCGTTGCGGCGGCGGGTACCCGTGTGATTATATTTTCGGTGAGAATCTTTTTCAAAGTACTTATTTTTCGATGGCACGATTTTCAGCTACATAATCCGTCTCGATTGAATTAATGATAGGGCGTGGTTTTATATGATATATGTTCGGGTGTGTAATGTTTAATTTTAGGTTAGGAATAGGTTATTCAAACCATGATGAACTCCACAAATTACAAAAGTAAGCAACTTGCAAATGAAGAATTCTCAAGCGAAATAAATTATCTAGTGCGTTAACTTCTTCATCTTCATAACATGCAATGTAATAATCTTTTCTTTTATTGAAGTAACAATAATTTTTTCAATGATACTATTGGCAAACGGAGTAATCAATCATCTATTCGCAATTAATTCTATTAACAAAATTGTTGCAATAAATTCTATTAACCAAACTGTTGCAATTAATTCCTTTCGGTTACTTAATTTTTAGGTTTGAAATTAGGTTCGGATTATGGGTGTGTTTTTATATGGGACATGTGCAGGTGTGTAATGCTTAATTTTAGGTTCGGTTTTAAAATCGGAGTTAGGAATAGGATATTCGCCTTTTATATAATAGTATAGATAGGAAGTAACTGGGAAATATTTTTAATTGTTAAATGTAAGACAATTTCAAAATATAAACGGGCGCCGCTAAGCATACATGGTTTTGTCTATATTCACAGAACCGCAGAGCTGCTTCTCCCGTTACCATACAAAGCCACCAGTATCAGATTACAATATCTTCTTCCAGTGTAAGCTTAGAAAGCTTTCTAATCCCACTCAGTGGGATCCACTTGGCCACCAGAAACTTCAATCCAAAGGCTCAGATTGGAGATGGTGAATTTTCTTCGGTCTACAGAGGAAAACTACCGGAACCTTGGAAAAATCGAACAGCTGCAATCAAACGCTTTGGTCGGAATGATTACAAAGGTGAGGAAGAGTTCCACAACGAGCTTAAGATGATATCCAGATTTGAGCATGAAAACATCATCCCTTTTGTTGGTTACTGTTACGAAGGCGATGAGATGATTATAGTGTCTGAGTATGCTACCAACGGAAGCCTCGATCACCATCTCCAAGACCCCTGGAAGAGCCATCACATAACATGGGCACAGCGCCTTAAGATTTGTCTGGGGGCAGCAAAAGGAATCAAGTACCTCCACTCCGGTCATAAGGAGCATTGCATAATAATACACAGAGATATCAATAGCTCAAACATATTGTTAGATGGATAAGCTGGAAGCCAAGATTTGCGGCTTCAGTTTGTCAGTACAAGTCCCCAAAAATCAGCAACACACCAAAATCTATACAAATCTTGCAGGTACTCCCTCTTACATGGATCCCATTCACATTGAAAGTGGCATCCTGAGTACAGCGTCAGACGTGTACTCCTTCGGCATTGTACTGTTTGAAATGTTGAGTGGGATGCTGGTCTTTTATGAGAAGAGCATTGGAGATGACAAGCCTGGAAATCTGATAAATTTGGTTCGACGCTACTATGATGATGGACCAGAGAAGTTAATTGATCCCCATATAAATGATCATATTGACAGACGTTCTTTCCATAAGTTCATAGACATTGCATATAGATGCATCAGCTTCAATTTAAAGGATCGACCTACAATGGATAGGATCATCATGTGGATTGAGAAAGCATTGGAAATTCAAGTAAGTATCTTCATTTGTAAGCTAGTATATCTAGTTTCATAAGTTAGGAGGTAATTATCACGTATCATACGGCCTGATTATTTGCTCTATCAAATGTCATGACACATGTTGATTCCTTCAATAACATGTCCTCATTGTTTTTAAAAAACATGAAAGGTCTTTTCTGTTAAAGTGATATACTTCTTTTCCCCTATCAAACATCTGTTTGCTTAAAGAATGCATGTCGTCATACACTCTAACTCCTAGCTCCAAAGAAATCCACCCGTTATCTTGTCAAAGTTAAAATTGTGCTAACTTGAAAAAACTTTGTAAACTATTGTAATTCTTTTTTCAAAAACATGAACTCAAGTGGAAGTAGTGGGATTAAAGGTTTTAGTTAAGTTATTTTTGGCAAATTGTTAAGACAATAGAAATCACAGAGTACCTCTAAGCAAACTTGGTTTTGTTTCTGCTGGCAGAACCATGGGGCTGCGTCTACCGTTCCTATGCAAAGCTACCATGATCAAAACCTAAAGAAATTTAGAATTCCACTGGAGGAGATCAGGTTGGCCATTGGAGTAAAGAGTACAGAAACTCAGATCAGAGATGGTGGATTTGGTTTAGTTTACAAGGGAAAATTCTCCGAACTCCGGCAAAATCGCACAGCTGCAATAAAATACCATGATCCAAAAGGTTACCAAGGAAAGGACGAGTTCCGTAATGAGCTTAAGATGATTTCCATGTTCCACCATGAAAACATCATCCCATTCATTGGTTACTGCGATGAAGGGAATGAGATGATTATAGTTTCAGAGTATGCTACTAACGGAAGCCTTGATCAACATCTCCGTGACCTGAGAAAAAGACGTTCCTTGACATGGGTACAGCGGCTCAAAGTTTGCTTAGGGGCAGGAAAAGGACTCAACTATCTCCACTCGGGTCTGGGAGATGACAACAGGGTAGTACACAGAGATGTAAAGAGTGCAAACATACTCTTAGATGACAATCTGAAAGCCAAAATTTGTGATTTTGGTTTATCAAGGTCTGGACCCAGAAATCAGCCACAAACCCAACTCTATACTAAAGCTGCAGGAACCAAGTTTTACATCGATCCTATTTACCATGAAAGTGGCATCCTACGTAAAGAGTCTGATGTGTACTCGTTCGGGGTGGTACTGTTTGAAGCGTTGAGTGGGATGTTGGCTTATGATAGACGGAGATTTGGAGATGATAAGCCACAGCCTCTGATAAATCTGGTACGGCGTTACTATGAAGAGGGACTGGACAAATTGATTGATCACCTGATAAAAGATCAAATTGATAGACGTTCTTTTGAAACGTTTGTGGAAATTGCTCGTGAGTGCATTAGTTACAATCTAAAGGAACGCCCTACAATGCAAACTGTCATCGAGAGGATTGAGGATGCATTGGCTTATCAGGTAAGTCATTTTATCTAACTGATATCACTTTGTTATTGATGGATTTTACCACTTGGGTTAACTTAATTTTGTGTGATCGTGATAGGTAGCGAAGGATTCTGAAGTGAAGGAACCTGAATCAAACATCACTGAGAACTAAATTACACGGGCGTCGTTGAAGTTGTTATTCACCATAAGTTTAGTTCCATGTTGGTAAGTTGGTTTCCATATATTTAAGAGTAAATTGCAAAAATCGTCCTCGTGGTTTAGCCAAATTGCAGATTTCGTCCGTACTGTTCATTAAGTGCAAAAACAGTCCTTATTTGACATTTTCGTCGGCTTTTGGTCCCCGAAACTAACACCGTTAGTTTTCGCCCGTTTTGAACAAGATGCGGACGAAATGCAATTTTGCTAAACCACGAGGACGATTTTTGCAATTTACTCAAATAAAAATCTCAATTTTAATTTTTGGAAAAAGTTGACCCGCATTAACCGAGTTGGCGGATTTAGTCATTTTTAGTTCGATTTATACTCGATTTAGCCGATTTTTTAGACTATGCCAATTTTTACAACACCAACATCTATATGCAACTATATCATTAAAGACAAGTATGTCATTGCAACTATGTCAGCGCGGAGAGGGATGACTCTCTCTCTCGGGTACTCGGCTAGTCTATACTACTTATAATGGAGGGATGACTCTCTCTCTTCTAATTTTTTAAGATTTCCATATATAGATTTTAAGCAAATACAACTACTTAAGCTATATGTATAATTACTTTATGCATAAACACCTACACATATTGATTGGTCAACATTTGTAATTAATGTCGTATTTAAAACACCCATTTGATAAAAAAAATATAATTTATAAAACACAATGTACAAACTATTTGAAGCACAAATACAACTAAAAAACATTATTCAAGACGTACAATTAATACACTATTTAATTTACCCCTTTACTAAAATATACAACAATTTAACCACAATGTACAATCTAATCAAACCACTAAGCCAAACGGATAAAAACGGACAAAAACGTAATTTTTTTCCCGTTTTCATTTTTGTCCATTTTCATCCGATTTTATCTGTTTATATAAAAAATTATTATATAAAAACTCGAACAAAAACGTAATTTCTTTCCCATTTATATAAATAAACAGTAAGAAAACGGGCAAAACAAACCAAAACGGATAAAACAAACAAAATCGTAAGAAAACGGATAAAAAGTAAAAGAAAACAAACAAAATGGATGAAAACAGATAAAATCGGATGAAAATGGAAAAAAAAATGAAAACGGGAAAAAAATAACGTTTTTGAATAATTTTTATCGTCAAGTAACTTTTTTTCGAAAATGTTTTTTATATAAAAAAGTTTTTATATAAAAATGTTGTTTTATATGAAACGTTTTTATATAAAAAACTTTTTAATATTCTTACATAAAAAATTTTTATATAAAAAAACTTTATATAAAAACGTTTTATATAAAAACTTTTTTATAAAACGTTTTTATATAAAACATTTTATATAAAAAACATAGTAAATTGCAAAAATCGTCCTCGTGGTTTAGCCAAATTGCAGATTTCGTCCGTATGTTCAAAACCGGACGAAAACTAACGGTGTTAGTTTCGGGGACCAAAACCGACGAAACAAAGGTCAAATAAGGACTGTTTTTTCACTTAATGAACAGTACGGACGAAATCTGCAATTTGGCTAAACCACGAGGACGATTTTTGCAATTTACTCTATATTTAATATATTTGTACTTCATGGAACTTTAGAACTTATCAATGTTCGAATATTGGTAGACATTTGGATTTCTGTATACGTGAATTTGGTTATGTGAAATCGTGAGATTTTGTTACACCACCAAATGTGTGTGTATAAAATTCTATTGTGCTGACAATTCAAAACTTTTTATAAATCCAAAACGCGTTGATTGAATCAAAGAGAATGGATTATAAAATAACAATTACAATCTCTATAGTATGCGCTGGTACTTTCAAACTCTTGCATCACTGGTGCCGTGTCTTCTTGGTTGACATTCAAATACTTCACAGTACCGGCCAATCAAATTAACATGGAACAAAAGGCTATAAACTCAAATGAATAGCAGACCCGTTTAGACATGAGCTCAGAAATGATTACAGGGGGGTTTCCACCTCCTACGGGTAGAAGCCTACTGAAGTCAATACACTACCATCAGCCTAAACAAAGTCGATAATGGGTAAGTTCCACAACCCAAGTCAGAAAGAAACACGTAAATAACAGACATGCATCCAACACAAATGCACACATGAATCTGGATTAAAACTAAAGCAAGTAGAAAAGTAGACATACCGTTTCTAGGTATCCGTAACAAAGGGTTCTCCTTATTTGATTCAGCTCCCATGTTGAAAGATACATTCACGCCATCGCCACCACAAATCCAGATACTCATTTCGTCCTTTTAGGGTTGGATTTTTTATTTGTTTTAGGAAAGAAGTCTCCATCTCAAGTTCTCAACATTTAACGCCTCTTGAGGCTGCTGTTCTGCTGCCTAACCTTCTGTTTCACCTTCCGTCGAGGCGGATTCTAGTTTATAGATAAGATGGGTGGCCATCTTCTTATGATTTTATGTTGGTGCCTTAGTATGCAGTGTACGCCTTCATAGATAGCCAAAACGACTTGCCAGTTCGATACCACCAATGAGGTACCTGATGGTACAAAGACCCTATAAAACCAGTAGCACAAAAGTTGTCAATTAAAGGGAAAGTCCAAACGGTTCGAGCCAGTGAGCCCAGTGCTTCGTCATAAAAGGAAAACGAATAAAATTTAAAGTTCTCACCATCATGATCAGAATCATAAGTGTCATTCTCACAGGATCCAATATTCTGTGAGTAAATACGAAACAGATGAAAATTTTTATTCAAAGAAATTTACGAAAGTTTCAATTTCTAAGTGAATAAATAATTACAAAAACTAAAACTATTAAGAAAATGTAGCCATACAAATATTAGCCCAATCATAAGTAAAGGTTTAGGAATTGCCACATATTAGTTTGAGTTTAAAAAAGAAAGTAAAAGTAAAAAATGTTTTTTACTTCTGACCATGTACGGAAATGTAAGGGTGTAAGCTTCCCAAGGGGTAATTCTCAAAAGAGGACAAAAAGGGTGATCACTTTGAGGTACAAAAATAACCTCTCTTTTCAAATTGGTCATGTGCGAATGTGCAACTTCATCACATGTGCGACACGTGTCCATTTATTTATTATTAAAGTACAGTTGTAGTTGGATGTTTTCCCATATATTCTCATTTTGTCTTATGAATACTAATGTAAAAGGTCAAAAATACCCCTTCAAGAAATTAAAGTGTATTGAATCTTTTTTTTCAAGTCCGCATTACTTCTTCACCTGTCCATAATATTTCTCTTTCCTTTTCACAAGCTCAACCACACACATTCATTTTCCAAACCAGCACTACTTCAGAAAATCAAGCCAAAGAAACTCAAGTTCAAGTTTTATGACCAATATCAGTTAAAAAAATAAGTAAGCAAAAGGATAATGGTGATTCAAGGCGAGGCAGGAGCTGTCATTCGTGGCAAAAAGGTGATGAATTTACACTGTTATGTGTTTAATTGAAGGCAGTGTCCAGAGTGATTAACTTTCCTTCCACTTGTACTGGACTTTAAGTGCAAAATGCAAAAGTATAACATAATTTTCAAGAATGGGGTATATTTGCGAGCCAAGTATTTTTGGTAGGTGACTTTCGTTTTTTTTTTCTTTTTTTAGATCTTAGATATGTGATGTGTTTGTGATGGTGAGTAGATCGGTTTTTGATTTTTTTGTTGTTGGACCGAAAGATTTAGTTTATGATTTTTTTAAAGTTGTGGCTTTTGTTCTTGATGTTCTTGGCCGGATCTGTGGTGGTGGTGGTGGTGATCATGGCCGGATCTGTGGTGGTGGTGTTGTTCATGGTCGGATCTGTGGTGGTGATGTTCTTGGCCGGAGTTGTGGGTTTTGAAGTTGTGGGTGTTTGATCCTCTGGTGATGGTGGTGTTGATCGGAAAAAAGAGAGAAAATGGTGATCCCGGAAAAAAGTGAGAGAGGAGAGATACTGAGGAGTTATTTTATATAAATTAAGGGGTATTATGGTCTTTTAACATCTTTAATAATAAGACAAAATGAGAATATATGGGAAAACACCCAACTACAACTGTACTTTAATAATAAATAAATGGACACGTGTCGCACATGTGATGGAGTCGCACATTCGCACATTCGCACATGACCAATTTGGGAAGAGAGGTTATTTTTGTACCTCAAAGTGATCACTATGGACCTTTTTGTCCTCTTTTGAGAATTACCCCGCTTCCGAAAGTTGGGTTGGTCCATATGTATATTATGGCTTTTACTTTGTTGAGGTTTGTAGTAACAGTAGATAGAAACTAAGGAATCAAAACCGACTAACTTATATCAATTGATTAATAAAAAGTTTGTACAAGCAATGTATAAATGCACAAAATAAGAGGCGGTGCTCTAATGTTAGGCGGGCTAATGGGCCGACACAAGTGGGCGAACCTTATTTACTAACATCTTCCTTCAAACTCACAATGCTGCAGCGAGGAACATTGAGAGTTTGTCAGAGAGAAAATGAATCTGCGGGCCACAATGAGGCTTGGTAAATATATCTGCGATCTGTAAATTAGACGGAACAAACGGCAAAGAAATGGTGCCCGTCTCAAGATGGTGACAAGTGAAATGACAATCAATCTCTGTATGCTTGGTCCTATCATGAAAAGTGTGTTGCACGATGAATAGCACTACAATTATCACAATATAATGGAGTGGGACTAGTAATATGAACACCCATATCTATAAGTAACCAACATAACCAAACAATCTTGCTAGTAGTAACAACCATGGCACAATACTCAGCTTCAGTAGAAGATCTTGAAAGAACATCTTGCTTCTTACTCTTCCACGAGATAAGCGAATCTCCAAAAAAAACACAAAACCCAGTTATAGACTTGCAAGTAACATAATCACTAGCCCAATCAGCATCACATAAGCACACAACTCTAAAGAAGGCGTGGAAGGAAACAAGAGTGTCTGAAATTGAGTACCTAGAAGATATCGAAGAATCTGTAAGACTGCAGCCCAATGAACTGTAGTGGGAGCAACAACAAACTGACTAACAATGTGGACAACATAAGCAATATCTGGTAGAGTCACTGTAAGATAAACTAAACTCCCAACAATAGTGCGATATAAACTCGGATCTGGTAAAGGATCACCATATGTAGGGATATATTTTGCTTTAGCATCAAGAGGAATGTCATCAATCTTATTATCTGTCATTTTGGCACGATCAAACAAACCAACAATATACTTGGACTGAGATAGAAGATAACCTTTCGATGTTGAAGCAACTTCAATACCAAGAAAATAACGTAGTAAACCCAAATCTTTCATAGCAAACCAAAGAACAACTCTGCCTTCAACAATTCAATTTCCTCATAATCATCTCTGGTAATAATCATATCATCAACATATAAGGACAACAAAATACGTTCAGCACTTGAACATTTAACAAATAATGCAGAATCATGATGACTAGAGACAAATCCAAGAGAAAAAACAACTATGGAAAACTTCTCATACCAAGAACGTGGTGCCTGTTTGAGTCCAAAAAGAGCTTTCTGGAGCTTATAAACTTCACCTGACTGATGAGGAACACCAGGAGGTGGTTTCATATTAACTTCTTCATTTAGGTCATCATTCAAGAAGGCATTTTTGACATCCATTTGATATATTTTTCATTGGCAACTAGAAGCCACTGCAATCAAAGTTCGGACAATTGTTATTTTTGCAACAGGAGCAAATGTTTCTTCATAATTCATGCCATACTCTTGAGAGTAACCTTTAGCAACAAGTCGAGCCTAATATATTTCAATTGACCCATCAGATTTGGTTTTAATCTTATAGACCCAACGAGAGCCAATAGCACGCTTGCCTGATGGCAAAGGTACCAAGTCCCACGTGTGAGTCTGATGTAATGCAGTAAGTTCCTCAGCCATAGCACCCTGCCAAAGTGGATCACAAACAGCTTCCGTATAGGACTCAGGCTCATGAAGACTGTGTACAAAAGCAACAAAAGATGCAAACGAACTAGAATAACAAGAATAAACAAAATTATCCTTTTTAGAGGACTTATAGATACGTGTGGGTCGAACATTTGGAGGTGGAATGGCTGCAACTTCATGAGATGATTGGGTAGTCATGGTAGGGGTTTGATTAGCAGTCGATGTAGCCTCGAAAATTATAGTTGTTGGTGTTTCAATAGTGGTAGTGGTTTGTAGAGTTGTTGGTGGTGGTGTTTTAGTGGTTTTTTCTGGGATAGGTTCATTTATTATAGAAGACAAAACAAGTGGAGGATCTTGGATGACATCATCAAATGGGTCAATTTTAATAAGTTCATATTGTGTCAAAATGTGTGAACTAACATGAACAGAATAGTACGGAATGTGCTCTAAAAACTCAACGTGGCGAGATGTACATAACTTTTGACCGACTGGATCTTAACAACGATATCCCTTTTGATTAACACCATAACCCAGAAACATGCATAAGGTAGATTTTGAAGATAATTTTGTACGCTCAACATGTGGATTTAGGATAAAACAGGTACAACCAAATACGCGCAGTGAGGAGTAATCAGGCAAAGTTCCATACAACTTTTCAAAAGGAGATAAACCATTATTATGTGCAGTTGGAATTCTATTAATCACATATATGGCTGTAAGAACTGCTTCTCCCTAAAATACACTAGGAACATCAGCGGACAACAAAAAAGATCTAGCCGTCTCAACAAGATGACGATGCTTCCTTTCAGCAACACCATTTTGTTGAGGAGTGTCCGTACAAGAAATCTGATATAAAGTCCCATCCAATTTAGGTAAACCAACAAAATCATTAGAAGTGTATTCACCCCCCAAATCACAACGAAAGTATTTAACGACTGTCGAATGTTGAGTTTTCACAAGAGCTCTAAATTCTTTGAAAAATGTAAGAAAATCAGACCTACACTTCATTAGATAAACCCAAGTATAGCGAGTGAAGTCATCGATGAATGAAATATATAATTTTTGGAACCACCTTTTGTGGATACAGGAATAGGTCCCCACATATCAGAATGTACTAGATCAAATGGAGCATTAGAAGAGGAAACACTATTACTAAACGGTAATTCTGAGAACTTGGCAAGTTTACAACCACTACAATCAAAAATATCATGAGTATCTAGCTTTCCCAACGCTCCTGTAGATGCTAAAAATCGTAAACGAGAACTAGAGACATGACCCAACCGAGAATGCCATAAATAAAATGCTGAAGAAGACCGGTTCAACCAAAAAGAAGACAAATTCACACTGGATGATGCGGTATCATGAATGTCTCTAAAGTGATCCAAAACATAAAGATCCCCTTGCATGTGACCTGTCCCAACTACCTCTTGTGTTTTTAGGTCATATATAGAACAATCGGAAACAGAAAATTTGACATCACATCCAGAATCACAATTTTTAATAACAGAAGCAAGATTCATAGTAAGGCTTGGTATGTAGTAAACATCGGATAAAGCAACAGAAGGTGTGTCAACTGAGCCAATACCTGCCCATGGCATATAATCACCATTAGCGGCCACAATTGATTATGAAGAATTAAGATTCAACGAAATGAATTGTGACATAAGATAAGACATGTGTTGAGTGGCACCCGAATCTAATATTCATTTAGAAAATGATGATGCAAAACATTTATCTGACGGTGTTGACATAGCATGAGGTTGAATGGCTACAAAATATTTTAATTGCTCTAACATGTCTAAAAATATCTGAAACTGCTCATACATCTCCACAAACTTTTGAAACAGCTCAAACAATAATGTATCTAGTTTAAAATATTCTTACAAGTATTCATGCTAACCAATGCAACTCAAACAAACCAATAAGCGATTTCTACAATCACGAAACTAATAAGCGAGCTAATCGAACCAATGAACGAAACCAAAATTTCTATTAATACAAATAAGCCTTAAAAACGTTTATTTATATTTTACGATCTTCTAATGTTTTGTCGATAACAAACGTAAAATCATTTTAACGAAACAAATAAAATATGTAAATAGTGTGAGCCAATAGTTTACTAACACACTTACGTTTTCATATAAAACACTAAAACAAGTAATAGTGTTTTTATGTTATAGTAATGCATATGTATAACAACTAGTGTTTACATAATGGGTAGATATATACATACTTAGTATGTATTATAATGGGTAATAGAATGGGTAGAAGTCTAAGTATTTGACCCATTGACTAAATACATTGAATGTAGTTAGGTAAAACCCAAAGTCCATGACCCATATCCATAGAGCATGATCCATAACCCATGACCCATTGCATGACATCATTCATAAGTCATAATGGGTATTATCCATGACCCATGGAGCTAACCCATGACCCATTGACTAGATGCATTGCATCTTCTAGATACATTGTATCTATTTGGATACCCATGATCCAAAGTCCACAACCCATGACCCATGGTTCATGACCCATAACCCATTTAGGGGGAGCGTCCTACGGATCCCCAGAAATACACTGGACGGATCCCTCATGTAAGGGATCCGTGGGGATCAGTGGAACAATAGTGATTTTTTCTCTATAAATAGTGAGTCATTTCTTCATTGTAACTCACCCCTTTCACACACATTCTCTCTTAGTGTTTTAAACTCTCTAACCTCAGATCCAAAGGATCTTTCTATATAGTTTGTGTTTGTTTTTATGTGATTCTCTAGGTTCCTCTTAAAGGCGAGATCACCACCTCTTGAAGTCGAGCAAGCTCAAGTCCATGAGTTGCCAAGCTTCGTCATCATCAAGATTACTAAAGTTCTCTTGTTGATAAGTTCTTTCTTCCTCCCTAAAAGTGTTGTGTTGAAGACATAGGTGAAAGATGTTTAAAGGGTCAAGTCGAAGGCATTAGTGAAAGGTGCCGAAGATTCGTGTCAAAGGCATTAGTGAAGGGTGCCTAGAAGTCGTGTCAAAGGCATTAGTGAACGGTTTGTCAAAGGCATTAGTGAAAGGTGCCTAGGGTGTACATTCGATATGGTGTGTCGATGTACAAGATAGATTAGTATTAGGTCAAAGGATATTGATATTCGTCTTGATGTTTTTATAAGGAGTGGATCTCCTTTGGGATAGGTGTTATGTAGTGTTGGGTAGTAGTTCCTCCTTTGTAATGGAACTCGGTATCTAGCCTTGTACCGGATAAAGTGTAGGCGACGTTGTGATAGGTTTGGTTCTACCTCGTGTAATAACCCGGTGTCTAGCCTTGTACCAGATAAAGAGTAGGCGACGTTGTGAAGGCTTCTCTGCCACAAGGAGTTTGTGTTGTGGAGTGATTACGAACTCTCGAGTAGGTGACTCGGGAAGTGGAGTAGGGCAAGGAAGGTGTCCTTGTAGCCGAACCACTATAAATACTCGCGTTGTGGTTTTGTGCTTCTTACTCTTTATCTTTACTTTACTTATTTATATGCTTATCTATCAACATGCAACACACACATTTAAATAGATTGACATAAGTCGATCTAAATAGTTTAAAACGAAGTTTTAATCGGTAAAATTATTCAACCCCCTTCTAGCTTTCCACAATTTCCAAGAACTAACACGTCACCCAAATGAAACAAGCCAATAAATTGGTAAATTATATCGTAACTGGTCGAACACTAATTACTATCTAGTAATCAAAAGCGTATCATAAAGAGTACTAATCCACCAAATTTTCATAGCCAACAAAAGCAAAAAAAATCAAATGACGTAGCAATAAAAACCTTTAATTCAAAATCTTTAACGTAGCAGTAGCCAAAATCTTTAATTCAAACACCACAATCAATATACTATTCAAACATCTCAATTTAGTCAACAACTGTATGTTGTCCCTTACCTATAAAAACAAGTGCCGTAGGCTGCTTACATGCGATGAAAAGAGGCCTCGTATTCTCGTGTCTAACAATTAATTAAACTAGCTCCAATACCATGTAGAAACTAACGAATCAAAACCGACTAACTTGTATTGATTGATTAATAAAAAGCCTGTACAAGCAATGTATAAATGCACAAAATAAAGAGACAATGCCCTAATGCTACGCGTGCTAATGGGCCGACACAAGTGGGTCGACCTTATTAACCAACACTAATCACAATAAACAACTAGATTCCAGGTTAGTATGCCTTATGAGGCAAACAACATCAAATAAAATGATAAGAGCTACAAAACAAACCTCTGCTAGTTTGTTGAAATCAAAGTAGCAATTGCTAAAACCTCTACTACCAACAAGCTTTGATGGTTGAGATTCTGTTGGGACTCCCTGAATAGAAAAAGAAAAATTTAGACAATGCTAATATATACGATAGGTAAAAGTGGCAAAATAAACAGACCGTACGGGTTGTACGTTGGTAACACAATAGGTTTGTGATTTTTGAACTACGTCAATTTGATTGACCCAAAGCACTTGCACACAAGACTATTTTTTTGTTGAGCAAGTGTAAAACATGATGGAGAAAGTATATATTACAGTATTATTTTAGGGGAAATCTGACCTGCTTTAAAAACACCACTTTTATTTTTAAAAAAAAAAAAAAAAAAAAAAAAAAAAAAAAAAAAAAAAATTACACCCCTTTCAAACACTCTCCTTTCCATCTTTAATCGTAAACATATATTCTTCACTACTCTTTACCGCCATCAGTTTTTGGGAGCCAAAATCTCCCACCAAAAACCTTGCAACAACATATTATATGGCTGCATTGTTGTATGTGGTTCCAATCTTAGAAACACAATAGTTAACAAAAAATTATGTTCAACTCCATGAGTTTTTCAAGGACTAATCTAAATCACGTAAAGGAGTGCAGAAGAAGTGCAGAAAAAGACCAAGATTTTAGAACTTTGAATTCAAAGCCCACATTATATAGTAATCATCTGATTGAAGAAATGGCGACAACATGTTATACGCGAAATATTTATGATATATTCAAGAAAGAGTGGAAGGCTAGTTTTGATTGTGGTCATCAAATATTAAGCACAGATGGTGTTAAGGTTTATACGGTGTCGGGTTTTCGTCGGGTTTTTGAAAGGTAATAAGGAAAATTAGAAAACCGTTGAATACAGTGTTACTTCGGATATTTTTGTTACTTGTTCGTGTTTAAGGTTTGAGACTTCTGGAATCTTGTGCAAACATATTCTCTAAATCATGAGACGAGAGTCTTTACCAACCATTCCAGACCATTACAGACCATTACATAATACCTAGGTGGACTATGAAGGCAACATATAAGGTGGGAGGTATTGAAACTCGATGGCGAGATAAAAATGATATTACTACAAAAGAAGTTACTTTATTAACTATTTGGTCCATTCGAGCAAAATTCAACAAAATACGACAAGACGGAGGATATTTCCTCGTTGCGATCAATAAAATTGATGATATTCTTAATGGTATTTTTTTCAGGGTTCTCTCGAAGAAAGAACACGCCCTAAAATAAAATGAAAATAACTAAATAGTAAATAGTGAAGGTATTGTAAAAATAAAAAACTTATAAAACCTTTTAACTTATCAATATACTATATCTTAGCATATTAAATTAGTGATAAGTTCACCGGAAAGCGTAAACGTTGTTAAAACCTAAAAACGTAAGTTTAAATACGCGTAAACGTAAAACGTATAATGTAAAAATGGTAAAACAGCAGTAGTTCATATAAAATATGACTATAATGGAAAATAAAATATAGAGTTAATTGCAATTTTGGTCCTTGTGGTTTGGCCAAATTGCAAGTTTGGTCCTCAAAACTTTGAAAGTGCAACAATAGTCCTTATTTTGAAGTTTGGATTGCATTTTTGGTCCTTAGATAAAGTTAAATGACTAAAATACCCTTTTTCTTCTTCAGAAAAAGACAAGGGTAATTTGTTCATTTCACATTGATAAGGACAAAAAATGCAACCCAAACTTCAAAATGAGGACTATCGTTGCACTTTAAAAGTTTTAGGGACCAAACATGCAATTTGGCCAAACCACAAGGACAAAAAATGCAATTAACTCTAAAATATATAGAACATCTAGACTGATTTATACTTTGTAGGTACAGAACATCAATTGGCGGACCTTCTCACTAAAGCCTTGCCTCCCGCAAGATTTACTGATTTGTTTCACCGAATTTGTATGAGGTGTTTGACTCCGAAATAGCTGGATGAACTTTTAAAACTCACTTGAAAAGTCAAACACCAAAACCTCTTTTGTAAATATATTTTCAAAAACAAAATACAAAAATATAAAATCTTATAAAAACCAAAAATATTTTTCATTTAAACTTTTATCTGAAAATCAAACATTGCAAGTACAAAACTTCCATCAACACCGTGTTCTATCAAACATTTTACCATTTTTTTCCGAACAAGTGTTGAAGGGAAGAAAGTAAATATTTTTTCTGTTTCATAAGACCTTGTACTTGCGTGTTAACAAAAAATATGTTGTTTCTTAAAAAATGTTGGTTATTTTATCATGAAAAATACCCTCCTCGGACTCATATGTTTACAAAATTCATTATTTCAAAAGTCGAGGGGGAGTATCGTCAAGTTTCTTGCCTAAATATATTTTGTGTAACCAAAATGAGAGTTAAAGGATCTTGGTTGAAACCTCTTTGAGGTTAAAGGGCCAAATGTGTCAAGTTTCTAAAATAATTTTAAACAAAAACACACAACTACCACATTCAATGCATTCACTTGCATTTACTCATAAACAACCACCAAGATAAAACGGCCCAAATCAAATATGCAAATCCGTTCTTCAAATTCAAAATCTGTAAGTGTACAATTGTTTTGATCATGATTTTAAACAATGGGTTTTGAAAATCTTGATAATCCAACGGTTAAATCTTTCAAAAAAATGATTTTTTAAAGATTCCTTCATATGAACAATTGGGCGTTTACGATTAAAGGTGTTTTGGTTGAAACAAGTTGTGTTAAATCTTTAATTATTGCTTTATAAACATGGTTTTATCATCCAAACGCTCCCAGAAACTTCAATTGAACGAATTTGGATTTTAGGGTTTATACGTAACAATTGGGTGTTTTCTATTATGTGTTATCTGGTGATATTAGGTGTTCAAGAATGTGTTAGAATGGGGTTATTGACATGTTTTCAACCTTTAATTAGCCCATAAGCTTAAAATGAATCAAAATTGATGATTTAGGGTTTTAGGGTTCGTCTAACATGAATTTCTTGATTCTGTGGATGAAAGTTGTTAATACGTGTTGCATATCACTCACATGACCTCATAGATGTCCCAGAAACACATCTTGATTGATTTGTATGGTTGAATCCGTTACACGTAAAAAGAGTGTTTAAGGTTTAAGAAATTTTACGCCTAAGCATTTCTATGTGTAACTGATGTGTTCTATTACTTATTTTGTGATCTAGATGATGTTCGGAATGCATTATAATCAAGTTTATATGTTTGTGTTTAACAGGTTAATTATTCGTAAAGTCAGACTAAAGGTGTTCTATCATTACGCTTAAGGAAAATGTTAGGATCGAAAAACATATGATTTATGTGGTTTGGAGGTCTTGGTTGGTGGAAGAAGATGAAGATCTTCATCCTTTTAGAGAGAGAAAGTAGAGAGAGGGAGGAGAAAACAAGGGAAACTTTTATTGATAAACACAAACAAACACTAACCAAATGCTTCACCTCACCCCTCATGGAGAGTCATGAGGGGTATATATAGGCCCTATCTTTGCCACTTAAACGATACTAGTCCCTAAGGGCAAAGTATACTAAGCATCTAGTCCAATTCACGTAAGTGACGTTATCTTTAGAAAAAGCGAGGCTAACAATCTCCCTCCAAGATAGCGTCACACGTGAATGGTTACAATGAGACCTATAAATACAAAACAAAGTAAATTACAATAGTAATGAACAATGTTGACTTTCTTGAAGTGCAGAGTCTCTATAGTCTAGATACTGAGGCAAACTTGAAGTTCTCCCTTCCGATGACCTCGGCAAATGATCTTCTTGTAGCTCAACTTCAACTGAAACGGTCTAGTTAGGTTATTACTCCCTCCTAACTAGTGAGCCTTTTTTCTTTTACTGCTCCCTCCTGAACCGACAACACTCTTCCAACACGTCTTAAATCTTCAGACACGCAGCGGAGAAAGTAAACTCTTGAAGCACAATGGTTGTCGTTCTGGGAACATCATAACAACATAACTCACTTAGTATTGCATCCAAGTTGGTAAAAAACCCCGATGTACACCACACTACTTCTCCTTCTTCGGTCTTAAGCAAAAATCCCTTCGTAATCCAAACACGGAAGATGAAATACCAACTTCTCCCTCCTGATGGTTGCGAGCTATCGGAATCATCATAATGTTGCGTACATGCCGTATTACCTTCTTGATGCAATATTTAACATCATAGCTTGATCAAAATCCCGTGAGAATATGTCGCAAGAATACTCTCAATAATTTTCTCTAACCAACCTTTACACGAACCTCATTTGAATTCACCGGCTAATAGTAATGACCACATATGGAGATAACCCGATACGACTGACTTGAAAAAGAAGCAAACATCCCAACTTGTGACTTGCTGCTTGTTCTAAATTTTTGAACAATCGAACTGAGCACAACAACGTAACTCCTTAAAGTGATGGTTACAAACTGTGAGCACTACAACGTAACTCCTTACCAGTTATAACCAGATTTTCAAATTTCATAATGTGCTCCAACAAGTTATCTTGAGACATGCATCCAACCAACCAACGTCTCAAAGATAAATAAGTCCACCCGTGAAATGTCACGTCAATTCCGCATAAATAATACCGTACAAAAACTCCGTAGTCATTTTTCACATCTTCGCTCAAGCCGTGAATATGTATCCCTCCGTGAAAAATTGATCATAGCAAAATACCACTCAATTGGCCAAATACTTAAAATTTGTATCCAATATTTTTGTGAAGAAATATTCGGATAACACCACTTTTAATATCCAATTCAGCCCATTGAAATGCGAGACCCAATTTGAGTTCTCAAAGCCCGTAAATTTAGACAATTCACAAAGTCCATCCAACTTAGTCTCACCATAAGGCCAGATCCATGTCCATAAAAATTTAGAACCGGATATATAAAACGTTTCATACCCTTTGAATATCACATACCCTATACCTAAAACACTCAGTATAGAGTACGCCTCCCATCATATCTCACCTACAAACAGATCTGGGAAAATAAAAATTACGCTTTACACATTCTCTCCCAAGTCAAACTCATCTCATCCTCAAGACGAATCAGCCTTCACCCTCTTATCTCGTACACATAACAAATACGAAGAATCAACCCAACACATCAACACCCTTTCTTGTTTTTCGTTTCAGTTCGAATCCAACACAAAGATGTCTTCAAGATCCTTGTGAAATGGGTCTCGGGTAGGTATCAATTAATTGGTTGTATTTGTTGTTCTCGTCCTTGAGTCTTTGAACGAAACAATAATCTGATTTTAACAATCTTGTTAAAAATCATATTATACTAGTTTCGGATATAATTAAGAATTAAAGCTTCAGTAGTATCTGTGAGGATGATGGTTTCAATCAAAACAATCTTGAGAAAGGTTGCAAAAAATATTGAAACTGAATCTGAGATTTTTATATGTTTTTCTTTGTTGTTTGAGAGTTGGGGAGTGACATGTGAGGGTTCTTGAAGTGAGTCTAGATGTAGGTTAGGTTAGTTTTGGTTATGGAACTCTCGGACTGAGGATGGATTGGCAAGGACTGAAGTCGATATGTGATATGGTATACGGTATAGTGGTCTTCGTCGAGTCTACGCGTAACTTTTCCTTTCATTTCCTTATGCGTAAAAAATATCAGCTACGCGTAACTTTTGGTCGGACCTTATGCGTAATCAGCTTGGTCTTACGCGTAAGCCAGTTGCATATGCGTAAACCCAGGTCAGGTTTATGCGTAAGCAAGGGCTTATGCGTAAAGACTTACGCGTAACAATTCCTACACGTAACTTCACAGCTACGCGTAATATTCTTGAAGATTCTCCTTATGCGTAGAAAAAGGGTTTTGACCCTTTGACTTTTTCCGGCGAGTTTTTCCGACCAAAAATTCCGTTCAGCTTCATATATATTCCCAGAAAAGCATAAAAGCTTTTCTTTTTGACCATGATAGACCATAAACACTGTTCGGATGACCATTTTGTTACACGGATATATTGGTACAAAATAAGTCATAAAAGTGATAGATCACAAACTGTTTGGACAAAAGTGACCCAAAACAGATATGAAAACAAGAAAGATTGTGACTTTTTGTGTTTTTAGACCAAAATAAGGATACTAAAACATGAATAAGACTGTTTGCCCATATAAAACGGAAAAAAATTTTCCGACCCACAAAATAAGCTCAAAAACAGTAACCAAACATGTATAAACCAACATAAATCAATAAAACAACAACCTGGCTCTGATACCAATTGTCAGGACCGATTAACACTATGATTTATGTGGTTTGGAGGTCGGGGTTGGTGGAAGAAGATGAATATCTTCATCTCTTCTAGTGAGAGAAAGTAAAGAGAGGGAGGAGAAAACAAGGTTTTATTAAGATAAACACAAAAGAATACAATGACCAAATGCTTCACCTCACCCCTCATGGAGAGTCGTGAGGGGTATATATAGGCCCTATCTTTGCCACTTAAACGATACTAGTCCCTAAGGGCAAAGTATACTATGCATCTAGTCCAATTCACGTAAGTGACGTTATCTTTAGAAAAAGCGAGGCTAACATAAAACTCTTATGCGTAAAATGTTACGCCTAAACGAAATCTTACGCGTAACTCTTACGCATAAGAGGTCTACAGTGGATTATGGATATCTTGGAAAGATATTCGTAAACAAGGGTTGTTACGCATAAGCTTCATTCTTACGAGTAAACCTTACGCGTAACACTTAGCTTATCCTTACGCATAAGCCTAAATTTTTTGAACATGTCTTACGTGTAAAAATTTCTTACGCATAAGCATGCTCTTACACTTTAGCTTACTTTTAAGCATAAGCTCCATTTCTTACGAATAAGGATCAATGTTACTCATAAGCTACTGTTCACTATTGTTTGGCCTGTTACGCATAAGACACCTATAATCCGTTACGCATAAGTCACAATTACCAAGTTTACGCATAAGCTTTCAAAAGTAATAATGTTGTGTGTTAAGTGAAAATTGAACCTTAAAACTTCAAAATTAACACGTTCACGTAACTTATCACATCAACTTCAGTTAATTGGACAAATGTGACTTAGGACTTGTAACAAGCACAAACATGTTATCATCAAACAAGTAATTAGATAATAAATCAGACTAAAACTAACACAATGTGTTTCCATATGTATGTTCTTTTGTCTAATAACTTTCATATCACACAATGGCTGCAAATCAAGAGAACATCAATGCCCCAGCTGAACTCACAATGGCTAACAATTTCCCAGCTGGTTATGACAAAACTATTGGCAAGAACAATCTCCGTGTCAACTTCAATAATTTCACATGCTCCGAATCTTCTTGCAAAGTTGTTGTGGACATTCTCAAGCTACACCCTTTCAACCTCATGCTCATCAACTCAGCCTCTGCACCGGAATTCTACATTCATCAATTCTGGCACACCATGGAGAAAATTGATGGACAAGATGCGGTGAAAGTGACACTTGACACCCAGGAAGTCACCGTCAATGTGGTTGATCTTCACACCGTTCTTCTGCTACCAGTCATACTTCCAGTAGAATATGTCAGAATTCCAAATGAGACGGAGGTACTGGACTTCTTGGTTAACATAGGATATGACGAAGAATCTGGTGTCATTTCCACACATTCCAGAGTCGACGTCAAGAATATCCCACAACCCTGGAGGACAATCTATCTAATGATTGCCAAGTCAGTCTCGAGAAGAGATAGTGGCCATGAACACCCGAAACTGATGCATCTCCAAACTTTCTGGGGAATGGTCCATGTGAACCACATTGATTATGCAAGCCTTATCTGGGAGGACATGATGCAACATCTCCGGAAACCTGGTTCCAAGATTCCCTTCTTCTGCTACACCAAGTTATTTATTCATAACCTTCTCCGAAAGCACCAAAGTATCCCAAAGAGACTGAATGACCCCAACATACACTCCATGCTAGAAGAGCCTACACTGAACTCAGTCAGGTTTAAAGGAACCACTACTCGCAAACAAGGAGTGGTACTCCCTGCATGCTTGGTGACTGATGCAATCAGAGATCTCCCATCCTACAGTCGTTACAGGGAAGCATTGATTGCGGGTAAAGTTGGCTTCATGGATGAGAAAACTACTCCAGCGGTTACGACAAGGGCTAAGAAAGCTGGAAGCTCTGCTAGTTCTACAAAGTCGAAGAAAAAGAAAACCATCAGAAAGATCAGGAGGAAACTTTCAACCAACATCGTCAAACAAGAACCTGAACCAGTGCAAACATCACTCTATGATGACGATTCGGAAACAGATTCAGATGAGCTTGTTGTCTACAGTGAAGATCGTACTGATGACTCAACTGTCAAGGAGAAGAAAGAGGACAAACCTAAAAGTCCTACGTATGAACAACTTGATGAAGACATTGACACATTCGTACCTTCTGATGACGAAAACAAATCTGAGAAAGGGAAGAAGCCTCTAGAACAAGAAGAAAAAGAAGACTCAGAGTGGGAGTATGATCCAAAGGCTGAAGAGAAACAACTGCAGAAAACTCTGAAGCAACAAAGAATGGAGAAAGCAGCTGCTGAATTCTCGCTTCATCGACCCGAAGGGCCAAGTGGTTCGACTGGTGGTGCTCCACTCACTACTCAACTCGTAACCGATTCGGTTAATGAACCCGGTAAGGGCACGGGTGACATCTCCACAACTACCCTTCAGGAAGAGAAACCAGCAAAAGAACAACAACAACAACAAGAAGAAGATGAGCAGATGGTTGACTATAGAGAAGACGATCGGGATAAAGATGAGAGAGTTCCAGTTGATTACATTTTGGAAGCTGAAGAGGAACTAAAGAAGAAAAAGGCTGCAGAAGAAGCTGTTAGAGCTGAGGAACAAAGATTAAAAGAGGAAGCTGACAACTATATAGTTGAGAATCCCATTCATAAACCCCAGCAGTCTTCTGACACACCTCTTGACACCTCCAAACCCGAATCATCTTCACACTCATCACCACCACCAACAAAGGAAACAACAAAATCAACTTAGAAATCCATCAGGAAGAAAGCCGACACGTGGGCATCTCGTACCAAAGCAAAGATCCAAAAATTTATGCGTCATTCACGAAGCAGGAAACAAAATCTTCTAGAAACTCGAATGAACATACTGGCTGACGTGGTCATCGATCTTTCGAACCAGATGGACACGTTTCAAGGCGAAAGAGCATAGATTCAAGAGTTTCTCTCTAGGGACGTTCAAGGTGAAATTAATACGCAACTCAAGAACTACACTCACACCTTTCTTCTCAACACTGTTCCTGGCGTCACCAGAGAGATGTTCAAGAATCAATTCTTCCCAATGGTTAAGACAATGGTTCAACAGGTCATTAAAACTACACCGGTGGTCATGCAAACAAGACCGGTCCAGCCCCCAGTTGTCTATGAAGATTAATTTCAGAATTGGTGAACTTAATGGCTATTCGTGCTCCATCTTTCACTCCAGATGACGTAAAGCTATATGATCTACTTCTGGAACGACAACTCAAAACAACTTGCAAGGAAGCTGCTGGGCAAGCTAAGAGACCGAGAGATGATGACGACAAGGATGAGGATCCGAATGCTAAAAGACAAAAGAATACCGTTGAGTCATCGTCATCCATGCCACCACCACCTATTAAGACAACCACCACACCCCTACAACAAGCTTCCCAACCACCACAATCCGATCAACCTAGGGATACAGAATCCCCACCACCATAGCAGAAAACCGGTGATCATTTCACATACACCGGTGGTGAGGAACATGATATTCCCGAACCTCGACGTCAACCAACACCTCGATCATCACCTCAACCAGAGTCATCCTCCAGACCAAAGAAGAAGAAACAGTCAGTCGTCTCTTGGTTAGATGACGACAACACAGAGGAGTTTGAATGGTTTAGTAACATGGTTGAGGCACAACCAAGACTATCTAAAGGTCAAGAACCAGTATATGGTCGGACTCTAGAGCAGGTTCAGATTATCCAAGATGAATTCAAGGTCAAAAAGATGACGAAACGGGAGCTTCGCAGAATCAAGAACGATGCATTCAATTTGCTCAAAGAAAGATCATGCAGTGCAATCGAGCTATAATCCCACTTGGACAACATTGCCCATGCAATGTCCACCAATATCAACTGGCTCAACTCAGAATTAAACGTCGATTACGCAAGAAAGGATAATGAACCTTACTACACGGATTGGACCAAACCTCTACCGACAATTGGCAAACCAGAAAAACCGAGGATCCCATTCCGTTTCTTCTTCAACAATGATTTGGAGTTCCTTCAACACGGAAACAATGTAAGCAAGAAGTATGCAACATCTCTGACATTCAACATTCCAGCTGCTTTGTTCTCCACCAACATCGCCATTGAAGAAGATGCCACAAACCTGTTTGTTGACAAGGTTGTGGAGTATGACATTGACACTAAGTTTGGTATTCATTATTGGCCGGAGAGGAGAAGACTTTACTACCGAAGCTGCAGAGTTAGAAAGTCGAACAAAGAGGTGAAGCACGACAAAAGAATAGTTGTTGTTATGTCGGTAAAATTGGAAACTAAGTGGGACTACTCATTCTTGTCCAAGATCAAAGTCAAACGACAAGGTAAACAAAGAGTATAAATTCTCTGAAGCTGACTTCCCGAATTTGTCGCTCAACGACTTTGAAGACATGTATCTTCTACAGGTACAAGGAAGGATGTGTCAGTTCTCTACAGAAATTCAACTCAAGTACATCACTGCACTTCTAATCTTCATCTGCAACAAGGTTATTCAGGAACTTGTTGAAGACTTGCAACTCTGAGTTGAATCATACCAGAAACAAATCAATCTCACCAAACCATTTCTACACTTCAACGAGCTCAACCAAGAACCTCAGTACACAATCTTGCGTAAACCAAAGTTTGGAATCGTCTACTGAAGTGAACATCATCATACGTGCTTCATGGCGTTTGATGAAATTCACAAGTTCTGTGACGCCACATTGAAGATGGTTCGTGATGGGTTGGCGTATCGTAAGAAGGACATTGAGACGGGTATGGTTCAGACGAAGAGATAGAATTCTAAGGATCGCAAGGATGTTCGTCGGTTCATTACTAGGCTGGATGAAAGGTTGATTCACATGGATCAGATGCGAAGATTGGAAAGCTACGTAGGAGGAAGACCGAGCTTTTCTATTTTGACATACCAACGTCCAGATAAAGTTCTTGGTCGTGTGTAAACCATTGGGTACTCTTAAACTCTTGATTGTGAGTTTGATTGATTGATTTATTAATTTATATTCATTATGGTTTGTGCATAAATAGCAGTGTACAACCCGATCTTGTATTGAAAGGACCCTGTGGTACGCTTCAGTGCCACAATCCTTATAAAAGGAGCGAAAGCTTCTTACTTTTTAGTAAAATTAATCAAATCTTTCAACATTTTCATAATTTTGCTCAACAGAACAAGTATTCCCTCTCGTGTTTTCCAAAACCTCAAAAGCTAATATCACTTGTTGAGGGGGAGTATTTGCAGACGATATTGTTCAAATCAAAGTTCTTTGTAGAAATCTTCCCGCAAAACTCGAAATGGTCATATTTAAAATCAAAATTTCATCAAAAATAACATCGATATGCCATTTTTGAGGGGGAGAAAAATTATATGATCAAAATATGTTGGATTGTGAATAGAATCTCAGTGTGCTAAGACTTAACTCTTGAATTGACGAGCTCTAAAATGTCATAAATCGAAAAGATTTTTCTTCCAAGATTTATCTTAGTAGATTGTACCAATTCGAGAAACTTTTGATAGACATGAACTTTGACGGGTTTGACAACCTTTTCAAGGTTTGTTCACATCTTCAAGGTAGTTATTAGAGTTATTTGTCACCTAAAAGCTGACAATGTACCTCTTTAACTATACAACGTAACCGTGTCTCGCAGGGAATTGTCTATCTTGAGTTGATTAATTCAAAAGTGCATGCTCTACCCTTACTGTGCAGATTTCAGTCAAAACTCATAAGCACATATGGAGCGGGAGTATTTCTGAAAATACAAAACTCTCGAAGTGTTACAAACATGTTTTCATTCATAAACACTTTGAGAGATTTTCATGTAAATAGTTTTATGGCAACGTAGGATAGTCATGGAGTTATAAGGTGACTAAGTTTAGGAATAAACATCCTATGATCCGCCAGAGCCGGAGGGATCTACCCAAGGACACCACCAATAGTTAGTATTTAGAAGTCCTTAGGTATGATTGAAAAAGGAGAAAATGAGAAACGGAGAAAGAAGGAGTTGAAGAATTAAAAAGAAAAATTAAATAAAAGGGTGAAAAGAAATAGACCTCCGTATGATTCAACTTAGGGCAGACACCGGGTTCAATTCATACGCTACTAGATGTCACAAGATGACATCGGTATTGAAGACAAAGTCGTCATGGACCCAATGACGCAATGCACTAAACCTTCTTAGTTACTCAAGTTCTCTCAAAAGAGCTTGTTTCATTCTCACATGGAACCCTACGTAATCTATAGACTTTCTCTTAGAGATTGTTGGTATTAAAGAAGGGACCCTCTCCCTAGTCTCCTCTTAGGAAAACCAAAGCGCACTATTGAGTCTAGAGCCACGAGATTCATCAAAAGATCTCTTAGGAACACTTTATTTTTCATCACTTGTCGTTCCACAATAAGAACGGAAGTGACACATTCTAGAGTCCTTCGCAGATCTTAGCAATCTGGCGAGAACATTTAAATCCTGACGACAAAGTCAAGACTCAAGTTGTTCTTAAAGCCTGACGGCGTCCCATCTCAAAGGCGACGCCATCACTTGTTGAAGATTTTGATAAAGGACCAAGCGACGGCTCAGGTGATTTTCTGGTTCCAAAACGTGACGATGGCACGTGTTAATTCTGAAAGGTGTCACCCTTTGTTTTACACCAGAAGACCAAGGAAGAAATCCCAGATGACGTCCCTATTAAAGACAGACAACGTCACACTCATAAGCTGACGCCGTCCCAACGATGACTTGGCCCAAACGTAACCCTAATGACGACGACCTAACGGCGTCACCAGCAAAAGGCGACGCCGTCGCATTTGTAAATCTATATATAGAATTCATTTTTTTCTGCATTTAGGGAGGTAGAAATTTGGAGAACAAACCCTAATTCGGTTGTAGTCCGACTTGGACAGTATTTTGGGGTTCCATACCCTTCTTTACATCTTAAGATAAGTTTGTTAATCCATATTATCATTATATTTACCCAATGTTTAATTGTTTGTGTGTATGCTTGCTTGTTTACCATGAGTAGCCAAATTATCATTGTGTTTGCTTATATCTATGAAACCTAGTTGTTAATTATTGTTAGGTTGTCTCTTGTCTTAATTGGTAGACGCTAGAGTAAGGAAAATTGGCTTCTTCTTTAATTGTTGCGAGCTTGAACGTCCTAAATAGCAAAAATCTTAGGAGTGCACCTAGGACATCGTTGTGTTTATTGCGTGAGTTGTAGCTTTAGGATAATAGAGTATTCGTGGGAGATACTACGGTACTTGGCGATCCCGGATAGTCTAGAGGAAAGTTACGATTCATAGAATTGGGGAATTTAGCACCGCCCTATGACCAAACAGAATACAACGCACCAATTAAGATGAGGATGTGACCATTCAACCGACAAATAAGAGATAACTAGGGAGTAAGAACATCTAAGTAAACACATTTTTAATCATCATAAGAGCACACCTACATTAGCATAACCTATCTTTACTTTTTCATTATTCAAGTAGTTTAATTAAAAGTCCCGAGATATTTACCTTGCTTTCTAAAAAATATAAAAAGACCAAAAAGAATCTCCCTCAACCTTACCTTCTCGTCATACATCTCTTCCTAACATCTCTATTCCCCTAGAGAATGATTAACCCCTTGAGCTTCCTCCATACTACACTACAACGATTAGGTACACTGCCTAGAGGGTTGTAAATCTTGCTCGTAGAAAAGGAAGTCTTTCGACCCAAAACTCACACATCAATGGATGAGGAAACACAATCTCCTTATGTTAGAGGACATTAGGCTCTTCCCATCAAGTAGGCCACCAAAAACCACACCACACCACAAGGACAGAGTTCATGTCGTTCGAAGAAACGCCACAGAAGTTGCAGTTCAAGATTCAAGTTCATCTAGTGAACGAAGAAGGTGGGTCAAGAAAAGTAAATCTAAACCTTCAAGTACTTCAGGTGTTCCTTTTTTCTGCCTTTTAAAATCTTCCTTTTGGGATAACTGTGGTATTGGCTCTACATTGGGATAACTGTGGTATTGGCTCCACATTCTCGTGGGTCACTAATTATTAAAATTGTTTTCCGTAAAGTAATCCTATTATAATCTAACTAGACTATAGACCCGCGGGTTTCGCGGGTGGCAAAAAAAATTGTATCGTAAAAAAAAAAGGTCATAAAAAATCAAACTCATATAAAATAAAACAAAAAACATTAAATGAATGATCCAAAAAATATGAGTATACACATGATTTGTATACAAATAAATTTATAACATATTCTATAATATTGTTGTCTTTTTAACTCATTTTTTTCTGAGTGTATATTTTAGGATTCATGGTTAGCTTCTATCTTTAATTGTATCTAAACTACTTTCTTGATTAAAAAAAATACATATTTTTACACACCCCTAACATCCCTCGCCAAATAAATGTCAACCCACGATTTCAACCCGCACATTACAGCGGAGCGTTTGTACAAAATAGCATTGTATGTGTTGGTAGAGTTAACTTTTTCTGAATTATATGATAATATTGTATGCCATGCCTAGACGTATTGTATCCGTGTCAGGGCATGTACAATATTTTCCCATTGCACTTGTAAAGAAGAAATAACAGTTCAACAAATATCTTCTTATTTCACTTAAAACCATACTTGCTTCAAACGATGAACCAAAATAATATTATCCATAAAGTCACCAATGTATCAGTGGTAACAAAACACGATATGAGTTGTTGATACTTGTAAATTAAAAAACAAGCTTTTTGCGTAGCCTCATGTCAATGTTCCTTTTTCGTCGTATTGATATTTCTTATTTTTGACGCAACCTTCATCGGCGCACCAGGCCACGTTTCAGCAATCCTACTGAGTGAGTCGAGATTCAGAAGGTGGGGTTGTCAGTTTGTCACTACATCTTGATTCATACACATTCTCCATAACTGTGCCATCTTAATCTGCTGTCAGGAACACACTCTTTATTACACTTGGAAAAGTAACAAAGTAACGTAGTCCTATAATGGATCAATTTAAAGTTACATGTCTCAAATGTAAGAGCTGCAAGATCAGAAATATAGTGGACAAAATAACCAATCTCGAACACATCTTTCATAATATGCATAAACTAACTTCAAAATATGAAGAAATGCAATAAGGAGACACTTATATAATCAATCCCAAACGCCTTCTTACGGTAACATAAAAAGCAGCAAAATGTGTTATTGGTGATTATTTAGATGAAGAGAGGACAATATGATCTGAACAGCAAAATGTACCTTGGTCTTTGGTGCAGCCTATAAAATGAAAAAATAGAATGACTCGCAAATGCAAATAAAAGCATTTCAAAATGCATACTCTACTACTCCTTTATTAATTTATTTATATAGTTTGGAGCACAACTCCTGAAACCCCCTTAGCTCAATTTCTCACCCATACAAATTGCTCTTTACTTTTCCTCATCGACAGCCAATGGAACAGATTCAGCCTGTAATCGATATACACCAATCTCATATCAGCTTAAGTAATCGATTAAGTTGCATATTCAGTTACTTAAAAAAGACCTATAAGTTGACAAATTGACTTACCAAATTGCAGTACTTGAGAGCATAAAACATTTCAAGATATCGACGAATCTCAAACATGTCACGCTTTGACACATACTTCCAAAATTCATACACTTCAGCAAGTGTCAACAACCTTTGTGAGTAAATATGCCATGTCTATCAGTCAACATATTTCAAGTTAAAAACAAATATCCTATATGTTAATTAAAAAATTAGATATGAGGTTTGTGGTTTGCTTACTTCTCCTGGATACGTTGTAAGCACCCTTTGAAATGGCATCCCAATGCGAAGGTCTTGTTACAGGGGCTTAACAAGTTGCAGACAAATATCTGATATAGGGGGATATTAATCTTCGAAATTTTACAATTCAAAGCACTCGCTAAGTTTCCGTAAATATAACACACGCAAAAAACACACCATGCCACGCACACTTGTTAATGCAGGAACACAAAGGTGTTTGCTTTAGCCAAGCCATTGTCGTCTATCCTTAACATATTTTTAAAAGAGGAGACCATGATACCTACGTAATATTTTCATGTCCAAAGGTCTTAGAAAATGAATATGGTATGTGTGAATTCTGAGTGCTTGAGTGGTATTGCCAACTATATAGAGACATCTCACGCTAGCAATAATTACTTTAAGAAATACGTAGCAATAACTATTACCGTCAATTATGGCTCAAGTATTTTTTAAAGCTTGCAACTTTAAACAACCTAAGCACATCTGATAATTTTCATATCATGTAATAACTTTAAAATTGCAATGCCAAACACCCCCAAAGATTCATACTTGTTGAAAAATGGTGTTTATAAAGCTAAAGAATCAAGTAAAGTTGCTACAAAATCCAGGTGAAATCCAACTATCTTCCAATGCAATTCCTAAACATACACCATAGATTTTTTTAAGAAAAATGTAAGTTCGGCCCTATAGAACAAACTCTTTAGGCAAAACAAAAAAATACATGTGCAACAGTCACTTTTTTTGCAACAATATAAGTCCAAAATCACTCACCGCACAAATTTAGTTCATTCAAGTAAAATGAATAAAAAGGTTTCTTTAGTTGACATTATAAATAATGGTGTGTATAGATAGTAACATACCTCCAAGAAGGAGCTTTAACTTTCTATCTTGAATGTCTTTGAGACATGAGAGCCCAAGAGTGACTGCATATTTACCGCCATAAGACTCTGCCACAACATAAAGTGGACTCTTTTGAAGTGTTTCATTTCTGTTGAATATTTCAATCAACAAAGTTGTTAAGTCAGTTGCAGCCACCTTATCAGTTTTCACTAATAGCTCTTTATCCTTAACAAAAATGTATCCGGTCCCAACTGGACTATCCAATAACCAAAAAATTATCAGTTAGTTTAAACAAATTTTAAGGAACACATTTGGCTAGAAAAAATCAAATATTTGAACAAAATTCAAGAAAATACTGTGGTACATAGAATCTAAGAAAGCACTGTGCACAATAGTCATTTATAAAATTTTGTTAAAAAAGTTAAAGAAAAAACTACGCTCATTTCAGTAAAACAATATGCAGTTATGCACAAAAGTTATCATGTCCGTTTTCAAAGTTGAAACTATTTCAAAGTTCATCAAAGTATAAACGTCACCAATATATTGAAACTATTTCAAAGTTCATCAAAGTATATGTAGAAAATTCCGTTCATATCGAGATCCAGCCAAAAGCCATGTTTGTTTAAAAATACAAAATTACCATTGGTTACAACAGAAACTAAGCACAAAAGACAATAAAGTTTCCAAAAGACTATTTATAGCTCGAATTAGAGCTATAAAGTCCTTACTCTTGTAGTCTAATATAAGTACATAATGAGCTTTCATGGGTTGAATTACATTATCCGTAGCATTTTGAGACCAAACACTTCAATAAAACGTGAACAAAAGCCACCAAATTTCAATATGTCAATTTAAAAAGCATCCATACTAATACATCAATTTAGTAGTCACCTGTTAAAAAAAATGATTAATTGAGTGAGACATTTTTACAAACACTTGGTGGGTATTAAAAAAAACACACACATTGCTCAACTTAATGGGTAACTGATTAAGAAGAGTAAACACACATGTAGCATTCAACAAAAAACACTATATCATCGTAATCAGATTCCTCATGATTGGGGTAAGAAAAGACTTACAGAGCGTGCGAAAGCTATGATAATCTTAGGGATCATTAGAGATTATTTTCTCCATATAGACACCTCTAGTAACCATGATGAACCTGCATAATTCTGATAAAAACAAAAACGAACTTCCAACAAAATCAGTGAACCTTAAAATAAGATTAAATCATGTGACATAATTTAGACCAATTTAAAACCATAACTTCAGATAAATAAACGGGAGAAATAAGAAATAAGATAAAAACCTAGATATATTTACTATATGAAAAATACAGCCTGTTTGTTAACTTTTCAAGAAGGATATGCAAGATGATGCAGAATACATAATTTCCAACTATGATTGAAAGAATTCTAACCGAGATAAATTAGCTGAAATTTCAAAAACGGTTCATCAGTTATTATTAATCGAAAGAGGGTGAAGCAGGAAATTGTGGAATAGAGATGGCCTGAGTATGTGACACGTGGTAATATGACGTCAAATATGATGTCAAAATGAGGTCATATGGCATTCAAAAATATTTTCTTTTATTATATATAAAGATTGTTAATGTCAGTGTTTGGTGTTGCATGTGTTAATAAACTTTCTTCGCTAATAAAACATGTGCATGAGCATATACTTTTTTTTTCAGATGTGAATAAAATTTCTTCAGTAGTAAATACATGTAATATGTAGTCAATAAATTAACCTAAACTAACAACTAACATCACCGTCAACAACTTACGCAAATTAATCACAACATCCTAACCTCTAATTTCTACACAAACATATAAATAAACTACTCGCTCATGATATAATCTATACTAATAGCAACAATATATATCATTTCACTAAACATAGTAAGCAATAGATAATAATATGTAATCTAAAAATGACTAAGTAAATAAGAGGTAAGAAGATAAAATTTGGTATTTGCTCGTAATTACTCAAAGCTAATAACATTTCTCACCAACTATTTATAATGGAAGCTTTTTTTACTTTAAAAAGCTAAAAATCTATAAAAACCAATTTATTAATAAATCTCAAACCATCAAAGTTACAAGTTAAAATGTTTATTTTTGTGTAAATTAAGGGCCCGTTTGGTTAGCATAAATGGTAATGAGACTATAACTTTCAAAGTCATAGTCGGTGTTTGTTTTGTTTTGTTTTGTGGGCCCGGTAATGAAATGGGTATATTGATTTGTCGGAGAAAACCAATAATAGAGAAGTGTGTAGTACACGGGTAACTCAAACGTGTTAGGTTTGAGCACCGAGATCGTTCCGAACGAGGGTTGAATGGAATTTCCAACTCACGTCTCAATAATCGGGATTTGAATGAGAAAAGGGGATAATATGATATATTCTAAACTATGGGATAAAGAAAGTAAATGGAACATATAATCTACGGGAAATCCTAAAGACTAAAGCAACAACGCAATTCTACACTAAAACGCAAAAACGGAATATAAACGAAACGCGAATAAAAAGCAAGTACGTCTATTCTAACTCCTAAAAATAACCTAAAATTACTTTTACTCTAGAAATGATATTAGAAAACTAATTATGAATTAAAAATATTTTTTAGGAATTTTCTTGATTTTATTTTAATTAAAAACTAATTATTAACTAATAAAAATAAACTAATTATCTAAAAATTATGAAAGAGAGAGGGAAAAATATGGAATTACTTTCTAGAAATCTAAAATAACATAAAAGACTTTTCAAAACTATTTTTATATTTTTCAGATTAATTCCCTATTTTCTATGAATTTAATACTATTTAAATCTAATTAAAATTATGAAAAATACTAAATAAAAGGAGAAAAATAAGGAAAAATACTTTTTATGCTTTCTATATTTATCTTAAACTATTAAAATTGAAAAACTATTTTTTTGAACTTTTTCTCAATTAAATGCAATTAAAGCTAATTTAAAATGATTAAAAACTAATTTTAATTAAGAAAAATAGCAAACAGTAACTAAAAATCATGAAAATTGCAGGGAAATTCTAAAATCTTATTCTACAGCTGAGAAAAATATAAAAACTAGGCCCTATGTGGAAGAAATAGCAACTGTAGTGTAAACTAGTGGGAAATAAGCACTTTTTAATAAGCCAATAAGCACAAGAGTGAACCAAATGATACCAGAAGCTAAACAACTCTAAAACTGCTCTAAGGGAACTAATTGCATCTACTCCTAACTCCTAATAAGCATTTTACCTAGGATTAGCTAACTGCCAATATAAGCAAAACAGTGGTTAGACCCCACTGTTTAAGCTCTTCTAACTGCTTATCAGATAAGCTAAATGGAAAACCAACAGTGGGAATCTCAACACCACCAACCAGAGATCATGTAACCAAAGTTTCAGCTAATTTGGACTATTAATGAAGCAGTTATAGATCAAAGAAAATCTGGCTAAGAGGGACAGTGCTGCTGAAGCAGTAACAGTGGGTCAGGCACCTACTGTTGGAGCTTATTTATAAGCTAATCAGAAAAGCTTTAGGGCAAAACAGCTAAAGGGTCTTGAAGACCACCTAGAAGACTGCAAGTGGACAAAAATTCAGACCTTAACTATGTGAAATGAAGAGTGTACAGTTGCTGCAAGGGTTGAGAAAAACTGACAATTGAAACAGTTGACTTTTGTAAAACAGTGAAGAGCTTGACTAAAATGAAATTCAAATGCAAGTGAAAGGCAGAGAATGATGAAATATGATGAATTGAGACTCAAACAAGCTAGCTTATCCACTTCTCAACCTATATGAACTGATTACTGTTGACTGATTTCAACAGTATAGGGCTTAAGACAGTGGTGTAGTGATTTTTGACTTAAAACTCATATGACAGCAATACAAAGACAGATATGAACTAAACAAAGCATAACAAACCTTTAACCACTGATCTAGTGCAAAAATATGACCTCTAAAATAGTTTTTAAACCTAAACCAAACACTCCTTAAAGGATTTAAGATCATGTGTTAAACTGAAATTTAAAGAGAGCTTGACCAAAACTCAAATGTGATGCACAAAATAAGCTTAAACCAACCTCAAAAACCTACTCCAATCAGATTTATAACCAAGATTATGTTTGACTTTCCATTTTTGATCCAAATTGACTTTTATTGACTTTATGAAATTAGATGGAAATAAGATGAGCTTAAATGAAATAAGCTAACAGAAGCTTATAAAGGCTTCTGAGAGCTTAATTAAACAGTAAAAATGAACTTTTGAGACAAAGATTGTAAATTGCCAAAGATTAAAGTAAACTCAAATTCGCATTAATAAGTGATGATTACAAAACTGAAATCCAAAACTACAATTTATCTAGAGCAACTACACTAAGAAAGCCTTAAAATTGACAAGCAATAAAAGGTCAAAACTTCTCTAATGCGTGAGAAATTGGACAAAGGATCCATTGTGACTAGAGGTCTATTTATATCCGAGCTTGAGCCTTGCTTGGATTCCTTTGGGAAGATGCTAGAAGGCTATTGTGAGCCACACATTCATTGTCTTGTCACCTCAACCAATCATTAAGCACCATATCATCAAGTGACGTGTATAGACCAATGGGATTGCTTCATTTTGCCACTGAGGCCACTTATCTGACAGGTCATCGTCTAGAAGGTTGAAAGATGCTAAGTACGAAGTTAGGCGTTTGGGTGGTGGTGAATTGGGTGGTAAAAGTGGTGTTTGGGTGAGTTTGGGAGAGATAGGAACTGTGGTAAGGGCGCGTTTGTGTTTATTTTATATTAACTTGAATGCTTTGACCGGGTATAGTTGCTTTGACCTGGTTTAAAATAGCGGGTTATGGGTGGTTTATACGGGTCTTGGATGTGGAAACGGGTAAAGGTATACTTGTTGGACGGTTATTGAGAAGCTTTTGGATATTGGGTTTCTGTTTTGGGCCAATAGTTGTTAAGTGAATTTGGACAGGATATTGGATCATGTATATTTGTTGGCTCATGGATTTAGTGTAGACAATTGATCCAAATGAATATTTAAGGGACCAAAGATGTATAAAATGAAACTTTAGGGACCAAGGTTGTAATTCATGAAATGGTAAAGGTGCAAATGATAAGGTGAAGGGTAAATTGGGTATTTATGTAAAAGTGAAGGGTATTTTGTGACAATTTGTGAAAGTTGAGGGATTGAAAGTGTAATTTTTGGAAAGTGAAAGGGTGAATTGTGAAAATGTGATATAATGACGGGTTTTTAATGAAATTTCCCAAATCATGTCTCGAACTCCGTATTTTGCACTTTTGAGCATCAAAATCCCTGAAATAGCATCCCCGGCATCGGCTTTTGCACTTTTCTTTCTCTCGTGCTCGGTTTTCTTCGGTTTTGGCTCCTTTTTGTGTGTTTTACATATCCATACCTGCACAAGCACAAACTCAAGAAAACCACAAATATTAGCAATAAACGGCTTTATCTTGGTTGTTTTGGGTCTATTTTGATAAAGAAAAGGTATGTGTTTTAGCACATACCAAAATACCCCAGACGAGACTATTGCCGTGTCCTCACGCAATGCAATCAACTCACGCTTCTAAAACCAAGGATCTCAATCTCTTTCTACTAAACTTATGAAGAAGTAGCAAAGATTCCTCAAAAGAGATTAAGAAAGCCTTAATTCTAAAAACGCCCCGTTTACCTTTTAATTCTCATGTATAGATATTACAATTAAGCACATTCCGATTATGAATGACGGTTTGTTGAACTTTCATGTCGATCAATAACTCCAACATTTTTCAAACGACACGTTAGGATCACGGAGTAGAAAACACAACACAGCGTGAAGTGACCATACGGATAGAATACATCGTCCCTGATTTTTCACAAGTCCCAAACTAAGCGTAAAACCGAAATCATTGTTACATATGACTCTAGATGCTAACACTACCCATGGAAGTTACTTGTGTAATTACCTTTTGTTCCCATTTTCCTATTTCCTCTAGAATTTTTTTTATTTTTGTGAGAAATGAATTTCTTCAAATTCTCGTTTCGATAACTCTTATTCCGATAAAGATACAAAGCTAAGTCGATAATTAGTTATCTGTCTTCTCTCAAGAACCATTGTCGTAAAAATGAGGTCCACATCAAGGAATTTTTATTCACTAACTTTTGACTTTTTCACTTTTCAACATTTTTCATTTTTTTTTTTTTTTTTTTTTTTTTGCACTTATACTTTTATTTATATGAGCTGTGAACCACGGAGCTTCACGGGGTAATTCCAAGACTATAGGCTTCATGAGATGAGGATCCCGGCTGGCTAGGCTAAGACCTCATTCAATCCTGGCTAAAGATCCAAGGGTCCGATCTCGACACCGCAGCTCACAACTTTACTTATTACTTTTCACATATCACTTATTACTTATTTATTACGGATCCTTGATGTGTACCCAATTTTTAAAACAAAGATTCTTTTAAGAAGATAAAGAACTAACTATCGCCAAAAACTCGACATCTCTAATTATTATGACAGATATGGGGTGAAACAATTTTGTGGGAACAAAAAGCCATAAGTACCTTCGATGGGCTCTAAAGAGAACCAACTACTCCACGCTTAGCATCTAAACTCATAAGTAACTCTATCATTTCTCGATCTCTGCAAATTTAAAATCCCAAATAATGAGATCCGCAGATGCTTAGCCGATAATTTTTAGATTACCTATGGTTAAGGGAACAAGCTAGGGCTCAACACGCCCGGTCAAGTCAGAATTCTATTCCTACTCTCACCAGCGGAAAGTCAATCAAGGTGTCAAAACATATATTAACTTAGCAAATGTTTCGTCTAATGAAATCAAGTCATGCATATTTAAAGTCACTCAGGGAAACTTGCAAATTCTTGGCCTTGTGAGCTAGAATTCGCATTTTATAGCTTCTAATCTAAGAGACTAGCAAAACTTTTCAATCAAAAAGACTTAACAAAAGCTTACAAAAATTTTAAATTTTCTCATTTTTAGCACAATTTTTCAATTTCTAAGGAAAAACGGGGTTACGAGAGAAACACAACAGAAATAAGCAAGTGCGGTCAAATCAAATCGAAGATTACCCTACCCCAGACTAGAACGGAACATTGTCCTCAATGTTTAAAGCAAGGGCATCACGAAAATCTAAAAGCCGTTTATTAAGTATGCTCAAAGATAAACGTTAGTCGATAAGATTAGGATATCGGATTTCCATCAGCATCGATCATGAGACTCGAGTGGAGAAATGACAAACTTCGAGCACGAGAGTCTTCATATCGGGAACATCCTACACAACATCACAAACAACCAAACACGAGAAATCGAAGAGGCAGACCCCTTCGCGTCACTTATTAGAAAAGAGAAAGAAGATAGATGGATAAGCATGGGGTGCCTCCCACGAAGCGCTACTGTTTTTCTTAAACGAGTCGCTAGCCTGACTCGTCCCCGAATTCATTTGTCCTTGGGGAAGAAAATGGTAGAGATACCAGGGTCAAAAACGGTGTCCTCATTCCCGAAAGAATGAGACTGGGTAGGTTGGGTGAGAAAGAAAGTGTCGGGCTCAAGCACAAATGGTATATCATGAAAGAATGATCCATCATCCGGTGGTTTAGCGGGTGGACGAAAGGATGACGGATCAAAGTGAGAAAACTCCAAAGAAGACGGGAGCTTATGGTAAGGGATAAGAGGTATAGGCTCAAAAATGAAGGCATCCAAGAGAGGATCCTTATCTCGAAAAACGGTTTTAACAAAGAACTCATCAATGAATATCCCGGGTTTAAAGATTTTGTCTTCACATAAAGGCTCAACGGGATAAGTGATGGTCGACTCATCAGAAGAAGGGGAGTCAAGAGAACCATCAAGAAACATTATATCCCCCTCGGGATTATGCACGGCATCCTCAATACCCGGTGGTATCAAGTCATCAATCGCATCCTCAATGATCGGGTCATTTGTCAGAGTATCGGAAATCTCGTTCAAAACCTTGTTCATATCAACATCGAAGTAGAATCGCTCAAGAATCGGAGAATAAACATCATCAATAGTGGGATTGCCACTAATCTCTTCATCAAATCGGAAAGTCTCAAGCTCGGGAGAGAAATCACTATCTTTAACGGAGATAGGATGCGAACTTGAATTATCGTTCAAGGCTTCAATTTTGGAAATGAGAAGATAAACATTTGACAATGTTTCACGTAGTACTGGATCCTCGATCTCAATATCATCGGGCTCAATCTCTTCTTCTTCTGGCTCGGGCTCAGAAGGTAAATCGTCGACGAAATCGATGTCTCCATAAGAATCATCATAGGAATCGGAGAACATCTCAACATGATCATTTGAAATATCAAGAGAAGGCTCATCACAAATATCAACAACCCCAGACTCAATTGGGATTGGGATAAGGATCTCAACACTAGTCTCTTCCGTTTCCGGAATAGTACTAAGATGCTCATCCCCCATTATGAGAGAGTCAACGGGTTCAACAATGTTTGTAACAATAGAATCATCGACCTCTTCCATAAGAACGTCACTTCTCTCAACCGGCGTGAGAGAAGGGGAAGAGTCGGAAATGCAAGGCTCAGAAACGGGAGTGGTTTCAGCCGACAAACTTTCATAGTATTCTTTCATTTGGATGGAATCCTCATCATCATCATCGTCAATGCAAGTCGCGAGCCATCGGGCACGTCTTGCAAGTGCTTGCTCCTCAATTCGTATTTCTTCAAGACACTTTTCAATCTGAGCTGCTCGTTTTCCTTCTTCGAGTAATTCTAACATAGATCTTTCGTTGCGAGATGCTCGATCTTCGGCAAGTAATTCACCATACGTTTTCTGATGAGGATCCATAAATTCTTCGAGTGTATTAATACATCTTTGGAAACTATCTTGAGGAATTTGCGGGTATTGTGGTTGAATTTCTTGGTATTGTGGAGGTGGGTCATAGGAATAGTCATAAGAATCACAAGGAACTTGCTCGTAAGCAATCGGGTTCTGCATCTGACAATCGGAATTAAAGTGCGGACCTCCACAATACTCACAACAGTATGATTGTTGTGACGAATACGGGTAAGGTTCATAACCAAAGGTTGAGTTGTTATATTGAACTTGACAGTGAAAACCTTGGTGAGGACCACCACAATACTCACAAGAGTATGAATCCGGCTCATAGTACAGAGGTTGGTTAGGAAAATTGGTTGGCTCATAGTCAGGATTATGGTGAAACTCGGTTCCTGATTTTCCATTACTACAAGCAAGACAATTCCCACCATATTCGGGTCCTCTGCACCATATGCACAAAAGCTGATAAATCGAAGAATTATCCGGATAAGGGTTAGTGATTTCCACCGTTTCCGTGATAGGCTCGGGTTCTTGAATGAAAGTCACCTCGGGCTCAGAAACATGTTCCATCTCCCTCACCGGAGAGGGAGTAGGAATCAAGGGTTCATCAAGATTATGTTTCAAAATTTTTGACAAGGCTACAAGTTTTTCAATGTTGTTCAGAAAAGCACGTTGTTCAAAGAAATCGTCTCCGTCAGAATTAAACATATAGAGGGTAAAAGAAAAGAATTATCGGGTTAAGAGGATACAAGAAGAATATTTTTGGGTTTTAAAACAAATTTTGAAAAGGAAAATCTTTTTGGGTTTTTATAAAAGGGATATGTACAAATATCAACGATAACTTCACGAGGAAGGATCTCCAAATGCACACGATTCGAGACGGAATACGAAAACTCGCTACAAGCCCTCCCCGGCAGCGGCGCCAAAAATTGATTTGTCGGAGAAAACCAATAATAGAGAAGTGTGTAGTACACGGGTAACTCAAACGTGTTAGGTTTGAGCACCGAGATCGTTCCGAACGAGGGTTGAATGGAATTTCCAACTCACGTCTCAATAATCGGGATTTGAATGAGAAAAGGGGATAATATGATATATTCTAAACTATGGGATAAAGAAAGTAAATGGAACATATAATCTACGGGAAATCCTAAAGACTAAAGCAACAACGCAATTCTACACTAAAAGCAAAAAACGGAATATAAACGAAACGCGAATAAAAAGCAAGTACGTCTATTCTAACTCCTAAAAATAACCTAAAATTACTTTTACTCTAGAAATGATATTAGAAAACTAATTATGAATTAAAAATATTTTTTAGGAATTTTCTTGATTTTATTTTAATTAAAAACTAATTATTAACTAATAAAAATAAACTAATTATCTAAAAATTATGAAAGAGAGAGGGAAAAATATGGAATTACTTTCTAGAAATCTAAAATAACATAAAAGACTTTTCAAAACTATTTTTATATTTTTCAGATTAATTCCCTATTTTCTATGAATTTAATACTATTTAAATCTAATTAAAATTATGAAAAATACTAAATAAAAGGAGAAAAATAAGGAAAAATACTTTTTATGCTTTCTATATTTATCTTAAACTATTAAAATTGAAAAACTATTTTTTTGAACTTTTTCTCAATTAAATGCAATTAAAGCTAATTTAAAATGATTAAAAACTAATTTTAATTAAGAAAAATAGCAAACAGTAACTAAAAATCATGAAAATTGCAGGGAAATTCTAAAATCTTATTCTACAGCTGAGAAAAATATAAAAACTAGGCCCTATGTGGAAGAAATAGCAACTGTAGTGTAAACTAGTGGGAAATAAGCACTTTTTAATAAGCCAATAAGCACAAGAGTGAACCAAATGATACCAGAAGCTAAACAACTCTAAAACTGCTCTAAGGGAACTAATTGCATCTACTCCTAACTCCTAATAAGCATTTTACCTAGGATTAGCTAACTGCCAATATAAGCAAAACAGTGGTTAGACCCCACTGTTTAAGCTCTTCTAACTGCTTATCAGATAAGCTAAATGGAAAACCAACAGTGGGAATCTCAACACCACCAACCAGAGATCATGTAACCAAAGTTTCAGCTAATTTGGACTATTAATGAAGCAGTTATAGATCAAAGAAAATCTGGCTAAGAGGGACAGTCTGTGAAGCAAGATAACAGTGGGTCAGGCACCTACTGTTGGAGCTTATTTATAAGCTAATCAGAAAAGCTTTAGGGCAAAACAGCTAAAGGGTCTTGAAGACCACCTAGAAGACTGCAAGTGGACAAAAATTCAGACCTTAACTATGTGAAATGAAGAGTGTACAGTGTGCTTTGCAAGGGTTGAGAAAAACTGACAATTGAAACAGTTGACTTTTGTAAAACAGTGAAGAGCTTGACTAAAATGAAATTCAAATGCAAGTGAAAGGCAGAGAATGATGAAATATGATGAATTGAGACTCAAACAAGCTAGCTTATCCACTTCTCAACCTATATGAACTGATTACTGTTGACTGATTTCAACAGTATAGGGCTTAAGACAGTGGTGTAGTGATTTTTGACTTAAAACTCATATGACAGCAATACAAAGACAGATATGAACTAAACAAAGCATAACAAACCTTTAACCACTGATCTAGTGCAAAAATATGACCTCTAAAATAGTTTTTAAACCTAAACCAAACACTCCTTAAAGGATTTAAGATCATGTGTTAAACTGAAATTTAAAGAGAGCTTGACCAAAACTCAAATGTGATGCACAAAATAAGCTTAAACCAACCTCAAAAACCTACTCCAATCAGATTTATAACCAAGATTATGTTTGACTTTCCATTTTTGATCCAAATTGACTTTTATTGACTTTATGAAATTAGATGGAAATAAGATGAGCTTAAACAGAAATAAGCTAACAGAAGCTTATAAAGGCTTCTGAGAGCTTAATTAAACAGTAAAAATGAACTTTTGAGACAAAGATTGTAAATTGCCAAAGATTAAAGTAAACTCAAATTCGCATTAATAAGTGATGATTACAAAACTGAAATCCAAAACTACAATTTATCTAGAGCAACTACACTAAGAAAGCCTTAAAATTGACAAGCAATAAAAGGTCAAAACTTCTCTAATGCGTGAGAAATTGGACAAAGGATCCATTGTGACTAGAGGTCTATTTATATCCGAGCTTGAGCCTTGCTTGGATTCCTTTGGGAAGATGCTAGAAGGCTATTGTGAGCCACACATTCATTGTCTTGTCACCTCAACCAATCATTAAGCACCATATCATCAAGTGACGTGTATAGACCAATGGGATTGCTTCATTTTGCCACTGAGGCCACTTATCTGACAGGTCATCGTCTAGAAGGTTGAAAGATGCTAAGTACGAAGTTAGGCGTTTGGGTGGTGGTGAATTGGGTGGTAAAAGTGGTGTTTGGGTGAGTTTGGGAGAGATAGGAACTGTGGTAAGGGCGCGTTTGTGTTTATTTTATATTAACTTGAATGCTTTGACCGGGTATAGTTGCTTTGACCTGGTTTAAAATAGCGGGTTATGGGTGGTTTATACGGGTCTTGGATGTGGAAACGGGTAAAGGTATACTTGTTGGACGGTTATTGAGAAGCTTTTGGATATTGGGTTTTTGTTTTGGGCCAATAGTTGTTAAGTGAATTTGGACAGGATATTGGATCATGTATATTTGTTGGCTCATGGATTTAGTGTAGACAATTGATCCAAATGAATATTTAAGGGACCAAAGATGTATAAAATGAAACTTTAGGGACCAAGGTTGTAATTCATGAAATGGTAAAGGTGCAAATGATAAGGTGAAGGGTAAATTGGGTATTTATGTAAAAGTGAAGGGTATTTTGTGACAATTTGTGAAAGTTGAGGGATTGAAAGTGTAATTTTGTAAAGTGAAAGGGTGAATTGTGAAAATGTGATATAATGACGGGTTTTCAATGAAATCTCCCAAATCATGTCCCGAACTCCGTATTTTGCACTTTTGAGCATCAAAATCCCTGAAATAGCATCCCGGCATCGGCTTTTGCACTTTTCTTTCTCTCGTGCTCGGTTTTCTTCGGTTTTGGCTTCTTTTTGTGTGTTTTACATATCCATACCTGCACAAGCACAAACTCAAGAAAACCACAAATATTAGCAATAAACGGCTTTATCTTGGTTGTTTTGGGTCTATTTTGATAAAGAAAAGGTATGTGTTTTAGCACATACCATATATCATAGTCATAGATTCATTACACACCAATTTGGTGCCTATGAAATCCATTCCCGTGGGCTTCTCTTTTTTCCACTACAAAATTCAAATATCTATATACTTTTTCATACCATATTTTATCAACCAATCATAAACAATCATAATGATACACTTTTTCATACCCATTGTCATTCCACCTCATTCCAAATCCGATACCCATTGTTATTCCTAGCAACAAACCAAACGGGCCCTAAGCTTGCCAGCTTGGGATATTAAGGTAAAAGATTTATAAACAAACTTATCAAATATAGATTTATAAGACTTAAAAGATAAACTAAAACTTTTATAAACTTTAAAATAAATATTAAACTTTTGAAATAAATTCCAAAAAATTTTAACAAAAACTTAAACTTAATAAAATATAATTTTAAAAATGAAAACAAAAGCTTTAAACTTAATAAAATATTTTAACTATTTAATAATTATACACCTTTTAAATCTTAATAAAATACTAAACTGATTCCAAAAATTCTGAAAAATTTATCCTAGTTATAAAAATTGTCTAGAAGTTGCTAGAAAATCAAAAAATATTTTTTTTTTTTGATAATTTTGGCTATTTTCTAAAAATGAAAATAAAACTTTTTAATAGAGTAAAAACTGTAAAAAAATGTTTTTGTTTTTTTAACAAAATACTAAAACGTGAAACTAAATCTAGTAAAATTTAGTACTTATAGAAAACACTTTTTAGAAATTTATAAAATATTAAAGATTTTTTTGTTTTTTTATATTTTTTTATAAATTAAAACAACTAAAGACTTGGTAAAAAGACAAAAGTTTATAAAATATAAAGATGTGAATATGAGCATGTGTACCCAATTGTAAAAACACCTAGACAAACTTCTAACCTCAAGTTTCACATAATATGTTTATAACAAAAAATAAACTTTTATAAAGATAATAAAAGAAATAAAAGAGAATATGAGAGGAGAAAGATAGATTGCAAGATACATATGAAAAAAACTTACAATAAAACTTATAAAATTAAAGGTAAGACATAAAAATAAACACAACTTTTATATAAAACTAGAGATCAAACTTAAATTGAAAAATAGAAAATGAAGAGAAAATATATGGTTTGAATTAAGGTGGTGGTGGTGGTGGTGGTGGTGGTGGTGGTGGTGGGGGGCTATATAAACCCTAGTTTATTGACCAAAAATTAGGGTTTTACATATTTTCCAAACAGCCCTTAAGTAAGAAAACTTTGCAAAACTGATCCTGATTTCCAACAGTATTAAACTGGCATTATCCTCCTATAGAAGATAGCTTCACGTGTTTGCTTCTGATTCGGCCACGAGTCCCAACAATATTGTAGATGTCGGGAGCATGTGTCGGACATGTGCTTGGCGTGTGCTCGGCTGATGTGGTGCCACGCGTTGCTGAAGAAGATGCTGACTAGGCACGGAAATAAATCCCAAAAATTGCACTTGGTAGGATTCGAACCCTGGTCACCAGATTCACAACTCAATGTGTTAACCACTGGGCTAAGTGCTCAGTGATGTTATTCCTCTCTATCAGTTTAATTTTGTCTCTTATTTGGGCTAGGCCGGATCTATAAGCAAATAAACCGGTCGTTCATGGGGCTAGCCGGTTCTCAAAGCGGGGCTAGATCCGTTGAACTTGTTTTTTCGTGCTCTTTCTTTGGGTATCCTCGGGGCTTCATTTGAACTTTGATGAAAATATATACGTGATAGGTACTCATCCGAATTTCACGTTTTTTCTCCGTTTCCAATTCTTCGTACCTACAAAGTAAAATAACGAATGTTAAGAGTATTTGTAATTAAAATACATTGTTTGTTATGTATTTAGCTCTAAAATGAAGGTTTTTGGATACTAAATTACGTATAATTTAACGAATATCACATCTTTAAGGCTGGTCCCAATCGTGGCATTGAAATCGGTTGGGCACCGAATATTTTGTCACTTGATCGATGTGGACATCGGGTATGTTGGATGTGGAGATCGGGCGCCACATCGGTTGTGTGGCAAGAAAATAGAATATCGGTTCGAATTTCGACCGATAATATATTGCTTGTTCATTTTTTTTTTCTCTTTTTTCTTTTTATTTCTTGAGTTGGGAAAAACATAAATTGAAAAACACAAATTGAAACTTGAACAATTAATTGAAAACATGAAATACATAATACGCTTAAACATAAAAAACTACAACGCATACTGATGAAAATAAAACTACTAAAACTTAAAAAAACGAATCATCTGAGACCCAACCCTCAGAACTTGAAGGGGAATTAAACTCGCCATTAAAGAGCCGAGTCTCCATTATGTCGAAGTAGTTGTCTTGAAGATACTGAGCTTCCCTTGCTTCTTGCTCACGACAAGCAGCTTCCTCGCGTGTCTGCTCTTCCATATTCTCCCTACCGTTTTCAATATCTTGTTCTAGTTGACGAAGGGAAGCCTCACTTAACCCGTGGGGGTTGTTTTGAAGATCCACATGTGGACTGTTCACAGGTGGAGTTGGAACAATTGGATTGTTCACTGGTGGAGTGTTTAAAAATAGGTTTTCCGGTTGGAAAACCGGAAAGACATTTTCCGGTGGTGTTGAGTAAACTTCAACTTCTTCTGAAGTTGAAAAGCTAGTTGGAGGAAACTGTGGTGAAGTTGAAAAGCTTGTTTCCGGCAACTTTGGTGGATTTGGGAATTACTGAGAAAAATCTTTGCGAGACATTTTTGTGTGTGAATTGTGTGAGTTGTGTGTGAATTGTGTAAGTTGTGTGTGTGAATTGGTGGACTGGTAGGGTTGTATATATAGTGTCATCAAGTAGCTGTGATTTAATTTGAATTTGAAATTTGAATTTTAAATAATCCCGCTCCTATTTGAAATTTAATTTTAATGAATTTAAAGTTAATGTTTAAAATGTTTGAATTAAAAAATAAAAAAAAAAAAAAAAAAAAAAAAAGAACCAACCTGGGGTCATCGACTTTGGCATCCGTGTCATGTCTGGTCGCTGGAGAGAGAAAGCTGACGTGGCGCTGATGACCCAGGTCATCTACGGTCACAATTGGGACCAGCCTAACCATGGAGCAAGCAAATAGAGATTTAACATGATAATATGTGAATTGTGTGTGTTTTTTTATATGCATAGTAGATAAAAAAAATTTTTTTTTTTTAGTTATATGTGTTGTACTTAAAAATTTGATTTTTAACCTCCTTTTTTGGTCTTTAAAAATCTAATCTTTAATTTCTTTTTGGCTATTTTTTAAGCCATGTTAAGTAATCTTAATATATAAAGTAATTGTACTTTATTTTTTTTAATTATACCCGTTGCGCGGACACAAAAGTCGTGAGAATTAAAGATAAAAGTGAAAAATTCAGACACCTTTGCGCACCTGTAGAGAAACGGGATTTCCCGCTTCGTTATTGGTCCATTTTGGTTGAAACTTTACATACAAATTCACGACACATAGGGCTACAACTTTGCAGAAGAGCAGTTCAATTAGGAAATAATTCTTAATCGAGTTTTTTGCCTCTAAAGTCACTCCAGAAAGTTGCCCAGTAGCTGGAAGTTTTTGGCTAATATTGAAGCTCACCTGATGAAGCAAGTGGAAGCTTCTTATGGCCGTAGTTATCTATGTTCCAAGATTGTCTTCTTGATGCTCGTATGGCTCATGAGATCAAGCATATATTTTTATCTTCGTATTGTTAGACTATGCATAATCGTTTTGTGTTTTATTTTAATGCATTTGATATTAATAGAAGGGTACCCGCACAATCGACGACAAGTACCCGGTGACTATTTTTGTAGCGAGCAAATGTTTTTCATTTTGAACCTTCCCTATTTAGCATATCCCAAATACTTTATAACATAGTAGATATATGATTTTCAAAAATAGAACGTCTAAATTATTAATAGTGAAATTAGTCAGCACTTATATTTTTCAAAATTTATTATTAAATTGGTAGTTATAAGTTTAGTGAGCTTTTCTTATAAACAATTTTATTAAAATATATCATTATTGTAGGGGTTACTATCAAATTTTACATTAATTTTATATTTTTTCTTTTATAGTAATATTTTTTGTCTTAAAAATTTAAAATTTCCTTTTATAGGAAGTCCCAAAATTCTTTATAATGTAATATAGATGTGTAATATATTCCAGTGTTTTATAAAACATAAAATAATATAAAAAGTTTTGTTTCAGCTAAATTTTATTTGGTTGAACTTAAAGTTTAAATCTTGATTTGAAACTTAAAATCTAAACGTTGTTTTATAAATAACCATGCACAATGAATTGTTATGCTCGTTTATTATTGTTTGTGTATTGTTTAATTTTATTGCTTATCGTTAAATAATTGGGGTTTGGGGCTGATCGATCGTTTGGTTTTTCACATTCGGTAGGACCCCAAGGTGTGACCAAAGTCACGAGTTAGGGTAACACTCACGAGTCGACTCAGTTGGGTGTGTGTGTATTATTCGAGGGAGAATAACAACGTTGAGTGTAGCTTGGCCGAGACAGGAGGCCATTTCGGGAAAATGCCTAAGTATTTATAGGGGAACTTTTAGGGTTGTAATCCGTAAAGGTGACCTGATGGGCTTGGATGATCAACGTGGTGGTCATCAAGGGCGAGGACGAGGATAACTCGTGGCGCGCCATCTTTGTGTTAGTATAGTTTCCAACACGGATAGGGATTATCTCATGTTTATTTGAACATGAGAGGTAATGTTATGCTTCTTGTGATTGTACCGTTAAATTAAAATAAAATAAATGTGTTGCAATAATGACAATGTATAATCACAAGAAGCATAACATTACCTCTCATGTTCAAATGAACATGAGAGAATCCCTATCCTTCTAACACATATATTTTTCTATTCCATAGGTTATAAAGATATGTCTTTACGGTTACTCAAAATTTAAATTGGCGCAATATTATGAAGCGCCCATTCTTGCTCAACTTGCGCCACACGTGGATGATACGACACATGCATAACTCAATAGAGGCGCAAGACTTACAAAAGTGCCGAAACAACCACAATATGCAAGACTTTCGGTCGAAAAATAAGTTTTAGTCAATTATACAACATTTAAGTGATTTTATGATCAAATGCCGATAGACATTTTTTTTTTTTAATATGAGAGCATTTAAGTGTGTTACCAATAGTTTTTAACTCAAATATATACGGTATCATTTAATTGTTCTTTTTACATGTAATTGTTCTTTTTATTTTTCTCAAATACTACGTAATAAAATTATTGTTTTGTGGTGAAACACAAAACAAAAAAAAAATAACAATAATAATAAAAAAAAAAATGATTTATATGTTTAAAACATGAACCTAAATCTAGACACATATACATTGATTGGTGCATTTAAAAAAAGCGATCGGTAAAAAATGATAAAAGAGAAAAGTGTGTTACACTTAGCATTAAATGAATGAATCATGTAGTATAACTTTAGGTCTTTTTTATGAGGCATAAATAATAATACTAAAAAACAAAAAGGCAAAATAAAAAATGACATCACTCACTCGCCACTGTCATCTGCCACTAACTTAGATATATACGGCATTCGAAGAGAACAAGTTTTTGACTTAAATATATGCGAACTAATCTTGTAACCATTTAAAATTTATGGTTGTATTCATGTTATTTAGGTCTTCTTTTCATTTTTTTTTTCTTTTTAAAATAACAAACAAACAGTTACAGGGTTTTTGTTTCGGTTTATATAGCCGGCTTACGACTTATTTTATTTTAAGCTTATGAAATATTTTTTAGGTTATATAAATTCATTATGTCATAATCTATATCTATACTACATAAAATGGAAAAACAGTCAAAGTGAAAATGTGGAAAAGTGAAAAAGTTTAATGGTCAAATGAGAGAGAAATATATTTGTGTAATTAATACTCTTATTAAAACACCCCAATACTTAAAAGTACAATAATTTATTCACATTGTACAACCAATTAAAAACATATCTACCAAATTAAAACAACCAATTAAAACACCCCTTATTAAAAAGTACAATGAAATTTTCACAGTGTACAATTTAAACAAGCTACAACATAATTCTAAATATAAAATAATTAAACAAACTAATTAATGTTATTTTTAAAACACCCTAAAATGAAAAGTACATGTTATCATATACATTATACAAATTAATGAAACACACAAAGCTTCATACAAGCTAACAAGTTGATGGTACATATAGTTTTAAAAATCGGACCGGACCAACTGGTTCAACCGGAAACCGGTGTCGCCATCGGTTCGGCTAACCAATAACAGTCATCTGGAAACGAACTAGAGAGGACCCGTTAAACCCATACAAACTGGTGAATCAGGTCTCATCGAGATCTATTTCTCCAAGATAGTCACAGGTACTCCGCCACAACGCGCGGTACCTGTTATATTATATATAAAGGAAAACCAAAAGTAAAAAGTAAAAATTTGAAACTCTTAACACATATTGAAAACCGGGTTGACACAAGACGCTTCAAATCCAAGTGGGTTGAACCTGTTTAATTTGACCCGTTTTGACCCAACATGTCATATTGACTCGGTTTAAATCGACCCGTTTTTCGACGGGAACGGTTCAACCTGTTGAACCACCCGGGTCGAACCGGGCTTCAAAACGTTATGTTTAATCCCCAAATCGTCAAACTTTTTTTATTTTTCGTTTAGAACCCATAAACTTTTTTTAACACAAAACGATCTGTCGCTATATAAATATATTATTTATAAGTTTTTCTTCAAAAACAATTATAATGTTTTACAATTATGAGAAAATATGTGCCCGTTAGTGCACATTTAACTTTTCAATATGCTAAATACGCTCATTTAAAAAAAAAGATGGGGCTAAATGTGCCCAAATCTTTTACAAAATAGCCAAAATTAGCCAATTTTTATTTTATTTTGGGCTAATCATATTCACGCTAATTTTAGTCACTATTAATTCCATCCTTGTTAGTTTTTACGCAACAAGTAACGTGTGTTGTTAGTTTTTATCCTATAACTGATGTAATGTTTACTTTCATTTTCATTAAATGATTTTATATGTTGTTTGATAGATGTTAAGAATTTTGTCTAGACTTTAATTATCGTATAGTACAACCGTTTGCAATTGCATTTTCATCGGTTCACGGTCTATTTTAAACGCTACATAAAACACTCACCACAATATCACAAATCATTAATTATCTAACGTTAGAAACAGCTGCCGCTAGGCGCGGGTACTCGTCTAGTTACATAAAATACAAAAATGGTCAACAAGTCAAGAATTGGAAAAGTGGAATGTGAAAAGTGAAAAATGTGGTTTGCATAGTAACTTTGGAAAGTATTAATGGTTTGCAAAGAAAATTGTCATTCGTGAATGTCAAACTTGATTTCTATTTCTTTGCATGATAACTTTCGAAAATATTCATTGTTTGCAAAAAAATATCATACCATTTACTCTCATACCATTCGTGAATGTCAAACCATGTGAATTTTTTTTGTTAGAGTTGAATTATCGGATATTACAACCGTTTGCAATTACATTTTGATCTTTTCACGTTCTATTTTGAGTGTTAAACGAAACACTAGCCATAATATCGCATATCGTTAATTGTCTACCGCTAGGAACTGCTGTCGCCAGTAGGGTGAGCATGGGGCGGGGAGGGGCGGTTTTATGGTAAAACCAAAAACCGAACCGTTTCGGTTTTTTCGGTTTTGGTTTTTGACATTGAATCGGTTTGGTTTCGGTTTTTATTCGGTTTTTTCTTACTTGAAAACAAGCAAGTTTTAATCTTATATGAAGTTTACAATTCTAAGTTTTCAAGCAAAAAAATTTAAACAAATATCAATAATAGCATATTATCTAGCAATCCAAAGCGTCGAAAAAACGTACAAAACAACCAAACATCAATCTAAAATATAAAATGCACGGCTTTGCACTTTTCGTTCGCTTACGAGAATTGTAGGGGAAATTTTCAAAGAACACTATTATTCGAAAATAAAGATATAATATCTATAAATAAAACAAATTTTAATGTATAGATAGTAAACAACACATTTTTTTTAATAGATAAAGTTTTATACTTAAATCTTTAAAATTAAATAGCAAGTCTTTATATAGATAAAATTATATAAAAACATATAAAAAGGTGGGGCGTGGCAGTTTCCTCGGTTCGGTTTTTTTTATGAAACCAAAAACCGCCCCAAACATTCGGTTTTTATAAAATTCAAAACCACCGCCATCGGTTTGTCAAATGGGGCGATTTTTTCGGTTCGGCTTTTTCGGTTTTTTCGGATTAGATTCGGTTTTTCGGTTTTTATGCTCACCCCTAGTCGCCAGGCCCCGGGACTCGCCTAGTAAACATATATAAACCAAAAAGTTTCAAAATAAACCACAAAAAGTAAGCTTATCTGTACTACATATAATGATTGTATGGTCAAACCATGAAAAGTGAAATCTTGAAAGTCAAAAGTGAGATAAATGAATAATGTAATTAATACTCTTATTAAAACACCCCATTACTTAGAAGTAAAATAAGTTATTCACATTGTACAACCAAATAAAAGCATATCTACCAAATTAAAAACAACTAATTAAAACACCATTTATTAAAAAGTACAATAAAATTTTCACAATGTACAATTTAAACAAGCTATAACATAATTCAAAATATAAAATAATTAAACACACTAATTAATATTATTGTTAAAACACCCTAAAATGAAAAGTACATGTTATTATACACATTATACAAATTAATAAAACACACAAAGCTTCACACAAGCAAACAAGTTGATGGTATATATAGTTTTGAAAACCGGACCGGACCAAATGGTTCAACCAGAAATCAATGTCGCCACCGGTTCGGCTAACCAATAAAAGTCATCGAGATCTATTTATCCGGTTAATCGTCACAAGGTACCCGCCGCCAAAACGTGTTGGTACCCTACTATACTATATATAAAGGAAAAAACAAAAAGTAAAAAGTGAAAAATTGAAACTAAAAAAAGAAATGTTGAAAACATATATTTCAAAACAAAACTATTAATATACAACGAAAACCGGGTTGACTCGGGACGCTTCAAACCCGGCGGGTTGACCCGAATTAATTTGACCAGTTTTTGACCCAACCCATCGGGTTGACTCGGTTTAAATCGACCTGTTTTTCGACCGGAACGGTTCAACCGGTTGAACCACCCGGGTCGAACCGGGTTTCAAAACATTATGTTTAATCCTCAAATCTTCAAACTTTTATTATTTTTCGTTTATAACCCATAAACTTTTTTTAATCACTAACGATCATTCGTTATAAAATCCCGTTACTATGTACGGATACTTGTCTAGTAAAACATAAGCTCAAAATCAAACAAGTCGTAAGCCGGCTACATTAAGCGAAAACAAATAATACTAGCATTAGAGCATTAACAATGGTAACGGGATAACGCCCGTTGGAGACCAAATAACGCCGTTATCGGCGTTACACCCTTGGAGGCTAGCTTCTTTCACGCCGTTGGTCCCTCCCCGTTAACCCTCTAACGCGCGTTATGCGTAGTAAAAAAAAAAAAAAAAAATCAAATTTTTTTCAAAACAAGTCCTTGTAACGGCTACTAGCCGTTATGTTTAAAAAAAAATTCAAAAAACACCCTAAACGGCTACTTTTTATAAAAAATTAAAAAAAAAATTCAAAAACCTTTTTTTACCACTATAAATACCCAATTAAAACACCATTTTTTTCACACTTTCACTACTAAATCCTCTCAATACTCTCAAGCTTTCAACTTTAATTAACTGCAAAAAAAACAATGTCAGGAGGCAACGATTGTAACACCCCGCCTTATCAGACCACAATATTGTCTGCTTTGCCCGCAGGCTCACGGCTTTGTTTTTGTGGCCTCATTTGAAGACTTCCCAACAGGTCACCCAAGCCAGTACTACTCTCACATGAGCACGCTTAACTGCCAGTTCCTAATAACTCCACCCGCAGTAGACCACAAAACGCGTTGTGTCATTGTAAGACGAATGTTATCTTATGAGCCCAGCATCTCTCCAAGCCACAACCGATATGGGATTTGCCTAGGGTGTTACAATCACCCCCCTTAGGGACTCATCGAATCCCTCAAACCCGGGTTCATCATCTAACCCGAACGCGGGTTCATCTTCAAACCCCAACCCACTAGGCTTCTCGAGCCAAGAAATGTATCAACAACATCAAACATTTCTGTATTGGCAACAACAAAACCAACAAAGCACCTTAAACTCCAACTTTCAAAATCTACAATTCACACAACAGTCACAACAATCACAAACTGAAACACATGATGTTGCCGACACACCCACGCCTCCCAAAAAAGGAAAGGTCGTATTAAGCGAAAACCAAAAAAATCCAAAGACCCCGAGCCCGAACCAATTGATTCTGATGAAGAGGAGGTTGTCGTTATTGCGCGTTGGACTTCAGCAGAGGAAGCATTACTTGCAAGGTGTTACATAGCTGCTTGGAGGATCCGAAAGTTGGAAAGTGCCAACCAAGAGATACGTTTTGGTATCGGGTCAGAAATGAGTTCAATAGAAACAACTTTCAACGGCGCACCAAGGACATGATGTCAAGCAAATGGAAAACGTTGAACGACATATGCACAAAGTTCAACGCTTGTTACATACGTGCGCAACGGGATCAACGAAGCGGGGAAAGTGAGCTGGATGTGATGAAACGGGCAAAGCAATGGTATCGTGAGGAAAACAAAGGAGCACCATTTGGTCTCGATGACGCTTGGGAGGTTTTGCATCATTATAAGAAATGGGACACGCCGGAACCGGTTGATTTAACCGGCGATGTGCCAAGCCAAACAAACGAGGCTTTGTTTGGTAATGATGAACAACCACGCCCCATGGGAAAGAAACGTGCTACCAAGAAAGCAAGATCCGAGAGCACAACAAGCACTGGGGGAGCAAGCACTGGAGGAACGAGCTCGTCAACTTATTTCACCGAAACTATGGCAAACGAGTATCGTTTGAAACGTGAAACCGCCGAGGCGGCGTCTATCGGGCCCAGCAGAAAAAGATCTCACAATAACAAGGTTGGAAGAGATAAAGTTTTGATGACGCCTCGAAGGGCAAGATCCAATGGTTGTGGATTGGATCAATGACGAAAAAGATCGAATCATCAAAAAATATAACTTGAAACCTCGTCAGTAAATCGTATTCTCGTCATTTCCTTTAATTTGTTGTAACGTTTTATTTGCAGTGTGTTTTTTTATTTCGTTGTATTTTTTTAATCTCGTATTGTAATATGTTTTCAATTTTAATGAAGTGTTTGTTTTAGTTTAATAAATGAAGTGTTTGTTTTAGTTTAGGGTTTGAAATTGAAAATATGAAATGTTATTGATGTTATTGGGATGTTATTGTTGTGGGTGTTTTTTGGGATGATAAGGTGAAATGTTAAAGCTGATGTGGCGCTGACGTGAAGGGTGTTATTGGTGTTACGTGTTATTGTTGTGCATGCTCTTAGAAATACGAAAAGGCAAAAAATATCTATTAAATATAATAAACAAGAGTTTTGTACTACCCTTTAAAGCACCTCATGCAATAAATATTCTGATGTGTCACGAATGTGATTGGTCATTAATATAGGCAAGTACAAGTCCAATTCTTAATTCTTCAATCATAAAGCTTCTTTCACAAGATTCATAGAAAAAAAATCAATTTTTACAACACATTAATGATAATACATGTTATTCAAATCATCCCTAAAATAATGTATACAAACATTCAAAGCATTCAAAAAAACATCCCAAAATAAGTTACGAATTTTTATGATAAAAAATTTCTTCTGTATGGTATTTTCACCTTCAAATCGACAGTTACCATTTTTTGATTATCACTTTGATTCAGCCATTCTTATAAAACCCTAACATCTCGTGTCGATGACATTTTTTCGTTGTTGGCCATATGTAAGTTTTGATTTATCTTCCTTTGTTTAATTTGATGTGTTAATTTGGTACTTCTAAACTTTATATTGATTATGAATATGAGGGTCGTTATATGTAGTAGATCTGAAGATTGGTTTTATTTTTTCTGTGATACATGTTTGTGCAGGAATTTCAAAATAAAAAATCAAATGTTTGTAAGTGATTTAGAGAGTGCATGGTGTATGATGAAATGTTTAAAAGAAATTGCAATATGTGCACGGTATGATATCTTTTAAACCTATTTCAAGCAGAATTGATGTTTTTGTAAGTGAGGTTGTTTATATAGTGTGTACTAATTTTGAATGTAATAGATATTTAGTAATTCTCCTTGGTTATATGCCAAAGATACGAGTTTTGATTGTCAGTTTAATGGAACTAATCAGAGTGTGGCTACGGTTAATCAATCGTCTCGATTGCTTGACGAGGATACAAGTTTCGATTGCTGGAGAGAAATGGCTCATCACTCCATAGTACAGGTATTTTGATGAATTGGTTTTGTTTCAATTGCTTTTAATATATTTGCTTTGTTCCAATTTAATTAAAAATAAATAAATGCTGATGCTACGCATAGATTTACTATGGTTTTAACTTCCGTGATTTTTTTATAGGTCACAAATGAAACCCTTTTAATCAATAGGGAGTATATTTAAGTGAGTTTAGAGACCCATCACAAATGTTGTTTACCATGTGATTTTCTATGATTACTGTGAGAATCTTTCTAATAACTTTGGTACATTACTTAGTTTCTCCAATAAGCTTAATGTAGATTTCTATACTTTTGATTCAATTACGTTGTTGTTTACCACATGTATGTGATTCGGAGGTCACATGAAATGTGTTAGATGAAATGTCTAAGAGAAGGGTAATTTTTTTTTGCCATAGTGTAAGCATTTGGGATATAGATTACGATAGGTAGTAACCTTAGTATTACCATTAAGTTGTTAGTAAGGGCTACTAATTATTTATCTTTATTGTGTTTAATCTTTGAACTATATGCTGCAAATTAAGTATTGTCTTTAAGTGCTACTCGTGATTAAGTACGATACATCTTGCACTTTTGTTAGATTTAAATGTTAATATTGATAAGAGCTTAATAAAGTTATGTTTCTTAGAATCTTAAATGAAAAGTACAATAGATGTTCGTCATTATCATTTTGCCATCTGAATTACATTGCTCAAAAATTATAAATTTGTTTAATGTCCGACATTTTTCTTTAGTTTTTGCAGGCCGGATATGAAGACAAAGGCATAAATATGTTGAGAAATATCCTATCGTATATGCATATTATGGCTTCGATGAAATGCGTGAATAAAAGAAAAGACCGGATGTCGTAGGAAGAGGTATCTTATGCTTCAGTTTTATAGCCAATATCAAACATACATTAATGAAACCATCAACAGTGAGCGATTAACATAGTTTTGATTTATTTTTATCCATCACTTCTTATATTACTAAATAAGCCAATAGTATATTTGATCATCAACATACTATTGATTTTTTTTTGGGTATCAAAACATACTCTTTATTGGAAAGGGAAATATTGGTAGGTTGTAAAACGGGTCACAATGGGATTCCAGCTTTAACATGTTACTTTTAGATTCAGAAATATTGTTTTCACTCACAATTTTTATATGTAAGACGCTGTGTTTTGGTAACTCATAACTCTATGAAAAATGTTAGATGTTTTATTGAGTCATGTTTGAAGACGGTTTTCCATATTGCTGTTGCATTCTTTCTTATTGATGACATAAGTGGAGCAGATATGATTTACAATGTTGGATGACATGGGTGAAGCAAGATGACAACATGACAGGTGATGTATGTTACTCTTCAAAGTTTTACAATTGCAAGTGGTGAATTAATTCTTCAAAGTATTTTTTTTATTATTATTTGTATTTGTTAATAATATTACTGCTAGAAAAACAAATACTATTGAATTAGTAAGAAATATATATTTAGTCAGTAATTGGTTAACATATATATATATATATATTTTTATTATTATTTTATTTTTTTATTTTTTTTTTGTGTTGAGATGTGGGTCAAAATCACTAATTTTAGCTAGGATTTATACCTTTTTTTATTCATGGTACTCATACTTCATTGAAAGATGAAGATAAAAAAATACAAGGTAAAGCCCGTAAATAACGTTATACTTAATTCATCTTTTAATGCTGATGCATAGTTTATTAATCTAGGATGATCTATATACTTTGGGTGACTAAATAACCACCATTTTCATGAAAAAAGTCAATTAGACCATTTATAAAGGTTTTAGAATTAAAAAACTGGTAATAATTCAATTTCAAGTTAAATAAACACGTTGAACTAAGCAACTTGTGCTTATCAGATCTAAAAAGTAAGCAGAAGCAATTTGGATAACACAAAATTGATTGAAGCATAAAAGAAAAAATAGTAATTTTCAATATAAATGTTATTGTAAAGGAGCATCTACTAATTGTGAAAAAAAAGAAAAGAAAAAAAGTGATCAAGGTTCAAGTACGAGTGTAAGATGGATCTGGATTTGCATCTTTGTCTTTATTAGTTGTACCCGCGAATGATATAAATAAACTGTTGCTTTTAGTTTACTCAAGTCCTTGGCATATTTGTATTAAGGTTTATGTTTAACATGTATGTACACGTATTATAAATGATATGTTTTACATCATTTTTTTTACTTCACATATATTTTTAGCAACAACTTCCTTTTAGTTGGATTTTTATTTCTTTTTTTCATTTTTAGGTGTCCATGGAATGAACATGGACTACTCAAGTGTTGGACGTTGATCGCATACATTTGTTCTTCAAGACTATCTAGTTTGAGAAGAGTTTGAAGAAGATGAACCTGCAAGTTTACTATTTTAATAGTTACAAACCAAATTAATTGTCTTATCATTGGCATATTACTTATTATCCTCTAAAAAAAAGTTTAACCTATTTACGTTCGTTGTTGTTTTTTAATTTATTCACACACGCAACTCTTTAGTGAATAATTTCTTTCAAGATTCACGTGATTCCAAGGGTCTATAATTGTTTATAGGATCGTTGACTTATTATTTATTATTCCTTAAAAAAATGAAAGTTATATCGTTTGTCGTTGTTTATTACTTTATTCACACACTCAACTTATTAATGAATCATTTCTTTGAAAATCCGTGAATTTCACGGGTCTATAAGCTAGTATATATATATATATATATAGAAAGAAATAACAAGACATACAACGACTCACTCACTCACTCTCACCACCGTCATCCGCCGGTAAATTCCGTTATATATATTTTCCGATGACGTCATCTCAAATTAATTCATTAATGTATTTGTAAATTGAATGATATTATATGTTTATATATAATATGCATCTGCTAGGGTTTATGGTTAGGGTTCATTATGATTCATTATGTGCATACGAGTACTCGATTAATATCTTGTTAGCAGATCGCTTTTGTTTAGGGGGGTGTTTGTTTAAGCTTATATAGCGGGCTTACGGCTTATGTTTCATAAACCCAAATTTTTTATGGCTTATTTTGGGACATATGGGGTTATATAAGCTTTTTATATAAGCCGAAAAGTTTTAAGTTTGTTTCGGCTTATATAGTGGGCTTATGGCTTATGTGGTTTTCGGCTTACGTTTCATATGCTCCCTTTTTGTGACTTATTTTGAAACTTTTTCGGCTTATATAACGCTTATCATGAAAAAAAAAAGCTTATATAAGCCGAAAAAGTTTCAAAGTAAGCCACAAAAAATGAGCTTATGAAACGTAAGCCGAAATCCAAATAAGCCATAAGCCCGTTGTATAAGCCGAAACAAACACCCCGTAAAATAGGCTATAAAAGTGAGCTTATGAAATGTAAGCCGAAAACCAGATACGCCATAAGCTCGTTATATAAGCTTAAACACGCACGCCCTTACATTTGTTGGTTCATGGTTGGATAATTTATATGTAGTTATATGCGAACAAACAAAATGTAACCGAATTTATGTGTTGTTTGTTCGTTTAGCGTCTTGATAGAACAAATATAAACTAATAAGAAGAAGCTTCTTTTCTTAACAAATGAACGTAAATACTTATATGTTCGGTTAAGTGTCCATGTGTGTTTTTTTGTTTGTATTAGCTTAAATTAACTAACACGATCAAGTCCTGTTGGTGTTTGTTTACAGCTCTAGTGGTTTAAATTATATCTTGTTTACGGTTTCTGTATGGGGTAGATGTATGTTAATGTTATTTGTTTGTTTTAGGATCTGCTTTGTGAGAAAAAGATGAGTAAAAAGAAGAATCCCTGTGTGTTTTTGGACTTGTCGATAGATGGAAGTCCTGCGGAAAGAATCGTAATCGAGGTGCGTATGTTGTACACATAAACTCATTTTGTGTAGATTAGTATATGCGTGTTGTAGCATTTAGTTGTGTATGCTAACGGAAAGTAATAATATGTGATTTGCAGCTTTTTGCGGATGTTGTGCCTAGGACAGCTGAGAATTTTCGAGCACTTTGCACAGGTTAATGTTTACTTCAGTTTTCAGTGAATATGAGATCTGTACATCTGCGTTGTTGTTACATTATCGTGTTTGTGTGTAGGGGATAAGGGCACGGGAAGCACTACTGGAAAGCCATTGCATTACAAGGGCATTGTTTTCCATCGGATAATTAAAGGCTTCATGGCTCAAGTAAGTTTATTGAACTAATCTCTTTTAATTAGTTATGCACTTATGAAATCTGCTTATTGGTTTATTTAAGGTTTAATTGACTGCAAAATCATGTCCGTAGATTGCTTGCTAAACTATAGGTTAACAATACTTGTAGATAAGAAATTGCATTTTATAAGTTAAGCTCAAACTGTTGACTGATCATACATCAGGAAAAACTTAGTCCTCCATGATAATTTCAAATCACAGACTTGCATAACTATAAGGAGTAGATGGGTAGGTTACTTTTTGGGCAAAGAAGCAAAAATATAAGCCAGCAATTGTTCTTTGGTTGTCGTGTTTCACTAAAAACTTCTTAGGCATAACCTTGTGTCAATAGGAACCTCTTAGGCATAACCTCGTGTTAATAGAACATCTTAGGCATAACCTCGTGTTAATAGTTTCTCTGGGGAAATTGATGCTATGTGTTAGGAGAAGATTGCTATTTAAATTCAAATGGCGCCCTTTTCTTCTTTATAGTCTCTTATTTGGTGAATTCGGATTTGATTTTGTTCACTGATATTTTCATTCCTTTTTTTGTACTCGTTTCTTAGTTGCCAGAGTATATGTGTTCATGCATGTATGTATATGTCTATGTTAAGAAAGATAGACTAATTTCAGAAATTGTCATGCTGAGTATTCTGTTTAGTTAGGCTTGTATCACTTTTTGGTTTGTCAAGCGAAGCACATATATCTGAAATAAATTGCAATTACTATTATGAATTATATTCAACATATTTATATCATAATGCCTTAAACTTGTGCATTTTTCTTGCATGTGAGTTGGTAGGTGGATGATTTCATCAATTCATGAATGCATGTACTCCTTTAACAAAAAGTTTGCAGTTTACGTTGAGATGTATAGTATCATAGGATTGAATGATCTTAAATGTATTTTGTTAACGAAAATTTATGAATCCTATTTTTATGATCAGATGTTGTATCTGTTTATATATACAGATGTTGTTTCTACTTTCCTATCATCCAAACATGTGCACGGTCACTTGTCAAATAACCCTTTTTATTCTTATGCAGGGAGGCGATTTCTCAAAACAAAATGGTATGCTTTTCCTTTCAGTCTGTTCTTGACAGAGTGATGGAGCTCTTTTTAACTTGCATCTGCGTGCCAGATTTGTAAGGCGTGACCTTTTGATGGTTTGCAGGCACCGGTGGTGAAAGCATCTATGGAGGAAAGTTTGCAGGTACAGTCTGAAAGATGCTCCCTTTGTTTTGTATGATCAAAAAAATTTTAATTATCGTTTAGCTATCATTTTGGTACTAATACTTGATGCTCTCTTTGTAGATGAGAACTTTAAGCTGGATCATAGTGGTGCTGGTATGCTCTCTATGGCAAACAGCGGCCCAAATACAAATGGATCTCAGTTCTTCATACTCTTCAAGCGTCAACCACATCTTGATGGGTAACTCATAACCATATCTTATTTTTTTTCTTCTTCTGGGTTGCCATTGAATGTGGATTGTGGCAGTTTCAGTCGATTTACTTAAGACGGGTGACTTGGGGTGTGTTTTATCACAAACAGGAAGTCTATACTTAAAGTATACAACCTTCTAAATCAGTATTTTGATCTTTATGAACATTTTTTTTATTAATATATAATTAACACAATAATGTATTATGCGAGTGAGCAAAGAAGTGTTTGGGGGTCCAAGGCGACATGTCTGTTTTGACCCAAAATGAATATCATATGTTTCAACATAAATCCATTTTGACCCTTACCCAACCCGCCCATCTTGTAACCTCTGGTATCATTTGTTTGTCTGATAAATTATAAGGACATATTTTAACAAATGAAGCATATGCTTTGAGGAGTTAAGGGCAGCTGAAGCTAAAAAAATCATTGTTATTAACCCTTGTTTTGCTGATTATATGGCAGGAAACATGTTGTTTTTGGAAAGGTAGCAGAGGGAATGGAAATCATTAAAAAGATTGAGCAGTTGGGAACATCCGATGGAAAACCTTCTGGTTTGGTAAGAATTGCAGATTGTGGTGAAATTTCTGAAGATAAAAAGAAAAATGCGTTAGAGTCTGACAAAGGTATTAACACTTGCTTGGAACCTTACTAACCATTTTAAATGTGAAGCATAGATGACACAATTTTCAACCAATTCACTTATGAATGGGCTGATTTGGTAATTGAGATGTGTCTCATCTTCAATGGGTTGAATTAGAAAATACCAAAAAAGGAAACGGGTCAGATATGGTCGTACTAATCAAATGGGTTGAAAGATATATATCCTCCTAAACCGATTTATCCAAGATAATAAACATTATTAAAACACAAAAAGGTTTAGTAGGGTCAACCACTTCCAACCCTGTATAATGTGCACTAGAAATTACCATTTTTGACTCATTACACAGACACAACCTGTCTAATCTACCACCTTCAATGAATACATCTGCTTGATTATTAACTTGCTTAACCTTATTTAGGTAAAAAGAAAAAATCTGGTAAGAAAGCTATTTCTTCCGATGATGATAGTTCAGACGGGAGAGTAAAGAAACGCCGTAGATCAGCAGTCACAGATAAAAGAAAGAAACGCAGAAAGTACTCCTCTGATTCATCCAGCTCTGATTCAGTTTCAGAGTCTGATTCTTCAGACAGTGATTCCTACTCAGAGTCTGATTCAGATTCTTCAAGTTCATCTAGTGATGGAAGGCGTCGAAAGAAGAGGTCAACAAAGAGCAATGGCAAACATCGTAAGAACAAACAGAAAGAATCAAAGAAATTAAAGAGGCCTGCTAAAAAATCAAAGCGGGAGTCTAGAAGGTCTGATTTTAATATATAACTTAAATCTAATCAACATATACATGCTCATGTTTATCACATGATTCTAGGTGGTGTTTGGATATTTGGCTTTAAATCATTTATCTGATTATTGGGATTAATATCATAATAATCGGTTTTTAATGCTTGATTAAATAGATTCTGCATCTAATAATCTTATTATGTAAGGGTCAGATAATATTTTCAAGCAATCTGCATTAAAATTTATTGTTAAAGAGTGAAATTCAACTACCTAATTGATACGAATTTATTCGATTAAGAGATAAAAGAACAATAAAGATAGGTGATCAACTTTCGAGAGGCCGATCTCTCTCCCAATAATGAAGACAAATAACTAAACCATTAATAATATTCTGCATAATTCTCCGTTACAACCCTAATACCCTATTTATAATAAAAGGCCCTAGACTTAACTTGTTCACTAAGAAAATATAATAAAGGAAACTAAATAAACTAATTAATTAATTAATAATAATAATAATAAAAACTATAGAATGCAGGATCGTATCAATACTCCCGCCCCCAAAAACACCTTGTCCTCAAGGTGTTGCTTTAACATGCAGCCTCGAGTAATTCCGGGATCCCAAACTCTTCGTCGTGTTCCTTTTTTATGCTCCATGTAGAAGTGAGCATGCTTATTGTCACTTAACTCATGAAATTTTCTAGTTGAATCTTTAAAATATAAATAAGACCACAAATTACTACCAAGATTCTGGTTGACATTGGCTGATGTTTTAAAAAAATGGCCAAACCTCAAATCAGTCCCATGTTTTTCCCTATTATCATATATGTTTTGAACAACTGGTCCATTAAAACACCCTATCTCATTCGATTTTCCCTGTGATCCCAGCACTATAGAAGTCTCATCAGACTCGTGGATAAGTTTCTGTCCTAAATCTCTTTTCACATCAGAACATGTAACCACCTGGTTTTCTTTTGGTGTTGATTCATCATCACAATCTTTAGTGACAAAGATTTGTGATTTAGGATTTGATGTTACATTTTCGATGCTTCCTGAAGCTCTATTAAGATCACGCCACTTCTCCCATTCTTCAAACTCTTTAGCGACCCATTGAGACGCCAATTTTTCAATAGATCTATAATCTCTTCATGTTTACGGGCTGATTCAACTCTCATAGCCTCCATTCTTTTCTCAAAGTTACTCATGACTAATCTGATGCTAAGCAGTAACTCCGGGATGAACAGTAAATTCCGGTGAACAGTACTTCGTTTTTTTTTTTTGAAACCCTAGAATCGAACAGCTTTGATACCAATTGATACGAACCTATTCGATTAAGAGATAAAAGAACAATAAAGATAGGTGATCAACTTTCGAGAGGCCGATCTCTCTCCCAATAATGAAGACAAATAACTAAACCATTAATAATATTCTGCATAATTCTCCGTTACAACCCTAATACCCTATTTATAATAAAAGGCCCTAGACTTAACTTGTTCACTAAGAAAATATAATAAAGGAAACTAAATAAACTAATTAATTAATAATAATAATAATAAAAACTATAGAATGCAGGATCGTATCACTAATTATTGAGAGAATTTTACTCCAATCTCACAAGGGGTATTTCCTTCTTGCCAAAAGAAAAAAGATTTCTGGTTATATTACATATTTATTTAAAATAATCTGAATTTACCGAAGACTCAAAACAATTGATGGCTGATTACAAATGATTAGTGTTTATCTTTCTAACTTATAGAAATTGACTTGTTTAGGAGCTCAGAGAGTTCAAGTGACTCAGAGAGTGGGAGTAGCAGCTCTGATGATGGGAATGCAAATCGGCGTGTTGAGAAAGCTAAAGCTAAACCTTCAAGCAGTTCAGGTATTCCATTTTTCTAGTTCTGTAACTATCTTCCTTTTGGGATAACTGTGGTATTGGATCCACATTTTTGTAAGTCACTAATTATTGATATTGATTTCTGTATTGCTTCAAAATCTTGTTAATGGCAATTACTCACTGTTTGGTGTTGCATGTGCAGCTAAGAAGGATCTGGCACGAAAAGAGCCGGAAGCCAAGCTGGAGAAGGATTATGATCTAAAGAAAATGTTAGCTACCTCATCAGATGGTGAACAGGATCCTACGCTGAAGAATGACGAGCTCGTTAAAACTGGTCTTGTTAAGGAAACCAAACCTGATATGCCTTCCAGCAATCAACATCAGCATTCAGATGACCCAAGGTTTGTCATTGCGTTTTATTAAAAGATGACTCGGATGTACAAAAATACTACAATGCTAAAACTGGACAAATGAAAATTTATGTTGGTATTTTATGCAAGAAAAATTCCTTAAGACACGCTTCACATCTCTATGCATACCCTTGATTGACTGGGCAGCAACCAAACAATAGCAATTACTTGGCTGATTTTTTATTCGACATGGTTGAGGTTGAAAATAACCCAAAATGGGTCAAAATTTCCACGTTAATGCTTTTCTAAGCATGTTTTTTTTCCTTCTTTTTATCATCTTTTATCAGGGGTGCCGGAAGCCCAGGAAGGAGAGATTCTAGGAGAAGTGTAAGCCCAATCTCAAAGAGGATTACAAGGAGCCCAAGTGTTCCCAGTGATACTAAGTCCGGTCACGAAAAGGTAAGAAGTTCTTCAAGGAGTCCTTCACGAAAAGGGTCTCAGCCTGCTGTGGCTGAGAAGAGGAAAAGTCTGTCAAGAAGCCGATCCCCAAATGGCACCCCAAAACGAGTTAGAAAAGGGAGAGGTTTCACCAAGGAATATTCTTTTGCACGGAAATACCGTACACCAAGCCCCGATCGTCCCTCTGTCAGGTCTCGTCAATTTGGCTATGCTCAAGGAAGATATAATGATAGGTAATGAGACTTTATATGCTGTAACGTATATGCATATTGTTCGGGTCGGGTAACGGGTCAAATGAGTCCAGTTGAAACAGGTCGTATTGGCGGACGCATTTCTCACATTATAAGCTATTACTATAATCATTTTCATATTATAAAAATAAAACGATTTAGGATGCTGTTAGCATTACAATTACACTTTGGGTGGCTTACAACGACCAATGTATCATCTATCTAAATCATCTGAGGCGAACCATTAAGGGTGAAAGTTCGTAATCATAGACTTGAAAACTAAAAACGTTTTTTTTTTTTTTGGGAAAAGGCTAAATGAATGATTTTACTGTTCTGCATTTTATTTTTTTCTAGTTGCTAATGGTTTACCTTATTAAAAAATTGATTTGTAGCAGATATCCAAATTATAGGAGGTATTCTGAGCGGTCTCCACCACGACGAAACAGAAGCCCGCCAAGAGGCAGGAGCCCTCCCAGGTACTCTTGTGATACAATGAAAAACTTATGACCAAGTATGATAATTTTAAGGGGTTGAAATAAGAAACTTATCATTCCCCCAACTTTGCCTTTATATAGGTACAGGCGGAGGAGTCGTAGCAGGAGCGTTACTCGCAACAGAAATGGGCGTCGCAGCCAAAGCCCTCGCAACAGAAATGGGCGTCGAAGCCAAAGCCCAGTACGTAGCCCTAGCCCAGCGGAGAGGAGGCCAAATATAAGTGACAAATTAAAGTCCCGTCTTGGACCTAAAGTCGCCTCTCCCAGAAGAAGGTCAACCTCTAGCTCACCCTCTCGATCTCCGCGTAGGCATCCTAAGAAAGTCACGTCCATAGCCCCAAGCCGGTCCAGCTCCCGGTCCAGGTCCAGGTCAAGTTCGCCTGTTGGTCGAAGGGATGCGGTTAAGAAAGTTGCATCCATGGCTCCAAGTAGGTCCAGGTCCAAGGTCAAGCTCACCTGGTGGTCTGCTTGGTCAAAGGGGTCTGGTTTCTTATGGAGATATAAGCCCTTGAAAGCTAAAACTTCTATGGTTCAGTTAACAATGTTGGTCAAATTTATCTTGGATCGTTGTTTCTGTTTTCAATTTCTTTTAAGATGATTTTGCTGTGGACTTGAACTTAAAACTAGGCGATTATATGTGCGAGTTTGTAACAATATGCGTGGTTTCAAGGAGTGTTTCAGCTAGTCCCTGATTGGTGAGTTGATTATGTTAGTGTCGTGAATTTTGGATCTTTTACATTTATCTTTCGACTCTATGCAATGTAAGCATGTAACCATACATGTGGCTTTTGTCAATTTGTTTGACAACACAAGTGACTGAAGGCCGATAGCCTGATAGAGGATCTATCAAGATTGAAGCAACATGGGTGTCTAGCGCCAATGCGACTTTTATTTATAAATTTATAAATAGTTGGGACGGTTTATACCCTGTTATTAAATGTTAACGAAATCAACCCACCCCATCCTTCATGTTTAAACTCGTTATTTAATCCGTTCAATCAGAATTTTTGATATTGATAGCATCAAAAGCACATTGCCAAAGTCCACTTATCAGCAAGATTTGCATTCAGCAACTGAACTCATCAGTAGGTGTGCTCTTCAGTAAGCATGATGATGAGCGATTGAGCTGCTGAACTGCTTGCTTTGCTGGAGCTGTTTTTTGTTGCTGTTCTTGGCAGTTTGAACATGGTTTAATGACCCATGATTAATTCGTCCTGTAACCACTTTTACTATTAAGAAGAAACATGGCCAATTAATTCTAAAAATTTTGAGAAAATTTCTTAAACGAACATATTTTATGCTACTTTACGAAACAGGTTCTCGCACAAGGTATTTACGAAAATGAACTTTCAATGTTATCCGTTGGATCTCTTAAAACATAAAATCCCAACACTACACGTGTATTGCGAGGCCCTGGGCGTGGTGCTTGCTGGGCGTGGGCGTGGGCGTGGCCCTGGGCGTGGGAGGTGCTGCATGGTGGGCTTGGGCGAGGCAAGGCGAGAATGGGTGGCTGGGCGTGGGGCTGTGCTTGCCCTAGGCGTGCCCTAGGCGTGATATGCATGTCCTGGGCGTGGGTGGCCAACTCTTTCATCTTTGTGACCATTCTTGGAGTCGGTTTGTTCTCTGGGATCATCTTGATTACAATCAGTATCAAACCAGTTCCATGTTGCTCCGTTAATGGCTTTGTGAAGATAAGGTAAGATAGCAACAAAGCCACTGCCTTTCTAGCCGTGGTTATCTATCAATGCCATTACATGCAAGTTCAGAATAACATGATGAGCAAACAGAATAACATCATGCAACATTATAAGTGGGAATTGGGATTGAAGAAAAATGTACCATTGCGGTGGTGGCGGCTCCAAATATGGCAATGAGGGAAAGAACCGAGACTTGACCGATGAATGTTGCCATTGCTTCAAAGACTAAGACGCCGTAGACATAAGGATGCTGTAACACGAACAAAATGATCAGAAATATTACATATGTGCCATGACTATATTGTGGGGAAAAAGAACACAATGGAAAAAGATATCTGGAAAAATGTATGATTGTGACGGGTATGATAGTGACGCAAAATGGTCATATCGGTAAACGATAGAAAAAAAGTTCATTCTCGTATAATCATTATATATACCGTTTGTTTTTGTAATTTGCTTAAAAATTTTCTTTGTGTTGTGTATCACTCTATATCAAGGTTATAAATAGCGCAAGGCGTGGCTTGGCGACATTACCAAGTCTCACGCCTTTGCGGCAAAGGCAAAGCTTTTGTGTTTATAAGGCGACACAAAATATTAAAATATTTATATATTTATATCATATTTCATATATATCGAGTTTACAAAAAATGTAGCATAAGACGGCGTGACGGCATGACCAAACCTCACGCCTTTGCGAGGCTTTTAGAACCATGCTCTATATAATAGGAAAAGATGAATGCTTTTATCGTCTCAATATTATCGTCTCCAGGCAAAAAAATACGCAGTTTAAGAAAAATGAGACTAATGCACTCTTTAGCCAATCAAATATCATCTCGACTCACTTAACTCTTTTTTGATTGGTTGACACAAGAAAGAGACTATTGTTTTGAGACATTACAAAATGAAAATGTGAACTATAATTTTGAGACAAACACGAAGAAACTTGAACACTTTAGAACAAAAGGATTTTTGTGTTCTGTCAAAACCAAGATCATAAACACTATGAATTACTTCAAAGATTCATTTGTGTAACCCAAACATATAAGGTCGAATAATTTCTTTTGAAAAATGATTACAAGATTCATTGTGATATCCGATTATTGATTATCTTCCGGTAATGAGTTAACCCAACATATATAACAGGGTAGTAGTTGACCTAAGGCATATCTACTTTTAATAGAGTTCAGTCTAGGTTAGACATTTAAAACCCATACATGTATCTTGATGCACATCATGGACAATAGTTAATTTACTCATCTTCGGTAGCTCGACTAATAAAGAACACATATATGCCTTTGAACTTAAGTATCAATTATACACTTCATTAAAACCCCAAGCATGGGTAGCACTGTGTCAGTAGCAATGTATCTAAAAAGCTTTTGTTAGAAGTGGATCATCTACCTCATGAATACCAAGCATGTGTACCGTTATTGTCTTCTACATAAGTAGATTTATTCGTAACATATTTCATGTTTTCTTTAATCAAAATACAAATCTAGCTAGTCATGTTGCTATTTTTGTTAATAATTGATAAGGTATTCTCACACGTTTTACTTGAATTCATTTGACAACATTGTGTAAGCAAGAAGCTAGATGATTAAACGTTGGATGGTTTTTTGTTATGCAGAGGTTAGAGGGTATGTTTGGCACGCGAGATTATGAAAGATTATGGAGGCTTAAGAATATTTTTTTGGAAAATAAGCTTTGGTCAAAAAATAATCTTTGTTTGGCAAAATTGTGAATTATTTTAGAAAAATAAGTTCCCAAAAAATAAGTTCTCAAAAACAGTTTTTAAAAGATTATCGAGATTATTTTTCACAAATTAAATTATTTAATCTTTTTCAGCAACAACACCAGCACCACTACTAAAAAAATGCTACAATTTTAATCTTTTTCAGCACCAACACGCATCAGCACCAGCATCAGTATCAGCAACACCAGCAACAGCACCAGCAACATCTATTTTCACCAAACATACCCATAGTCTGAGCATATACGAAATATGATGCTTTTGTCACTTCGAATATATAACCGTTGGTCTAGAACAACAAGCGAGAGCTGAAATGATTACTAACAATGGCAAAATAAGCAGATTCGACACGATGATACATGTTATTCAAGCTAGCAGGTCAGAACCCGTTAGAGTAAAACATAATTCACATTATATAGATGACTAGCGATTATCGCCTCATTGTTTATTTAAAGTTAATGAGATGTAACAGCAACATACTTTCTCATTTATTCAAATATCAGATACGAACATAAAAAAATACCACAACTCCCATTCAACTCTTTGCACCGTTAATCCGTTAAGCATGTAATATCAATGTACTTTCTCATTTGTTTCATTATCATACGTTTAGTTGCGTCCTTTTGACTAACGGTCGTTTGTAATTAATTCAAAAATAAGTTTTTTTTATACGTTTTTATGCTTTTAGAAAAAACTAAACGAGAAATTTGTTAAGATCTTGGGCGAAGGGGTTACTTCCCAAATGGTCAGATTCCTTGAACCATATCATATTTTAAACCGTTTGAATTATAGTATTCTTGGATCTCAAATATGACATTTGTCATACGTTGTTAATTTTCTATACAACTAAATATAAAACAAATAACATAAGTCAGAACTCAGAAACCTATAGCATTGGTTCATACGCTAAAAAGAGACAAAAAAATACGTGCGACCAAACAATGCTAAACTAATAACACATATTATATAAGAAGATGAGGTTTTTCGTTGGGAAAATTCGAGAAGAGCGAGTCTTTGATTAAAATACATGCGGCCTAATCAAGGTATTCTAATAATCATTTTCGACTATATCCATAGCAATCTTTAAAACGTGTACTTAATTAGGTTTGTATCCGAGATCTCTCAGGATGCTTAACAACTTGTCACCTTGATGGTTGTTAAAGACACATATATCTAACAAATAATAAGCAAATTAGGCCTAATCTCTACTATATTATAAAGCGTTTAGAACCTTTTCAAAATAATTTTTTTTTAAATATTAAGTTTACACACTTATTTAGAGCATCAGATATTATGGATCAAGCTGTTTTGCTATCTCAGCGTCTCCTCAGCATTCCCCTTTTCACATTCACACCAAAGTATACTCCTTCACTCATCACCCAAGTAATTTATTTCACTCCTTTTGAGACCCACCATACCGAATTAAAACACAAACACAACAAGAAAACCCCAATTAAGAAAAAGAAAGTACACAATGGCGTACATCAGTTAAATGGCTTGGACAATGGCACGGGGGTGGGGGGAGAGGGAGGGGGTTGTTAGAGTGGCACCGAAATTGCTCAAGCTATTTGGTGTCCATACAGGAATGACGCAACCTATCCCATGCTCTTATTATGAAATTGTGTCTTAAATACCTACATTTTTTTAGAATGACACCACACTTGAAATCCGACACCTGAGTTAAACCATCCAAACGAGCAGGCCCTCGGACCCGAACCACTAGGAGAAACCCGCGAAGAAAAACCCTTAGAACTCACGGCTTCGCACTAAGAGAAAAACTTAGATTTTTTGTCACTTGCGAGACTTGAACCCTAAGTAAAACCTCTCCCAAGCTCCAAAAGGAGCTCAAATGGTCAACTGAGATAAGCCAGTTAGTTAAATAAATGGCACAAATAATGTACATAATAAAATACCCCTGCATGAAAAGTATAAGTAATAAAATAAATGGTACACAATATGAAAGCTACTAACCAACCATATGTTTTTTTAATTTTACAATCGGATTGAGATCCTCTCATGTTCAACTTGAACATGAGAGGTAATGTTAAGATGTATGTGAGTAGAGAAAAATAATAAATTAATTATTGTGGAACCTCTATTCTGTTTTAAAAAAAATATATTTTTTCCTTCATATTAAAACTAACATGACCTACGAACATGAGAGGATCTCAATCTCAATCACTTATTTAACAAGGGGTTTTTCTATCTTAAGGACCCACAAAAAGTGGAAAAGTACACAAAAAATACTTAAGGACACAAAAAATACTTAAGGACCCACAAAAAATACATTTTTATAAAAAGACTGTGTCCTTTTGGAGGTCAGTGAGATTTTTTTTACTTTTCATTTTATCTCATACCCTAGGGCACAAGATAGAAAAACCCTTTAACAAGACCCTTTAATTAGATTAATACTTTAAGTATAATGGCCATATGTTTTATACTTTCCTCTTTATCGTTGTTTATATCATATTTCTCATCTTCGTGTTTTCTTTTTATCAAACTCCTCTTGTTACATTTATTAACGTAAGAAACAATTGTCGAGTACCTATTAACTCCATAATACTATCCGTATTCGTCACGAAAAACATATAATCAGAAAATATTAGTCGGCCGAAAATTTTAATTACATGATACCCGCTGCTGTAACGCGCGGATACGTGCTTGCTTCGTATAATCTAAGTAAAAAACACCCAAACTACAAAAATCTTCCTCATCAATAATGGCCACATAGCATAAGAAACATCAACCATGTTAAATGCATTGGTTTAGTCGATTCATTGGACAAAGAGAGTCACCCATATTCTAAAGGTATCGTACTATAAATATTGTTAGTTATATATCAGTTCAGTAGAAATTTATGATATGTATCAAAATGCTCAGAATATTAAATATACAGCAGCATACTTTTTTAATACATAATTTATTTGATCTGTGTTGATCTTTAATGCTCAAAGATCCACCACCATACCCATCAAAGACCATATTTTCAGGGATGTGCTAAATTGACTTGTGCTTTTGATCAAACCCAAAAAGCCCAAAAAGAGCTTATTTGTGAGGGAATAGGGGGCAAGTGGCTCAAAAAGATATGCATTTGCTATGGACATTGGGACTTGGAGGTAGTTACTAATTACCAAGTTAATTATGTGAATCTTATGATCATAATCTTACTGGTTTGATAAATATCCGAAGCACTATGGTGTTTGTTCTTAGGAAGAAAGATAAGCTAGGAAACAAATGCTTGAATCGAAGAATACTAGATAATATTCCGAAGCACTTGTTAAACGATGTTCATATTTGACAAGTGTCATACGGATGTCTTGTTCGCGTCATATGAAAGACTATCATGCATTTTTGGGGGCATTATAGAGTGCAATTACAAGTGTCAGCATTTGGCTTGCGAATGCAAGTGATAGGACTTAGTACTTCACCTTCAGTTGGACCTATCTTAGATGTTCATACTAAAACTCGTTACATACAATGAACCACAAAAATAAAACGAAATTAAGAATACGTAGATATCACTTTCCTATATAAAGTCTTGCATAATAATGTATATTATGTGAGTAATAGTATATAGAATAGTGTTTTAAGAAGACAAATGGGTGAGCAAGGACTAAAGTAAACGAATCCATTTACAGTGAAGGACGGTGGTCTATTAGCTTGACTGCCACCACTAACTTACAAAACACTTAAGTCCATCAAGACTAAAAAACTAATAATGGAGTTCATGACTTGTGAGTTGCGACTAAAACTTACCAAACTATCATCAACTTTCTAGAAAGAAAACAACTAACATATTTACATCGTTTAGACAACATCTTCATTTATCATAGACATGCATCTAATAACCGGGTACAACTGTTTAGATATGTACGGGTTTTGTTTATTACACCCACATTTTGCCCTAAGTATCTGTAAAAAAAACATGATTTTCTTGAAACCGATCCTCAAATGTTGTGTAATACTTTTTGTTTAGTTACTCTATATATTATATTATAGTAAAACAAAAATTGTAAACCTGATCATTTGTATACTTGGGTCACTTACACGTAAATCAAACAAGCATTAAAGATTATAACGCGCAAACTCACTCCTGCAAAATAATTAGCGCCAAACACACCCCAAATATTTAATACCCTATCAGCAACAGTCAAATAACCACATTAAATTCAGATACCAGAAAGATATAAATTGGCATCCTGGAAATTAAATATGACACACCAACATTTTATATACATTTTCATATTTTCAATACAATATTTTTTATAAAATTATTTTATTACCGATCCGTGTAACAAGGCTACCCCACCTCCGACTCTCCTCACAACCACTTGCTTTATTTCACTTTCTAAAAGTAGCTTATAGCAATAGTTGCAAATATAAAAGCTCAAAACTATGTCATAAACATAGTAGGTGGAGTAAAATATGTCACATTAACACTTAGGATATAAATAAAGTGTGTGCAACATTTGTGCATTGTGTTTTAGTCATGACGGGTCTAGTTCAAGATGAGAAACGTATCGGTTGCATGTCGGGTTTTCTTCAAATCTTCGATCGACAACAACTTTTGGCCAGAAAACGTGTTCATTCCGCCAAACGCCTACTTCCGTCCACCGTAAGTCTCTCTTAATCGGTCTTTTTTACGTTTTTTTTTTCCGTTGAGATTGCGTTTTCAAAACAGAATCAAACGAGTTATGGATAATACTGTTATGACACCTAGATTTACAAATGTTCTGTTTTCAAACAAATTATCTTTTCCAAGAAATAGATCATGATAGGCTTTATTAAAAAGTTTTTATATGATATATCAAAATGCAACTAGTTGACAATGTGGCATAAATGTAACTATTTCAGTAGTTAATGAAAATGTAAACTGTTTCTTACAGGATGTCGGTGCATCACCGGAGATAGTGAGTTCGGTTAAGTCATCGGAGCTAGACAAGAATGTAGTGGTGAACAATGCGAAAATCCAGTCAAAATCGCCTGTATCGAGTCAGGCGATATTTGAGCCGAAAGACGGAGCAAAAAAGTATTCAGGTAAAACCCTGAAAGAAATGCCTCCTCGGCTATCACTAGATAGCCGAGCAACATTTGATTCAAAAGGAAGTCTTCGTACAAAGGATAGGAGTTTGAACAACTCAGTATTATCAGCCACGACAGAGTCTGTCTCTGTCGTAACTGATGGAGATGACAAACATCCTCGATCCCCTAGTGTCATTGCCAGACTAATGGGGCTCGAGTCATTGTCATCTCCTAGTGAAAAAAATAACTCACATTCTGTAGCGCCAAAACCCGCGCTACATAGATCTTTTTCAGAATCCCGAATTAAATACATAGATAACAACAATTTCCAAGTGAAAAAACCGAATCAGTTACAAAAACAAACCGAGGAAGAAATTGTTGTTAAAGATAAACATATTGTACGTAGCATAAAGTCTGAATCTTCGAAAGCGAATTCGTGGAGGTCTAGAACAGTTTTCGATTCAGATGATTTTTATCCAGTGTCAGTAGAGGAACAAAAGAATGATCTAGGCACATTGAAGCAAATTTTAGAAGTGCTACAATTAAAAGGTCTTTTACATTCGACAAGACCGTTAACGGGTCATCGAAACTTTGTTTATGATCGAAACGTGCCTTCAGAAGAGTCGAACATTGTTGTTGTAAAACCGTGTCGATCACAAGTGTCGAAAGTTGATAATAGGTGTGGTAGAAGTAGTCCAGCGAGAGGTAGAAGTTCGTCACCTAATCGAATTGAAAGTAACTTAAAAAGCTGTAACTCGATTGTTAAACGGAAGCCATTGAGTGTGGAAATTCGACAAAGAGCGAATGATCAATTATCGGATGCTCGAAGTTCGCCTGTCAAGTCTCCAAAAGTTATGCCGAAAAGAATTGGGTCGTCAGGGCATAGTTCAGGTCGCACTCGCTCTCAAAGTAGCCAGAAACGAACGGTATCATTGCCCGTTTATTCTCCAAATCGAAAGATAATGAAAAACATCGTCACAGATGACGAATCGTCATCTATATCCGAATGCACCATCAGTACACCGACCACAAACGAGCCCGAGGTACTGCTTAAATATCTGCTTATTTTGAAATAAGTAATAAGTAAAGATTAGTTAGTGGTATGATGGTATCGGCTTAAAAATAAACAAGTTGGTACTGACTATTTATCTGTTTATAAAATAGGCATGCATCTAACTTGTTTAGTTTCTATTTATTGTTATGTAACTTTAGTTATTCATTGATTAATATATTGTTAATTTTCTCTCTGATTTCTGCAAGGCATTTAAAGACGGGAAAACTTTGTTACAAAGATGCGACAAACTGCTCGAAAGCATAGCCGAGATGAACAACAACATGGTCGAGTCATCACCACAGAGTTCAGGTGTAGTTTTACCGAGCCCGGTGTCGGTTCTCGACTTAGGGTTCGATAAGGACGAGTCGTTGTCTCCTTCAGAGAGCATTGATATCAAAGGTACGTACCTAATAACAAACAAACGTTTCATTGCATTCACATGACACTTACATGTTTGACTTATTGTAGTAGTATAGCCAACAGTATCATTTACGTATCTGGTTGTTGCCAAAATGATGACGTGGCAGGATTTAGTTGGTTATGTTATTTAGCAGTGCTGAAATAATTACGAAATAGAAAATATAACGTTTGACAAGTAAAAATTAGTAAAACACAAAAAATATGGAGCAAAAAACCATTGAAAACTATCTTGTCCTGTTAATAAAGTGAGTAAAACTGACGGAAATAGTGCGAAACAAAAATTATAAAATTTGACAAGTAAAAAATAGTAAGAGACAAAAGATATGTTAAAAAAGAAAAAAGAAAAAAAAGGCCCAGGGTAAAAAGGGTAAAAAAAAGATAGGAATACTACAACCCTCAAATAAATGGCTAAAAGGGTTGGGTTATGGCTCTGTTTGGCGGGGCTTAAATGAGGTTTGAGCTTTTAAAATAGGTCGGCTAATAAAATAAGTTTCGTTCTCATGTGGGCTTATGGAATGACTTATAAAATAGGGATAATTCCATATTTACCCAATTTAAATATGAAAATGCCATATATACCCAAAATACAACTTTTGAATGCATGATGTACAATGCATTTAAAGCATGTTTTGGGTAAATATGACATTATCATGTTTAAGTTGGGTAAATATGGAATTGCCCCTAAAAAATAAGTCTTTATAAACCCCAATCCCAAAAAAAAGGCTAAAAACTGCTTTTGAAGAATAAATTACTTATTTAATCATAAAACTATCTAACATATACAAAAATTCAATTAATTATGTTCTTTTTAGTAATTTTGTAATAATAAGTCTCAGCCCCATCCAATTTGACAAACAAATTTATAAAAATAAAAATTTCAATTTCAGCTTATAATATAAATCACAGCCTCAGCCCTAGCACCAACCCCAACCTTTTTTACCAAACATACCCTTACCCTGTGTGTCAAGCTAGAGCCGTTTGGTATGTTGCTAGGAATAACTTTCGGTATGGATTTGATAATAGGGTGGAATGAGAATGGGTATGAATGTAGGAATCAATTTTGAAATCGTTGTTTGGTTGACATTTTACCAATAGCTCAGGTATCATAATTGTTAAAAAATGACAAGTCATTATCAAAAAGTTGAGTCTTCCTTCACCAAAATAATGTTATATAAAAAACTAAAAATTAATTCATCTTCAATGTTGAGCAACTGTGAATAACCACTTTCACTACATATTGGGCGTGAATTGGTTTTCCAGTAAATCTCCCATATATTTGTATGACATTTCAAATCATCTTTAACAATATCTCAAATTCTTATTCTAACAAATTGTTGATAACAAACAAAGAACCCAACTCCATTTATACCTATGAATCTTGGACAGCAAGATTTACATATCATTGGCAAGTAGCGAAGATGAACAACACGACTGTAGAAGGAAGGTCAACGGGTTGATGAACACGACTGTAGAAGGAAGGTCAACGGGTTGATGCAGGTGGTGAGTGTGGCAAACCAACAACGAAGGTAACACAAATCAATGATGATATTAACACAAAAATCTACAACCAACTGGGTTTTGGTTTGTGTTTTTGTTGATAAAAAAAAGAAGTAGAGAAAATATGTAAAAAGTGTAGAAACCAGGCAACATAGCCTGGTATGGTGTATGGAATATTTTGAGGTTTCATATCTACTTTTGAAATCTGGCCCCACTAACCAAACAACCTGTATGGGATTCAAACTCATTCATTCATAGTCATACCCTGGTACCAAACGGGCCCTTAATTAATGTCGATGTATAGTATTGTGTATTATACACGGCTTTAAATTTGTCCGATGATAAGTATTCACTGTGAACAAGAAATATCTTTCTTGACTAATTAAAACTTAGAATACATTTAATTTCTTAAAACATTAAGATAGACGATTATTGTGAGAACATTGATGAATATCGTGTCATTTTTGTTTATTGCTACATTGGTTTGGCAGAATTTGATATAATAGTTATAAATTTATAAGATCCGGTCATGGTGGCATGTGTCGGGGGTTCTTCAATTTATTTATTGTAGTTGTACATCACACAAACTTAAAGTTTTATATTCGTGTGAATTGATTTTCATGACATCACATTGCATGGATAATTTTTGCATAATGTTATATTCACCTATTCATTCTTCTATTTACAAGGACGGAACAGGACCAACCAAAATATGGTTGGATGTACAATTTTTTTAAATCGTAATATAAAAACATATTTTGATGAATCGGGTGCATTTAGGGTGCATTTAAAAAAAATGATGTTTTTTGTCAAAAATTAACACTATACTAAAAATATCTATAAAGGTCTCGGACATCCGCGGAAACCACTTGGTTTTGTCCCTGTCTATTTATGTTAGATGAGTAAGAAAATTAGGTCGTTCTAATAATGTTAACATTGGCAATTTATGTGCCTTCGAAAATATAAAACAAATAAAAAATTTCACTTTTTACACCATCTAATTTTTGTTACACTTTGTAAATGACTAATGTCAAACAACTACCAGTATTAAATGGTCATAACTGTTACTAGTGTCGGTGTTTGATATTTGGACAAGACGAGTACTATATTTTGAGACAAAAACAGTCGTATAACAAGTCTTTTCAACAAATAATTGGTAGCAAAAAACTGTGTACTAATTTATCTTGTTTTCGTACTGTTTTTTCTTTCAGCAACTCCAACCACTGAATTCGAAGACGAAATTTGGAGCCATACAATGTCGACAACAAAATCAACCGAACACGAAGAAGAATTTACATCAAGTGACCCCGACTTCATATACATTTCCAAAATCCTTAAATCGACACATTACATTAACGAAGATCCCAACGCCTTCTTATCAATCGAGAAACAACTCTATGATAATACCAAAGACACATCAAGTCTCTCTAAACGTCATAGAAAGCTTGTGTTCGATGTAATTTTGGAAATTTTTGATAGAAATAGACAATTACCACCTTGGAAAATACCCATTGGAGATTCCGGGACATCAGTTAAAAATATTTGGTACAAATATCAGAAGATGCAAGAGGTGAATATGGGTGATAGTTTACTAGACTTAATTAGTGGTGTTCTAAGGAAAGACCTTGTCGAGATAAATGGTTGGGGAGATTATTTGATCGAGAGGTCGGAAATGATACATGATATCGAACGGATGGTGTTTAAGGATTTAGTAAGTGAAGCCATACGCGATTTTGATGAATATTCGGGTAGATTTATGTTCTCTAAGGCTCAAAGGAAACTAGTTTTTTGAATGTTCACAAGCTCTGTGGCAGCAATGAGTTTTAATATATAACTTTTACTTCTTATTTTTGTGTTTAACGTTTAGTTTATTTGTAGGAGTATAAACATCGACACACGTATTTTGTCACCAACAATCTATACTTTAATTTGCTTAGACATATTCTCCTGGTTCTAAGGTTTTTATTGTGACCTATAAGTCATCTTTATATGCTCTAAAAAATGTTGATAATGACAATGAACGAGTGTGTATCAAATTACTCAATTCTTTTGACTGTTTTGTAATGACTACACTGTGTTCTCAAGTTGAGTAAAAGGGAGGAAGTAAAGTGAAAGCGAGGAAGTTTGTGCTCTCCAGTTTTTTTTAAAAAGTAAAGTGAGGTAAAGTGAAATAAAGTGGTGATATTTTAGTTATAAAACTTTTACTACACTTTTGGGGTGAAAGTCACTTTACTTTCTCTCTTACTTTACTTTCTCTTTCTTTCACTTTCATTTTTTTTTTTTCTTGAGAACGGAGCGTAAAGTTACAAAGGATCAAATTATAACTTTCATGTGAAGATAAAAATAGAAATCGTGCAAAGAAGGTCGTAGATGTAAATGCGAAAACGATATTTTAAGGGGCATAATAATAAAAGTGGAAGCTTTCAAGAGTTGTGAGGATATATAGGTGTGGTAGGTCGAAGGGGCGTGTGACAGATATATGAAATGATTTACTATTCTTATGGTAACTCTAGAGTGGCATGAATACAACTAGTTTTGTGTTTGCGTAATTCCTCATTATGTTTTTTTCTTTCCTTTTTAGTTCATGACAATGAAAAGGAAGTTTCCAAATGGGAAGTGATTCTTCCGAAGAAATTGATTCATCCACATAAAATCAAAAGGAAATTACACATCTATTCTTACAAGTTATTTATTTCATATTTACAATATTTACCCTTGACAATTAAACTGCATCAATTTTAATGTGTAGGGTAGCATGCATTTAATTTTTGATATTTACCCTAGGCATTTACATTCATTCCCACTCTATCTTATATTTTAGATTTGCAAAAATTTTAAATGGAGCATGAGAAAAAAAAAAACTTAATTATTTACGTACTAACGTAAAGTTTATGTACAACATAAACTTATTTACATCCATAAGTTCCTTTTAATCGTTGACATTTACGATTTCTGTTTCGTCGTTTCATTGTAATTTTATTCCAAATACAAATAAAGTCATCCTCTAATTTAACAAGATACTTAATAATAGGTGACAAAAAACCGTCGCTTCCCTTTACTCAATCTGGAAGGGGCAATCGGTCAAACGAGACCCGGTACTCTTTTTTCGCTTAGTCCCAGCACGCCGTTTATCTTGATACACGCCGCTTAGATCTCACTGCAAAGTGACATATTGGTCTTTTTTTGAATCGCGAATAGACAACCCGTATCCTTTAGTGTAATAAAATGCCCGTACACTCTTTAGTAAATCATCATTTGATTTGAATTTAGAAGTAGCCAAATATATTTCCTCACTTTGATGTATCGTACTTTGATCAATTGAAGTCATCTGTTAACAAAATTGTCATTAAATATTTACACTAATGAATCATTGTATATTAATGTGCATGAAGAATTTCTTCTTTTCATCTTTAACTATGCCTCATTATAGGTGCAAAAATTATACTACTACTGGTACTTTCTTTTGTGCAAAATCATCTAGTAATAAGTGCAATAATTTTCATTGATATAACATTGTTTTAAATTTGAAAAAAAAAAAGGATGAAAATTACCAATAAACTTGTTGATCCTTATATATCATGTTTAGTAATGAAAAAAATAATGACCGCAACAAAAGTTCTTCATATACTTAAATAATAATTAACAACTTAGATTGCGTACCTGTAAGGTTCTAACTTGGCAAAGTAATTGGGCGATGGTAGAATCGAGGACGGTAAAGCAAATGGCGGCTGACCCACAAAGGAGAATACTAATACATGTTATTGATAATTTGGATGCCATATTAGTAAGGGTAAATATTGTAAATATGAAATAAATAAATTGTAAGGATAGATACGTCATTTCCTTTTGATCGTATGTGGATGCATCAATTTCTTCCGTGGAAGAATCACTTCCCTTTGCAAATATATGATCAAGATTACCCTTACTCAATTTCATATTGTTAATATATGATTTTTTTTTTAATAAAATGACGAGATTGTTTTCACTTTAAATGTTAATTATCACTTGTGTCATTGGCTAAAAAAAACATTTTTTTTATATTAATTACACAACTGTCATCTTTTGATCTGATGTATATGTAAAGTATGAAGTTTTTCATCAAATAAATTATACCACTAAACATATTTTGTGATCATCTTTAATTCGATGTCCATTTTGTTAATTGTTGTTAATTTTTTTTAACAATTTGTTCGCAAAATATCGTAATATATTCGTAATGAAATTTTTTGCGTTTTATAACTTAAAAACAAGAAACAGTGACATATTACGAATTAATTACAGAGTACAAAATATTAGGAAATACTACGAAATTAATTAATGCTTACACAATTTCTCTCTTCTCACGCAATTTTTCTCTATTTATTAATTAATGTATATTCCTTATACTAGCTTATAAGACCCGTTGACACCGGGTTATGTTTAAAAAAAATATATAAATGAGATGATAATAGAATAATCTAATAATGAAAGAAAACAATGAAAGAAAACAAATAGTGAATATGTTATTTATTAATATGAAGTCATAAGTCAAGTACAATATAGAGTACAATTATTGTAAGTAATAATGTAATAAACAACCATTCACGTGGTCTTCAATCTTGACAGCCTTCAAAAAGAAAGCGTATGTAGTGGGAAGTAGATGAATTGGTAAGGCAATACAAATTCGTCGAGAACCTAACAAACCATGAAAAGAATGTGTAAGTAAAACATTTGTGTGAATTACAATAAACATGTAAAAACAAATTTATCACATTAAGTGAATATCCGAACATACCTTGTTGATAACCCGATCAAAGACCGTGAAGAACCTCTTTATAGACTACATTTGCAGTAGTCTTTAATAAATTACGATCGGCATCAGAAATAACAACCTTCAAACCCTTTTTGCTTTTACGCGTGAAAGTGCGACATATAATTGTCCGTGTGTGAAAACAGGACGTGGTAGGTATAAACCAACTTTCAAAAGTGATTGTCCTTGGCTCTTGTTTATCGTCATGGCAAAAGAAACTGACACAGAAAATTGTTTGCGCACGATCTTGAGTGGTAAACGTTTATCCGATGGAGTAATTTTCAACCTTGGAAGTATAACCGTATTGCCAAAATGTGTTCCGTTAATTATTTTGGCTTGAATAGAGGCACGCGTTAATTTAGTCACTTGAAGCCTTGTCCCATTACATAAACCTTGTGATTGATTAATGTTTCTCAACAACATTATTGGGACACCGACCTTCAATGCGAGCCTATGGTTTGGGACACCCGAAAGTTTTAAACCGTTGATAAATTCAGGTGAAAAGTCGGCTTGGTCTATAGCACCACCACGGTCAGTTTTATCTATGTTGTCACAACTAAGATAAACCATTTCTTCACCAGGAAAGGTTTGAAGCAAATGATCGTTAATCTTGCAACCACTTCATTGGTTGGAGCAAGAATGGCCTTTTCCTGGAAGTAAGATGGATCACCTATGTTATCCAAAATGTTTGGGTAAGTGAAATCTATAATAGATTGTACGGGATCATTAGTTTCATGTATTAGAATATCTTCAGGTATATCTATCAAAACCTCTCCGTCGTGTTGTCCTCCAACATCTCCATCTCCTACTTTCAATATCCATTCGGCAAATTCCTTTATCTCGGCTACATCTTCGGCCGTGATCCAACCGTAAGGCGCATATTAGCGGTTAATTTTAACACTTTGCAATGATCCCACAAGTACGATTGTTTTAAAGATGCATTAACAATGTCTTGCCGGGAACCTTTTGGAATAACGGCAGACCTCCTAAAATCACCGCCAAATACTACGTCATATTACCAAAGGGTGCATCAAAAGTGTCGCACTGTTCTACGCAAGACATCTCTCCAAAGACCTATCTAAAGCCTCAAAGCACAGCTTATTTGTCATGGGAGCCTCATCCCAAATAATAAGCTTGCGTTTCTTCAACAACATGCCCAAGTCACTTGGCGGAGTTATTGAGCACGTAGAAGTCTCATCAATATTTATCGGAATATGAAACCTCGAATGAGCAAATTGGTCCGTCCACGACATCAATAAAGATGCAATGCCACTTGATGCAACATTTATGACTATGTCACCATTTCTTCTAATCCAGGCAACAAGGGTTTTCCATAAATATGTCTTACCAGTCCCTCCGTATCCATATACAAAATAATTTCCTCCTCTACCATTTGTAACAGACGTCATGATGGTGTCATATACATTTCTCTGTTCCGTGGTTAACGCGGCATATAGAGTCTCGTATTCACCTTGTAACTCGATGGATTATAATCTCTCAAAAGATTAGCCTGTTACCAAAGTCGGCCATGTAAGTCTCATCCGATAAGGAAGTTCGGAAAAGCTTTCAAAGTTGTGCCTCTTGAGCGCATAAGTTGTTCGATATAGAACAAACAAACATTCTTTTTCTCGTCGTCGCTTAGTCGTAAACCTGTATCAAAATAGCCATATATGAGGCGTAGCTTATGTATGCAAATAACAGTTGTCAAAAATAGTGACCATTGTACGATATTTATAGACTAACATACATATCCTAAGAATCAGTAGATAATTTTTTTGTTGAGGTCACTTGCAAAAAGATGGTCTTTTAACAGGGATGATAAATCACTAATTTGTAATAATTAACCATTTCCATTCATGTATAAATTTATATAAAAAGTTAGTAACAAAGCTAAGTTGGTGGTTATACCTGGAATGCCTAAAAGAATTCTTCTCTTGTACTCGACATCTTCTGATAGCAAATGCCAAGTTTGCAACCAAATCATCAATGGTGTGTCAAGCTCTTTTTGGGACAATAATGTAACAAAAGGTCACAAGCGCAAATGCTCACCAGAGGACCAATGGGCTGCCTCTTTAATACCCTCAATATGTTCCTTGTCAAATTGACTAAAAGTCCTTGCGAAAGCATCTTTGTAAGTAGGATAAACTACACCGTGGATTTTCCTTATCTCAGCGTGATTTCGACAACCTTTTTGACTATTTAGTAGCATCCGACAATAGTAACCTTCACCTGCTGAGACTGGCACATTATGAATTCTGCCAATTGCATATTGTTTCTTCCTATGTGTCCACGTTCTTTTTGCAAGATTCCATACAAATTTTGTAGGAAACTCAGTGTTGGAATCACTCCTAAACCTTATTCAAGTGTTAGTTACTCATATGTAATAGTTAGCTTATTATGGCCTTTATGTTTGTTATTAGCCTTAAGCTTATGTAGAAGGCCCATGAGCTTAGGCCCAAGCCCATAGGAGAAAGGGAAGGAGTAGGAGTGTTGCCCTAGCTCCTTGCCTATAAATACTATGTAATAACCCTCACTTGAGGGTTGGTTGTTCAAGTTATTCCTTTCACATATGCTCTACGCAAAACCGGTCTTACTTATATCGTGTGTGTGTGTGTTTGGTTTCTTGTTCAATCGCCTCTCTATCTTTCATATAAGCTTGTGTGGTAAACCTTGTGACCTAACAGTGGTATCAATCGCCAAATAGTTGGGTGCACACTTTTGTTTTGAAGTTTTTGGTTTTGGGTCTTACGCGTAAAGATAACGTGTTCTTTGGTTCGCTTCAAAACTTGTTTTTTACACTTTTTAATCCAAGATTCTTGTACTTTCAACGTTTTAAGGTGTTAAAATACTTGTTTTTGGCAAAAAGTTTCAAACTTTATGCGTGGATCGTTGTTTTGAGCTAGTTTTTATTCGTGGGTATAGTTCTACGCATAACTGTTTTAAGAGCTTTGGATCATCAAGCTTCACACTTTTGTGTCTTTTGGTGTTATTGAAGCTATTTCATCACACAAAAACTGGTTTAGAAACAACTTTGAGCAAAATCAAATTTACGAGTAAACCTACGCGTAGTAAAACCCTAAAACTACGCGTAAGTATTTCCTTGGTTTGATCTTCATTTTCGTGGTTTATTCCGTGTTTTCTTACTTGGATAAGTCTGAAAATACGTCGACTTTGGATATCTTTTGCACTGTGAAGTGTAAAAGATCACTTGGGATAAAACCCTAAAATTACGAATAAGCATAAAGCTTACGCGTAGAAATCCTACGCTTAAGATTTATCTTACGCCTAAGCCTCGTCTTACGAATAAGATAATCCTACGCCTAACTTTCTACGCCTAACTTTGTGTCTACGCATAACTTTAGCGCCTTTTCTCTACTTACGCGTAAGCTAAATCTACGCGGAACTCTTGATTGTTACGCGTAACTTTGGTGTTTTTACGCATAAGTGTTACTTGGCTATTGTGATTTCTACGCCTAAGGATACTTCATCAACAAAGGTTCATTCGACTACAAAGATCCATTTTACCAACACAAGTTTATCAACATGTCACAAACACCATACTCTAACTATTTCCCTTACACTTATCCTCATCCTCAACGTCAACAACAACTAACCCCACAACATCAACAATGGAATCAACAACAAGAAATTTATCAACAACAATTTAACCAACAACATACTCCACAACTTGCTGCAAATCCACAACCTCAAATGGTTCAACCACCACCAAGTCTTCAAGTTCAACCGCACACAAATGACTTCAATCAACATCCATCAAGGACCATTATGAAGGAACCCACTTGGTTTGCAAAGATGTTTGAAGCTTTAAGCGGCCAACAATCAATTCATGAGGTTGGATCACTTGATAGACCTCCAATGCTCACTCTAGGAAACTACGATCAATGGGTGATAAGGTTCTTTAGGTTTTGTGATCTAAAGAAGCCACATGGAAAGTTCTTAAAGCATGTTATCTTGGAAGGTCCATTTGAGATGCCTACCGTCATTGTACCCGGAGATCCAAATGCCATTCCACCAAGAGATGAACAAACTAACATTGCTATTGTTGCAGACTTGAATCCTCAAGAACTTCTACACTATGAAGCAGATGAGCTTGCAATGGAATATATCCTCTTAGGATTACCAAACCCAATTCTTCAGTAGTGTTGATGCTCATAAGACTGCAAAGAAAATGTGGGATCATATTCGTCTTCTTATGGAAGGATCTGTACTCAATCGAGAAGACTTGGAATCCAAAATTTACTTGGCTTATGAACACTTCATGATTGAACCGGGAGAGACACTAGAGTCCTATCGTCACCGTTTTTGGACATCATCAATGATTTGGATCAACACAACATCCACATGCCAAGAATTGCAGTGAATACTAAGTTCTCGAGTAGTCTTGGTCCGAATGGGAGAAGTATGTCATTTTTCTCCGCCGTTTAAAAACATGCATCAGTTTACATATGGATTATTGTACGATTACTTGAAGCCTCATGAAAAGGAAGTTGATAGGAAAGGATTCTCCGTGCTCAAATTGCTCCACCGACACATCCGAAAATCAACAACTTGCCTTATATGCTCAAAACAGTTATTCTCCTCAACCAGAACTCAACCAACTGCTACAATCACACCACATGATCCTTCACAACCTTCATCTCAACAAACTCAATTGGTTCCATACAACAACAACAATGCTCAAGCTGAAGCTAATGAGGAATCGATCCGTTCAAGCACTCGCAACAAGGTTTTGCTATGATTGCTAATGCCTTTAGCCGTTATACCAACAAATCCAACAACCGTATTTGTTCCTCATCTAATACAAGGAATCAAGCTGTGTGAACAATGGACGAAGTTGAAGTTCGAATCGTGGTTATGGTCGCCGATGGCGGTGGTCAAGGGTTTAATGTCGTGGGTAGGAATAACAATCGAGCTCCAGTGGTGGAACAGGGAAATGCTCGAATGGGTTGAATGGTCTTCATGCTACAACCGCAATGAGAAGGGACGCCTAGCTAATGCATGCCCAAAGCCAAGGACTAGGGGCAGTGCTTATTTCAAAGAGGCTCTTCTTTTGGCTCTTAAGGATGAAGTGGTGGAACTCTCACGCACAAAGAACGAGCTTTATGGCAAATGCTTGACTCGATGATGATATGGAGGACTTGCAGGCCAATGCAGAAGTTATGTTGATGGCTAATATGCATGAGTTACACATGAGTGACACAGGCCCGTGTATGACACGATGGCTTGTCTCGTGTACCGAACAAACCATATTTATCTCGATCTCATATCTACGCCAACATCCAATCCGGCAGGCTTAGAATGTTCAAAATGCGCCATCCACATCTCATTCCGACGATTTTCAACTAGACCCGTAGTTATATTTGACGATCAAGATGACCAACCGGTTTCCCTTGATAATCAAATTGACTCGCGGGTTATACTTGAGGATCTCAGGAATGATCATGTTGAGACTCACGTTGAACACGCCGAACTTTTGCCTCATCCGATTTTGCTCGTTAATACAAGACCAACAGACCATAGTGGAAAAATGTCATGACATTAATCAGGACTTGAAATGCAAAAATGCACTGTTAACCAAGGATTTTGAATGTCTACAAAAGCAACTAAACTTTTTCAAAACTCAAGAAAAACGTGAAAACGGTTTTAAAGCAGCCTTTGCCAAATCTTATCAAAACGAAAAATATTTAGAAAGACAGATGCGTGATCTAGCCGCTTCGAAGAATGCTTTGTTGTCTGAAAATAGAACAACTGAAACATGAACATAAAAAGCAAATTAACGCTCTCACCTTGGAAAATCAAAAAGCTAAGGCTGAGTTGTTAACTTGTCAAAAACAGTTCTCTGCATACAAAAAGCATTCAACGAAACGAATAGATGACCATCTTGAAGAAATCATCGGCTTGCAAAACAAACTTAAAGAGTTTAAAACTGTTGTTTACAAACATGGCGAGTCGGTCACGACCATTGAAAAGTTTACTTTAAAACCCAATCCAAATGGATATGGACCGAATCTTGCCGATTACAAACCAAAGCTTTCAACCAAAGCATTCAAACCAAATCCTCGAAGTTTCCAAAGGCGTAATATAAAGTTGATAATTCTGTTATGAGTGTTGTTGAATATCATCGCCAAGAGGAATTAGATGCGTAAGACGAGTCGATCAAAATTAAATAATGTTGTTTACAACAAACCTTTTAACTATTCAAAAGCGGTCACTTTCGTCACACCAACGGATTCTTCTAACACACCAAGGGTAATCATAAAACACCTGAGTCTTCTAATGTTAATCCCAAACCAGATTATGCACAAACTTATGGTCCTTTACCTTCCATCGGTGAAGTAAACTCAAAACCTGAAAATCGCAAAATTCTTCGATATTTTGACCTTTTCATGGTTGACCTCAAAACTTTACAACATGAGATAGAATATCATTCTGAAATCAAAGTTCAACACTTTCAATCGCTTCTAGCGCGAGAACAAAGAGACATTTTTCAGAAAAATCTTTTACCAAATGTTAAAATTTGAAAAGTTGTGCATTGTCTTGGGAAAGGGACTTTCATAAGGAACTTGGATTAATGAAGGTCGCTGAGAAAACGTAAACATCTATTTCTAAACTAAACGTAAAAAGAAACTGTTGAGAAAAGATGTTGATCGACTCTTGGAAGATGTCATCCGTGCTGATGTCCATAATGCTGTGTTATTGAATTCTTTGTCATATGCATTTGATCAAACCTCTCACGATATCAGTTGATTCTGTGATAAATGTTGAGAACACTGATAATGTGCTTCAGATCGAGTTCTTAAAAGTTGAAAACAAACGATTGTCAAACGAACTTTCAAATGCAATACGTCCGCTTAATTGGTGTCAAAAAGATATTCACGATCAACAACTTGCTTTTCAACACAAAATCGCCCAGCTGCGTGCAAAATCTTCTGATCCTAAAATTGAGCAACTGGATGATCAAAATGTGTCTTTTAAGTATCAAATCTCAAAATATGAACAAGAACTTGTAAAAGTTAAAAAGGAATATGGTGTCATATTTGATTTACTCAAAAAGACTCGTGATGAAGCATCAAATGAACTTGATCATTATCTTGCACACACTAAAGAAATTATGCATTTTGCGGAAATGTTCGGTCCGAAAATCAAGATCTGATTCACACTATCTTCAAGTTAAGAGAAATGTTAGGAAAGTATGAACAACTTCCGCCAACCATCATTAAGAGATTAGCCCCAATAACACTTAGTACTCATGAACCTAGAATCCCTACTACCAAATCACAAGTTGCTAACGTGCCTCCTTCTACTGAAACAGAATAGTTGCATCTTTTCCAAATGTCCGCACTTCACGACCTAGAGCACTACGTCGAAGAATAGGAAGCTGCGACCTAAGAAAAGATCAATCAGGAATGCTAAAGTAGAAGAAAACCCTAGGACTATGAATAAGACTCACGTGCTCCACTATAGATATTGCGTCCGGCAAATGTAATAGAAATAGTGATGTAACGAATGCTAAACCGTTAAGTACTTTTGATATTCACCGATGCACCTTGTGATAATTGTCGTAAAAGTATGAATTCTGATTGTCATGATAAATGTGTTGCTAAAGCTATCATCTCTCGCTTAAAGAATCCTAAGAACCGGAATATCCTCTAGGCCAACTAATCTTTCTAAGTCTGCTTGGTAGACCGCTCTCTTTAGATTCTACGATACGCATTGTTATCCCTGTAGCTCCAGTTTCACCTCCTAGGAATGTAGTACCACCTAGTGCATTCACTAAGACTAAATCAAACACTAGTTGGAGATGGCAGAAATGGATATATAACACACTAGGATTTAAGTGGATACCTAAAGCTATTGATGTGTGTATATCTACTATACATGCTACGGAACCCTCTAACATTTCGGTTTCCACATCTACTTCTATTCCATCCTGTGTCGCCCGTGTGTAATGCGTGATACGATCATTCTGGATTGTTGATAGCGGATGTTCCCGACACATGACAGCAATCTTAAACTGTTATCAAACTTTATTGCAAAGTTCATTGGCACCGCCGTTCGAATGATCACTTCGCAGCTATCATGGGCTACAGAGACTATATAAATGGGAACATCGAAATAAGCAGGGTTTATTATGTGGAAGGCCTCGGTCATAATCTGCTTTTCGAGGTCAGGCTTTTGTGATGGAGATTGGGAGGTTGCTTTCCGGGAGAAAACTTGTTTCATTCGTGATCTACAAGGAAATGACCTTATGTCCGACTCGCGTAATTCTAGTCTCTACACTATCTCTATGAAAGACATGGTTGCTTCATCTCCCATCTGCTTACTTTCAAAGGCAACATCAACAAAATCCTGGCTATGGCACAGTCGTCTCTCACATTTAAACTTTTAAACCATCACCAACCTTGCTCGACACAAACTAGTTGAAGGACTCCCATGGTTTCGGTATTCTAAAGATCACCTTTGCTCAGCTTGTGAACAAGGCAAAAGCACTTGTGCTCATTTTCCTTCAAAGGTGGAACACGATTCTCAGCATGTGCTTCATCTTCTTCACATGGATTTGTGTGGCCCGATCGCTGTGCAAACGATCAATCGCAAACGCTACATCTTAGTAATTGTTGATGACTATTCACGCTGGACTTGGGTCTACTTTCTTCAAGCAAAGACCAAGCTCCACAAATGATCATCACCTTTCTCACGAAAATACAAGTTCAGCTACGAAACACCGTTAGACTAATCGTAACGATAGAGGCACTGAATTTGTTAATCAAACTCTTCGTGAATTCTATGAGAAAGTGGGAATTCAAAGATCGGATATCTATTGCACGCATACACGAACAAAACGGAGTTGTCGAAAGACTAAACCGAACGCTAGTGGAAGCTGCGAGAACAATGTTAATCAATGCTAAACTTCCAGATTACTTATGGGCGTAAGTCTGATCTACGCGATGCTATACTCAAAATCCGCTCTATGATCACAAAACGCCACAACAAAACACCTTTTGAGCTTGTCCACAAAATAAAACCGAATCTCAAACACTTTCATGTATTTGGATCTCTTTGCTATCCAATAATGATCGTGATGACTTTGGAAAGCTCAAAGCCAAAGCTGACATTGGAATCTTTATCGGATAATCGTGATAATTCAAAAGGTTTTCGAATATGGAATCGTCGTACAAAACAGGTGATGGAAACGATTCATGCTCATTTTGATGAACTTACGAAATGGCTTTTAGAGTATACCGCTTGGAACCCGGACACAACCGCTAAACTTCCCCAAACCCCATCATCACGAACAAAGCCATCACGCTTACTCGCCAACAAATGGAAAGGTTATTTGCTCCACTGCTCGCTGATCGATATTGATGAACGTGCTCCGGTGTATCCGCTGCTCACGCTCAACCTCGATAATACTCTTATACCCGATACACGCTACAACAACTACTTGCAGATGCACCTACACCAGTTGACTCCACCACAACAGTTGAACAAACCGCTTCCAACAATGATGAACCGGCCGATGATATTCTCAATGTAGTACCCCACCGCAGATTTTGATCCAAATGCTCTTCAACCCGCTTGCTAATGAGATCGCGCACTGATGTCGCTGGAATCTTCAACAAACCATTTGAATCCTCGAACCGCACAATGTATACCAACATCAACCCTCCACACATAGATGGACAAAAGACCATCCATCCGGAAAATATTATTGGCAACCCGAATCTAACCAATCGTTACAAGACAACGCCTTCACTCGATGATGGTGAACATTGCATTTATGCTCTCACCTGCCAATCAACCTAAAAACATCAAAGACGCAATGACAAAAGACGATTGAATCCATGCAAGAAGAACTCAACCAATTCAAACGCCTTGAAGTATGGGAACTGGTTGAAAGACCAACAGGGGTCTACGTCATTGGTCTCAAATGGATTTGGAAAAAAATTGGATGTCAAGGAAATGTTATCCGCAATAAGTCACGCCCGGTGGCTAAGGGTTATCGTCCGTGAAGAGGTATTGACTTTGAAGAATCTTTTGCTCCGCTGCTCGCCTTGAGGTCGTTCGATATTTCGCGTTCGGCTCATATGAATATGACGGTCTATCGATGGATGTCAAAACCGCTTCTCAATGGACAACTTAAAGAAACGGTTTATGTCACCAACCGGATGGATTCGTTGATCCCGAAGCTCGAATCACGCCTACAAACCGAACAAAGCTCAGATGGTCTCAAACAAGCTCCTCGGGCATAGTACGATAAGCTTTCATCTTTCCTCATTGCTAATAATTTCACCAAAGGTTCGGTTGACCCAACTCTTTTTATACAATATCACGGGTCACATATCTTAATTGTTCAAATTTACGTGGATGACATCATTTTTGGGTCTACACATAAAAAGTTTTCAATCGCTTTTGCAAAAATAATGAAGAAAAATTTTGAAATGTCCATGATGGGTGAACTCACGTTCTTTCTCGGACTGCAAGTTCATCAATCACCCCGTGGTATTTTCTTCGAGTCGCCAAATATGCCCTTGATTTGTTAAACAAATTTGGAATGAAAACCTGTGACACCTATGCCACACCCATGGCTCATACCAAGAAGCTAGACGCCGATTTACATGGGAAATTGGTGGACCCTACAAAATACCGTAGTATTATTGGGTCTCTCATGTATCTAACAAGCCAGCGACTGATATTTTCTTTGCCGTATATCTTTGCTCGCTATCACGCGACCAACCTGAAACCCACCTCTCAGAGGTTAAAAGAATCCTCCGATACATCAAGGGAACCATTAACTTGGGGATCCGTATCCGGGATTCGGTTTTGAACTAATCGCTTTTGACACCACGCAGGATGCTAAGACTCACGGAAAAGTACTTCAGGAGCTTTACAATTTCTTGGTGATAAACCGGTGTCATGGCAATCGAAGAAGCAGGATTGTACATCACTGTCCTCAACCGAAGCGGAATATGTAGCCATGTCGGCGTGTTGTGCTCAAGTCATTTGGATGAGAACACAACTCAAAGACTATGGTTACGTATTTGATGTAATCCCGATGTATCGCGACAATCGGAGTGCCATTGCATGATCTCATGCAACTCAGTTCAAAGACTAAATCAAAGCACATCGATCTTCGATATCATTTCATCAAGGATCACGTGGAAGTGTACCGTTGAATTATATTTTGTGGGTACAGAATACCAATTGGCGGATCTTCTCACCAAAGCCTTGCCTCCCGCTAGGTTTAATGAGTTGGTCCACCGGATTGGTATAAGGTGTTTGACTCAAGAGGAATTGGATGACCTCCTAAAACAGTCTTAAAAACCTGCCAAACACCAAAATCTCTTTTGTAAATAATTTTTCAAAAACAAAACACAAACATATAAAATCTGATATAACAACAAAAATATTCTTCTAATCTAATTTTCTTTCAACATGGCAAGTACGTTTTTCCGTCAACACTATAATCTTTCAAAATTCAGTATTTTTTCGATCAAGTGTTGAGGGGAGAAAATTAATACTTAACCGTTTCAAATCATCCGTGTACTTGCATGTGGTCATATCCCTGTTGTTTCTTTTATCAATGGTGGTAAATGTTTTCTGGTTCAATGACACTCCTCGGACTAATAAAAATTATAACCTTTCATTATTTTTCTTAAGTCGAGGGGAGTGTCGTCAAAGTTTCTTTCTTAAAATCTTTGTTTGGTAACCAAAATGGAAGTTAAATGGCTTTGTTTGAAAAGGGAAAAGGTGGAGGGACCAAAAATGTCAAAATCTTAAAGTTACTTTAAATAAAAACACCTCCCACCTACTTCTAACTTCACATTTATTACTTTCAACCTTAAACATCCTACGCCTAAGATTCATTCAAGAAATTCGTGCTTTAGATCATCGTTTTGTAAGTGTTTTCACGATCTTAACAAGAATACAAGCTAAGGTTTTGAATTTCTAGTAAATCCTATGGCTAAAACTTTTGTTACGCGTGATTATGTGTTCTACGTATAAGCGTATGAACACACAATCATTGTGTGTGTGTTTGTGGTTAAATGGATAGTGTCAAAACGTTCCTAATACATAAATGATAACATTTTAACCATCAAAACCCACCCGTAAAACACGAATTGATGATTTTTGAAAACTAGGGTTCTTGAGTCGAATTGAGTATTTTCAAAAGTGAAGTGTTTTGGTCAAAAATATTGTTGGGTTATGTTCATATGTTGATGAATTGATAATATTCAAGGTCGTTAACCACCCAGAAACACTAATTTAATCAGAATTAGGAATTAGGGTTTAATGTTCTTGAGTTTGGGTATTTTTGATTCACCACGATTTAGATGTTATAACTTGGTTTATAGACTCTCACAACATCTTAGAACTACCAGAAATTGTTTGGTGCAAATCCCATGGATAGAACTTATACGCGTAATTCATAACCCTTAGGGTTTTGACCTACTGCATGACTCTCTACGCATAACCGTTTAACGAATGCTAATGCCATGATTTGTTGTTAAAATGAATTTTTGTGTTAATATTGATGAGTTGATGAATTTATTTCAGTGATTTGCTACGCTTAATCTTCAGAATCAAGGTCATTTGAATCTCTACGCATAAGGATTACCCTACGCGTAGTCAAGTTATGCGTAAGAATAATCCTACACATAACTATTACGCGTAAGGTTCTACAATGGGACTACGCGTATCCTGTGAAGGATATGCGTAAACAAGTGACCTCTACGCATAAGGTCTACTCTTACGAGTAAGCCTTACGCGTAAGGTATAAATACCGCCTTCACGCGTAAGCTCCACGCATAAGGTCCCCTTTTCCTACGCTGCAACATTTCTTACGCCGTAGTTAAGATCCTACGCATAAGCCGCTCACGCGTATGTCATTATCGCTTACGCTTAACTTTGCCAATTCTACGACTATGCCTTGATTGACCTTCATTATGAATTGTTACGTGTACAAACTTGTTAATAAACTTATCATAACGTCACGAATCCAATAATGTCACTAATAAACTCAAACGTTTGATATGTTGTGAACAATAAGTGATAACATAAACTTTAAAACTTAAAGTTAACTAACTCACGAAACATTTCACGACGGCATTGGACTATTGGACAAACAAGTGACTTAGGACTCGTAACAATCATTGACACTGTACATTCAATAACTAGACAATAAGACCTTCTCTTGACTAACATTATGTCTTTCGATATGTTGGTTCTTTTGGCTAATGTTATTTCGATCACGACATGGTCGAACAAATGAATGTGGATGCATCAGAAGTTCTTACAATTGCCGATATCTTTCCAGAGGGTTATCCGAGAAAGATTGGAAAGAACAACCTTAGGGTTGACTTTGAAACCCTCACATGCTCGTAATCTTCTTGCTTGATCGCCGTGGATATTCTAAGGAATCATCCCTACCGTAACATGCTCTCACACTCTCGCCACGCCCAGAGGTCTACATTCAAAAATTCCGGGATTCTATGCAGAGGATCACTGGTCAAAGTGCAGTGAATGTGACACTTAATCACAAACAAGTCACTATCACTCCTTCGACTTACGGGCTGTACTCATCATTCCGCATATCGTGCCACCGACTTCTTTGCCACACCTACTGAAGAGACAGCTTCCGCAATTTCTACTTGAGATTGGCTATGATGAAGCTTCGTGAATTATTAACAAGCACTCTCACGTGGATCTTAAGAACATTCCTCAACCGTGGAGGACACTCTACATCATCATCACTAAGTCCGTCTCGGTCGTGACAATGGCTATGAGCATCCCAAGCTCATGGAACCGCAAGTCTTCTGGTCATTGATCAATAAGAAGGACATTGAAATCGAAGCAATGATATGGGATGACATGATGTCGTTTCACAAGAAACTTGGCTCAAAGATTCCCTATGTCAGATACACAAAATTGTTGATCCAGAGAGCACTTGGTCTTCATCCCGACATTCCACAGAGGCTCAATGACCCCGATAATCATGACGTGTTGTCCGAACCTATCCTTTCTATCATAATCAAGGAATCGACAACAAAGAAACAAGGTGCCGTTTGCACGATCACCTTCGACAAATGAAATCAAAAAGCTTGAAACATACAAAAGGTATCAAGTAGCAGACGAGAAGGAAAAAGTTGGTCATCTCGATGAAAAGCCTTCTAGAACTCCTACCGGAGAACCGTAAGAGGAAGTGCTGGAAGTGCAATAAGTACAGAGAGTCAAAGGAAGGTCCCAAAGAGGAAACCTACTCCAAAGAAGAAAGTTCTCTCCAAGGAAGCTGCTCCTATTCCTACACCTGAACCGCAAAGAAAGCTACTGGACGAAAGCTTTGAAGAAACACAATCAGACGTGGAGGTCCACTACTCAAACCGCAAGGATGACACACCATCGCATCAAAACCTCCTAGTCTAATAGCCAACATGGCAAAGGAAAGACTCCTGTACTTGTGCCATATGATGAAATCTCAGAAAGTGATGAAGAGCAACCGAGAAATCATACAGAAGAAGTTCAAATTCGCTTCGACTTTAACACGCTGCACAATAATTTGCTCAAGAAAAATGGGTGGCCGGAGGGTCAAGTGGTGCAGCTCAACCTTCACCAGATCCTGAAGCGGTTAATCAACCCGATAAGGATCCGTGTGCCACCACTTTTTACAACAACAGCACACGTGTTGAAGACACTATTGAGTTTGATTTTGAAGAACCGAATCGAGAAGCCGAGAAGGTTAAAGCCGATGAACAAGCTAAGACTGGCAATGAAGAAGATGTTGAGTATGATACGTTTCTTCTAGATAGTCCGGCACGATCAAAGGAAGAAACCTCTCAACCACCAAAGGACTCGAGTCTCCTCACATCACATCATCATCAGATTCTTCTTCTCACTCTTCACCACCACCATCAAAAAGATCAACCAAATCATCATCCGCATCGCTGAAGAAACCACCCCGTTCTTGGATTTCTCACACTCATAAAAGAATTGTGAATGCCAAACAAGTCGAAAGAAAGACGTGCTTAACAAGAAGTTGAATTTCTTTGCTGATCACATACAACATCTGTATGACGAGAATGAAAAGATGCAAGGAGAAAGGAAGTTTGTCCAGTAATTCATGAAAAATCACCGTCAAGAGGAACTGAACGAAATGATCAAGGATACACCTAAAAGTACCTTCGAGTATGCGTTCCTAAAGTCACAAAGGAGTTGTTCACCAAACAACTTTATCCAAATCTTATGTAGATCGCCAAGCAAACTATTCGATCAACGCCCTTAACCGTCACAATCAATCCAACCGATCCGTAGTTTTCACGGATAATGAATTGGTGGCCAAGCTTGTCACACAAATGTCTACACGATCCGGGACATTTACTTCTGATGAAGGAAAGCTGTTTCAAGCATTGCTGGACTACCAACTTCAAGAAGCATGTAGATTCAAGCCGAAAGTCTAAACGCCCTAGAGACGATGAAGACAAGGATAAGGATAAAGACTCGCACCTAAACGCCGAAGCCGGTGAATCTTCTTCGATGCAACCTCCTCCCCAACGGCCTCATGCTCAACAAAGATCCGATCCTCGCTTCTTCTATGAAAAACCTCGTGACGATTCCGAAGTTACCACCCCCGACTCGAAAACCGGTGATCAATTTAAGTATACGGGTGGTGACAATGAAGAGGTCCTTGAGCCCCTACAACAACCCACCTCTCCCAAACAAGTTCGAAACCGTAATCATCATCTAGGCCTTCGAAAAAGAAGAAGAAGAAGACGCCTCAGACCGACGTCGTATCATGGCTAGATGACGATAAAACAGAGGAATTTGAATGGTTTGCTACTCTTGTTAACAACACTCCCTACCTGAATAAGGTCGATTTGGTAGACGGTTATACATTGGAGCATGCTAAAATTCTGCAAGAAAAGTTCCATGTGAAGAAAATGACGAAATCGGAGTTGAAGCGAATCAAGAATGAAGCGTTTCAACTTCTAAAAGACACTCGAAAGTGCCCTCGAGATCGAATATCACCTTGAAAACATTGCTCGAGCTATGTCTAACAACATGGATTGGCTCAACCCGAAAGCAAACATTGACTTCACACACAGGGACAACCCTCCATACTACATCGATTGGACCAAACCTCTACCAACAATTGGCCAACCAAATGAACCCGGATTCCTTTCAGATATTTCTTCAACAAAGACTTGGATTTTCTTCAACACGGTGGCGATGATTCAAGAAAATACGCTACATCGTTGACACTTCCATTCCAAGCAGCTGTCTACTCAAACTGCATAGCCATTGAGTAACATGCCAATCACTTGTTCTCCAACACAGTGGAAGCATACGACCGAGATGCATTGTATGGGATTCATCACCGGCCGTAACGCCGACGAATCTACTACGGTAAGCCGCCGTTCGAAGTCTCAACATGCTGTGTATAGTTCTAAGGATATAGTTGCCATCATACACGTTGACCTTTCGTCTAAGTGGGACTACACATTCCTAAAGAAGATCGTAGTCAAACGACAAGATGAACGGGACTATGCTTTCTCTCGTGACTTTGAGAATTTTTCTCTCAATGACATCGAAGACATGTACCTTGCCAAAGTACAAGGTCGCATGAGACAATTCTCAACTGAAGTACAACGCGAATTTATCAAGTCACTTCTCATCTTCATAAGACGCATTGTCATCAAGGAACGTGTAGAAGATATCCAGATGGCTGTTGAATCTTATCAGACGCGTGTCAACTTCACTCCTCCAAAGCTTGATCTTCCCGATATCAACCGGCTATCTCAATATACACTCATCAGCAAACCTTTCGACGTTGTTTACCATAGTGAACTTCAAAGAAACCGCTAATGGCATGTAGCGAACTCCACAATTTCAGGGATCATACTTTGAAGCTGGTTAGGGATGGAATGGCATACAGGTTGAAGGATATACGCCTGAAAATTGGGTCTCCTAAGCTACCGGAATTCTCTCGGAAAGGAGGGATGTGAGACGGATCATCACAATGATTGATGAACGGTTGTTTCAAGGGATCGCCGACGATTGGAGAGTTATGTCGGTGGTCGACCCACGATTAACATAACCGCTTTCAACGCCTGCACACCCGGGAACATCACCGCACTTCCTGGTACCCCTTGAATTGCTTCCTTCATATAATTTTGGATGTTTGATTGATTATGTTTATGGCTTATGCACACATTACAGTGTACAACCCGTACTTGTAAATAAAGGACCTGTGGTACGCCTCAGTGCCACAATCCTTATAAAAGGAGCGAAAGCTTCTTACTTTTGAGTAAAACCTATCAAACCTTTCACTTTTCAAGGTTTTGCTCAAAAGAACAAGTACTTTCCCTTATGATTTTCAAAACCTCAACCGCTTATATCACTCGTTGAGGGGGAGTACTTGAATTAAAACTTTGTTCAAAAATTGTTCACAGTGGTCATTCTTCCCGCAACACTCGAAATGGTCATATTTATTCTCAACTTTTCAAAAATAACATCACATATGCCATTTTTGAGGGGGAGAAAATACGTGATAAGAAATATGTTGTGTAAATGCAATTGAATCTTTGTGCTATAGACTTAACCCATGAATTGACGAGATCTTAACTGTTAGTAACTTGAAAAGACTTGTTCGGGACGGGTAATAATTTCAAACTAGTTCGCTAGTGATGTAAACGTGTCTCGCAAGGACTTGTCTGAGTAGAATGTACCATTCGAGAAACTCTTGGTAGACATGAACTCGACGGGTTTGACAACCTTCCGAGGATTGTCTACACCTTCAAGGTAGTTATTAGAGCCAGTTGTCACCTAAAACCTGACAATGCAACTCTTTAACTATGCCACGTAACCGTGTCTCATGGGGGAATGTCTATCTTGAGTTAATCAATTCAAAATGTGCGCGCTCTTTCCTCACTGTGCATTTTAACCGTTAAAACTCTTAAGCACATGTGGAGGGGAGTATTTATGCAAAATCTTATCTCAACAGTGGTACTAAAATGTTTTTCATTCATAAACACTTTGAGAGATTTTTCACAACAGTGGTTTTATGGCAACATAGGTTAGTCATGGAGTTATAAGGTGACTAAGGTTAGGAATAACCATCCTATGATCCGCCAGAGCCGGATGGATCTACCCAAGGACACCACTAATAGTTAGAATTTAGAAGTCCTTAGGTATGATTATAAAAAAGGAGAAAATGAGAATCGGAGAAAGAAGGAGTTGAAGAATTAAAAAGAAATGCAAAGAAAAGGGTGAAAAGAAATAGCCCTCCAGATTATTCAACTTAGGGCAGACACCGGGTTCAATTCATATGCTACTGGTTGTCACTTAGTGACGCCGGTATTGAAGATTAAAAGTCGTCATGGACCCAGTGACGCATGCACTAAACCTTCTTATCCACTCAAGTTTCTCTCAACGGAAGCTTGTTTCATTCTCACAGGGAACCCTAAGTAAACTATCGGCTTTCTCTTAGAGATTGCTGGTATTGAAGAAGGAGACCCTCTCCCTAGTCTCCGCTCAGGAAAACCAAAACGCACTATTGAGTCTAGAGCCACGAGATTCATCAAAAGAACTCTTAGGTACACTTGACATTTCATCACTTGATACTCAACAATAAGAATTTCAGTGGTACATTATCGAGTCCTTCACAGATCTTAGCAATCTGTCGAGAACATTTATGAGAGGTTCACATTTGTGATCCTCAGTGATTGAATGGAAACTCCTGCCGGGTCAACATCAAATGCCGACAGCAGGTCGCTTTGGCAACTCCCGTGGATTGCGCTTAGTGGTCTCAAACGGTCTACGCGTGAGGTGATGCTTAGGTGTACCTCAACGACTCATCTGAATCGTAGGTGTACTTCGGTACATCGTGTTATCTCACTTGTGGGACTCCGATTCAGAACCGGCCTTTGTAAGAATTAGAGTTGTGTTTTCACACTATGCTGTTAACACTCTCGGAGTTCAAACTTGTAAGTGCCGGAATCCGCTTATTACTAACCGTTTAAATGTTTTCTTCTTATGGAAGCTCGGGAGCGGAATGATCGTGCAGATTCTTCTCATGCTCACGCCAACATCATCACTAATGGAAGTTCTATCCAAAAGCAACACAACAAATCGAATGATTCTTCGTCAATACATAGAATCTACAAATTTAAAGACTTAAAGAACTCCATCAAGATCTTGAATTCCAACGTCAAAAGAGCGTGTGAGCATGTTGAAGAATGACGTGGAGACACCGGAGCAGCGAAGGCATGATGCGCATAACAACATACTATCACTTTCATCACAAAGAACAATGATCAAAGAACAAAGTTAAAGATGACGCCAAAGCATAACTGTTCAAAGTAAACTATCTCTACACCGGGAGATTGTTCAAATCAAGGCAATTCTTCTCACAAGAAAGAAGAATGTCGAAGACGCCAAAGCTACTTTTACATCAACGCCTTCACCGTTTTTCATCACCAACACTTGAGTGTTTGTTACTCATATGTAATAACACTTGAGGGGGAGATTGTTGGAATCACTCCTAAACCTTATTCAAGTGTTAGTTACTCATATGTAATAGTTAGCTTATTATGGCCTTTATGTTTGTTATTAGCCTTAAGCTTATGTAGAAGGCCCATGAGCTTAGGCCCAAGCCCATAGGAGAAAGGGAAAGAGTAGGAGTGTTGCCCTAGCTCCTTGCCTATAAATACTATGTAATAACCCTCACTTGAGGGTTGGTTGTTCAAGTTATTCCTTTCACATATGCTCTACGCATAACCGGTCTTACTTATATCGTGTGTGTGTGTTTGGTTTCTTGTTCAATCGCCTCTCTATCTTTCATATAAGCTTGTGTGGTAAACCTTGTGACCTAACACTCAGCATATGTTAACTCCCTTGCTGATGGATACATTTCGTTCATATGCATCCATGATTCGAACATAGAAGCACCAACCGTTGGTTTGTGAATAACGGTTTCAAGGTCAGAGTTCTCACCAAATACAACTGGCTGGTCGCCTTCGAGATGAAATGAGAGACGCTCAAATTTGGTGTTCTATAATTTATCTCGAATCCAAATATTCTCCATGCGGCTTCACAAGCGCATATGTACCTACAATCATAGAATGCCTTAATCTCGCCAACAAGTTTATGAATTTGTTGACCGCCTTCCGTGTTGCCGGTTCATACAACTGTGGCCGATACTCTATCGGGGACCTTTGTTTATGTATTTAAACAAATATTTTATTGATCCCTCCTGATTGCACCATTCAACATTGATGTGGCATTGGTAACGTTTCAATAACACAGCGTTATACGGAATAACAAAACCGTTGTGCAACTTATGTCCACTCTTAACAACATGGATCCCGTTATCACGCCTTCTATATACTGGTAGCCTTCCGAAGTCAATGAGCCGTTGCATAAACCTTTTAGGGAAGTGTTTCAGACATCTATCATCATCCATGCAAACCTGATTTGGGTCGTCAACACCACATGGGCCATGCATCATAAAATCGAAACTAACTTGTGCGACCGATCCTCATTTTGGTCCGGTATCTCAGCGGATATGTGTTTGTCAATATGTTCGGCGTTTGGCGCTTTGTCATCCTTATGTAGAAACAAACAAACATGTGCGTGTGGAAGCCCTCTTTTTTGAAATTCAACGGTGTATACAACTGCACAATATTGTTGAAATAAACATAATATCAGTTGTAATTCTAATTATACACATTTCGTATAAGACTATAATGTTGATGAATGTGGTGTGGCCTATAAGTAAAGAACATACCTGCTTGAACACGTCCGAACAAACGCAACTCTTTGATATCCTTCATCAGCTGATCGAGTTTCATTTTAAAAACTCGAGATACCACATCAGGTCGATCTGCAGATGAAAGCTTATGCTCCCGCATATATCTTTCAATCTCTGGCCATTTAGGGTTTCATGTGATTGTTATAAACAAATCTGGACAACCATACCACCTACACAATGCCATGGCATCCATATAACATTGCTGCATGTACCTTGGTCCACCAGTGAAAGAAGAAGGCAAAATGATAGGCTTTCCAACCGTGGACGGTCGGTATTTCCCGATGCGACGCTTTGACGCACATTTGAATACGTATCACACCTTAGTTTAGACTGTTTGGAACGATGGAAAAACATACGCTCTCTCTCAACCATGGCGAAGCCATCCACAAGAAATTGCTGGAACAAACGACCTCCACGTATGAATAAATTCTCTCAGATTCCGGCGGTCCGTCATCCGATAGGCAAACCACTCACGCATAGTAACTGTTTTTTCATTCTTTTCGCTGTTGCGGTTGTCCCGATTTATTTTTCTGTGGTATTCCTAAATAATACCCATCTTGCGCAGAAGGCATCAACAAAGGGTATTGCAAGGGAAGGTACATAGGATGAAAAATGTTGATACGCTGCAAACCTTCACCAAACTTTTATATCATAATGTCCCTATCTTCCAGCATACATCCAAGTCGCCTACGATAAGTCCAGCAACCTCGTCGGCAGTTGGAAGATTGTATTGTCGTCCACTCTTGCCCCGCTTTGCCATGAGCTTTATTATAATATTCTGCTCGGTGTCTTCTGTGTAGCGGTCACGTGCCCTTCTAAATGTTTTTACCAAATCACTTGATGTATCCAAAATATCTTTCACTTCATTGATAATGTTTCGATCAATAGGTGTCTTTGAATTGGAAGTGCCAGACGAAGCAGATTTTGAACCATTGTTAATAGAGTAACGGGACAAACATTAGGTAAGAGAGAATGTTTAGCAATCCTTTTTTGTGAAAAATGCAGACACAATAATAAAACGTGTGATGTAAATTACCTTAAAGCAGTCGCTCTATTGTCGGTTTCGTTTTGCGTGTCATATATATACAACTGTGCGAACTTTGGAGGAGTCTCAGTTTCCGGAAGTAAGCTACCAATACTATGGTACGTTTGACCATGTAAACGAAAAACATAGGGACCTCGCCTTTCCCTGTTGATTGTGTCATCAACCTTGCCACCCATTGAAGTAAACGCTAACATGCTTTGTATGCGTTCTAATGTTCTTTCAAATTTTCACTTTTGATGTCGTCATTGCGTAATAAATCAAGTAACTGTTTTGGAGCAGGAGGTGCTTGTGGAATAGAAATTTTTCCCTTGGAACAAAGATATGGAATAAGCTTTTCCTCCGATTAGCATTCCCTTGTTTTGCTTCTGCTTCCCATAACAGGGTACGACATTCTTTACACTCGAACGTAGGATCGCCAATGTCATAGTACTCTGCACTCACGTAAAATAATATATTTTAATTCATTTTACTCTAAGAAACAAAGATGAAAATTGTGCAATTATGGAAGACTAATACTGACTTATACCTTCAGATATACCGACGTATTTGTCGTAAACTTTCCTCGACAGTCCATCTTCATCAAGATTGAAAACAATCGGAGTGAGAGATTGTAACGTTGGTCCGGTAGACCTTTTGGTCTTCTTGAAGATTCTCCTGGTTCGAATGTTGATTTTTGTGTTGCTAAACCACGAATGCCATTTGAAACCCCGAAGATTCTGTACTCTTGGACGCGCAAGATGTTGACGACCACGTGTGTTTGAAAAGTAACTGTGAAAACAAAAATAGTTCAACCATGGTTACATTATATGGGTCAAACAAATGCGTGAAAACAAGATTCTAATTTTGAAACGCACTCCGTTGGAAACGTTAGTAAGTGGAGTCCGCGTTTGAGTAGTGTGCCAACAGGAGTTAATTGAGGAGTGTTTTTGTTCACAGAATTGGTGCCTATTTATATAGAAATTTATTATAACAAAGGTCCTAAAAACATAATGTAAAAACAAAGTAAAAACTGAAACAAAGAAGAAGAAAACAAATAAAATTCTCTACGGTTGGTCGTGAATCGTATAATATGTACCTTGGTTAGGCATTGACAATGGTGAAGTGTTTGTTTGCAGAGTATCTAAAGTAGTGATACGCTGTGGTGTTATTTGAGTATTTTGCAACGTGAGATGTAGCTGTAACGCGATACAAAACACTCATTAACCAAACAAATTACTTTTAAACATAAAATAACAAAAACAAAATATTCTATTTATAATTTACCATGCTGTAAAGGAGTTGAGAGAATATTGTAAGGCTTACACGCTGCATCTATTGTGACCATTGCTGCTACGCTTGACATTCAACATAGTATATCAGGCGTTTATATTTTCAAACAGTTGGATAAGTATAGTGGAAGGATATCAGTGACCATATAATGAAAATTTCTTATGTGTTAAATATGTATAATATGTACGTTGGTTACTGTTTGAAAATGCGCTTGTTTTTTTTTTCCAAACTATTCATTGGCGGAGTGTAAGCTTCAGCTGATATTTCAGTAGATGTTGCAACATAACATATAAGTATAAGATCATATCAAAATAAATAGACACTAATTTAAGTAATATACATACGTGAGCGTAAAGCAATGAATTGATATTGTAGCTTATAGTTTACCATTTTGTAAAGGACTTTGCTGAATATTGTAGGACGATAAGGTGCTTCTATTTTGTCATGCGTTTCCTAAATCAAGGTTACAAAATTAAAATGAGGCAGCCATGTCAAATTACACTTGAACAAAGTTTATAAAAAAACTTATATAAGCAAAGTAAGCAAACCTTGATGAATGTGTAAAGGTAAGCTTGTAGTGGCCATTGGTGACAGAGATGATGTATTTACTCGGTGTGGATGACCTGTGTCAAATAGAAAAGTGAGTGGTAAAGCATGACTATTGAATAGTTTAAAGTAACAACACAGGTTAATTGAGGAGTGTTTTTGTTGACAGAATTGGTGCCTATTTATTTAGAAATTTATCATAACAATGTCCTAAAAACATAATGCGAAAACAAAGTAAAAAACTGAAACAAAGAAGAAGAAAAACAAATAAAATTCTCTACGGTTGGCTGTGAATCGTATAATATGTACCTTGGTTATGCGTTGACAATGGTGAAGTGTTTGTTTGCAGATTATTTACTGTTGCAACATAACATATAAGTCTAAGATTATATCAATATAAATAGACACTGATTTAAGTAATCTACATAGGTAAGTGTAAAGCAATGAATTGAGATTGTAGCTTATAGTTTACCATTTTGTAAAGAACTTTGCTGAATATTGTAGGACGATAAGGTGCTTCTATTTTGTCCCCCGTTTCCTAAATCAAGGTTAGAAAATTAAAATGAGGCAGCCATGTCGAATTACACTTGAACAAAGTTTATAAACAAACTTATATAAGAAAAGTAAGCAAACCTTGATGAATGTGTAAAGGTAAGCTTGTAGTGGCCATTGGTGACAGAGATGATGTATTTAGTCGGTGTGGATGACCTGTGTCAAATAGAAAAGTAAGTGGTAAAGCATGACTATCGAATAGTTTAAAGTAACAACACAGGTAGTAGTAAACTGAATTTTGTTAATGCATATTATTTATAAGAAACTAACAATTAGTCAAGTCAGTTAAAGGCTGCCTTTCATGACTCAACACCGATGGTGGTCCTCTTTTTGGTCGATGATGTTGGTCGTGTTGGAAACGATATCTACATGTAGAGGATTATCTAATGCATGAAGAACAAATAGTTACAAAGGTACCATAGATAGAAAAATGTTATGAATAAAAAGTGTAATTCTTTATTGAAGATAATCTTACAATTCAACAATTATGGCAGCGATACTCTTCTGTTTGTTGAACCGGAATGCACAATCATATTTTGTGCAAAAGTCTCACTTGAAAATTGAGTTGCATCTCCAGACGATTTGAAATTCTTGTTGGACATGGACGAACTTTGTCCATTTTTAGGTTTCCTATTCTTAGGATTAGCTGAAGAACGTTTTCTGTTGTTTGGTGGAGTGTTTTCATAATCCATGATGATAATAGATTACAATCGTTTTCTGTGTTAGAGAAATTAAACAATGATATGTTTTTCCGAAACTGTTGTATGACAATATGTTATGGATATGAAGTTGTAAACACATTCATTCAAGAGTTACTATATAGAGTTTGAAAAAGATATAATTTAGCTAATGATATGAAGAGTAAATTTTGCAAATCATTTAAATGGAGTAAGAAATATGTCATTATTTCAGTTATATTAAATCATTTAATATGATGATATTTTGAACTCAAAAAAGACTTGCTACATGGAAGATAATGAAGTTATGACAAATTCACACAAAGTAACAGTTACAAAAAATCATCAACTTAAAATCTTATTAATAATATTAATTATAAGAATGACATAAGCAACTCATAATCTAAATGATCATGTTTTAGGAAGCTAAAATATTAAAAAATCATCTGCGTGATGTTAATGCCCGGTATAATATCTTCCCATCGATTCATCATCATCGGACACGTAAGGTTGTTGTAACTTTTTTTCGGCATCTTCATGAATGTAGTTGTTATGCATATCTAAAGAGTGAAAAGGTTCATGTGGAATATCGTTGATATTAACCCACACACCATCGTCGTTTGTGTTGTTATTGTTTTGAATATGTGCATCTGCTTCTTCATCAATAAGCGCAAACTTGTGATCTTTTGTACTAAACAAACTGTCTTGTTTATCAAGTAAGTGTTCGTCATCGCTAAAATCGTCCAGATGGTATACATGATCATTAGAATGAACAAATATTTTGTCATCCTCTTTAGCAGCTTGTTTAGACTTAGAGTAAACTGAATTGTGGAATAGTCCACAATCATCATTAGCTTCTTCTTTCTCTTCATCCTTTTTACCACGCCTTTGTGCAGACTTGGTTTTGCGTTTTATCCTCAGCGGTTTCTCGTCATCAGATTCCTATCAAGATGTTTAACCATGAATCATATAAGTTGGTACTATGTAAACACAATTTAGTAGTAGTGTTTGATATGTTCATACCTTTTCTAATACGTGTGCAAATTTTTGCAAATCGTTATCAGAAGTAACACGTCCCACAACAGGGTTGCCATCTTTGAGTAGTCTTCATCGTTTTTTTGTGACGGAAATCCGCTGAAAGGAACAGAAACAACAAAAGTTAGTTTGTAAATGTAAATGTCTTAAACGTTTGAATTCAATATAATAAGAACTGAATACAACATTCAATGATGATTTGCTATTGAACATGGTTTGATACTCGTATATGTTTTATGTTAATGAATTGTATGAATCAGTATGGGATTTATGTAGTATCAATATTTTAAGTATTATAGGAAAGTATATCAAGATATATTCTAAACAAATATGTTTGATTATGAGAATTTTTTTTTTGATTCTAGCGTTTGTATCCAATTTTGTGTATATCTGTATTATTGGAAGTTAAAGTAGTTATTTGGAAAAGATAGTAGAAATAACATATTTTAGTTGTAAATTTGATATGCTTTCAAGGTTATGTTCATTCTCTAAAACAAAATGTGTAAATGTATTTGTTTATTCGTATTCATGTTAATATTTGTTACTTACATTTGCAAATTACGACAATGTTGGGAAATAAACAGAAAAACTTACGTGTAAGCTCTAATCCTACGATTACCATTGTTGAATCGTAGAGGCATTGTAGTGTGTAATGTGGCGAGAATGTAATGTTGAACATCTTTTATAGCGTATTTGACTATACTAATTTTAGAAACGATTTATGGCCATTAAAGTGTCAGTTTTTTAGACAATGGTTTGATTGTTTAAAAGTAAAAAAATGATTCACCATAATTTGTATCATAATCATAATCATAAATAGATTTCAAAAGATAAAGACAGTTATTCTCATTTGCAAAATTGAACCGAAATTATGGCATTGGAGGCGAGCAATATGAGCATTCGCATTTTCCAGGTGGGCATTTGCAAGTTCCTGAACAAACAGGGCAATGACAGTTGTCCTCAATTATACTTTTAAGTATATATGGATCACCGTTATCATATGGATCTACGGAATCATCGGAATCATAGTATGTACTATTTCCAGGTTCAAATGGTTGTGGTATTTGATCGTCGTTTCCCACCTTAGGATCGCATACAAAATCGTTCTCCAAGATGGTTGATGTTTCATTTTTCTTGTCATGAACGACTGATGCTTCAAAAAAACCAATAATATCCGTTTTGTCTGCACCATGTTCGTTGGCAGATAATGTGTTTCTTGGTGCAACACTTTCTTTAACATATTCAAATTTTTGTCCTATAATACATTCAAAGGAATAGACTGTATTATTGTTTAGGCAAATAAATGTTTCGTAAACTAAATTTATACAAATTCGAAAAAAAATTAAAAATATCGATTATGATTGTAACATATCTTCGTCGTGATGGTTTGAGTTTGACATTTTTTTTCCTCCTTTACTCCGTAATATGTTAACAATTATGGTTTAAATAATTTCTCATACATACATTTATAGAATATGAATGTGACAATATATTAGGAAATGATTTGTTGTATAATTTATTTATTTGTATACAACTTATTTGAAAGTTTATTACACGAAATATTTGTTTGTATACATATTGTTAATTAAACTATAGTTACTTTAAAATGTATTTGTGGTGGATATACATGGAGGATATATGTAAAACAATGATACAATAACGATGAAACGCAAATAGTTCCATAAGTATTGTGAAAGAAAATTGACGTGGTTGTGTAAATGTATAAGTACTAATTACAATTTAAGTGCGAAAGCGGCAATGTTGGATTAGTTGTTGGTTGAATGTGTGTAAAAGAGACAGAGGAAGCTATCATTTAAAAGAATTAAACATAATTTTTCTTTTAACATGGGATGAATGTAAAAAATAAATTATTCGTTTACATAAAGATGAATATACGAACATCGGTTCCGGAACATTCTCTAAACAAACAAAAGAATCTTTGTGAAACGATATTTAATTGTAAATAAATGTGGTAGTTACTACAAATTTTGTATACATATTGTTATTAAGTAAACTATAGTTACTTTAAAATGTATTTGAGATCCTATAGATGGAGGATATATGCAAAACAATTATACAATAGCATAGTGTAGATGACACGGAAATAGTTGCTTAAGTATTATGAAAAAACATCTACATGGTTGTGTAAATGTATAAATACTAATTACAATTTAAGTTCGAAAGCGGCAATGTTGGATTACTTGTTGGTTGAATGTGTGTAAAAGAGACAGATGAACCTATCATTTAAAAGAATAATTAATAATTTTTGATTTACCATGGAACGAATGTAAAAAATAAATTATTCGTTTAGATAAAGATGAATATACGAACATGGTGCCGGAACATTGTCTAAAGAAACAAAATAATATGGGTGAAACGATCTTTAATTGTAACTAAAGGTCTTAGTTACTACAAATTTTGTATACATATTGTTGTATACAAAATTTGTAGTATCATGTTTTTCTTGCATTGAGTTTAAAGTAAACTGACTAATGTATGTGATTTGCTTTGGTTGGATTATACTTTAGTAAATAATATGACTCATCCATAGAATCTTAAGTATTACATCAAAAATCTTGTAAAGTAATGGCATATTCGTGATCAGTAGCTTGCTAAAAGCTATTGCTAATATAAGTACAAATTCTAAATAACATTCTGAAGGTCATCATGTGTGTGTTGGTGACCGGACGTTGATTTTATCAGGATCTCATTAGAATTTTGTTGTCAAAAGAAAAAATAACGTACGCATAATCTGTCACAGATGCTTCTTATCGTGAATGTCATGATTGTTGACATTGCTTAGTAAATGGTATATAATTAACCGGGAGATATAGACAATTAAATGGTTTAGCAGTTCATCTTCATTGATTGGCTACATTAACAAAACCCTTTAAAAAATTGGGTTACCGTGTTTTTTTAATTGTATATGACAAAAAGCAATGTTTGCATGTCAAATGTATTAACTCCAAATTTGAATACAAAACAAATTCTTGCATCACTTTGTGCAAATGTATGTATTACAGACATCACTTGCTTGTGAAACATGTAAGTGATAAAATGTTACTAAACAATAGTTGTGTGCTTTTGTGGAAATATAATTTAATTAGTTATACAAAATTATACAAAAATGATAATTAACTCTACAATATAACGCTTGACGGCTTGAGTACTTATGCAAAGGAAAAATTCAACAAAAACCATCATGACTCTGAGTAACGTGTATAGATAGGTGTGATCTTACGGAGGTGCTATAATTAACGTTTAACTACCCCAATAATTTCACAACACACATTCAACTTCATCTCCTCCATCTCTCTCTGCAAGAATACAGGTTCTCCAAATAATTTTTTTTTCTTGAATGATTTTGTGTTAATAATGCAGAGATTAAACACCGATCAAACTATTTTTAATGTTTGTGATTATTGTTAGATTGCAAAACAAAGGAAAAACACGGTTCTGTTAAAATGAAATACCGATTGACACTGCATGTGTGGTTAGATGATATGAAACATATAAAAAATAGAAGATAGTACTTTTAAAGATATGTATGAGTTATGTTAGAATCATTTTAGTAGGACTTTGTTAGATAGTTAACGAAGATCTTCCTAAGAATCTTAATATAGGTATTAACATTGTATGAAATTATGGGGATAAGTTTGGCTAACATTAGTGTAGTATAGATTAGTTGTTGCATATGAAAAAGGGTGTGATGCTGTATCAAAGGTGGAAGAGCTAAAAAAACATATACTGTAACATGGAGATATGATTACACAATATGAGGAACAATTTCAGAATGGATGTGTAGTTAAATTCTATGAAAATATGTGCTAAGTTGAAGTTAGTACTTTTAAATAATTATATGGGTTAAGATATTATCGATTTACTAAGACTTTGTTGCATAGTTACTGAATATGTAATTATGCACTGAATATCGGTATGAACATTGTTTGTAACTATGGCGGGAAGGTAGTTTGGGTAGATTGTCGATTAAGTTTTCCATATGAAAAAGCGCGTGATATGATATAATATGGTGAACAACCAAAAATAGGTATTCGTACGGTCAAATGGTTAAATGATTATAGATGTGTGCAACAGTTTAGTATGTAGTAACATATACGAATGTGCATATATTTGTTGATGTGAACACTTGTTGACCCTTTGAACGTATGTTGTTTTATGAAATAGAATGATGATGCAGTTTCTGGTTGAGGCAAACCAAATTAACATTCGAACATTACAGGTATGTTGTGGTACGATAAAGTTATTTAATTGAGTTGTTTATTCCAAACTCTTGACATTAATACATGCAGCATGTTTTTCAATTACAGCTTCTTCCTACTGCTATTTAGACCAATCAAACCCAAGAACAATTGGATTTACTTAATTAATAATGGCGGAACGAAACATAAAGTTTACATAAAGATGGCTGGTGGGAAGCGTTTTAAGCTGTTTGAACGTGAGTGGCGAATATTTTTAGATGACAGAAACTACATGAATGTCGGGACATTTCATTTTATTAGGCAAGAAGAGGATCATACTACGTTACGCGTATACCGATGATGGATCTGAGTGCAATGGATACGCACTGGCCGTCGTAGGTTACGCGAAGATGCTTGCTAACTTTGCAAATGCCTTGAACAATCACCGGTAATTACTAAACTCTAATCATTAAATTGAATAACTTGATTACAAATCTCATGAAAACCCATTTAGTAAATAACATTTTATTTTGTATAAACTCTGTTACGCAGGACATTCCTTGCGGTTTCTTTACTTCATTTGATAATCATCGCTTTCGCGTTCTTGTGGGTGGAGTGCTTGTAGCAACTGTAACTCATCGTAGGATTGTGCTGCTGGATGAAGATAGGCATGTCCATGTATTCGGTGGTCAGGGATAGGATATTTTAGTTCACGTAGAAAACCTGATCTTGGCGTAAGATTTGTCTTGACAAACTTGCTAAACAATGTCGTTTCATTGATGCCATTTGACGCAGCTTGGTGTCGAGATGCGCCATGATGTTGTAGAACGTATGTACTGAACCGAGAAACCCTTTCATGAGAAATACGATTGACAAAGGTATGTTATCAAACTGTTGGAATAATATATGTACTTATTTCTCAAGATAAAAACATTTGAATATGATAATTATTTAACGTAATTTTGTTTTTGTATATTTGAAATTTAGATAAGAGGATGCAACATATGTGTGCATGGGAAGGACACACCGCTGAACATGACAATGAGAAGGACTGTTTCTACGCACCGATATTGCACGCTACGTTTACGTAAGGCGGTTGGTAAGTGACTGATTGATATTAATATATAATTTATTGGAACTTGTAAATCTAAGGTTATTCCTTACATTAAGTCTCGTATTAATGCGTAACATTCCTCATGACTTTGTGAAGGCGCATGCAATGTGGCATTCCACAATGCGTTCGCAATACGAAGAAGAGGAGTTCTATGTTGACGTTGATTTGGAACGCCACAATGACAGGCCAAAAAGCAAAAATCATGTTACAATCAATTGCAACTGGACAGAGATTGTTAGAGATTGTGATTGGGAAGATAACAAAATGGTCCGGTTCAAGCTTGTTAAAAAAGTTCCAGACGTCGGCGTCTCTTTGCCTTCAGGTAACAAAGTTGAAATTCCAGTATTCCACATGTGTTAAGACATCCGCAATCGTGCGTCAAGAAACTTTGTGTGTGTGTTTATGACTGAACATGTTATGTCTAAGTGAACCATCAGAAATTATGTTTGGATTGCTTATGTTTAATGTTTTGTGTTTTGGAGTGGTTATGAAGGCTGGCCGTATATGGCATGAACACTTATTCTATAATGATATGCTATGTATGTAATGCTAAGTAGATCAATGTTATGAACTTATGTGTAAGCGTTTGTAATATATTTCAGCGTATGTTCTATTTTATTGTCAACGTTTATTTTTAACTTGTATGAAAATAAGTGTGCATAGTTTAATATGTTCGATTTGTTTCATCAAACTTAATAGCGAACAACCTATTGGGCTAATATAAGAGAATAAGAGCTTTTACATGCGCCTTGTTTTGATCTAGTTTTTACTTCTACTGCATTGCTTACCTTTTAGAGGATATGATATGTTGGTTAAATGGCGATTTGAAATTTGATTTCTCATTTGGAAACGCTATTAGGATATCACATTAATTGACACACCTATCATCTTCACCTTCATAAACAGATCTGATTATATTAATTGACGTATGAAATGACATTAATACATGATTATAGAAAGTTAATTTTGTTAATATTGATGATAAATATGTAGACAAATAATTATTTGAACCTCAAACACTTTTATAAAAATAGACATAATACTCATCACAGAAATGGTGTTATATTGTAAGGCCTTGAACTTCAAATAATTTTATTAATAAAAGTGACATAACATAAAAATGAGAAGAAAACTTTGATGATGACAGTTCAATCCTCGTCGAAGAAGTTTAAATCGAAAACGTAGTCATCAGTCAAATCGTGACCCATTGCCCGTAATTCATTGATCATAGCTTCTGTTTTTAGCACCTTCGACTTAACGGCATTTAGAATCTTGGCTTGTTCTTTAGGATCCCCACCATTTACTTTAAGCCAATCCAGAAAAATAGATTTGTCTAACTCACCTGCATATATAAAATTAAATTAGCCACTATAAAGGAAATATATATGATGATTTTATTTATAAGATGGTAACGCTAGTTATACGACATACCTTTATCATGTTGAGAAGACGATCCTTCTTCAAAAAGCGATGCAAGAAATCTCATTGCATCATCAACTTTGTTATTTGATTGTTTCCTCTGCCCATCACGCAGTGCAGGTTCAACAGTTGGTTGCGTTGCAGGATCAACATCAGCAACGGCTGGAGGATTAACCTTTGGACTTGTTTTTGCCGTATTTGAGTTTTCATGCTCTATGTTTTTAGGGTTTGATGATGCCATGTGTAAACTCGTATTGGAAGATGTATGTCAATTAGGAGTATTTATAGATATTTTGTGAGTATAATTATGTATTTTACACTTGTGATCCTTCATGATTGAGTAATATGTTAAATAAGCTTTCAAAATCAGTAACATATATAAAAGTTGCTAAAAAACTATATATAGAAATTGTATCATCAGAAAATATGTATGATCTCGTTTAGAATCCTTCTTGAGTTACCCCAAATGACAATGACAACGTGAATAAGAATGTCAATGCATATGATATCATTAAAATGCATATACTTTTAAAACTTAACATATTGAGTAAGAATATCAAGAGTGAAACATGTCTTATTGAGAAAACAACATTTTTTTGCAATTACATTTCTTATTCAATCAAACATCGTCGTCATGACTGTCATCATCCATAGGAAACGGAGCTGCATCCTCATCGTCAATAAAATCGGCCAAATCATCATCAATATCATCGAGAGATTCATCAATATCGGTATCAAGATCTCCTAAACTAATTCCATCATCATCTTCATTATCAGTACCATTACTAATCGTATCGTTAATGGGAATAGAATTATCTTCAAAGGTAACGTTATCAAAATCATCATCCGTTTCTACGTCCATGAGCCTTGATGGAAGTGCATTTGATGAGAAAGTCCTTTGTCTTTTTTGTAATCGACTAAACGTTACAGGTCTTCCTATGTGAAAGGTAGTGCAACATGATATTAGTCATATCTTGTGTATGTATAAACTGAACAATTGTAATAGCAAAACAAATATATTATAGATGATCAAATCATACCACATTATAGTTGTGTACAGTGTCATGAACGGTTTCTTTTTTTTTTTGTGTTATTGGCTGAACATTTTCATCATCAGAAGAAACAATGTGAACAACATTGTTATTCACAGAAACATCTTTTTTCAACAATCTTCCACGTTTGTAGATACGGGCACTCCTTGACAATGTAATAATCGGTTAAAAATTGTACGAATTGTTTGTTGAATTTAATTGTAAAAATATAATATTCATTTTTATTAACGATGACATATGCACGTTGAAATTCTTACCTCATTGTGTTGGGTTCAGTAAATACCCAAACCCCTTAAACTAGGATTTGAATAGAAAATATCCTAAGTGTTTAATTCGTTAAACACAATCAAGTCATGAAGCATAGTCTCTCGGAGCTATCTTCAGACACTTAGTATGAGGCGAAGAAGGAGCCTCTCCACTCGGCGGAACTTAAAGGGTGAATACTAAGTCAAGAAGAAGATAGTGGATTCAAATGAGCGATGACAATAACTCACAATCCCTTCACTCTCCAACTGTAAAACACCGAAGACAAACGAAGGAAGAGATCTAATACTTTAAAGACCAAGAATGAGCTGGATTAGGCGGGAAATTTTTACCCAGATAAAACTAAGTCCCTAAAGTGTTTATCCGCCTATACACGTCTCAATCTATCAAGATCATATCTTCCCATTTATAGTAAGCGGTTATTCTCTGTCAAGGAAAGAAGCTTCGCCGCCTACTATAGAAAGGTGAACAAAGAACCTAATATATCAATATTCGTGTTGTGTGATCCATGTTTTTATCTTCTAGGTTAAAGTTAATTATCATACTTGTATAAATAGCATAAGAGAATGAGTGAAAAGTTTAAGCTTGTGAATTGTAAAACACACACACACACACAAGCCAACTTTTCACTCCTCCAAATACAACTTTATCCTTGAGCTAGCTCAGTGGGTTCTAAGAGTTGTGCTCGGACTTAGCCTGAGCTTAGAGAGGAGTCACCCAAACTTTGTCATTTCAATCCCAAGTACTATTCCGCAAATACTTGGGTAACGTATTCTTTTGATTTATTTCTAATAAGAATATGATGTTGAAAATTACTTTGTGTGTTTTACTTATGTTAATTTCAGTCATTATTCACTGTTAAATTGCTTTAAAGTACTTAATTGTCTTTTTTAACGATAGTGAATAGGGAACAACAAGTGGTATCAGAGCAGGCTGATTATAAAACCTTTTAAGCCGCTCTAAAACGTTTTTAAATCAGGATTCCTATGGCGGAAATTGATGTACCCCAACTAGTCGATAAAAAGGGTGGAGCTTATTCAGCTGTTGCCCTTAGACTTGAATTTGGCAAATTCAACTATTTGTCTATAGAACTCAACAGGATGTGATTCTAGTCCAAGTGTATGTTGATGACATCATCTTTGGCTCAACAAACTACAAACTTTGCAAACAGTTTGAAAACTGATGACTAAGAAGTTTGAAATGAGCATGATGGTTGAACTCACATACTTTCTTGGACTACAAATCGCAACTGACAAAGGAATATCCATTAGTCAAGAGAAATACACCGTAAATCTCTTGAAAAATATGAGATATTCGACCGTGCCTCTGAAAACTCCAATGGTCCCACCTAACAACCTTGGACCTGATCTCACCGGCAAATCAGTCAATCAAACTCATTTCAGAGGGATTGTAGGCTCACCGATGTATCTAATCGCTTCTAGACCGGACATTCAATTCTCGTCTAATAGCAAGATATCACCAATCCTAAAGAATCACATCTCACTGCAGCCAAAAGAATACTCGTGTACTGAAGGGAACCCCTAGCCTTGGACTCTATTATCCAAGATGCTCGTGGTTTGATCTCAAGGGTTACTCGATTCTGATTATGCCGGGTCGCAACATGGACGTAAAAAGTACCTCGTGGTCCTGCCAATTTCTTGGAGGAAAACTAGTCCGTTGGAGTGCTAAAAGCAACAATCGGTGGCTATGTCCTCACCAAGTTGAATATGTAGTCTGCAGCAGATGTCAGTGCCAATGTATTATGGATGAAAAGTCAAATCAGTGACTATGACATCCATTACAAAATGGTGCCCATCTTCGTGATAATACCAAGTATTGCAATCTCCAACAAACCTGTCCTCCACCAAAGAACCAAACACATTGATATCAGATATCACTTCATCAGTGATCACATAATGAAGGGTGACATTGAACTTCATTTCATCCCTACCAATATCAACTGGCCGATATCTTCACAAAACCCTTGGATGAACCTACCTTCAGTGAGACCGAAAGTCGAGTTGAGAATGCTTGACATTGAAAGTCGCATCTAAAACCAATCTCGAAGTTCTGTGAATTGGTTCGTCTCCTTGAACATCCAAAATCAACCTTTCACTGAATGAGTAAGACTCACCGTCCCTGACAATAAGCATTGAATGAGTAACTAAATTCTCCAAGTATTAGTTACTTAAATGTCCTATGTTGGTAAACCCACCAATTTAATATAGGAATATATGTCTTACTGTCAGGGGTATCATAATTCACCTCACCCCACTTGGCATTAAATGCTTTCTCTCACATAAAATATCCTATGGATATTTTATTATCGCTAAAGTGCACTTTTACTGCATTGAACCTATTTTCCTTGAAAGACGGGATTTTATCATGAAGTGGTGGGTGGCATTAAATGTGGAATATCAAACGATTTCAAAAATGGTCTTTACATATTCACGTTTATACAAAAACCACCCCTCTCACTACTCTATAAATACCCTCTTCAAAAAACCACAAAACACACACAAATTATTTTCTACAACTAAACTCTGTCAAAATCCTTTCTCAAATCAAGAAAAATTTGTGTGTTCTTAAAATCTTTAAAACCTCTTTTGGAAAACCTTCCTTGTAAACATTTACAAAAGTTTTCTCATCACAAACTTGAGAGATCCAAATACTTTGATTGTTCTAGTCAAAACATTTTTTTTACCCTAAAATCTTCTTTAATAAAAATGGCTAGAACACAATCTCCATGCTTGCTTCTCAAGGTAGGGGATCTTACAAACGTTGAATTTAAAACAAATAATGTCATAGGAAATTTTGAATACCCTGAAAGTGTCCCAACCTATAAAGACATTATAAAAATTTTATTCAACTGCCCACTCAAAAACGGCCTTTGTAAAATGTCCCTCATTACTGTACCAAACTACCTCGTGGAGTTTTGGGCTACAAACTAAAGCCTCTCGACCACACCTTCTAATCGATGAGAATAACCTTAGACCACTCGTGAGTATCTCATCGTTTCATCTTAATGGGGGCAACAATACACCCTGGATTACAAAACATTTTGCACTTCAACATGGTTAGATTATAACAAAGGTACTTATGTCGCCCATCCCTAACCCTCCACGTTGAAGGATGGGTTAAAACAAATTGTTTTAGATCCAACTTTTTGGACAAGACCCCACTACTAAAAGCTCATTCCCGTGGCTTGGAGGATCCTCTTCACTTTTGTGATTCAGTCCTCGGGGGAACCACTCATCCACCTAACAAGTTAACTCTATTCAGCTTGATGATGGCATACCGCTTGATGAATGGGGTCATCGACATGGGGAGATCATTTACAAGTGATCTCGTAACGAAGCTACAGAGCAAAACTAGGGACGGCACGCTTCAGATCCTAGGTTTGTCTCTTGTGCTTTGCAATCGCTATCGGTTCAAATTATACTCAGGATGAAAATTTTGGAAATTTACCGGCATCTCCGAGCCCATCAAATTTTCAAAAGAACCCATCCCTCGTCACTCCCATTGAATTGATGGCCCACATGATTGCCGTGAACAATCAAAGTGGATCAGTCTCCAAACCCTCGCTCCTAAAAGAGAAAGGGGAAGTCTCGGACTGACTAAGACTAAACCAAAGTCTCGGGCCCCGAGGCTTCGAGCACAACCTAAGAGGCACAAAAGCCCGAGACTAAATGCACACCCACTGACACTGGAAACAACCACCCCCGTGACAACGAAGGACACCGATACATCACGGGCTGCCCTTGGTCACACCTACTACTCCCCAAGATCCAGAGGGAAACAAACAACCCACGGTAGGGGAACGCTTCCACCACGCTGATGATGACATTAACAAATCCAAGTATTTGTCTGAGGGCACACCGATCGATCCCAAAGACTCGGGGAAACAAACAACCCACCGATAGGGATACAACAATCACGACTACACCAAAGGCACTGGAAACACCCACCGTCTCGTGGGTCACTAGGGACAAAGACTCGGAGGGAAAGAAACAACCCGCCGATACGGAACCCAAAACCAATCTCGACTCGAGAAGGCACGGAAACTCCCACCGTTCTGAGAGGGGTCAACGGGGACAAAGACTCAGAGGGATATATACCACCACCGATATGGAACCCATCACCAACCCCTTGCTCACAATTGCCGATGTCACCGGGTATTCTATTCTCAGAGGATGACCTTGCTGAAACCGAAGATGAAATTTTATCACCGGAGAAGAAATGGACGAGGTTCAATCAACAAGAGCCTCAGCCTAATCCAAAGGAGCATATCGAATCCCCATTCCAACATGATGATCATGCTTCAATCCTCAAGCTCGATGAATTTAAAGAGTTTGACAATGTTCTTCCCTCACCGAAAGACAGCTTGGCTCGTTGGATCACTGGCTTCAAGGAAGCTATACTCGTGGGTTACTAAAACATTGTGGGAACAACATACCGAGGCTGCCGCAAGTTATGCCGATCTAAAGGCAGAGGTATGGGCTTCGATGAAAATGTTCATGAGCACAGGGACTTGATGCATGACCAAATTCACCGATTGGATGAAAATATGGCCAACTTCTTAAGGCATCTTCGTGATGCCGGCACAAAGATCGATGAAATCAAGGAGTTTGTCAGAGAAGATCCAGCTCTTAACTCTCAAGTGCTAAAGGCTACTGAGGCATACTTGCAACAATCCTCACGCTTCTATGAATCCGTTAGATCCGCCAAGTCTCGCAAATGTTCGTGGTCTTCCATCATCACCCGCCTCTTCAAGCTACATTGGACTCTCTCGAATATACAGGTGGCGACCATGGCTCGTGCATCCTCTTCCCTGGCCCGGAATCTTGGTCCCCGGATGACCGCCTTGGAGCTTTCGTGCTAACTTGATGCAAAGGTCAATGGCATTCGACGCATTACACTTCCAGAGATTAAGGTTATGATGACCGAAATCTATCGCCTTCAAGGGTCAAGCCGCCACCCCCCTCAAAGACCGCCAACTCTTGCCCTCACTGAAGCTCCGGACAACTGTTGAGGGGAGAATATCACCAAGAAACTCCTTTCACACCGAGGGGAGCAAACACCACCGTCAGTGAGCTCCAACATCATCTACACCGCCAAAGAATACCAATCTCCTCATTACCACCTCAAACATCAACAACAACAACACTGACGGTCACAACAACAACACCACCCTTAGTTGCATCATCTTCCTCGTGCCGGGACAAGGGCAAAGGCATAATGATAACTGCCGAGCTGAGAAGATTCCCTATAAAATCGGACACTAATACCTAACACCTCAACACTAAGTAAACATCTTGCTAAAGAAGAAAGAAGATTGAAACTAGCTGAGGAAGAGAAAAGAACAGAGAAGCACCGCAAAGGTTGTCGCCAAGAAGCCGAGAATATAGGGTTAGATGCAAGCAAGCTCCCAAAGGGTCAGCAGACAAAAGTTCAAGGATGCTCAGGCCGCTCAAATGTCCGCAATGAGAAGCAGATGAAGAAAAGAGAAATAAAACTGAAGCTCTCGTGAAAGCAGAATGAGGAATACAATCGACAATGAACAGAAGGCTTCCTGAAAAAATCACTAATGTCAAGATTATTCCCAACACCAAACCATTGGCTATGAATGTTTACAGAGGGATGACAAAAGACACTTTGAGGTTCATGATCCCTTAAAATTCAGTGACTTTGGGATCAGAACTTGATGAACTTGGTCCAATCATTGGAAAGAAGCAAAATAAGGTGGTCAAGGAGCTGATGAAGATGCTCAGAAAAAGATATGAAAGGTGAGGGATGCACCGCCTAACTGGGAATTCACCGCCTTTGATCGCACTCAAGGATCTCAACCAAAACCTTCACCGGCAAAAGGAAAAGAGTTGAGTTCCAGCCTGAAATCAAAGTGCCTGGTTTAGAATGCAATAGAGAGCTGCCTGAGGGTGTCAAATTTGTGAACTGTCGGTGATTGAAGAGCCCGAAGAGGGCTATTCCACATTGATATCTATGGAAACCCAACATTTCAAAGATGGAGTGATATTGATCAGCCGGTGTAGCCGCAATGATCGCTATATTCAAGTGGCCTCTCGATCCAATCCCCAAAGAAACATCGTTCTCACAAGACCAATGCAAAGATACGAGACCATCTTGACAGGGAAACACTCATCACCAAGAAAGTGAAGCTCAAGCAATCGGGTATCCATCCGGGTGACATCATTTTATCCTTTTGTACTAGTGATAGGAAATATGTAATATGATCAATAAAAGATGTATGTTTTTGTCAAATTACTCAAATGTTCCTTATTGTATTCATTAGTACATTCAGTGTAAGAAGAAGCCTTTTGCTCATTTACACTGATCAAACACTTAGGCTATTTGTATATCCAAATAGGGGGAGAGTGTTGGGTTCAGTAAATACCCAAACCCCTTAAACTAGGATTTGAATAGAAAATATCCTAAGTGTTTAATTCGTTAAACACAATCAAGTCACTGAAGCATAGTCTCTCAGTGAGCTATCTTCAGGACACTTAGTATGAGGAGAAGAAGGAGCCTCTCCACTCTGCAAGGCGGAACTTAAAGGGTGAAGACTAAGTCAAGAAGAAGATAGTGGATTCAGTGAGCGATGACAATAACTCATTGAATCCCTTCGACTCCTCTCCAACTGTTAAACATCAAGACAAACGAAGGAAGAGACTGAAGACTTTAAAGATCAAGAATGAGCCGGATTAGGCGGAAAGTTTTACCCAGATAAAACTAAGTCCCTCAAGTGTTTATCCGCCTATACACGTCTCAATCTATCAAGATCATATCTTCCCATTTACAGTAGTGTGATTCTCTGTCAAGGAAAGAAGCTTCACGCCTACTATAGAAAGGTGAACAATAACCGAATATATCAATATTCGTGTTTGCTGTGATCCATGTTTTTGTCTTCTAGGTTAAAGTTAATTATCATACTTGTATAAATAGCATAAGAGAATGAGTGAAAAGTTTAAGCTTGTGAATTGTAAAAACACACACACACAAGCCAACTTTTCACTCCTCCAAATACAACTTTATCCTTGAGCTAGCTCATTGGGTTCTAAGAGTTGTGCTCAGACTTAGCCTGAGCTTAGAGAGGAGTCACCCAAACTTTGTCATTTCAATCCCAAGTACTATTCCGCAAGTACTTGGGTAACATATTCTTTTGATTTATTTCTAATAAGAATATGATGTTGAAAATTACTTTGTGTGTTTTACTTATGTTAATTTCAGTCATTATTCACTGTTAAATTGCTTTAAAGTACTTAATTGTCTTTTTTAACGATAGTGAATAGGGAACAACACATTGTCATCTGATATGTCGATAAAAGATACAGGTTTCTCGGATGGATCGAATGTATTTAATGCTTTACTGGCTTCCTCTTTTTTGAGAGCCTACATACAAACAAAGATGTAAGATAAAAGTCAAATGAACAAATTTGACTATTTCAAATGAATCGAAAAGTTTATTTAAGTTTAATCACTTGGTTTGTCTATGAATATCATAAAATACATACGAACCTTGGGTGAGTCGTTCTTCACCATAATGTGATTGTAGGAGATTAGTTGTGTGTTTATGACCTACATTGGTGGCACCTTTTATACAAAATGTATACAAAGTTAAGTTAAGAATTGATCTCTAACATACTCTAATTTACTTTTGAAATTACATAGAATTTGTGACTTGATTACATGAAATAATTTAATTGTATAAACAAATCTTATGCGTATATAGAGTTGACTAACTTGATGGGTCATTTGTTATTTAGTATCAATACAAATTTACAAATATACTTTTAAAAATAGCATTTATATTAAACGTGTATTTAAAAAAGGTAATGATTGTTCAAGCAAAAAAATATCAAACTTACCTTGATAAATGACCCGGTGGTAGATGAATTCTCACACACACCTCATTCATTAAGAAAGCAACACTGTAGCGATTTCTAACCAAGAACAGGTAATCATCTTGAACAAAATACAAATCTAGTAAATTTATTGTTAGTTTTCTTTTGATCTGCATGTAAGTAAGAATGACAACTATAATATATTCAACACCAACTGTGTATGGTTTAGGTTGATTCTTAACCCTTAAGATGGTAGTGATTTATAGTATGTTGATACATAGATACTTGCTTGGGGTATGCGGTTTCATATTTGACGAAATAGGTTTAACTTGAAAGACTATTTGTTTTGTAGTTTCTATAAACTGTAATAGATATGAAGATTAGTCTTCAAGCATATAGGTTAGTTAATTTTATATGGTGTATGTTTTGTTTAAAAGTTAGTTAACAGAATAACATATTATGTGGTCCATTATTTTGTTACATGGTATGTATGATATGATTATAGAGTGAAATCATATAATCGAAAGGTTACACAAAGGAGAAAGTGTAGTCATACTGTATAAGTTTTATAAAGTTGTTGTGTTATAGTGTATTCGAAATAAGTAGTATGTATAAAGTATTCACGTAAGACATACAGTGTGTGGATTAAAACGATTTGCGCTTTTGCAATATATATGACATGTGAATGTATACTTATGATATTCATTATTAGTTTGTTTCTAAAGGAAACATAAATTAGTATTAGTTATAACGTAATCACTTATGACTGTCGTGAATAAACGTAAACCATTTGTTTATTTATGATATAGGATATGCGAATTTATATTTGTAAAGTGATTCGTATGTTTTAAAATGAATACTTGTTTTGATAATTGTGTACAAATACAGTCTGATTGCTTATATTTGTTTCCAATGTTGTTGCAAAACGAATCATTTAGCTAATCTATATGTTACTCATAATTTGACAGGATGAGTCTTCAATTTGTGTTTGTTGTAAACAAAGCAAAGTTTGCGAAAAGTCGTATGCGCGCGTAAAGTGATAATTTAAACATGCTCCAACATTACCTTGTTTATAATTGAATATTTGTTTTATTTTGTTTGTGTTGTCAGCGTTTACCATCTCTGTTCACAAAAAGCTTCTACGATGGAACACCATGGTTGTACTTAATACATAATCGGGGAACAAAACACAAAGTCTGGATAAAACAAATTTCAGAAAACCATTACAAATTGTACGGCGATGAGTGGGCCAAGTTTTTGGAGAAGAGTAGGTATACAGACGTGGAAATGTTACACTTTATAAAGGAGGAGGAAGACACGTATTACGTAACTGCCTACAATCGTGATGGCGTTGAATGCGGTGGATATGACAGTAGCCTGATAGGCAGCAGGCAGATGAGATGCTTAGTGTTTCAGGGCGAGAATCTTGGACGTTCTCCGGTAAGCACACACGAACTATTATCTATTTTGTAACGTGTTTTTTTAAGTTCAAATATGAACTGATTAAATCTGTGAATATGTTGATTATTTTCAATTGTATGTAGTTGCTTCCCGGAGATTTCCTGCAAGATATACTGACAAACGAATTTGATATTCGGATGGGAGGAATGAATTTAGCAACTGTGAATCATCGTCGTGTTCATATTCGAGGAACATCAAATCCAAAAGTATATGCAAACTTGTTTTACGGAGATGGATGGAATACTGTTGTTGACAGTCAACACCTGGTACCCGGGAAACCAATGGTTTTCACAAATCTTAGTGGTGCCGTGCTTAATATGATTACTTTCGGAAGGGGTGGACTTGGTTTAGGCTTTGAGGACATCCCGAGAACAGAATTGGATTTAGCTTTTCCTATCAGTCGAGGTCCCCTGGACAAAGGTATCATACGATATTTATGTTACACATCTATACTATATGATTGCATAATTCTAATATTTTGTGTTCACAAATTGCAATATAGATCCAAGGATGTTTCACATATGCGACTGGGAAGGGCATGATCAGCATAGAAATGAAGATGCATGTTTTTACACACCAATGCTGGCCTATGTCCTAGATAGGAACCGTTTGGTAAGTAGATACTACGTATAATTGTTAGTGCATGTCAGTTTGTGTGTATTTAAGTTTTGGTTATGTCTACTTAAAAATAAGAGCTTATTGAGGTTTTATATTTCATATACAGATGCACTGCCAAGTTTGTTGATAAGAGTGAACTGTACTCATTTGACAACGCAATTGTTAGGCACGGTGGGATGGAGTTTCCGTTGACCCTGGTCACCGTAAGGCACAAACAGACACCTAAGAGGAAGTCGAGAAAGAACCATCTAACAATGATTGCAAAGGACAAATGGAAACATGTCAAAAGGCAATGCCGCTTCAGTGAAGGACAAAATGATTCGATTTCAGCTTGTTGACGGATGACTGATTTGGCGGAGACAGTTGATCGTGAGTTTCCGTGCTTGTTCCAATATTTGATATGTGCTGAATGAAGGTGTTGAAGTGGGTTTGACTTTTGTTATCGGGATTGTCAGTGGGTGTGTGTCTTTTGAAACAATGTTTAATATCAAGACTTTAGTAGTTTAGTTATATGTTAAGTTGAATAATGTCTGGATACATGACAATGAATCCAGTCTATTATCCTACTACGTTTAAGGTGTTATCCTACTACGTTTCGTATGTTGACAATCAGTTCTTATTTGTATTTTGTTGAATCAACTACTTTAGACTAATGCAGTCATCTGTTAATTAGCTTACTTCCCTTTAGGAGTGTATGTTATTGTTTAAAGTATGCTTGCTTGTCTATGTAGTAAGAATTTTAGTTGGGTTACAATCTGCTATAAACCTGGATGATAGTAGGTGGGTTAGTACCTTTTTATAATGTTTGTTATACTGACATGTTTATATAGCAGATTGGACCAATGTATATATTGACATATTAATGGTTTCATCTTCATCTGAATCAAAAATAACATACATTTGTTGTCTTTTAAAACAGCTTTCGATGTAGCTACTTCCATGATCCTTAAATATGTCCTACACACATGTTTTATTGTGATACAAAAATGTTTGTGGCAAAAAAATAACTATTTTTGGTAGACTTGGTTGAATGATTCAATTAATAAGTTACACATAATTAGGCTTATAACTTAGCCCATTAAATCCAAACAGCCCAATAGATTAATATCTCATGTTCCGGTCAACTACAAAAGTCCAAAAGCTCAAGAGATTTTTTGTGTGTATAGATATAGATAGATTACGTTTTCCAAGCTGCACTTATCTTGAATCTTAGTTCAATAGCTATCAAGTTGTTAGGTGTTCCACTTTTCAAAACATTGCATGATGATAGTGGTTAGATTATCCAACTTCATGTAAGATAGTGTACACAAAATATGACATTAACGATGATAATTGATCACTGCAAAAAATGCATGATATTTGTCTACTTGATGATCTATGTTACTGGTAAACATGTATAATACCCTAATCATCTTGAATCTTAGTTCCATAGTTAATGCATGTGGTTTTAAAGTATTATATTTGTAGATGTACGATAAAAAGGTTTGTTGATGCTTATATGAATTGCAAATCGATGTACATTTTTTAATGGTGGTGGCATGATAAGTTGGTGATGACATGAATGGTAGTGTTCTATCAGATATATAAGTGTTGTCCAATATGTGATAGGATGGAAGTATGCATCTTGTTTTCAGATATATAATATAACAGATATATAACAAACTGGTTGTCCCAAAAAGGGTAATTACACATCATTATCAAGAAGTGAATATTTGTATTATGCTTCAGAGACAAAAAGAGTCTAATGAACATAGTAAAACAAATATTCAATAAAACTGCCTTGATAGTTAGCAAAAAATACAAATGCTCAATACAACTGCGTTGATAGTTAGGATAAAATACAAATGTCACTAAATAAAAATGGAATATTATCATAAAATTTTCATTAGAACATATAAATAATACATAAATGTGCAAGTATACATTTGTTGTTTATGCATACAGATTTTGAAGTATAAAAAAAGTTTTTAACAGCCAAAGTGCCAGGTGTTTAGGACTGAAGGTGAATAAACTTGATCAAGCGATATAGGTTCCATAGAATATAGCACACCATTACCTGCAAAATGAACAAAACAGCCAAAAACAGGTATATAATGGTAGCTGTCAAAACCTACAAACAACTTTAAGCACAAAAATTATTTCCAATAATTAACCAAAGTACTGATTGGTTATTCTTAATAAGACAATGTCCACAACGAAAAATCAGATCAAACAGTATCGCAAACGCGAGGAAAATAAAATGAAATACCAACATAATGGTACAGACAAAGTATTGTTTACGTGGATATCCATCCACAGCTTCCGCTTATTTCAAAAGTAACAACTCCAATAAACAGTACATTCACGGCTTCTCAACTTTAATCTCCTTGTCAAGAACCAACTTTGTCCTTTTGGAGAAAGTCAGTCTTATCCAATGGATCAACCTTCCTTTTTTCTTGAGACGTAGAATCAGAAGACGATTGCTCGGCATTCACAACATCATTCTTTAGGGCGGCGAGCGGCGTTGTGTTCTCATCAGTCTGTGACTCCAAATCCTGCGTAAAATCACCCAAAGGGTAGGTTAATCATTGTAAAATGGTTACCAAAAAACGTCGCAAATCACAGTACAAGATGTGTAAAAAAATTGTGTACAGTAGCATAAATGAAAAATACTTACAAATGGCGTCACATCAACAACCTTTAAGCTGGTGGCTTCGTTTTCAGCCTGAGATCCAAATGAAATAAAGAAATTATATGGCTACATTTTTTGTGGTAATGTCTTAGTACATGAAGTTTGGTTAAAACTGTTTAACAATTTAAATTCATTTATCACCTTTCCCGGTGTAGCGGTAGCACAAACAGATTTAATGATATCGGGATCATTAGACAAACGCAATACATTGAAGACAGGCATCAGCTTTTCTTTGTTTTTGGCATCAACAGCCACCTTAAAAACAAATTTCTTATCAACAATTTCCATAATCTCCGTCGGGAAGACAGCATCAGACTACATAAGAACATGTAAATGGGTGGACAATTTAGAATGTACAAAGTGTTTAAAACAATTAGCACTGTTGATGAACAATTTATACCTTTCCATACTTATCCACCAACTAATAAGCAGTTAATTTATTCAGAATAGCCTGCACCTCATCATTAAATAGACAAACTGATACAGTGCCAGTTTCATCTTGAACCCTCACTTGTAAGCGGAACCTAAATGTAAAAAAGTACACAGGCACTGAGGCAGCAACAAATGAAAACAAATGCTATATCAAAGCCAGTTTAAGGGAAAGCATATACTCACTGGGTTTTGATTGACGTAGCAGCAGCATTGCATTTTGAGCACCACCATTCATTAGGACCAGCAGCCGGTTTTGGTGTGGTATCGGATTCAAGGTCAACAATATCAGCAGACTTAACCAACTTCTTTCTACACACCCTGCATCCGAGGTACCACCAACCTTTCTCCTCTTGGATAGCACAAATTGTAGCGACGATAACGGATGGAACACCCTGCATATATGTCCGGATAAGTTGGTGTTATTTTTGTACAATCGTTTTAAACATGAAACATCAAATTGGTATGCTACATTTCATTACATAACCCAACAAAAATGTATTGTTTGGAACAGTTTCATTGTACATTTATGTATTGCTGAGTATACTATATGTAAATGCTGGGATTGTCAATGAATTTACCTGTTCAACATAAAAAATTTCCGCAATGTTTCTATACAGGTATTTGGTGACGAAATCATCTTTTGTAGAATTCTTTGAAGCAGTTGAGATACGTGATGCAGTTTGTTGAGAATCCTCCGTACCTTGAGCAGCCACCAAACTACGTATGGTTAAAGAGACCAAAGTTATTATGGACCATATCAATGCTAATATATTAACCAATTTAAAAAACATATACAAATATTGGTTTAAGATACCTTTTCCTAAAAGATTCTACATCTTTAAATTCATTGCCAGGTATACAGTCTTTGCCGTTGAAGAGGAACAACCTTGTTCCATTGAAACCATTTTGGATGGCCATTTTTCCTGTTTATTCAAAAACATGTACAAAACATTTAAATGATTTCGGATTTATACCTATTGTCTCTAGTGTAGATAAATAAACTGAATGTAAACAGAATATAAACGTACCATCCCAGACTTTCATCATGGCCAGCTGGAGGACAGCAATGATCTTACCATGTTCATCGAGTTTATTCAAAAAATCAGTGAATTGTTGAGAAAAACTACCCCACAACGTACACGGCAACTCATTGCCCCTGTATATATGATTGTTATCAATTCAGTAAATACATTGTAAATGTAAATGCAACTGTAAAAAGTTTGATAGAATGACCTACTCAGCATCAATGATTGTGATGGGTTTCTTCTTTCCAGACCTGCCGTTTTTGTCATAATTATCCAGGTCATCACAAGCAACAACCTGGCCTATCACATCTGCATAATGTTGAAACACAAAAAGTTTCAATTGGTTGCCATATCATGTACTAAAGAAAAGACAAATGTATACAAATAAATAAAAGGATTCTACATACCAAACTGGCCAACTTCCTCATTCTTAAGAGATGTAATGTTTCCATAGGGACGGAAGTCAAATCCATAAAGAGAACCGGTGAAATCTGTGCACTTTTCTATGACAGTGTTCGAAAGAAAGCTTAGGCGGAGTGGTTTTTTAACGATGCGGAACTTTGGTTGAATCTCCCCAAGACTATACCGTTGAAGGATGACAACATTGCCCTCTTCTAATTGATGTTTGAAACCACTGACCAACGTCATCCCGACAGCTTGCTTGCATCCTAGTGTTCTGGAAGAAAAAATGTGCATATTTTAAAGTTTAGTACATAAACAAAACTTCTATACAAAATAACAATTCATATCTAAAATGCCAAACATCAACAAACAATGCTATTTAAAAAGACACAAATAAAAAGTATAATTTGAAGCATAACATAAGTAGATGCTTGCCTGTTCATCAAAAACGATCATCTCCATATTAACAATATTTGGCTTGCTAAACAAAGGTTGCATCCAACTGCGAAGAATACGCACTCGTAACTTGATGTTGTCCTTAACAGGTGATAGATCGTTGATATACCCAGAAACAAAGGTTGCCATTGCTTGATTTGATATTCAACGCTTAGGTAAGTAAATGAGGTGTGCATCTTTATCAACACGGACATCCTTAATTTATACAATGTGTGTCGCCCTGAAAATTAGGGATCATATGAATCAGAATACTTATTTTGCATACTCATATTCCCAAAATTAAGATCATTACCAAAAAGAATAAAAACGGCCCAAATTTTTTTTAGGGTTCTTGTTGGACATTATATAAAATCATTAAAATCGCTACAAAAATTAACATAAACCAAATAAGAATTAAAAAATTAGTTCAAAATCAAGATACTTACAAAATAAAAATGATGCCAGTGATTCAACTATTTTGAGAGGTGATATATGTATTCAAACGCCAAACGTATTGGGCAAGAAAAATTGACAGATTCAAACTTTGATTGAATGGATTGAAACGCATAATTAAAAGTTTTAATTAGTTGCCACATTTGTGAGGAAAAAATCTCGGTGGATATGAATGTGTGTTGACCGGCATAAAATGAAACTTGAGAAGGAAGGGTGGGAAAAAGGAGTCACATGATGAGCACATGATATTTTTTAGGATGCATTTTGGTGTTGTACATTTGTGCTAAATATGGAAGGGTTTTTAATAATAAAATTTAATGCTGTGCTTTAGGGGGGTGGTACAGTATTTTCATATATTAGATAGTATAGACTATACCCAGAAGATTCTATATCCCCAAGACTATACCTGGATAATTAATGTATATTCCTTATATTTGTATCATTCTTAATTTTATCATCTGAATTTATTACGAAATTATTACGAATTTATTGTGAAATTCAATTAGGAATTTTATTTGTTTTTCATTTCTTTTAAAAAAACATCTAACCACTTTTTAAAATATATGCAAGTTAATAACTACCATTATTTAACAATTTATATTAAGATCTTAAAATTTGTTCTTCTTTCATTTGAGATCTCTTTTGCTATATATAAATAAAAAAGAAGAAAAAAATTGGATTGTTAAATTAGATTGTTTCTAAAAAGTATTTCATAATAAATTTTAGTTTTTGTACGAAACCAAAAGCATAAAACTGGAAATATAAGGGCAGACAATAGTTTTAGAGTGTGTAACAGTTGTGTTATATATATAAAAAAAAGGTAATCTCAGAATATCAAGAAAAATAGTTTTAGTTTTATCAGTATGGCACAAAAATTTGACAACATGCATAATCTGCAAACGAATTCTTTTGAATATACACGGCCCATGTAGGGTGTTCCCTTTATGTACCGGAAGATCCCCTTCACAGCAGTAACGTGTGGTTGGTAACAGGCACACATAGGGGTGCTCATCGGTCGAAAACCGGATCGGACCGGACCGAGACCGAATCCGGCAAAAACCCTAGACCGAGACCGAGACCGAATGTGATCGGTCCGGTCCGGTCTCGGTCGGTCCGGTCCAACAAGGCTAAATTTCGGGTTTGTGGTCCGGACCGGACCGAGACCGAATTCGGCAAAAACCCTAGACCGAGACTGGACCGCCGGTCCATCGGTCCGGTCGGTTTCGGTTCGGTCCGGTCGGTTTTGTCGGTCGGTCCGGTCCATCCGGTCCGTTTGCTCACCCCTAGGCACACATACATGTAGCAAAATGAATATATGGCCGACTAGCAGTAAGATATGTCATGATATTTTGTAGCATCAACAGGTTTTCCACCAATGTCCTCATCCAGTTTAGGTTTAGTTAGCATAGGTGTACTTACAGGGTCAGATTTTTCCATACCAAACTTTTTTAAAATTTTCATTGTGTATTTGTTTTGATGAATAAAGATACCACGAGGAGTTTGACTTATTTGTAGACCCACGATGTTCTTTATAATCAAGTTTATAAATATCTTTTTTTTTCAAGAAGTTTTTTTATAAAAAACAGAAAACCCGTTTAATCACACTTTTTTTCAACAGTTTTCAAAAGAATATGAAATTCTCACTTTCTAAATTTTAACTAGAAAAATGAAAACCCTAATCTACCATTCTCCACTTTTTTCTCTTTAACCACAAAAAGACATGATTTTTCAATCTATCATTTAAGTATCTCATTCTAAATCTAATCATCATTGGTAACATCTCCACCTTTCATTCTCGCCGTCGCCGCCCACCATCGCAATCCGAGGTATTCTTTTTAAAAAGAAAAAAAAATATAACTGCATCTAAACGAGTTTTCAAAATTCTCACCTCTTCTCTAGAGAAGAAAAACCATTCCCTTCTCAAAAATTCTAGATACTGAAAAACAAGATAAATTTTTTACATCTAAACGCTACCTAAGATTCTGAAATTGATTGACACCTTTTTATAAACAAAACATGTCACAAAAGCCAAAAAAATATGCACTCATACTTTTTTGCGTCACTATAAATATACTTTTACATATTAAAACTCTACCTACACTTTTTTAAGTGTGAGATAAGCATATAAATATTTTAGTGACACTTCTTTTATATTTCTGGTGACACTTTTATTTTTAGTGATATTTTTTCATTTTTGATGACTTATATTTTATGTGTTACTAAATGACTTTTTTCTTTTCTTTTTTTATGTCAAATACCATTTTTATGCCATTAATATATCTGGTTTGCATATTTTTCATTATTCATAGTTTGACATGTAGCATTATCACATTATGAAAATCAAGATAGCTTCTTTATTGCGGACTCCATTGACTAATCTCACGATTAACCTAGGTAGAAAACCGTGTAACAAATAGGAACTTATGAACTCCATTTTACGCTGCATATTTTCTACCAACGGGCTACCATGGCGTGTAATTTAGTGTCATTGATGAATAAGCTAGAGGAGCAAGAAAATATACATGAAATCGAGCTTACAAACTCAATATACAAATTTCTAAGACAACAAAAGTTGATAGTATATGATAACCCTTTCTTGGCTTATAACCAATCGTAGGCCCATTGTATATAAAACGTGATGGGGAAGAAGAACAAAAAGCAAGGCTGCAAGTAACATGTAATGTTGGGGAAAAAGCTTTGTGAAATGATATTATCTTTACACTACACATCAAAAATACAACCTCACTTTTAAAAAGATACAATGTTTGCTAGTTAGATGTGTTATTGGTTTTTTCTTCTTTATTGCCTCTTGGTAATATGCTTTTATGTTTGTGGTCTCTACCTTGTGTGCTAGCTTGATTTATATACATTATTACATGTATTTTTACTTGTGCCCAGAGATGGCATAGGTTAAGCACATAAAAAAGACTCAGCGATTTACGAAAAAGGACTAAAAAGACCCACATAAAAGTACATTTTTTAATACTTTTGTGTGAGTCTTTGAGTCTTTTTTCGTGAGTTCCTAAGTCCTTTTGATGCGCTTAAATTGTGTCCCGAAGGCACAAGTTAGAAAAACTGTTATTATATATTATATATGCTATCTTTGTATACGATATCAAAATGAAATGATTAGTTCGTTAGGTAAATTTTGGACTCCAATATAAAAAATGACAAAGTGCATTTAACAAAAACTAAACAAGACGAGAAGTATATTATTATTATATTTTTTGGACCATGCGTGATTGAAAAATACATGTTTTTTTTTAAAAAAAAAAAAAGCATGCACTATGCAGTAAAACTCCATATGCATCCTGGTAATTTCTGTGATTCACCCTGATTCCGTCATTACGTAATTGTGATTTGATAATACTTGCCAATATGTTTGAAACATGCTAACGATAAATAAAATGAAATAATGGTTAATTTGTTAAGTTGACTAGTATATGACCCATTATTGGCTGTTTTGCACTTACCTATTTTCATCATAATGTTTAGGCTTTATATATGCTGCATGGCCAATAGGACCCCAAAAACTTGCAGTTTGTCCAATAGTTGATGTGCCAACTGTACGAAATATTGCAAGATACAAATTCAGAAATAAAATCGTTTTAGCAATACAAAGTTAAAATACAAGCTCATAGGTAGGGTCATAGGGTGATAGGGTACCAACAATGTATGGAGATGTGGATAGTGCTCTGCCATGTTTACATGCCATTTCCATAAAATGAACGATGATAATTTGGCATAAAATAGAAGAGTGAATAAAATTTTAACAAAGGCTAACCGAATTACAAAGGAATTCAAAATACATAAATTGATATTTGAATGCTAAAACAATGATCTCAAGTATATCTATAGGAAAGTAAATCTTGATAAAAAGTCACTTAAACATAGTAAAAACCGACCTAAAAAATAAAAGGGAAAAATGGGCATTCAAAGCCTCTACGCCGTAACAAGATTATCTTGTTTATGGTGTACCAACTAAAACACCAAAATTAATCCTTATTTGAAAGCTCTACGGCGTAACGAGAAACATATGGCTACGCTGTAGAGAAAACTAAAAGTAAATAAACTAAACATTTAGTGAGAGAGTTACATTCGAGCCCTTTTGTCATGATCCAGTCGCTCCATATACTTCTCAGCTGACTTTTCAATCATGTCCTCTGATAAGGTTTTAAAATATACCTTTTTGAGGGGTCATTTAAGCCCTTATTTGATCACTTTTGTATCCGTTATTACTTAATATCGTTCCTTTTCACTTTTTAGGTCTCTTGAAGGCAAATTGCTGTAATGGCACTTATATGGACGAAAAGGCGCGAATATACGAAGAAAATGGCCAAAGTCAGAGTCGAGACACTCCAGCTGCTGAAAACATAAGGTGACGGCGTCACTGCTTATCTGCGACGCCGTCCGAGGATTTTGTGACGAGACAGAACCCAAAAGTCTTATTTTCAAGTGACGACGTCCAGTTGTAAAAGAGTAGGCCGTCGCTACTCAGACGACCTAGATGCAATCCAGACGGCGTCAGAAGCTGAAGAGGACGGCGTCACAAGCACAAGGTGACGCCGTCGCAAGTCTAACGTGGCCAAGACGAAACCCTAATGACGGCGACCCGACGGCGTCACAAAACATAAGGTGACGCTGTAGAACGTTTTACACACGTTGTACTCACTCAGACCTTGAAAGATCTAGCACTCGCGGATCGTTAGTGTTGCCTATGTAATCATAAGCAAACTAATAGAAAATCTCTACAACTCGTGTTCTAAAGCGGAATGTAAACACAAGCTGTTATCACTAAGAACACTTAGATCCTCTATGGATCCTTTTATTCACCGAAACTCTATGTTTCGGATTCGTTATCTATTACAAACTATATGGTTCCTTTTATATACAAGGAACCCTAATCTCTTACTACCCAAACGACTAAACATCTTTGCATGCATTTAATGTCTAATACATTAAAACAACTATATAGTAGTACAATAAAACCCATGCTGACCTTGGGTAGTTAAAAGATAATAATGAGTTTAGCATTTAATTCATAAGGCGCATGGTGATCCTAGTCAGCTTTCACTCTTCAGCAGTAACATGGCAACGCTTGTACTTCTTCAATAGAACCACTTCTTCAGCAGAAACTGCTTCTACTTCAGCAGAAACCTTCGGCAGTAATGACAGCAGAGTCCTACTTCACATAATTCCCAACAATGCTCCCCTAAACTGGAATTTGACTGGGTTAAGTTCCAGTTTCCTACCTTGATAGATCTTAGAGACTTCAGTACTAGAGGATTGTTCTCAAACATCAGTAGCAAAGAACCAAAACCAAAATCATCTCTATGATGAGCAAACTTTGAAACGCCAGGTCTTTGCAGCAACACATGACATAATGTACATCAATACTTATCAGTCGCATACTATTCTCATCACATCCAGGTGTGTTAACATCTGAGAGAGGTGAATCATTAAAAATAATGGATTTGATGTCTCTTTACCAGTAGCCATTACTACTGGAGTAGCCAGATGTTTAAGTTCGTAAACTATGGTACATTGATAACCATCTGATTTATAAGCAAATCAGCAACTATATAAACGGATTTGAGGTGTCTTTACCTGTAGCCGTTTGCTCAGGACTAGTCAATTCTTAGAATTGGTGAATCGATAACCAAATATGGAGATAGTTGCCTTTACCACAATCCATATACGTGTGGGCTAGCCAATTCTTGGATTCCAAAAAGGAATAGACCATGGTGAATTGAGGACCATACAACTCTCAGCAATTAAGCATGGGTGGTTGCAGACCCTATGATTTTGAGCAAACCATTACAGCTATCAACAGATTTGACATGTCTTTACCAAAGCTGTACCATTTGGACTAGCCAACTCTTTGGTACACACAAGGTATATCTGGTGAGTTAAAAACCATCAACGAAATACAATAAATCTGCAAAAGAAAGTTTTTTTTTTTTTTTTTTTTTTTTTTTTTACTAAGAAACTAACAAAACAAGAACTACAAAGTAAAACAAATAAGACCAAATACAATTCTCTCTTGAGGCATATGCCTCCCCTGAGGCCTATGCCTCCCCTTAAACTAGACAGTTAAGGGTTAAGCATCCCAATATTGACCACTAGGTGTTGAAACCTTGGTCCATCAAAAGCTTTAGTTAACAGATCCGCCACATTATCATCTGTATGAATTTTAGCCACATTTATCAAATGTTTTTCATATGCATCTCTTATAAAGTGGTGTCTGATTTCAATATGTTTGGTGCTACTGTGAAAAACTGGATTTTTGACAATGCATATGGTACTCGATTATCAATAAAAGAGTTGTGTTCATGAAGTTATACCCATAGTCCAACAACTGGTTTTGGATCCATAGTACTTGCCCACAGCAGTTTGCAGAAGAACATACTCGCTTCAGTAGTTGAGCTAGCCACAACGGTTTGTTTCTTGCACTGCCACGAGATCAATCTCTTTCCAAGGAATTGACAGCCTCCAGTTGTGGATCTCCTATCCAGATTTGCACCAGCATAATCACTATCACTATATGCTTCCAACTTAAAAGGAGACTCTTTTGGGTACCAAAGGCCCAAAAGAGGTTGGCCTTTGAGGTACTTGAAGATCTTCTTGACTGCATTAAGATGGGAAGTAAGTGGAGTGACTTGATGTCGAGAGCACACACTTATAGCAAAGGTAATATCAGGTCTTGAAGCTGTTAGATACATTAATGAACCAATCATAGATCTGTATAAATGAACATTCACAGGTAGATCTAGATCATTGTTGGCTTTTGTTTTTGGAGCTTCATAAGGTGTTGTGGCAGTCCTGATACCTTCCATGCCGAATTTCTTCAACATGTCCCTCACATATTTATCCTGACTGATAAATATCCCATCCTGTTTCTGCTGAACTTGGAGAGTCGAATTCCCTACACCAAGCTTCTTTAGTGGATCCGAAAATGATGTCATCCACATACACTTGCACAAGTATGATATCTGTCGAGTTCTTCTTCAGAAAAAGAGTTTTATCAATGGCACCTCTTCTGTAGCCATGCTTCAGCAGAAATGATGAAAGCCTAGCATACCAGGCCCTTGGTGCCTGATGAAGTCCATAGATAGCTTTAACGACTTTGTAAACATGATTAGGATGATCTGGGTCTTCAAATCCTTTGTGTTGAGTGACATAAACTTCCTCTTCAATCTTCTTGGCAGATAAGTTGTACACTCTATAAGCCTTGCTATTAGCTGAATAACCCACAATATAGCCATCATCAGCCTTCTCATCGAACTTCCCCAACGGATCACTGGTGTTTAGAATGGTCACTTGACAACCAAAAGGTTTGAGGTAATGAATGACAGGAACCTTCCCAAAGAGAAGTTCATATGGTGTCTTGAGGTGAGGTCTAGTAATGGAGACCCTGTTAAGCACATAGCAAGATGTGCCAACAGCTTCAGTCCAAAACATAGTGGGCAGTTTGGAGTCTGCAAGCATAGATCTTGCAGCCTCAATCAAGGTCCTATTCTTTCTTTCAGCCATCCCATTTTGTTGCGGGGTTCTTGGATTGCTATAGTCCCTCTTTATCCCTTTAGACCTACAGAGTTCTATAATAATGGCATTCTTGAACTCTGTCCCATTATCACACCGAATTCCCTTAACCTTCTTGTTCAACTGATTCTCAACGAGAGTGATGAAGTCTTTCAGACTGAGTTGTTTCATCTTTAGTTCTTAGAAAGAACACCCAGAAAAATCTGCTATAACCATCCGTGATGACCAAACAATAGAACTTGTGATCAATGCTTTTGACTTGAGTTGGACCAAATAGATCCATATGTAACAGCTGAAGAGGTTCAGAGATGATGCTCACTGCAGTGACAGCTTTGTAGGATGCTCTGTGTTGCTTCCCTTTGTTGCATGCAACACAATTATGATCATTGGAGAACACTTTGGTGGGAAGACCTTCGACAAGACCCCTTTTGGAGAGAGTGTTTATAGTTTTGAAATTCACATGAGCCATTCTCCTATGCCATTTATTGGACTCATCCAATGATGCTTTAGCCAACAAACAGGTGAGGTCACCATCAGGGTGAACTTCATTGAGGTTGAATGTGTATAGATTGTGAGTTCGAGGGACTCTCAGCAGAATTGAGGTACCTTCTGGAAGCTTGAACTCTTTAGAAAGTACAAGACATTCATTTTCAGAGAAGAGTACCTTGTTCTTGGTGTCACAAATTTGTGAGACAGAGAACAAGTTGAAGTTCTAAAGCTCCCTAACATAGTACACATTCTCAAAGTTCAGAAGAGGTGTCTTGATTGTGCCTTTTCCAGTAATTCTACCATCACTTCCACCAAAGGTCACATTCCCTCCTTCTTCAATAGGAACAAAATTGTGCATCATATCTCTATTACCAGACATACTTCTTGAACAGCCACTATCAACAATACCAATATCTTTATGTTTAAGGGGATGATCCTATAAAAACAAACATATTTACAAAGGAATGTTAGTATACCGAGGAGGCTCAAGTCATTGCTGACTTGAACCTGCCTTGTGGATCATTAGATTTAGGTTTAGCAAAAGAGTAAGATCCACCATTGTTCTTGGGTTTCCATTGATAGTTAGGTCTTTTATTATTCCAAGAACAACCTGCTGAGGACTTGACAACAGCGCCCCAACATCCTTTCCCATTTTTCATAGAGTCAACATATGCAGGCCAATAACCATGTTTAAAGTATGGACTAGTGGGTCGCACATAAGGTCTATTAGGAGATTTCCTCCAAGAAGGGTCAGTTCTAGCTTGTGGGACATATGGTGGAATAATTTTAACATTGGTCCACACTGGTCTTGGTTTCTGCTGAAGAGCACATGCACCTGATCTTTGCTCATGAAAATCACAATCCTTAATTAAATGAAATTTACTTCCGCAAACAAAACAAGTCTTCTTTTTGGAAGATGGATTCAACAAAGAAGATGTTTGATTACATGTAGAAGTATTTAAACCAGAAACATTAAAGGAATTGTTTTTAACAGACAAATTATGCAAAGATGTAAAAGACAAGTCTTCAGTGGAAACAGGCTTGGAAGTTGATTCCTCAGCAGCTATCCTAGAGGGCTTGTAGATAGTCTTGGGTGCAGGCTTGGGAGTAGGCTCAGGTGAGGGCTTGGGAAGGTCTGACTTATCACTTGGATCACAGCTGTAAGTAGATCCTTGATCCGATGAATTGTCACTGTCAAAGAAAGAGACAAAATCATAAGATGAAGCATCGTTGTCTGGCAAGTCTTTTGACTTTTTGCCATACAGATGGTGTGATCCATCAAAGTCAACAGTAATAGACAGGTCATTGGGCATGAATTCACCTCTAATAGGTCCAGGGACAGCATGCAAATCACCTTCCTTTCTAAAATGTTCTAAGCCTGCAGGTGTAGATTTACGCCCATCATTCCTAGCTTCCAAACCTACATACTTTTGAAAACCTAAACCTATTCCAGAGTTCACTGACTGACTACTATAGAGTTCTTTAGCTAGATTGTCACCTGATATCAACCATTGTTTATGTCTAGCTATTTCCTCAGCAAGTTTCTCTTTAAGCTCTAGATTCTCAGTAATAGTATCAGCTTTTTCCTTTTCAGTGCGTTTCAAGTTAATGTTTGCAATATCTAGATCAAATTGAAGCACCTTAATCTTTTCTTCATAAGCAATCTGATTCTTTTGAAACCAAACCTTTTGTCTTTCTAATGTTTTTAACGAAAGTTTATAAGCTTCATTATCAACATAGCATGCATTGTATCTAGGTTTCATAGTATCATAAGCTTCTTTTAGTTCATTGTATCTCTCACTACAACCAAATATACAGTTGTGTACCTGAGAAAGACCCATGAAGGCAAACTGATCATGCCTATCTTCTGAAGTGCACCTTGCCAGCAGACCAAGCTTCTCTGTATCATCAGCTTCCTCATTCACAGGTTCATGAGCAACCCAGTTGACCTGTTCATCCAAGGTGACTAGAGCTGTTGAAGTGCTAGCTCCCTTCTGATTCTGCTGATAGGTATTGTAGCTGGTACTCTCTCCACTCTTCCTGTCTTTGCATTCCCTTGAGAAATGACCCATCTGGTGGCAAGAGAAACACTTGACCTTTCTCCTGTCAAATCGAGCTGGATCATTTCCCTTGAATCCAAACTTCCTTCCTGCCTTCTCTTCAAACCTCTTGATAGCCACTGAAATCATGGCCACTTGCCATTTCAGCTTTATCTCCTCCATCTCAAGTGGGTCCACTTGGTCAAAGTCTTCATATACCAGATACTGCTGAGTGTCATAATCAGCAACAAAGGAGTGAAGGACATCCTCCAATATACTTCCAGTCTTAGCTTGAGGATGTGAAGGAGTGGGATGATAGGATGATGATGGTAAATAAGATGGACTTGAAGCATGCATCATCATATTTGAGTGGGATGTCCCAACAAAGGCTGAATGACCAAAGGAGGTTGCACGGTAGGGAGATCTGACATCAGGTTCAAGAGATCTGAGTTTGTTGTATAGCTCGTCAAAAGTGAGCATGTCCAGCCCACCTTTAGCTTTCAGGGCTATACTCACATGCAACCAAGATGGAGGAAAAGATCGAAGGAACTTAGAGTTGCTATCATCATTGTCAGGCTTTGCATTCAGCTGGTTTAGCTGACTCAGAATCTTGTGAAACCTGTCGTATCCCTTGTGGATACCCTCTTCTTCAGAAATATTGAACTCTTGGAAGTGTTGTCTAAGCATGGACTTCCTCATTCTTCTGGACTCTTCATTACCACCAAACCTAGCTTTAAGAGCCATCCAGATGTCCTTTGCATCAACCATGTGGTGAAAATCACCTAAGTGATCTTCAGGAATTGATTGAAGGAGGATGGTTCTTACCTTGTGCTCTCTTTGCACAGCCAAAACCTCTTCAGCAGTTTTGGGAGAAGCAATGGTGAACTTACCATCAAGATCTGGGATGGTCTTCTTTAGGCTGTTGCCATTTTTACTATCTCCCATAGATTCCAATCAATATTGGAGATCCAGTTCTGCATCTTCATTGTCCACAGATCATATTCTTCCTTCTTCAGATAAGGAAACTTGCCATTACTGTTGGAGAGACTAAGTTGCTGCATAGAGGTGGTGTTTTTGATGATGTTGTTGTTGTTGGTGTTTGTGACATCTGATTCATCATCAGTTCCAGGCATTGTGAATAAGTTTTTGGTTGTATGTGGGTGAGGAAAATAAGGTTCTCAGTATCGTAGAGACTCTCCCGAGGCTCTGATACCACTTGTAGAACGTTTTACACACGTTGTACTCACTCAGACCTTGAAAGATCTAGCACTCGCGGATCGTTAGTGTTGCCTATGTAATCATAAGCAAACTAATAGAAAATCTCTACAACTCGTGTTCTAAAGCGGAATGTAAACACAATCTGTTATCACTAAGAACACTTAGATCCTCTATGGATCCTTTTATTCACCGAAACTCTATGTTTCGGATTCGTTATCTATTACAAACTATATGGTTCCTTTTATATACAAGGAACCCTAATCTCTTACTACCCAAACGACTAAACATCTTTGCATGCATTTAATGTCTAATACATTAAAACAACTATAGAGTAGTACAATAAAACCCATGCTGACCTTGGGCAGTTAAAAGATAATAATGAGTTTAGCATTTAATTCATAAGGCGCATGCTGATCCTAGTCAGCTTTCACTCTTCAGCAGTAACATGGCAACGCTTGTACTTCTTCAGTAGAACCACTTCTTCAGCAGAAACTGCTTCTACTTCAGCAGAAACCTTCGGCAGTAATGACAGCAGAGTCCTACTTCACATAATTCCCAACAGACGCCGTCGCATATGTAATCTTATATATAGAATCCGAATTTTTCAGTATTAGTGGGTAGTCTTTTGGAGTAAAAACCTAGAACCGAACTAAGGCTGTCTTGTATAGTATTTTAGGGTTCCAAACCCTATCTTACATCAAGATAAGTTCTTTACTTCATTAATACAATTATGTCTTTGATTATTTGTGTGTATGCTTGCATGTTCTCCATGTCCGGCTAATTTATTTGTGTGTTTGCTTAGGGAATATGAAACTTAATTATTGATTATTGATTGGTTGTCTCTTATCTTAGTTGAGTAATGATCTAGTAATGCGATAGGTCATTCGTTGTGTACTTAATGCTTGATTAAATCTTTGTGAACCTTAGAATATAACTCCTTGAGTAGTTGTAAGCTAAACCATCCAAAGAGTGCCTTAGAGTAAGAGTTTATTATCCCTAGTGGGTTTTGTAGACGAGACCCTTTGGTAAGTTCAAAGAGTTAGGGAACATACGCATACCCTACAACCTTAGACACACAACGCAACTAAGAATAAGGACGTGACAATTCAACCACCAATAGGAGATAATTAAGGAGTAGTAAAACCTAAGTAAAAACATCTTTAAACTATCATACGAGCACACAATAATTAGACATAGACTACATACACCTTAGATTAGATAATTAGATAAGTAGAGTAATCGGTAGCAATACCAACCCCCAAATCCAAACCCCGAGATTCGTACCTTTCAATTTCCTAAAAAAACATAAAAAGATAAAAAATAATCTTCCTCAACCCCAACCTTAGCGTAGTAACTTCTTACTAGCATTCCTATTCCCCTAGAGAACGATATCAATACCCGTGGCTTACCCTAATTACTACACTACAACGATTAGGTTCACCGCCTAGGGTGTTATAAAACTTGCTCGAAGAAAATGAAGTTTCCTTGACCCCGAACGACGCGTGTAGCGTTATCAAGTTTTGTTCCCGCTCAGTTTAGAAGAACTCGTCCTTGAGTTCTCATCTTCAACTTCATTCTTGGGGAGAAACTCATAAATATTTGAAACGTTGAATTTTTTTGTTAGGAATTAGAAAATTCCATGTTAAAGTGTTGGTCACCCCAATTATAAGTCTAGCATATGTTAGCTCGTAGACGTGTCGTTTGTTAAGTTATTTAGTAGTTTATTAGTTAGTCAGTAGCGTAGTATAGTGTAGTGCAACACCGTGGAGGAAGGACGGGTCTTTACCCACTGTATACCTGATCCACAGGCCGATAGGAGGTCGTATTTCTTGTAACTATAAATACCCCTTCCATCCATGGAAGGGGTGGTGCTTCTTCTCATTAATCTAATATTCCCTTTGTGTAAACCTCTAGCAAGAACACCCTCTCTCTCTACTAACTCTCTAACTATGGCAAACATGTATTTTGATCATCCTAGACCACCCGAATCATCAACACAATAAAAATAACGATCCTACAATTGGTATCAGAGATTTATTGTGTTTTGATGATTTGTATGTGGTTCGAACCTTGTTTCAACTGATTTTTAATCACTTTTGTTGGTCGGAAATAATATTTGTGGGTAAACAGTTGTGTATAATGTTTGTGTATTGTTTTTGGTCAATTAGTCTAATGGTTTATCATTTGTTACATATCTGTTTTTTTGGTCCAAACAGATACATCATTCTGTAAACTGTTTTTGTTTCATACGTGACTTTTGATAGTCCAATGGTCATTCATTCATGTGGTCAAACATTGGTCAAACGGGCAAAAATAGCATGCTTTATAGCTGTTATTTTCTGGGTATTCATGAATATGGTCAGTAAACATGGTCGGAAATAACGCTAGAATATGTCATATATCATGTTAGCGAGTTGTACACAAAATTGTCTAAATTCAATGAATCTACCTAGCGACTTGGTCGTGTATTACCTAGCGACTTGTTCTTTAACAAGTCGTAGCAAGTTGGCTTAGCGACTTGCTTAGCGATTTGCTTAGCGACTTGCTTAGCTACTTGCTTAGCGAGTTGGCTTAGCGAGTTGACTCAAGTCCATTGTCACTAACGACTTGACTTGACCTAGCGACTTACACAGAATGGAAGAAGAAGTAGACCATGACAACTTGACCACGACTTTATACCAAATACCAACATTACCGACATCAGGCTATTATACCATACCCTCATCTGTCTATAACCTTAATCCATCTCCAAGACATGTTTCAACCTTTACTCATAACAAGAATCATTAACATCAATTAAAGTCGATCTCAGTATTGTTCTAACATTTTCAGAAATCTTTTAAAGATTTTTATTGTTCGAACATCACCATCATAGATCCTTTTGAAGACTAAGCTTCATTTGTATCCGAACAATCAAGAAAGATCAAAAGCTTAAACCTTTATCTTTTCTTCATTCGTTTAGGACATCATAGACTCACTAAATGACTCAAACAACTTATATGTAAATCAGATATAATGAATGATCTTAGTTTTGTTATTATTCGTGGTACTCAATGAATTATCTAACCCTTTAAAGGTCAATCTCACGAAATAATAAACATTCTTCATCGATCTAATTACTGTTTGAAGCTTAAGACTTCTATTCATATCCGAATATAAAGAAAGACTTATAACAATCTTGCTATAGTCTTTTCTTTGATTTGTTCACTGTCCAAAACTCAAATCAATAACAAAAACGAAAACAACATCACACATACTAAAACCTACCTTGGTCGATATCTCGTTGCCATCTCTAAGTGCATCAAAACCATCCCTGTGGCATTTGTGCAAAAGCTCGAGCCAACCCTGTGGCGAGCTAGAAGTTTCTTTATTTATTCGGTTGGTTTTGGAGTTTGGAGTCAAGAGGATTTATTTGGATGATCTAAGTAGCAGACTTTGGATGGGGAAGGAGATAATTATTTGTGGATGTCTGAAATGTGTTTTTGAGGTAGAAGAATATTTGGGGGCGGATTTTTTATGATGATTTTTAGGGTTTGATGGATATGTATGTGAGAAAGGGGCGTGGAATATGTGAGAAGTATTAGGGTTGTTATGTGAGTTTAATGGCCTTTTATTCTAACCGAATTTTTAGGTTTTGAGTGCTTTAGCAATGGATCAGTTGGTGTAATGGGCTTCAACAGTTTTAACGAGCTGTGTATATGATCCAGCATATACTTTGAATATTGGACTAAGCTTGTTTACTCACATTAATGGGATTACATGTAAGTTACTCAACTGAGCCGTGTGTGCTGGACTGGATGGGATTAAATTTCATGAATCGGGGTAAACTTATGATGCATGGGCTTTGGATAGATCTTATATGGGCTATTATATTATATTGAATGTGAATGTGTGATATGAGATGATTTGGATCGGGTCTAAACTCTTATGAGATTTGGATGTTATGAGTTTTGATGACGAGATCCGATGATATGATTTGGTATGATGATGATTGATGTTGTGGTTTGAGGGTTGATACTTTGGCTTATGCATTTTCACAAAGAATATTTTGTCTCAGCTTGAATTTCAATTGGAACAAAGTTGATTACGGGGTTGTTTGGACGGTATTTCTTATTTGGTTTTGAAGTGAGGTTTTCTGGGCGCGTTTACTTATTTCGTCTTCTTTCTTTCTACCATTCCGCGAAGATGACTTGTTTGGGCTTTTAAAGAGTGTGATAAAGACTTGGCTATTTAGTTACTTTTGTGATTCTTTCTCGAGCCAAATTGTTACTATCACTTCGGTGTCTCACACAGTAGAGGATACGTCAAGAGGTTTTGTACATTGGGTACACCGTTTCTTCTTCACAAGGATTAGTACAAGTTTAAGTAACGAATCTGGGGACGTTCACTTCATGATCAAGTTTGACATATCGGGTTTGCTTCACCAGAAGGTCACAACATTAGCCGACAGAATTCGTGAATGATGTGTTTGCCAAAGTGGTTATTGGATGATTGATGATATTGTTGATGTTGGGGTAAGAATCGTTGATGAACCACTGCATGTTCCCCTAAAACCGATATTCACCGAAACCCAAATTGTCATAACATATTCAAGATGATATTGTTTACGGTTTTGTCTTGATTTTGTAAAATCCCGCGAAAGAACCTATTTCTCGGTTTAAATCATAGATTTGTAAAATCCCATGACAATGGAAACATCCTGGTATTAGTAAAGTGCATTTCCGGATCTATCTTACGGTTTATTCTTGGTTTTGTAAAATCCCGCGAAAGAAACTATTTCTCGGTTTAAACCATAGAGTTGTAAAATCCCGTAATGACGGAACCGTCCTGGAGAAAGGAAAGTGTATTTCGGGATCTCATTTGATGCTGGTGCTACGGTTTCTGCTTCGAAGAAGGGATAAAAGGGTGTACTTCATGAATTGGATGTGTGTTTGGATATTCGTCATGGCGGTTTGGTTACTTCAAAGTTTTACGGGGTTATGCTCATTAAACCATGGTCGGGATGAAACCATTATCAAAGTTCATTTAAAAGTCAAAGAATGCTAGATTTGAGCAGTTCAGAAGATGTGACAACGGCGTTAATTCAGTATTATTTATTTGAGGTTGAAGTGAAATATCACGGGCGAGTGTACTTAGTATCTGAAGGTATCGGGGATGGTTGGATGAAGATTCTTCATGATCCTTGCTCGAGCTTATTATCAAAAACGAAGACTTGGAAATCTAGTTATTGTTGGGTGTCTTTTACCTTTTCTTTTACCACTTGGGGGAATTGGGCTCATACCACTACAAAATAACTATCACTTTAAGGAGTTACATTGTAGTGCTCAGTGTCACATTCAATTGTGGATTCTCAAGAGGTAATGTACGTCTATTACTTGATGGTTGGTTGGTTGAAGAGTATAGAGTACTTAAGAGATTCAATGGAGCATGAATTCTCGGCACCGCTCTTTGTTACATATGTGCAAGTTTAAGTCACGAGTTCGGGTTAGTTTACTTCAGGGTCAAATTCATCATATTGGGTTATCTCCATCAGCTGTCACTACAAAGAGCCTACTGAACGATAATGGGTTGATTACATGTTTTGCCTTAAGAGATTGAAAAAAGAGAGATTATGACGTCTGTTCACATCAGTTCAGGCCTCGTACTCCAAAGAAAAGAAAAGTGTACGTCTCAGTGCGCTTTATCTTCCAAAGAAGAGAAATCTTCTTATGACGTATGAACACAACAGTTCATGCCTCGTACTCTAAAGAAAAGAAAAGTGTACGTCTCAGTGCGCTTTATCTTCAGAAGAAGAGAAATCTTCTTATGACGTTTGAACATATCAGTTCAAGCCTCGTTCTCTAAAGAAAAGAAAAGTGTACGTTTCAGTGCGCTTTATCTTCGGAAGAAGAGAAATCTTCTTATTATGACCATTCTCACCAACATGCTTCATGCTTTTTCCATGCGCGCTCAGTCATCAAGTGGATCTTCTTCTCATGTTTTTTCTCAATGGTGATCTACTTACTGTTGATGGTTTTTCTATTTTTCAATAGCTCAATTAAAATGGCGATGGCGACATCATATGCAATTTTTGCGGGGGAGAAGTGGAAATAGACTACACATGGATGAGTTCACTTGTTTAATCAAGAATGGCAACTACGTATGCAATTCTTGAGGGGGAGAAGAAGTGTGAATTTTTTGCATTGTTGATTGAAATTTGAGAATATATGGTCAAACGGCTCCTAACTCATGTAAGAACCGAGATTCTTCTTATCGGATCATCTTCACATGTAGTTTCTTCTAAGAGCCATTGGTTGACATCTTCACGGGCTGATATGATTAAATGACAAAGTGCTTCTAGTTGCTGGGCTGATTTCTTTGATGAACATCTTTCTGTTCTTGTTTGATTGGGAGGGATTTTAGTTAAGGAGATTTGCTACATACAAGGTAATTGGAACGCATTTAGTGAGATGAAGATGTTAACTATCTATTCCCCAACTGCACAATCTTGAAGAAGGTCGAGTCTACAGACTGTTCTACATTTTCTGCTACATGTTAGAAGACTAAAGACGAGTTGCATTTAACGATCTAAAGACTTCTTCTTAATCTGGGCATTTATCAAACAGATTGTCGGTTTAGGGGAGAGCACTAATTGGAGGAGATTGAAATGCCAAATTTAATCCCCAATTAGATTTGCTCACATTATTCAGCAAGTTGATTCTCACAAGAGTTCAAATGTTCTTCTCAAAATATTTCTAGTATACGGACTTACAAAGAGTTGCTGATTCTGAAGTGTCAAAAACCAGCAAGGCGTAAGGAGACTCACATATAAACACAAAGCGAGTAAACTTGATGAACTTAACTCTTCTAAGTAACTGAAGACATCCCGGGAAGACAAATGTTAGTACCGCAGAGAAACTCAAGGTTTGACTCATGGCGAGTAAACTTGATGAACTTAACTCTTCTAAGTGATTGAAGATATCCCGGGAAGACATTTGTCATGACCGCAGAGATTCTCAAGGTTTTACTCATCGAGGCTTTTGGTGTTATTATTCCAACTACATGAGGGAAGTGATGTAATAGAAAGTTTCTGAAGATAAAAGAGGTACACAAGTGTGTGATGATAGAGATTGTGTACATTGAGGATGCTCAGCTGTCTCACTTGAGGGCTTAATATGTGATTCAGAGATATAATCACTTATTCTGGAGTGGACATCCGTAGAGATTGTCATCCGCAGAGATAATCAGTGATTCGCCTGCTTCTTCAATGTTATCGGTTGTTCTCTCTTTGGGCATTCGGGTACTTCGGGTTCTTGAGCTTCATGCACTTTCTTCAGGAGGAGAGAAAAGTATACATCGGGGTTATTCTTTAGCTATTGGACTTAATCTGCTACTTCGATTGTATAAGTTTCTTTGTCTTCGGGTTTTTGTGTTCGGGTTCGTGAGCTCTAGTCTAAGAGACTGACTGCATCAATTCAACTACGTGGGGGAAGTGGTCTCTTGACACCTTTTTGGAATGGATTGCTTCAGACTTCAGTGGTTATGAAATTTGAGAAGATTATTTTATGTGTGAGATGATACGTTGTTGTTCTTCTATTGGATGATATAACCTCGAACGGAGAATCTCGGTCATCGGTCTTAAATGGAGCAGCGGGATTTATGATTATGGTGTGCATCTATGTGCACCTGGCTAAGGCAAGCTTGAAATATAGCTTCGAATCTGCTCAACATAAGGATTTTCAGTTTGGGGGGAAGCTGCCAAAGTCTCACTTTCAAGTGGCTCAATTTCTCTCTTCGATTCAAGAGTCTTGGAAGCTTTGGTGGTGAAAGTTTTAGGGATGATGACTTCTATCTTCTACAACGGGGCTGTTCGATATCCTTATCTCGGTACTCGTATCATCATCTTCTTTAACTATATCATCTACTCTATCTTTGTATATATTTATCTGAAAAACCAAATACAAAAATATAAAACCAACAAAAACAAAATACAAAAATATAAAACCAACAAAAGAAAATAGAAAAATATAAAACCTTCAAAAACCCATAAAAATCAGAAAATTTCAAAAATACCAAAAATATGTTTTCCTAGACATGTCTTCTGGTATCGATAACATCTACGGTCTTAGAAATGTCATTCAATAATGGCACGGGACCATAGATGAAGTTCGAGCAGGAGGTGTAAATATTTCTTTCCAAAACATGTCACAAAATATGGCTTACAGTTATTTCAGACTGTAACCCGGGCTTCTAATAATGGCTTACAGTCATTTCAGACTGTAACCCGCGCTTCAAAAATGGCTTACAGTTATTTCAGACTGTAACCCGGGCTTCAAATGAAGGTTTGCTATTATTTCAGACAGCAACCCGCTCTTCAAAAGAAAGGAAAGTGCTACGCTTAAACCTATTTTCAAAATATTTCGTGCACTTATCCTAAAAACTAAACAAGGAAAGTATGTCGAAGGATTGCTGTTCCTACACAAATGTTTTTCCGTCTAAAATTCTTCAGAAAAATATTTGGTGTTTTCAAAAATGGTGGTAAATGAGTTGCTTTAAAAACAATCAGTTTCAGAGTTTTTAAATTTGCAAACTCAATCAATGACTTCAGCGCTTTTAAACTTTTCAGAAAAATGAGTCATTGATTGAGGGGGATAATGTTTTCAAATCTATATCATCTAACGGGCTTTATTAATTATCCTACGTGCTTAATTAAAATTGATATTTGCCTATGTCGAAGGACTAGGAATTTAGGATATGATTGTTAAGATTAGATGATTATAGTTTGATGAAACACATCATTTCCCATGCCTTATATGAACTGATTGATATGTTGGATTGACTGTTATTAGTCGATTGCTGTTTGGGTGATGTCGACCACCATATATATGTATGTGTGTTCACTAACGTATGCAGGTATATTGGTATAAAAGAATGTTCCCGATCCGGATCCCACAATTAAGATGATTGGATGCCGAAAGGAAAGGGTAACTATATCTTGGGTTGACAAATGAAGAAACGGAGCTTAACTGGACTTCAATGGAGAGTTGGCATGAAATGCAACGTAAGAGGTCTTACTGCATCAGCAGATGGTTTTCTTCAGCAAGTGAAGAAACGGAGCTTAATTGGACCTCAGTTGGCATTCAAAATGCAACGTAAGAAGAAGTCTCACTGCATTTGCAGACGGTTTTTCTTCCAACCTACAACAACAACAACGGAAGCTTCTCAACCACTAACGTATCTTTGTGCAGGATACCATTTTTAAACAATTTTGAATAAATTTGAATAAATTGTTTTGAAAATGGAATATATTGTTTTGAAAATATATTGGACTAAATTTTGAAAATCACCGGACTTCATTTTATCAAAACTTAAGTCACTCAATTATCGACTTCGGTCATCGATTGAGGGGGAGAGTGATTTAATTTAAAATATTTTCATACAATATATCTTCAAAAAGTCCGTTTTGTACAACAAAAAGTGGTGATCTAAAGATTTAATGTTATGTCATGGTATGATTTTTTTTCTTTAGAATCAAGGTCTTTCAAAATGAAATCTTTTCTGTTCTTGTTTGATTGTGAAATTGTTTTGTTTTACTTAAAAGATCTCTTAAAAACTATCATACCTGACACTAACAATCTTTAATGTCTTAAAATGGTCCTTATCTGTCATTTTTCAAAATTAAATCTTGCCACGTCTTTCCCTAAAACTTTCTAAATGATTTAAATCAATTGGGATCCAAAACCCTAATTGGTTTGAAATTTTTGATCAAGGGAGAGATCGTGATTTAAATCTCAAATCTGTTTTAATGGAATCGGTTTTAGTCCTTTATAGGCACTCCTGCCTCCATGTGCCAAACGATTTCAAATATACAATGCACATGTTGAGGAGGAGGATTTATCCAAAAACCAGATGAGTGTTTAAACAAGGCCACATTTTCTCCCATGTTTTCTAAACCTAATTGAATCACTTGGGATCCAAAATCTCAAAGGGTTTGATATTTTTGATCGGGGGAGAATTTGTGATTTAATAATGAAATTTGATAAAAGTTGATCGTTTTGATTCAATTGTGCAGGCTGCTCTCTCGTATGTGCTAAACGCTTTCGAATCTCGAAGCATATATTGAGGGGGAGCATTTTAAAAGAAAATAAACTATCGAGGTACAAAAGCTTTTATGTTTTAACTTAATGTACCTTGATTGAGTTTTCAAATGGTTTCTTAAATGGCTTTTGTAATCGTGGATGTGCTTCTAAAGAACTCTTGCCTCTATGTGATAAAATGATTTCAAATATTCTATGCACATATTGAGGGGGAGAATTTACCAAAGAAAATCAAATGGCTTTTTCCATGAAAATTGTGATCAAGAAATTATTTCAAAGAACTCTTGCCTCCATGTGCTAAACAATTTTAAATCATATGCACATGTTGAGGGGGAGCATTTCTAAAATGATCAAAACTATTAAGGTACAAAATGCTTTGATCTCGTATCACAAGTACCTTGATTGTTTTTCCAAATGATTTTTCGATTGGTTTCAAGGAAGAATGAACTGTACCAAAAGACCGACCATTTTACTTTATGTATGGAGTTATAAGGATGGTGAGGTTAGGTATTAGTTCCCACGATCCAGCCAGAACCGGAGGGATCTACCCAGGGACAATCCACTAGATAGTGTAGAGTCCTTAGGTATATTGAAAAAAAGGAGAAAAATGAGAAAATGGGAAGAGTGCCGACTGAGATTGAGCTAGAACTGGAATAAACCCAACAAGGTTCTAGTTATGAAGTCTCGGTAAGCACTGAAGGGGTTGAAGAATGAAAAGAAATGAAATGTGAAAAGGGTGAAAAGAAATAGCCCTCCAATAATTCAACCTTAGGGCAGTAACCGGGTTCAATACATATGCTACTGGTGTTTACTAAGGTAACACTGGTATTGAAGACAAGACATCATGGACCCAGTGATGCACTGCACTAAACTTCCCAAGCTACTCAAGTTCCTCTTAAAAAGGGCTTGTTTCATTCTCACGGGGAACCGACATTATCTATCGACTTTCTCTTAGAGATTGTTGATATTGAAGAAGGAGACCCTCTCCCTAGTCTCCGACTCAGGAACCAAATGTGCACGATTGAGTCTAGAGCCAAGAGATCATCCACAATATCTCATTAGGACACATATTCTTGAAGACTTGCTGTTTCACATAATGTGGAAAGTAAGTATATATTAAGAGTCCTACGCATTATCCTTGTGGTATTGCCAGAACATCTGAGTGGTATGTAAAAGTATTCACTATGAAGATGGAAAGCCTTCTAGAGCCAACATCAAACAAGCTCTTGGTAGGTGACATGTGAGATCTTTTCTAAAGATCAAACTTGTGACAACTGGACAGAAACGATGGGGCGATTCATTCGTGAATCTACCTTGGTCCAGGAATGGAATTGACGAATACTTTTGGAAAAACCGTTCGGTGTGCAAATCTTCTTTTCTCTAGCACATCGAATGTGTACTTATGCTTTCAAACACAAAAAGTATCTCTGATTGAAAAAATACTTTTGGAAAAACCGTTCGATGTGCAAATCTTCATTTCTCTAGCACGTCGAATGTGTACTCTTTTCAGATACAAAAAGTATTTTTGATTGAAAATTGATCTTTCTCATAAAACCTTCGTCGTATTGCAAAACTCTTTCTTCTAAGCAATACGCGATTGTTTTCAAATCAATTTTTCATCAATCAGTAAATCTCAATTTGCTGGTTCACTCACTCCGTGTTGTCTTCTTTGAGACGTTCCGGTTTGAGAACGCTAGAACAGCTGCGAAACCCTGTCAAGGAGATTCTTCGAATCCTACGATCACAGGCAGTACTTAAACTGATCAACGGGGAACCGTGGGCCGTGTACCTCAATTCAACGAAAGTGATCAAAGACACTTTCGTGTGTTTTATTGCTAACTGTTGTTTGCAGGTACATTCGGACGGTTGCGGTGATCGAATTGAGGAGTCAATATAAAGCCGCATGCTCACAGCATCCACACTTAATTTGAAGAAATCATGACTGGTGCATATCTACATAACCTGGCTCAGATATTTCTATACTATGTCTCTGCTACGCTGCTGCAAATATCTTGAACCAGTAAAAGCTTCCGCTACTCTGATGGAAAGATGTCATGATTCAAAAGTGTGAGCATGTCGGTCCAAAAGTCACAACTTCACATGATGGCAACACAACAAAGGGTGATCCAGAGATTTATTGTGGCTGATGATCTCAATGAAAGCTCGAAGATCATCAAAGATGTGGATCAGTTAAAGGCCTCCACTAAAAGTACAAATCAATGCGGACTTTGAAGAATCGCTACACAAGCACAAAGAATGCGGAATTTGAAGAATTGTAGTCTACGAGCTTGGAACTAAAGACAAAGATAGAATGCTAGGATGCAAAATGTATTTCATGGGGTGACCTCCCTTAGGGGGAGATTGTTAGGAATTAGAAAATTCCATGTTAAAGTGTCGGTCACCCCAATTATAAGTCTAGCATATGTTAGCTCGTAGACGTGTCGTTTGTTAAGTTATTTAGTAGTTTATTAGTTAGTCAGTAGCGTAGTATAGTGTAGTGCAACACCGTGGAGGAAGGACGGGTCTTTACCCACTGTATACCTGATCCACAGGCCGATAGGAGGTCGTATTTCTTGTAACTATAAATACCCCTTCCATCCATGGAAGGGGTGGTGCTTCTTCTCATTAATCTAATATTCCCTTTGTGTAAACCTCTAGCAAGAACACCCTCTCTCTCTACTAACTCTCTAACTATGGCAAACATGTATTTTGATCATCCTAGACCACCCGAATCATCAACACAATAAAAATAACGATCCTACATTTTTTGAAATACTTATGATATGAGGTAGACTACCACATAAGCATTATCATTGATCTTTCTCAAAACCTTGTAAGGTTCACACTTCTTTTGTTGAAGCTTGCTATAAGTACCTACCGAAAAACACTCCTTTCGAAGAAACACCATTACTCCGTAACCTACATTAAACAACTTAACTCGGCAATGTTTATCCACAACGGCCTTGTACTTAGCATTTAATTCAAAAATCTTAGCCCGAACAACTTCATGATTAGCTTGCACATCTTCCACCATCCTATTTTCTTGAATATTCTTCTCGCTCAATAAATCAACCAAATCCTCCACTTGATTTGGCAGAGTCTTGTATACAATAGAAAATGGTGAAAAGCCCATCAAACGATGAACCACACTATTATAAGCAAATTAGGCTTGAGCTAGAGTTACATCCCACAAATTTGGTTTTTCTTCGCACAAACAATGAATCATGTTTCCCAGAGTGCGATTAACCACTTCAGTTTGAGGATGAGCGGTACCACTAAAGTTCATTGATGTACCTGAACGCCTCCAAAGTGTCAACCAAAAATGTGCAAGAAACTAACTATCACGAGCCGAAGTAATAGACTTTGGAACTCCATGCAAACGAACCACTTCTTGAAAGAAAAATATTGCAATATGAGCTGCATCTGAAGTCTTCTTACATGGGATAAAATGCGCCATCTTGGAAAACCTGTTAACAACAACAAGCACATAATCGACTCCTCGTTGAGTACGAGGAAGTCCGAGCATAAAATCCATAGAAATATCAACCCAAGGACACTCGGGTACGGGAAGTGGCATATAAGGACCCGTATTTTGTGTCTTACCCTTTCCTTCTTGACACACAACACACTTGCGCAAAAAAACATTCTTCTTCAATTGAGGGCCAATAAAACCTCTTCTCCATAGAAGCAATCTTCTTGTCACGTCCTAAATGACCACTTAAATCTCATACATGAAACTCTTTAATTAATTGAATACTTAGAGAAGTCTTAGGAATATATAAGCGATTTCCCTTAAACAAATAACCATCAAGAACAAGAAAATCACCTCTATGTTGTTTGGTTTCAATCGCTTCCCATGTATCATGAAAATCTTCATCACTCGCATACAATCGCTTAATCGATTCAAAACCAACAAACTCATTGTTAATACTAACTAGAAGAGTGGTTTTTCTACTCAAAGCATCATCCACCTTATTATTTGCACCCTACTTGTGCTTGATCACATAGTTAAATTTCTCCAAATAATAAACTCGGGCAACGTGCATGTATCTTGTTTAAATGCCTTTAAGTTTAAATATTTAAGAGCTTTATGGTCCGAATAAACCACAAACTCTTGTTGAATCAAATAATGCTCCCACTTATTCATTGCTTGAACAACCACATATAACTATTGTTCATAAGTGGATCACTTTTGACGAGCTTCATTCAACTCTTCACTAAGAAAGGCGACGGGCCTACCTTCTTGTGACAACACATCCTCAATTTTGGTTCCACAAACATCGCATTACGATTCAAAAACATAATCAAAATTAGGAAGAGAAAGTACCAGTGTGGTTGTCAACTTGTCTTTAATCAACTTGAAGCTTTTTTCCACCTCCTAGTCCACTTAAATGGACATTTCTTTAAAAAAAATTGTGATTGGCGCCACAATGCTACTAAAATCTCAAACGAACCTCCTATAAAAGTAGTTAATCCATGAAAGCATCGAACTTCAGTCAAAATCTTTGGTGAAGTCGAATCCTCAACTTTCTTAACCTTATCATCATCCACATGAATACCTTCTAAACTAACAATATAACCAATAAAAAGAAGCTTGCTAGTAAGAAAAGTACACTTTTTTATATTTTGATACAAGTCATTTTCCTCTAATGCCTTCAAAACGGTTAGTAGATGATCCAAGTGCTCCTTCTTCATTCGGTTATAAATCAAGATATTATCTAAAAAACACAACAAACTTACCCATAAATGGTCTAAGAACTAGAGTCATAAAACTTATAAAAGTACTTGGTTCATTAGATAACACAAATTGCATGACAAGCCACTCATGCAAACCATCCTTCGTCTTGAAAGCAGTTTTCTAGTCATCACCTAGTTTTATCTTAATTTGATGATAACCACTCCTCAAATCAATCTTGGAAAATAACTTAGCACCTCAAAATTGATCTAACAAATCATCAAGACATGGAATAGTATAAATATAACTTAATGTGATCTTGTTGATGACTCGACTATCCACACACATCCTCCAACTCATATCCTTCTTTGGTGTAAGAAGCGCAGGAACAACTCAAATACTAATGCTCTATTGAATGCGCCTTTTTTCCAAAAACTCTTCTACCTTCTCACGCAAAATATTTGATTCCTTAGGGATCATTCGATAGTGAGGAAGATTAGGTAAGCTTGCTCCAGGAACCAGATCAATTGGATGTTGAATATTCCTTAAAGGTTGTAAGGAATTAGGAGTATCATCCGCAACAGCCTTGTTAAACTCTTCAAGCATGGGTTTAACAACTTCTGGTATTGAATCCGTCATTCAATCTTCAACCCCTTTAACAACCAATGCATAAGAAATTCCCGTCACCTTTCTCTTTGCTCGAAATTCCATTGGTGAAGTAACCAAAGTCACTAACGTTTTACTTTCCAACTTCTTCTCCGAAAAAAAGACACCTATAGGTAACATAGTAATACTTTTACCACAACATTAAACACGTACATATTATATTTTAACTTGGTGTCTCGCATTATTCACATCCACATCGTGTAGCCATTGTCTCCCTAGCAATATGTGACATGATTCCATATCTACCACATCACAAGTAACCATTTTACTGTAAAATTTCCAATTGTAAGAGGACTCTTATGAATCTCCATCACTTTTATAGCTGGTCCCTTCTTAATCCAACCAGTTTGATAGGGATTAGGATGAGGCTCGGTTAGTAGCCTAAAATCTTTTTCTAATGCCCTTGAACCAAAATTCTCACAACTCCCTCCATCAATAAAATAGAACAAACTTTCTTCTTCACTAAAAATTTAGTTTGAGAAATCTTGTTACGTTGCGAAGAATCACTAACCTTTAGTGAACACAAAGTTCGTTGGATAACATAAGCTACTTGCTCCGTTTCTGATTCCAAAGCATATGTGTATTCCAAACCTTCCTCTTCTTGAATCGCCTCATGTAATTATAATCCCTCTTCATTCTCATGCTTCGTGTAATAAGTACTCCTTTGTGGACATACATTAGACCTTTAACCCGGTAGTCCACACCTAAAGCACTTGGAACCTATTGGTTTAACATAAGGATTTGAAGTCGGTGGTTGATTATCCTTTAGCTTCTCATCACCACTTACACTAACCTTTGAACTTGAGGTGGTAGTAGTAGGAAGGTGAGTTGGCTTCGATTGGGCCCCCCCTTGATTAGCTAAAGTAGATGAACTTTCTCCGGTTGAATGCCTATACTCAATCTTAATTTTAGTAACCATTCTCTCCGTCTTCTTAGCCAAGTATTGAGCTTGATCCACAGACCAAACAGATACCAAACTAAACTTTCTCAAATTAGTTGATTCAATCGACTTATGTACCTGGCGATGTCGTATATATTATACATATTTTCATATGCGATATTGTAGCGTTTATTTGTGTTTTAGTACTGTTTTGATGAATTTGTGATACTTAATGAAGTATAATTGTTATTTTAGCTCATTGGAGGTGATGTGAAGAAATGTAGAATATTTTGTGGTAATATGGAATTATGGATATATTAATGCAAGGTTGACATGTTTCAAGATTGTTGCATTGTTTTGGTCATAACTTCTTTGTTCGAGCTTCGTTTTAGTTGATTCAAAAGGCCAACGAAAGAAGTAAGGAAGATATTTGTATCTTGGTAATTAAATGATTGAAAATCGGTAGTTAACTGATTATTATTTCTGATGAGAAAAGCAGCTCGTGGGATTAACAAGAAAGGTACCATTTATACTTTTACTCGAAGACCTTAGATATTCTTTTGTGTTTTGGGAGCCCACGTCAACAAACAAGCAATGAAAAGAGGTAGCTAAATGTTGGCAGCCCATTCTACAATCATACATATGGGCTTTTTGTTTGCATGCTTACAAAAGAAAAGAAGAACCGACTATTGGGAGGAATAAATAGAACGACAGAAAGAAAAAGAGATTATCTCATTCATTATTCATTTGGTATTCACCCCATTCGACAAAAAGGGTTACTGGTTCTGAGGGTTTTGGTAGTCTTTTTGGGGTTGCTACGGCATTCGACTAGGGAGAAGAGAAAAGCAACGAGAGAGTTTAGCTATTTATATACACGGCACAATAACAATTGAGTTTGGTATAAACTTTTTATTCTTTGATAATTTGTTAAACTTATACTTAATATTGTTTGTGTTATGTTCTTAGTCCTTGACTAGTTTATATGAACCTATTATAATAATGAAATGATTTTTGTTCAACTATTTGACTTGTTGGATAATTATATTTGTTTTTCGATAGATCCATTCGATTATAAGTTTAGCGTGTTAGTTTTATTAATGAGTTACCATCCTAAATTTATCTCTATCATTCAATTATGCCTTAAATTTAAATGACATTTTAATTAATCCAACTATGCACAATGTACGCTTTGTAAGACATCTTATAGGAAAATTATATATAATTTCAATTAGTTATTTAATTTTTATGCTTAATTCATAAGGGCCGAAAATCCCCGAATCCCCGTGGGGATCCCCGATCCCCGTTGGGGACGGGGATGGGGATGCAAAACGATTCCCCGATGGGGATGGGGCGGTGATGGGGATTGAGGTGAGAAACGAGGATGAGGATGGTAAATACGATCCCCGATATTTCTCGCCTCGTTGCCATCCCTAACCATAACTGTGCCAATAATCTTATATAGAAGACATTCGAGTTGAGATTAGGTAAACACTATGACGACTAGGTTTACCAAGACAAATCATTAAAATTAGTTGAGAAATTAATGCGTGATTGACATTGTTTAACATCGAGAACACCGAGTTAGAATACGGATATTCATAAGGCTAGATATTCGTTATCGGCGAGACTAATTTACATAGTATTCCCCAACAAGTGAGGAGCTAAACATTGCACTAATTAATTTATAAATATACATAGAGGAGTTAAAACGAGGTGAACACATTTATCTCTCTTGTTTGCAAACTTATCCATTATCATTTACTTTCACTTTATTGTTTTAAGTTATTTAGAATAAACAACTATGTTCGCACGATACTGAAAAACCCGTATTTTACTTGCTATTTTAGAGTAGTTTGTTATTTCAATTAGAGAACCGAAAATCATACATCGTTTCCCAAGAGTTTGACACTCGGATTTACCTAATATATAGTATTACACAATACACAGCTTTTTAGTGTGTAGGATTAAACATAGGCTAATTTAGCTTTATAAATATAAGACTAGATTTTACACATCACCTAGCTACGGTTTGTTCCTCGATATCCCTCAATACAATGAGCTTAAGAATTTACCCGTTTACTCGGCTACGGTTCTCTGACCTTGAACACAATTAGGATATTGTTGATATAAAAATTGTTCAACATCCAGGGGTAAAAAGCTACCTTTAATCATTTGCTTCATACTTGTCCACGTTTCCACATGACGCTTTCCTTGTCTCCTACGATTGTCTTGTTCGTTTTACCACCAAGCTCCAGCCCATCCAAGCAACTTATAAGCCACAATCTTAACTTGATCTTCTTCAGAAACATTCATGATGTCAAAAAACTTGTCAACCTCATATAACCAGTCCAATACAGCTTGAATGTCATCTTGGCCTTGACACGATAACCTTGTAGCTCTCCATAACCATGTCGACCTTCATTCCTCGTAGCCGTAACCCTGAAATCATTAGTTATTCCTCTTGGACCTCTAGAAAGAACCCTATAGTCCTCATCTCATTCCTCATTTGAAGAACCGAACAAATCATTATATCTCTTTGGGAAGATTCGTCACGATCATGATTATAAAAAAATCCATCATTGTTAGGACGGAATCTACGATTATCATGATGGTTACCCTCACGATTTGAGTGATTACCATCACTTATGATCGCATATCATAATTCATTGATAGCAGTGGACATACTCGCGGATTTTGATGCAAGATCATTGATCGCACGGTCCATGTCTTCGGTCGACCATACCCCAATAGTAGTACAGGTTTTTCGATCATCTTCATCTTTCGTCATCATAATACCCAAAGGCTCTGATGCCAACTAACGTAAAGCGTGAATAAAACCCTAAAAATGGTTAACCAAATCAGTAACTCACTAAGGATTTTAAATACTTAAACTCAAAGTTTATTGATATTTGAATGCTAAAACAATGATCTCCCTATATCTATAAGAAAGTAAATTTTGGGAAAAAAGTCACCTAATCAAAGTAATTTGGTTAGTGCCTCTTGCTCTGATCCAAGTGTCAATATCAAGACTTGGTTTTTATAATAGTGACGAAGTAACGATGCACATAAACAAAGATAATCCTGGTTAGAAGGGACTTGAGTCAAGACCATGGGAACCACTCGATCTAACACTGTATGTTGAACGATCAGAGTGATTCATGAAGTATGCTCCATGAAAAGAATCAATACATATTATCGAAGCATGCAAATAATTGACACGCTTTGATAATACAGATGTCTTAATATGACTACCAATAAATGGAATATACGAGCTAGCACGTAATGCTCATGCATAATAGTAGGTATCAAGTGGTAAGATTACGATCAGGGGCGGAACTACTTAGATACTTTGGGGGGCGGTGCCTTCCATGCTTCGTCAAAAAATATCAATTTTTAATGTAATTATTTTTTATGACCATTTTATTAAAGTGCACCCCACCACAAAATCAAATTGCCCCCCACTTTAAAGCCAAACAATGTAAAACCTTAGATCTCTATCTTAATCTTAAAAAATATCAGTTTTTAGTGTAAAAATACAAAATTAAGGAACTTTTTATTAAAGTGCATCACGAATTTTATAAAAAAGAAAAAGAAAAAAAATTGCACCCCCCCGCGTCCTCTAAGATCCTGGGTCCGCCACTGGTTATGATATGAAAGAAGATCCTTTTAGTGACTGAAGTAAGTTTTGAATACTTACACTCTGTTCTCAAGTTTGGTTTTGAGATGGAAAGGAAGTAAAATGAAAGAAACTTAAAAATTGTCATGTTCTTTAGTTTTTTAAAGATGATGAAAGTGAAAGTCGAGGGAAGGGATGAAAGTGGTGGGGTTTTTGTTGCGAATACTTTCATCCTAAATTTGGGATGAAAGGTGAGTAAATAAGTACAACTATTAAGTAAATGACAAAAGTATCATTGATTTCATTTTGATTCTTTATTTGTTTTTAAAGGTATAATTGTAATTTTATAAACAACGTACTTTCATTTTCTTTCTTCTTTTTACACCCAAGAACACACAACTTTTTTTCTACTTTCTTTCATTTACTACATTTCTTTCTACTTTCTTTCATTTACTACATTTTCTTTTCCTTTTTTTTACTTTCCTTTACTTTGCATCATAATTTTTTCTTGAGAACATAGTGTTTAGACTACCCCCAACCCTCACACCATTTTACCTTGCACCTCAGTGTCACATCAGTTTCTCTCTCCTTCACCACCATCTTACTTTTCACTTCTAACCCTCTCACGCTACTTCGGGGGGTGTTTGATTGCTACTGGATGAAATAGTTAGCACTTAATATCTAAAAATGATTCGGTCAGCACGTTTGATAGATTAGAAAATGATCACTGAATGAGAAATTATACGCTGAGCGATTTTTCCACATATAGCATCTCTGTTGTAAAAATCGGCTCAGGCAGCCGATTAATTCCCGCATAATCGTTGATTGCTCAGTAAGCGCCTTGATTTATCATAATCGGCCTATTTAATCGGTTTGCTCAAAGATTGCTTAAAAATCGGTCAACAAACTGATTAATCGGAAAAAATTGGACAAAATCGGTCTAATTGGACAAAATCGCTTAAAAATCGGTCAACAAAATCGCCTAAAAATCAGACAAAACCGCTTAAAAATAGTCAACAAGCCGATTAATCGAACAAAATCGGTCAAAACTCGCTTAAAAATGGTCAACAATCCGAGTAATATTTATATTTGACTTTGAACTTTGAATAATTATGTATTATGTTTATATTTGAACACTTGAAATATTTGAACTTTGATGCACTATGCTTATCTCATACATAGAATATAATACAATATCTAAAATTACAATTTTGTGCATAAAAATTCTAATACGATCAATCCCCGATAAATCCCGCCTAACCGATTAATCGCTAAGCCCTACCCGACCGCTTCACTAGCGCCTAGCTATTTTTACAACCTTGTATGGCATACAAAATGATTCAGTGGACTATCTCTATTTACCCGAATACCCTAAAAAGGTGTCCTTCCTACTTTCAATTATTAAATTAAAGAAATGTTGCCTTCCTACTCAATTACTAAGGGTGCGTTTGTTATGTGTATATGAGAATGGGGCTATGGGTTTCATAGTGATTAAAGTTGTTTGTTTAGTGGGTCCAGGAATGAAATGAGTGTATCATAACTATAGATTTATTACTCATCAATTTTGTGTCTATGAAATTCATTCTATAAGCCCCTCTCTTATCCACCACAAAATTCAAATATCTATACATTTTTTCATACCATATTTTATCATTTAAACATAAATGTAATGATACACTTTTTCATATCCAAAGTCATTGTACCATATACCAAATCCGATACCCATTGTGATTCCTAGCAACAAATAAACGGCCACCAAAATTTGAAAAAATGTTGATAGCGATGGTATCGATGCACCAACAATCATATACTCATCATACTTTTATATAATTAAATAACTTAAAATTGGGCTAGTTAATTGTTTATAATTTTGTATATAACCACGTATGATATTTATGATTTTATGATAAGATTATTTAGCTTATATTATTTTGTTACATTTATATTCTTTTTTACACTCTAAATTCAATAAAAGAACATTATATGTCAACAGCGTACTTTATTTGTTACTAAGGGGGTGTTTATTTTTTTCTTAGTGGAGAGAATTGTGAGCCCAAAACCCTTATACTCTCTTAATGGAGAGACCTATTAAAACTACACCTTCCCCTTTAAAAGGCTAATTAAGAGCTTCATATAGAATCACTTAATTTACCAAACACCCCTTAAATCACACTCGAGGTTTAAATGGTAATTTTATTTTATTCAGCGGTGATATACAGAACATTTATCAAACAATTTTCTAATTCAGAATCATGTTGACTCAGCACTTTTGAATTGTTCAGCACCTTTTATTCGCTAAATAGTTCAGTTTTATGAAACAACCCCTTCGCCTTTCAACACATTTTTTTTAATTATTAAAATACCCCACTAAATATTTTCCATACACTCACAAACTAAAAACAAATAATAAAAAGAGAAAAGTACACAAAGAGGAGAAAATCTTTTTGGGAGTCCTCATCATGGTCATTTTTTAAAGCAATCTCTAAAATGATCATGAGCAACTTCGCAACTCCGCAACTCCACCCAAAACACGCCACGTGTCTTTTATCAAGTACAATCCACTTTTGTGAAACAATGTTTTGTTTTATTAGTAATAATATTAAATGTCTAAGTTACCATTATCTTTTACTACTACATTTGTTTTCTCCCATCTTACTAGTCTTCACAAAAAAAAACACAACAGATCTTGAATATACGAAACTTGCAAAATCATGATTCCATGAGTTGAAACCTTAGCCACAAGTGGTATACATCAAATCCCAAAAGAATACACAAGAACCCAATATGAACTAACAACTACTAACATTTCGATGAAGAGAAGAAAGATCAAGGACCACCGGTCACCACTACCGTATCCTTCAGTCACCACTACACACCACACCACCGTATCCATCATAGTTACCAGCGCAGCTCCACCCGCCTCCATCATCGTATCCAACAGATCTGTCACCATCCTATCCACACCACCGTCACCATCCCCTTACTTCGTGTGGGAAAGTCATGTGAAGTTACTTTGACAAGTCATAGATCTCGAAAATCATGGTTGAGATTTATTTTGTTTTATGTTTTTCAAAAGAAATACCCACTTGATTGATGATGGGTTTGGTTTTATTTTCTGGTGGTGTTGTTAGAAATATGGTGGTGGTGGTGGGTCGACATCTGTTGGTGTTTAATAAATGAGTTTATTCTTCTAATCTCAAAACAACATTTATTAAGTTGTTGGTAAGTCATATAGCTGAGAAACAAAATCTAAGTTGATGAGTTGTACTATAAATGAGGTTTTGTTTCCCAGAGGTATACACTTATTAAACCTCCACATCTTGACAAAGTCATTTTGTGCCTTGATGAGTTGTACTATACACTTTCCTAAGTTGTACTTTTTTAAATAAACATGAAACAAATGTGCCACTACTTGGCGTTCTTTTTGGTGGGAATTAGCTCAAATGAGTTGTATTTTTCAAATGGTAACTAGAGAACTATTATTAAAACTACAACCATATACTTAAAAACGGTGGCAGGCGTATATGGTAAGTCGAGCATCGGTGGGTCGAGATGACCGGTGATGGTGAGGGTGGGAGGGATAGAGAGAAAAGAGACGAAGAAGATGAAGAGTGTGATGGTGTTATATTTAAATGAAAAGGGGTATATTCGTCATTTAATCCAAAAACAAAAATCAAAGTCATGTACTTGCAAATGACAGGAGGCGCGTTTTGGGTGAAGTTGCGGAGTTGCTCATGACCATTTTAGAAATTAGATGAAAAAGTGACCATGATGTGGACTTCTCTCAAAATTTTGAGGGCTTTTTGTACTTATCTCTAAGGGAGGGAGGAGTGGAGCATTCTTACCCTAATACCCTGAGGGTGCCACATCACCTCTATCCAATAAAAACCTTCCACCTCAAAACTACCCCAATACTACCCTAACACTACCCTAACTAGACGGAGTGGTACCCTAGTACCCGAATTTTTATTTTTTTTATTTTTTATTTTTTTTTTGTACCTGCTGTGGTACCCTTCTTCTTCCTCGGAGTGGTACCCTTTTTGTTCCTGTACCTGCAAAAACAAGAAAAGATCTTTCTTTGCTATCTTATCTCTTCTTTTAATCCTTTTGATATGTTTTAACGGAGCTTCCATCTTCTCCATAAACATACCTGAAAATGTTGCCGGAAATTCAAGAAACATGGTTTCTGTCTCATTATCATTCTCAAACTTCATGTATTCACTTGAGGAGCAAAACCCATCTGTTTGTTTACGTTACCCACTTTTGCAACGGTCCACTTCGGTTTCCCAACTCGAATTTGGAACTCGCTCCCCCTACCCGAGCTCGGCGGAATGGTGTAGCCGCTCGGTTTCGTGAACCCGCCCCCCAACCCGACTCCACTCCGTCCTACCTAATAAAAAACCCACTACCCGAAAAGTAAACTTGTCTGCTCCTTTTTCTCTCTTGCCGATCACTTACGATGGGGTCCCAATGGGTTTTGCCGTGTGATGTTTGCTAGCCAATGTATCACCTCCCAGCGTTGGGGGTAGCCTTAGCAATACTATTCCATTAAGATTGCTGGTTTTTTTGCAGTGAAGGACCACAAGTAATCATGCAAGACAATTGGACAACCATTTATAGATTTTGAGCATTTTGATTATTGCTATATAAAATTTTCTTTTTTTTTCTCTCATTATTTTTCTATATTAGACGATTACGTGCGCAAGCGAATATAGTTTAGTGTAGCATCAATTTATCTGTGTATGTATGTAGTTTTTATTTTTTCTATTTTTATTTTTTTATATATGAGTGTAAGCGAGAGTAGATAAAGTTTGTGGATTAAATTGTAATTAAATATTTAAATAATTAATAGATTGTATTGTATTTTATGAATAACGTTATTTTATTCAAACAACATTACTTTGTAAGTTTATAAATCTTTAAAAAAGACAAGAGTTTTACCATTTACTATTTATATATAGTAAAAATAAAAATAAAGATTTTATCCTAGTAAGACCGCTCGGTTCCGTAACGCTCAACCCGGCGTTATGCCCACGTGATACTGGCGTTGAAAGCGTTACGACACCGGTGGTGGTGGCGTTGAAACGACATTGGCCCGGGAGTTATCTCACTTGTAACGCACCAGCTCATTTTTATTTATTTTTTTATTTGGAAGTGATATTTGTGTGTGTGAAGCCTAACGAAGAAGAGAAAAAATGAAAGGAATGGTGATGTTTACGTGGTTTCAGGCCACAAGAAGAGACTATAATTTGTTGAATCCTTCTATATTTAGTGGTGTTTTGCTAAGTCCATGTAGATTTGGTTATGCTATAAATGACTGTCTTCTTTTCTAAATACTTTATTTAGATTTAAAAAAAATGTATTGGTTATTTTTGATGTAATTTGTATTTTTATTTGATATTTAGTTTGTTTAAATAAATGACAAAAAATGGTTCTAACAATGAGTGAGGGGGTATTTTAGTGTATTTGTGTTAAAATGATAAAGCTAAAATAGCGCTGGGGTGACTGCATTTTTTTTTATATTATGGTGTTAGACTGTTAGGGCACCTTGTGCTCTAAAAAAAAAAAAAAAAAAAAAAAAATTCTACTTACATATCAAATTCTTGGCCGAATCTGAGCATGTGCAGGGTGCACAACTGCTCAGAGCCTCCATTTTCTCAAGGGCCCTAATATTTTAAGCACTATTAATATGTTTTTGTTGGGATTTTAGAACTACATTAACCAAGTAACGCATACGAGTACACAGCGGACATGGATCTAGTAATCGCAATTAGGTTAACACGTAATAATAAACAATTAATGAATAAAAGGTAAAATAGGAAACTAACCTTTCGTGGCAATTGAACGCAAGTGTAACTGTTGTTCCCCGTCCACTATCGTTTAAAAGCAGTTTAAGAATATAAAACAAGTTAATAGTGAACAATGACTGAAATTAACATAAATAAAACACACAAAGTAATTTTCAACATCATATTCTTTATTAGAAATTAATCAAAAAGAATACGTTACCCAAGTACTTGCAGAACAGTACTTGGGATTGAAATGACAAAGTTTGGTGACTCCTCTCTAAGCTCAGGCTAAGTCTGAGCACAACTCTTAGAACCCACTGAGCTATCTCAGGGATTAAGTTGTATTTGGAGGAGTGAAAAGATGGCTTGTGTGTATGTGTGTTTTTACAATTCACAAGCTTAACCTTTTCACTCCCATCTCTTATGCTATTTATACATGTATGAGTTTTAACTCTTTCCTAAGTGACAAACTGACATCTTACAGAAGACAAAATACTGATGTATTTTGTCTCTGTTTACAAAGGCTATTCTAGGTAAGAGACAAGACTACTTTCCTAAGGTCAGTGATGACACTGAGCCTGATCTTTTGCCATTCAGGGAAAGTTGAATTTGGTTGATAAGGACTTCGTCTTATCTGATTCAAACTTATCCCGCCTTGTCCCGCTCATTCTTCAGTCTTTACATCCTTCATCTTCTACTTGTTTGTCTTCGTGTAAGTAGTTGGAGAGGAGTCTTAGGGATTCAGTGAGTTATTGTCATCACTCACTGAATCCATCATCTTCTTCTTGACTCAGTCTTCACCCTTTAAGATCCGCCTTACTGAGTGGAGAGACTTCTTCATCGCCTCATCTGAGTATCGAAGATGACTCACTGAGAGACTATGCACTCAGTGATCTGTTAGTGTTTAACGGACTAAATACTTGGGCTATTTTCTATTCAAATCCTAGATTAAGGGGTTTGGGTATTTACTGAACCCAACAGTCTCCCCCTATTTGAATATACAAATAGCCTAAGTGTTTGATCAGTGTAAGTGAGCAAATGGCTTTTTCTTACACTGAATGTACTAATGAATACAATCAGGAACACTGAGTAATTTAATAAAAAAACATACATCTTTTATTGATCAGATTACATGGCTCCTATCACTAGTACAAAAACATAAATCGAAATGGTCAGTCCAGATGGATTCCCAGTGCTTCAAGCTTGACTTTCATTGTGATCAGTGTTTCCCTGTCAGGATGTTCTCTTATTTTGGCATTTAAGTCAGCACAAAACTTGATATTTGCAGGAGTCTGAATTTGAGAAGCCATTGGTATGTAGCTTAGCATTGTTGCCACTCCAGCTTTATCAATATCGCTCCACCTTTGGAACGCTGGGTTTCCATATTCATCAATGAAAAATAGCCCTCTCTCAGGCTTTTCAATCACCAAACAGTTAACAAACTTAACACCTTCAGGCGGCTCCATGTTGCATTTGAAACCAGGAACTTTTATCTCAGGCTGGAACTCAACTCTCTTCCTTTTTCTAGTGGATGATTGTGGTTGAGATCCTTGAGGTGCAGTTAAGGCAGGATGAATCCCCAGTAGTGTTGGTGCTTCCCTCAGTCTTTCATATCTTTTACTAAGCATCTTCATCAGCTCCTTAACCACCGTATTTTGCTTCTTTTTTATTATTGGACCGAGTTCATCGAGTTCAGTGATCCCAAAGTCAGTGAATTTTAGGGGATCATGAACCTCGAAATGTCTTTTATCATCCCCCCTATAGACGTTCATTGCCAGTGGTTTGGATCTGGGGATGATTTTGACATCAGTGATCTTCTCAGGCAATCTTCTGCTTGACATTGTCCAATTATAGTGATCAATCCTTTCTTTCCTGATGTCTGCAGTTCTTTTGTTCTTTTCTTCCAACTTCTTTTTCATTTCAGCCATTTTTGCTGCCTGAGCATCCTTGAACTTCTGTCCTGCCTGACCCTTTTCAAGTTTCTTAGCATCTATTCCAAGGTTTTCAGCTTCCTCAGCAACTACCTGTACCAGTGCTTCTCTACTTTTTCTTTCCTCTTCAGCAAGTTTCTTTCTCCTTTCCTTCTTAGCAAGGTATGAACTTAGTTGTTGTGGTGTGAGCAGGTACTCAGTGTTGCCGATCTTAAAGGGAATCTTCTCAGGCTCAGGTGGTATTTTCATTATGCCTTTTCCTTTGTCCTGGCCTGAAGAAGAAGATGCTACCAGGGGCGGTGTTGTTGTTGTTATTGGTGTGATCACTGTCATTGCCATTGTTGTTGTTGTTGTTGGTGGTGGTGGTGGTACTGATGAGATGGGTATTACTGAGACTGGTGGTGATGATGAGATTGGAGCTACAGATACTGGTGGTGTTGTCTCCCCCTCAGTGTGAAGAGGAGTTTCTTCAGCAGTATTCTCCCCCTCAACTGTTGCCAGAGCTTCAGTGAGGGCAAGAGTTGGTGTTGGTGCTGAGGGGGACTGAGCTGCTTGACCCTTGAAGGCCTGATAAATTTCAGAGATCATAGCCTTGATATCTGAAGTGTCGGTTTGAATACCAGTGACTTTTGCTTCCAAATTTGCCTGAGAAACTTCCAGAGCAGTCATTCTGGGCCCGAGATTCCAGGCCAGGGAAGAAGATGCCTGAGCCAAAGTAGCCACCTGAGTATTCACAGAGCTCAATGTAGCTTGAAGAGACTGGATTGAAGATTGAAGACCCTGAACATTTGCAGATTGGAGCATTTCGACCAGTTCAGTGAGGCTGGAGGATTGTTTCAAGTAATCCTCAGTAGCCTTCAGCACTTGAGAGTTGAGCGCTGGGTCTTCTTTGACAAATTCCCTGATTTCATCTATCTTTGTGCCTACACCCTGAAGGTGCCTGAGAAATTTAGCCAAGTTTTCATCCAGTCTGTGAAGATTGTCATACATCAGATCCCTGTGCTCATGAACATTTTCATCAAAGGCTTGTACCTCAGCCTTTAGATCAGCATAGCTGGCAGCAGCCTCAGTGTGTTGTTCCCATAATGTTTCAGTGACCCCGGAGTATAGCTTCCTTGAAGCTTTGGTGATCCACTGAACAAGCTGCCTCTCGGTGAGTGGAAGAACATTATCAAATCTTTTGAACTCATTAGTGGAGGAAGAGTAGTCATCATTGTTAGGCTGGAATGGTGATTCAGTATGCTCTTGTGGATCAGGCTGAGATTCTTGTTCAAATTGAACCTCAGCGTCCACTTCTTCCCCTGCTGATAAAATTTCATCATCACTGTCAGCAAGTTCATCTTCAGAGAATAGTATTCCAGTAACATCAGCAACAGTCAACAAGGGGTTGGTGATGGGTTCCATATCAGCAGGTGGTATATTTCCCTCTGAGTCTTTGTCCCCCGTTGACCCCTCAGACACTGGTGGGCGTTTCCCAGTGTTTTCTCTGGAGTCAGGATTGGTTTTGGGTTCCATATCGGCGGGTTGTTTCTGTCCCTCCGAGTCTTTGTCCCCCTGAGACCCCTGAGACACTTATGGGTTTTTCCCAGTGCCTTTAGCAGAGTCAGTGAAGGTGATATCCCTATCAGCAGGTTGTTTGGTTCCCTCTGAGTCTTTGGGATCATTCAGTGTGCCCTCAGACAAAGGCTTTGATTTGCTAATGTCATCACGGGGCGTTGTGGAAGGCGCTCCCCTACCAGCGGGTTGTATGTTTCCCTCTGGATCTTGGGGAGTAGTAGTTTGAACCAAGGGCACTGATTGTGATTTATCAGTATCTTTCGTTGTCCCTTGGGTAGTTGTTGCTTGGTCTCCAGTGGGTGGCAGATCAGTCTTGGGTTTTCTTTGCCTTTTGGCCAGTGTTCCTGAAGCCTCAGGGCCCTGAGACTTGGGTTTGGTCTTAGTCCCAGTCTGAGACTTCCCTTTTCTCTTTTTAGGAGCAGGGTTAGGAGACACTGAATCCCTCTGGTTGTTTACAGCAACCATATGGGCCGTCAATACAATATCAGTGACTTGGGATGGGTCCTTTTGAAAATTAGATTGACTCAGGGTACTAGGTAAAGCAGTATGTTTGTACTCCTGATGATAATTACAACCCAGTAACCTTTACAAGGCACATGAGACAAACCTAGGGTACGAAACGTATTTCGCCCTAGTTTTGCTCAGTAGCTTGGTTACGAGATCACTGTAAATGATCTCTCCCATGTCGACAATGACCCCATTCATCAAGCAGTGAGCCATCATCAACTGAATAGAGTTAACTTGTTCAGTGGATGAGTGATTCCCGCCGAGGACCTGAATCACAAAAGTGAACAGGATCCTCCAAGCCACAGGAAATGAATTCTTTGTGACTGGGGTTCTGTCCAAAAAGTTTGGATCTAAGGAAATTTGTTTTAACCCATCCTTAACTATCGAGGGTTCAGGATGGGCAACATAGACTCCATTGTTGTAATCTAACCATGTTGAAGTACAAAAAATTTTATAATCCAGGGTTAGTGACTGTTCCCCATTTAAAAGACTGAACTTAATGAGATACTCCCTGAGAGGTCGTAGGTCAGTCTCATTAGTTGAGGGTTTCGGGTCATAGGTCGTGGCTGTAGCCCAAAACTCCCTAAGGAGGTTTTGGTACAGAATTGAGGGACATTTCACAAAGGCCGTTTTTAGTGGGCAGTTAAACAAAAATTTCATAATGTCTTTGTAGGCTGGGACAGTTTCAGGATATTCAAAGTTGCCTATGACATTATTTGTTTTAAATTCAACATTTGTAAGATCCCCTACCCACTGAGAAGCAAACTGGAGAGATTGTGTACTTGCCATTTCCATAAAAAAATTTAGGGTTTTGAGAAGAATAATTTGACAAGAACAATCAAAGAGTTTTTAGTTCTCTCAAGTTTGTGATGAAAAACTTTTGTAAATGTTTACAAAGGAGGTTTTTCAGAAAGGGATTTGAAGAGTTTGAAGCGCATACAAATTTTTTGAGTTTTGAGAAAAGATTTTAGCAGAGTTTTGTTACAAAAACAATTTTTGTGTGTGTTTGTAGTTGAGAAGGGGGGTATTTATAGAGTGGTGATAGGGGTAAAATGTGCATAAATGGGAATTTGTAAAGTCAGTTTGTGAAAACGTTTTGAATCTCCACATTTAATGCCACCACTCCACTACCCGCAGTAAAATCCTGGTTTTCAAGGGAACAGTTGCAGTGCACTTTTGCAGTAATAAAATATCAATAAGATATTTCATGTGAGAGGAGGCATTTAATGCCAAGTGAGGATGAGGTAAGTTTGTGAGGGACCCTTTATATGGTTGACAGTAAGACAAAGAGACATATATTCCTATATTAAATTGGCATAGTTACCAACCTAGGACATTTAAGTAACTGATACTTGGATCATTTAGTTACTCATTCAATGCTCAATGTTAACTGTCAGGGTCCTTGAATGAGTCTTATTCATTCAGTGAGAGGTTGTATTGTGGGTTTCGTTCAGGAAGGAGGAACCATTTCAGAGAACTTACTGAGATTGGTTTTCAGATGCCTGACTTTCAATGTCAAGCATTCCCAATTCAGCTTTCAGTCTCCTGAAGGTAGGTTCATCCAAGGGTTTGGTGAAGATATCAGCCAGTTGATATTCAGTAGGGATGAAATGGAGTTCTATATCTCCTTTCATTATGTGGTCCCTGATGAAGTGATATCTGATATCAATGTGTTTGGTTCTTTGATGAATGACAGGGTTGTTGGAGATTGAAATTTCACTGGTGTTGTCACAGAAGATGGGTACCATTTTGTAATGGATGTCATAGTCACTGAGTTGACTTTTCATCCATAAAACATTGGCACAGCATCCTGCAGCAGCCACATACCCAGCTTCAGCTGAAGACATAGCCACTGATTGTTGCTTTTTAGCACTCCAACAAACCAGTTTTCCTCCAAGAAATTGACAGGACCCTAAGGTACTTTTTCTTTCCATGTTGCAGCCAGCATAATCAGAATCAGAGTAACCTTTGAGATCAAACCCTGAGCACTTTGGATAATAGAGTCCAAGGTTTGGGGTTCCCTTCAGGTATCTGAGTATTCTTTTGGCTGCTGTGAGGTGGGATTCTTTGGGATTGGACTGATATCTTGCTATTAGACAGACTGAGAATTGCATGTCTGGTCTAGTAGCGTTAGATACATCGTGAGCCAACAATCCCTCTGAAATGGGTTTGATTGACTGATTTGCCGGTGAGATCAGGTCCAAGGTTGTTAGGAGGGACCATTGGTGTCTTCACTGAGGCACATATATCTCATATTTCTTCAAGAGATTTCTGGTGTACTTCTCTTGACTGATGGAGATTCCTTTATCAGTTTGCCTGATTTGTAGTCCAAGGAAGTATGTGAGTTCACCCATCATGCTCATTTCAAACTTCTTAGTCATCAGTTTTTCAAACTGTTCGCAAAGTTTATAGTTTGTTGAGCCAAAGATGATGTCATCAACATACACTTGGACCAGTATCACATCCTGTTTTGTTCTACAGACAAACAGTGCGTTGTCAATCTTTCCTCTGACAAACTTGTTCTGTATCAGGAAGGCTGAGAGAGTTTCATACCAAGCCCTGGGAGCTTGTTTAAGTCCATAAAGGGTTTTGTCAAGCTTGTAGACATAGTCAGGGAATTCACTACTCTCAAAGCCTGGAGGTTGCTGAGCATACACATCTTCCTTGAGATCACCATTTAAAAATGCACTTTTAACATCCATTTGGTAGACCCTAAAGTTCATATATGTTGCATATGCAAGGAAGATCCTGATGGCTTCCATTCTTGCAACAGGAGCAAATGTCTCATCATAGTCAATGCCTTCTTGTTGACCGTAACCTTTGGCTACTAGTCTGGCTTTGTTTTTAATGACAGTGCCGTTTTCATCAGTTTTGTTTCTGAAAACCCACTTCATTCCTATGACTACAACATCCTGAGGACATTTTATCAAGGTCATGACCTTGTTTTTATCAAACTGTTGCAGTTCTTCTTGCATAGCCTGAACCCAGCTTGGGTGTTTTAGAGCCTCAATGACACTTTTGGGTTCTATTTCTGATAGGTAATCAACATATAGACATTCATTGGCTGAAGCTGCAGTTAATTTAGCAGCCATGCTTCTAGTGAGCATGCCCTCAGTGGGTTCACCAATAAAGTTTACAAGCTCAATGTCCTCAGATTTTGTCGACTTACTTTGTGGTCTAGGATCTGAGCTTGAAAAGGTCACTGGAGACTCAGGAGTGAGTTCAGTTTCAGGAGCAACAGAGTCATTTAGAGCATCTGTTGAGATGTCCTATTCAGGTTGGGGTTCTTGAATCACAGGTTCCTGAACATTTGGTTCAGTATTACCTATCCCAGTGGGGACTGATTGATTATCAATGAATTCACTGATAGTTGGTTGGGGAAGGTTGTGAGGTAAGACATAATATGAGATGTCAGCATCAGCTTGATATGAGGAATTAAATACAGTGTTGTACTCATCAGGAGGATATCTTGATGAGTTATCAATTCCTATTTCCTCCACAGAGGTGTTGGTGAACCTGATGCTTTCAGAACTCTCATCAAATGTGACATGAAAGGTTTCCTCAACTTGTTGTCTCCTTGTGTTAAAAACCCTGAAGGATTTGGAGATCAGTGAGTAGCCTAAGAAATATCCATCATAAGCTTTTGCATCAAACTTGCCTAGATGATCCTTGTGGTTATGAATGAACACAGGACATCCAAGCACATGAAAATAGCTGATGTCAGGAAGTCTACCTTTGAAGATCTCATATGGGGTTTTATTATGTCTTTTGACAATGATTGACCTGTTTTGAGTGTAACAGGCAGTTTTGACTGCTTCAGTCTAGAAATGTTTTGAGAGGGCTGAGCCATTTAACATGGTTCTTGCAGCCTCAATGAGAGTTATGTTTTTCCTTTCAGCGACCCCATTTTGTTCAGGGTATAAGGAGATGAGAAATTTTGAGAAATTCCTTTTTCATCATAGAAACTCTCAAGCTCTTGATTTCTAAACTCAGTACCATTGTCAGTTCTGATTTGTTTAACAGTAATGTCATTCTGGTTTTCAATCTTTCTAATGAATGAAATTATTATATCAGCTGCCTGACTCTTTTTGGAAAGAAAGTATACCCAAGTGTATCTTGAGAACTCATCAACAATGACAAGTGTATACTTCTCATACTGGATTGATCTGGGACTGACAGGTCCAAAGAGATCCATGTGCGAGGAGGTGAAGGCGCTTTGATGGAGAATTTTTTGGTTTTGAATGATGCTCTGTGGTGTTTACCTTTTCACAGGCAAAGCATGGTTTGTCTTTTGCAAAAACCAGTGATGGAAAGCCAAGGACCTTGTTTTGTTTTGCCAAGTTGTTGAGATTTTTGAAGTTTAAGTGTGAGAGTCTCTTATGCCACAGCCAGTTGATAGTTTCAGTGGCTTTAGCAAAGAGACAAGTTCCATCTTGGGAGAGTGTTGACATGTCTAACACATAAACATCATCTCTCCTAGGAGCTATCAACACAACTTCCTTGTTGGCATTGAAAATGATACCTTGTTTGTCATTGAATTGCACAATGTTCTTAGCATCACATAGTTGATTGACACTGATGAGATTGTATTTTACACCATTGACATAAGCTATGCTAGAGAAAACTATTCCATTGCAGTTTACTGAACCATAACCTTCAGTGGGACATGATGAGTTATCACCAAATACTACTTTGGGTCCTGGTTCCTCTACATACTTGTGCAGATACTCCTTCACACCAGTCATGCTTCTTGAGCATCCACTGTCTAGATGCCAAATAGGCTCCCTGGCGTGTCTCTGCACAAGTAGTAAACTGAATTAGTTTCTCTTAGTGACCCACTTACTAGTGGGCTTTGGTCTCAAGGTCTCTTTGAATTTAGTAATTGACTCATGGTCAGTGGTTGAGTGCATTGTGCTACCACAGGTTTTGCATTTGGAGACTGAGGATGACTCAATGACTCTGGGTTGTTTAGTACCTCTCCTTGCATGAATGACACTGTCATGTTGGGATGTCTCATGAGCTGGATTACCGCATATATCACAGCATGTGTTCATGAGACAATCATCCTGATGATAATCATTAAACCCACAGTGAGGGCAAAGAGGAAAAGGTTTTGCTCTATTCTTGGGAGCAGTTTTGGAAGATGAAGCATACTGATGACCAACTTTGGTATAGTTTGCTTGACTGACAGAACTTACATACTGTAGGTGGTCTGCAGTTTTGTGATCATCCTTTTTGCAGATCATGCAAAAAAGGATTCTATAGCAGTTGTCAGTGGTATGACTCGTGTAATGACACAACTCACACTTCTGCTTGGGTTTGTTGGTGGATTTTGACTTTGATGAGCTAGATGAGGTTGACTTAGTTTCCTTGATTGAATCGGAGCTTTTCGATGGATTCCATCTTTTCATCGGCTTCTCACAAGCTCAGTCGGTCTTGAATTTGGTCGCTGGGGACATAGGATGTTGAAGTCTCAGTAGGAGTAGACTCTTGTTGAATCGGTTCTGTTGGTCTTTTCAGGATGGTTCTACCAAGTCCAGACCTTTATTTTCAGGATGGATTAAGCTCAGAGCTTGGAGCAGCACCCTGAAGAGGTTTCAGCGGTGGAAGCGGTGTGTGAGATTCTGCTTCAGACTCAGAGATGTGTTCAGTACCACTGGGCACATCAGGGAGTCCTAGCATGCTCTTAAGAGCTTGACTCTCAGGCTCAAGAATCCTTCCAGAATCGAAATTTGGAAGCTTACTCTCAGGATTAACCCGTTCAATCCAATCACTGGGTTTGGGAATAGTCAACATATTGGTAATCATGCCACCAGACACAAAAGGTTTAGGACCCTGGTCTTTGTTAAGAGAGTCAGGAAGATGATCTTCACCTAAGACTCTCTTTTTTCTGTTGGGTGCTCCCACAGCATCAAAGACCCTGGGATTCTTAGCAGTCCAACTATTAAGGAGATCTTGAACCTTTTTGAGTTCGTCTTGAAGAGCCTGATTTCTTTTAACTAATTCAGTGTTTTGAATTTGCAAAGTGACAACCTCAAGCTTAGCTTGTTTTAAAAGAAGCAGTTCATCCCTACACTTGTTCAATTCAAAACTTAGCTTGTTGTATTTTGAAAAAAGATTCAGTCTTTGCTCTTCTACGAACTTAAGGTCAACATTAAGATAATTCATATAGGACTGCCAATCAGAGTCATCATCCATAGAAATTAAGATATTTACCTTCTTCATTGTGATATTGACCCATTCTCCATTCCGGGCATGATTCTTTCCAACAACAACCTTGTCCTCTTCTGAGAGGGCCATCAGTGCACTGACTTGCACCATTTCATCATCAGATGAGACTGGCTCTTCATCCCATCGAAGGTTTCAAAGAGAGGCCCTTGTTTTTACCCTGCACAGATTGAACACTTTTTGTTGTTTTTGAGGGACTGGCATCAAGCAATGCAAGCTTAGCTTTTGCTTTCTTGTATTTAGCTTCAAAATCCACAGTTTTGTTTTGATCATATTTGTTTTGAAAATTTTGATGGGATTGATAAATCTTTGGTTGAAATTTGCTAAAGCCTGAAGACTGATTAGACCCTAATGGTTTGTAAGAGGGTTCAGAAATTGTTTTTGAAAAACAGTCTATTGCAAAATGGCCTCTTTTATGACACTTAAAGCATTCAGTGTCTTCAGTTGCTTTAGCAGTTGAAAAACCTTTGTTTCTTTTTATAAACCTTCGAGTTAGCAAGGAGTGCCCTTTCCTGAAATTCAGTGTTCAGGTCATTTAGGTACTCCTCACTTGATCTCTCATCAGGCACATCATCTGAGTTTTCTTGGAAATCTTGAACCACATTGTTTGAAAAGAAAGCAGTTGATATTGGTGATGAGGTGGTGGTCAGGACTTCTTGACTTCCTGAGACTTCTTTAAGTCAGGTTATCGTCTGTTGATGAGGTTTTCCTCATAGATAAATTTCCCATAAATTTCAGGAAGCTCAAGATTCTGGATATGATTAGCATTCCTAAGTCCTTGAGAGAAATTCAACCACTTCTCAGGGAAACTGTTAACAAGACCAACATTGATTTCATGTTTGGATAACTTAACACCATAATTTGAAAGTTCATTTAAAAGAGTTTTGTACCGGGTGTAAGTTTGAGATAGAGTTTCTGAGTCCTTAGCCCTGAAGGTGTTATACTCAAGTTTCAGGTCCATTATCTTGTTTTCCTTGGTATCAGATGGACCTTCATGACTGTGGACCAGGTCATCCCAGGTTTGTTTAGCTGTACTACAGCTTATAACAGACTCCATAATATCATCAGGAAGACATGATATGATGATACTTTTGAGTCTTTGGTCCTTGTTGACCACTCTCTTTTCATCCTGAGTCCACTGAGCTTCAGGTTTAGGCAAACCTTCAGCAGTCTTTGGGACAAATGGACCTTCATTTATACACTTGGTATAATAAGGTTCCATCCCAATCAAATAGCAAAGCATTCGATTTTTCCATTTGTTGAATTTGTCAACTTCAAGTCTAGGTGCAACAGCTGAATAAGCTCCACCCTTTTTGTCGACTAGTTGGGGTACATCAATTTCAGCCATTTAGGATCCTAATTTAAAAACTTTTAGAGCGGCCTAAAAAGGATTTTTATAATTAGCCTGGCTCTGATACCACTTGTTGTTCCCCGTTCACTTTCGTTTAAAAGCAGTTTAAGAATATAAAACAAGTTAATAGTGAACAATTACTGAAATTAATATAAATAAAACACACAAAGTAATTTTCAACATCGAATTCTTTATTAGAAATTAATCAAAAAGAATACGTTACGCAAGTACTTACGGAACAGTACTTGGGATTGAAATGACAAAGTTTGGTGACTCCTCTCTAAGCTCAGGCTAAGTCTGAGCACAACTCTTAGAACCCACTGAGTTATCTCAGGGATTAAGTTGTATTTGGAGGAGTGAAAAGATGGCTTGTGTGTATGTGTGTTTTTACAATTCACAAGCTTAACCTTTTCACTCCCATCTCTTATGCTATTTATACATGTATGAGTTTTAACTCTTTCCTAAGTGACAAACTGACATCTTACAGAAGACAAAATACTGATGTATTTTGTCTCTTTACAAAGACTATTCTAGGTAAGAGACAAGACTACTTTCCTAAGTTCAGTGATGACACTGAGCCGGATCTTTTGCCATTCAGGGAAAGTTGACTTTGGTTGATAAGGACTTCGTCTTATCTGATTCAAACTTATCCCGCCTTGTTCGCTCATTCTTCATCTTTACATCCTTCAGTCTTCTACTTCGGTTTGTCTTGATGTAAGTAGTTGGAGAGGAATCTTAGGGATTCAGTGAGTTATTGTCATCACTCACTGAATCCATCATCTTCTTCTTGACTCAGTCTTCACCCTTTAAGATCCACCTTACTGAGTGGAGAGACTTCTTCATCGCCTCATACTGAGTATCCTGAAGATGACTCACTGAGAGACTATGCACTCAGTGACCTGTTAGTGTTTAATGGACTAAATACTTGGGCTATTTTCTATTCAAATCCTAGATTAAGGGGTTTGGGTATTTACTGAACCCAACAGTAACGAACAAGAAAACCAATACGAAACCCTAGTGTCTAAATTAGACACCTCTGCAAGTATCACACACAACACGAAAACCGTATATGTTCGATAAAGAAGCTAGTTGAGAACGTATTAAAATCAATCAACCTTTGAACTCACTTGAATATTACACGAACAAGAAAACCTCCAAGAACCCTCTTGCTTTTCTGCCCGAGAACCAAAAAAACAGCCACGAAGCTGCTTTCTATCTTTTACCCGATATCGGACAGTGATGTCCGATATATATACTATGTGTTTCTAATCGCATGGAACTAGCTAGGAATAACCAAAACAATACTTTAACACAACTTGGATCATGTGACTTGCAAGTGCAAATATTGAATTAAAACCAATAAATCCTAATCGGTTTGTATTAAAACCGATCGACAAAAGTACAAGCTGATTGTATAGATTTCCTTTTGGTTTTAGGGATAGTATATCATCTTATTAATAATGCATGTGTCTTCACATACATGTGATATTTTAGGGATACATATTGTCGTGATTTTGGAATGGGGTAAGTATGCTTTTATACAAAACCAAAACGCCCTATGACTTGGGCCTTGTCTTGGTCGACAAGCAACCAAGAACCCAAGCTTCCCATTCTCACACTTCTGCCTGATCAGTTGGAAGAAATCAAATCCCATGGCACAACCAAACCGACCCAATCAATAAGCATCAAAGCCCATGGATCGTCTAATGTGATCGGGTCAAATATCATGCATATCGGGTATGTATAATTCAAGTATTAAATACGTTCGACACGTATACTCGTGTTTATCGTGTGTGCCCCCATAGGCTCACACACTTTTAGTGTTTTGTCGTGTTTTAAAATCCCACAAACCAACAGCTCCCACTTAGGAGTTGGTGTGTTGAATGGCACACAAAACTAATGACGGAAACGCCTAGCAAACGCTCTCACTCGCTTTTTAACTAAAAGTGTCTGACAGAATAGTTTCATAAAAGTTTCTCAATAGCCTGGTCATTCAATGTCTTGCTTTAATCATCCTTTGTTATAGATACCGTTAAACCATGGATATGGATCCTAACTCATTCCATATAGTTTAACCATTTAGGATCTCGTTATAGAATTTAATTAGATATACCAAATGTAATCAAGTATCATCTTGCATTACCTTTTGGGTTTGGCCGAACAATTATCTTATTAATTCTGGAGAGGCGCCATGGTATCTTTCTGCACATATCAAGTGGAGTAACAAATCCTTTATTGACTACAAGTGGAGTGGATGCTGCTTCACATCACTCCGAAATATAGCCTTTATAACTACCTTATTCATATAGCGTTTTGAGTATACTTACAAAAAGTGATATCCACACATAACAGAACTTGCTTGCATCTCAAGTCTAAGGACGACCTTAACAAACCATTTTCAATATTTTACATACGAAAAGGATCCAAAAGTAAATGTTTGAAAGTTGGGGTATCCAATATGCATCTCTAGTGAATACATATGAGTTTGGCGGGAACAATCCACATTCTCGTTAGAATATAACCAAGACTCACATTTGTCTTACATAACAATATTCCCATATTGTTAAACGACAATGGACATATTTAGAACAATAAAATCATTCAAGGATTAAACATGCAAATATAGGATAACAATTATTATATGAATGAATAACAAATACCAAGTATCTTTATTCATCATAAAGTAAAAATTGCCTTTCAATCCCAATTATCCAAAATACTAAAACAGATATGCATGAAACTCATTTAGTAAGTTGAAGCCTAATGTTTCCAACATTCTCAACTTTCTTTTACAAGAAAAACTAAATAGTTATCAGAGTAAAATTTCCGAATACTTGTTTCAAATTTCACATATAGTGAGAGATTTGAAATATAAGATGAGTGTCTTATCTCATATGCTCATACTATTGCAAGAGTTATAGTATGGAGATGTCGCCCTACCTTGCATGAGGTATTAGAAATCAACGACATACTGACAGTCATCTTTACAGTTTCTAAAAGTGTAAAGTATTCTCACTCCTTTAATGTGTAATGTAACAATGCTCTATGTTGAGCACAACTAGTTAGCAGATTTATCATAAAAGATGAAATCCTACTATAACTAGTATTAATAATCCTCTAGCATCATTTGTACTTATACAACACTATGCTTTATAATTCGTAAACATCTATATTAACAATAATCTAAACACTCTCAATTAGATATTGTTTTTGTCAGCTCATCTTGTTCTTATACAAAAGCAACAACTAGTCTTATACACAATATAATATATACATGATAAATCTTTAGTTAAAAACATAAGGTTTCAATCCATGTAATAAATTATTCCAAGTGAAATATATCATTTAAGACTTGCTTGAATGATATATTGCATTTGTGTTGGACTTAATTTCCCGCATTTGTTCATTCCATATAAACATCTATTTCAAGGTTGTTTGTTTTATTCCCTAAATTCCAAGTGAAGTTTCATTCCAAGCTTAAAGATCAATATCTAGCTTAAATAGAATGATATCTTCAACATGTAATTTTAAGGAAAAACACATTGCTCCCACTAAATGTACTCAAGAGCTATCTTAATTCAATCAGAATCATATTATAATTAAATTTAAGATCTCAGCTCTTAGATGCACAATACAATCCAAACTTGGATTGCTCAAATTTTGTATACTACATAAAGATAATATTAATTTATAACCCTTTTGATTACACACCGTCCTCGCAAAAGGCAATCATAAATAAAAGTTATAAAATCTAATTGCCATCTCCTACATACAAGGAACATGTATGACAATTCAATATCTTTACATAATTAATGCGTGTATTATATAAGGAAATTTAATCACAGTCAATTGCTTAAGTATGATTAAAAACTTCTTATTAAACGCCATGCATTAATATGTATACAATTTTGTCCTTGTGAGTCTTTCTTCAAAAGCAACTCATTCCCACCTCATAGGTTAACAGTTAGGCAAAATAACAATCAGCTCAGAACTTGATTTGCCTTTTAAGGACTGCATCTTATCATTCATAGTTTAAAAACATTTATCAGATTCAAGATGTGATAATTGTATTTTAGTAGTTAGTTGATTTACAATAATCTTCTAACTTATATCCCTCAACATTGATATAAAATATCACTCAAGTGATGAGGCATCCTTTCGGATTTATGAATGAGAGTAATCATTATACTTTGGTCGACATTTTCATGTTTAACCTTAGTACGACATTAATAAGTGGATTTTAGAAGGTTAAGTATTTTGTTCTCAAAAACTTTGAGATATGTATATACTCCCACTTACTTTTGTAAGTAGAGACAGTTCTCTAAATACTAGGTATTTAAGCAACAATAAATTATTCTTTATGGTGAACCACAAAATACATTTTAAGTTCTCATCTCTAGATTTGTTAATAAAATGCTTCATAAGATTTTAACAAATTCAGAACTTAAATCAAGACATATCGGAATTCCTTCCAACAACTCTAATTAGGGTTTATAGAAAAACTCTAATTTCGTATCACTCTTTAACCAAAATTTCTAGTAACAGTTTTGTGTTTCGTCAAGCTAGGAAGAACACCAAAACTACAATCTTCAAGCTAGGAAGTGTAGAATAATCAAAAATCCAAAAGGATTTAGGATTCAATTGGTTTGAGTGGAAAACCTAAAATCCCTAATGAATTAGGGTTTTCAGTTATGGGTTGTCTTGAATATCTTCTTGGTTTGAACCATATTGGGTATATCCACGACACACGCAATTTTCTAACCTTGATATGTTTTAGAGGTAGAGCAATTAAAGCTATCATGAACCAAACAATATGAATAAGGTTTGATCAAACACATTAGACATACCATAATGAAGTGGTTTTCTATGCGTATTAGAATTGTGAAACTATATCAGAATTCCATAGATAACTTAATTCTCTTTGGACTAAATACTTGTCAATTGTGTCGAGCCAAATTGCATATAAAGTATTTACGAACCAAACGCATGCTATAATGTATATTCATTGAACAATACAAGAACCTTATGTTCATGTGTTCACAAAAAGACATAATTGTTCAAGAATTATATGTTCATGTGTTTACAAGAAAATATAACATGTCAATAATACATTATAAGTCTTTGAATTATTCAAATGCCTCATGTTTATGTGTTAACTAGAAGACATAACAATAATACTATATATACTTTATGTTATAAGTCATTGATTAATTCAAGGACATTATAATTATGTCTTAACATGTAAGCATAATTATACTAAAAAAAGTAATTATGAACGCAAACTCTTGAGTTCTATAGTAATTTCAAGTTAATTTTATACTTCATGATTATGATCATTATCATATAACCATAATTATATTGACTAAAACATGTAGTCAAATGTTGAAGTATCTTTACACTATATCATGACATTTGAATGTAGTAGAGCACAAAACATCTTGCGTGTTCGAGTCCTAGTAGAATCATTCTAAGAATGTAATAGGGCAATAAACATCTCACATGTTTAATTCCTAGTAGAATTCATATTTACTTGTAGCAGGGCATTAAACATCTAACATATTTAAGTCCTAGTAGAATTATTAGTTTCCTTTACCTTGCGGTCAAGAGATACCAATAATATTGTTGTTCCTTGCACACACTTTGAGATTTCTCCCACTTGTGTAAGGTACAACATCATATTATGAAAACAAACAACACGTGATTGATTGTTCAAACAATATGATAATGTCATAGATATCATAAGTAGTTTTAGAACCATAACCTTTACTAAGGAATTTTGGATTATTATTCTATAGATAACGCTTCAGGAAGCGACAGCAGGAAAGCAACGAGTTATCTGATAAAATAAAATGCAATTTTCCTTTAAGCAATGGTTGTTCATATTCGGAAAGTAATGAATTATTTCAAAGCTAGTTTGAAATGATATGGGTGACTAACAGGAAATAAAACTCGTAGCTCCCACTGAAATTGACAACATTACATGAATGATATTTCAGTAATAAAATGCAACTGCTCCCACTAGATTTGTCAACATTGTAAGTGTTACATTTCCAGTAGAAAGCTGATAACATCAAATAGTCCTGAATATTAAGTGTCAATTTCCCCCGATAATGCTCGTATTTTATATCATTTATATTTATTTACGCTTGTTTTCCTCTATATTTCACTTTCAAGTAAATTACGAGCATTGGAGCTAATGAGACGCGGATTTGGAGAGTTTATTGAAGATATATGATAGTATGCCAATTTTGAAGATGTTACGGCGTAACTCTCCTCTCACATTACGCCATAACAGAAGCGTGGCTCTGAAAACCAACTAAACTGCAGATTATGGCGTAACTTCCTCATAGGATTACGTCGTAACTTATTAGGTCAAATGATGTTCCGCGCCGCTGCAACCTACGCCGTAACTCATTCCACAACTACGGCGTAACCATGATTTATTGAAGATACGGCGTAACTCATTCCTGAGGTTACGCCGTAACCAGCTTTTCTAGAGCAAAATACGAAGAGTTGGATGTTACGCCGTAACCAGATCTGGCCTATAAATACCGCCCAAATTCCAGCATTTCTATTCATTCACTCCACACATCAAATCAGAGAACGTAGGTAGAAGGTTGAAGGCAGATCTTGAGGAGCATACGGAGCCATCTCCAAGGGAGAAATCACTCTCTTACGATAAGCATTAGCAATTTATCATTTATTTACTTTCAATTCATGTATTTCGATATGTTTAACATTGAATCGATTGTTTTAGTTAATATGAGCAGCTAAGCACCTATGGTGATAGCCTAGTTATGATTCCTTAATTGTTTTTTTTATGTTTACATTGCTTCCTATAATTGTTTCTAGTTTATGCATGCATAGTTTGTTGGTAGCTACCCTTGTTTCGGTAGTTTTGAATGGCGGTAGTGGCTAGTTACTTAGGAGATATGACCAACTGACCCTAAGTAGGTAGACTGAGTGGGAAGGGTAAGAATTGACCAACTGACGACCCTTCTTCGCTTGTGCGATTTGACCAACTGATCACCTACCGTTTGGATAAACTTAAGAAGTTAGGGATGAGTGTTTAAGATGCTAGCGCCCGGGCACTCATTGTTATGAATCTTGCATGTAGCGGCACTTAATGACTTGGCTTAGGGGACTAAAAACAACTGGACTTTCAAGGGGTCACCTATTGATCTCCGGTGGAAACCTTTGCTGATAGGTTAGGACGAACTGACCAAATGTTGTCCTAGCGACTTAAACCCCCACTTGAAGCAATTGGAAGTAATTAAACGTAAACTTAACTTGATAGGATGAGTAACTAGGTTAGCACACTTCTCCTCTATTGATCACAACCCTCACCTTTATTTGCTTTCTTTATTTTATTGTCTTTAGTTATTAATTAATCATTTCAACCTTAAAATTTGTGACACCTTGACTTAGTTAAAATCCGCACATATAGCTCTTGGGACGACCTCGGTTTTACCGAATACTACACTACACACGACCGGGTACACGGCCCTGTTAGTGCATTAGGGTAGACCATAGGTATAACGAGACAATATAAATATTAAAACCTGGTCAGTAAATCTTGCATCAAAAGCATATAGCAGTTTTATATACTTTCCTATTCTCTTCAAATGCCTACGAGTAACATGTACTTAGGTATTGAACAGAGTATATGAAGTTCTACTAATGTAGACAATGTACTAGCCATTCTTTCATTCAATTAACTTGAATCTTTAGCATGCAATTCCTCATTTATCGTCTACAAAGCCCCAAGGGTATTTAGCACTTTAGGAATAAACAAGAGTCCAAGAAAATTACCTAGCGAATATCCTAGTAATTTCTTTACTCTATGCGGTTTAAACTCATACATCGTGACAAGTGCAGGATGTTATTTATTTTGGTAGCTCTAAACACAATGTTTCCAGTTACACAAAATATTCCATCTTTCAATTAACTCTAGACCACAAAAGGGTAATGAAATATCATAAATGAGTTTTAACAGTTTTAAATCCTATCTTAGTTTGTCAACTGAGGAGAAAAGATAGGACTAAGTCTCACTCTTCTTACTAGGAAAAGAGACTAAGTTTGTCTTTCAAAGAAAAACAACTTTGTTTACGAATTATGTTGCAATAACACAATTAATCAGAACATTAAAAGTTCAATTCTAGTATTTTCGATAATTACATTCTTAAAAGAATTAACTACCCAATTAATTACTAATTAAGACTAAGATCCATCTTGCACTCCCCCTTAATTACCAAAGGTCTGACCAGGGCGTAAAAAATTGGGACAAGAGGTAAGCGACGAGCGTTAATTGCATAATGCAACTCTTAGATTTATGAGACTGATCAAGACATTAGTAGACAAGTAGTAATGTCATGAGAATGTTTAGTTCTGATCTTATGCCTCGGGTTCTAGGTCTGACCAAGCCAACTCGAAATAAGTCGACCAAGTATGAACGTGTAAAAATAACCAGAGGTCTGACCAAAGCAAAATAATTACCAAGGGTTGGAAAGGCCCTTAGGTCTGACCAGAAAAGTCAATCCAAATGCACATGTTCATAGTTGAATAGCATAGATTTAAAATTAACAAATAGGTATGCACATATAAATGTGATAAAAGTCGTGTACAAAGAAGCATGCAAAACAACTTTGTAACACTTATTTTAAAAACTTTTAGTAATGACAATGCAGTGATCATCATGGTTCATGGTAGCTCCAATCGAACTCACAGGGAGGCAGAGGACCAGGTAAGCACTGAAGCAATAACCTAGACATCCTTTCGGTGTGACTATGCACACCTCTTTAAACCCCCTTTTTAGTTTGTTCTAATGGGTGAGCCGTACATCTCAAGTGTCCATAGCGTCTAGTTTTTAAATTCTTGAAAACGTGTTTCAGTATATTAGGTCACTTTATTTTACAAAAACGATTTTCCATGAATCAAATAGCACGTCACAATTAGCATGATATTTAGGCGTGTAAATAAAGACCAATATTAATGTTATGGTTACGATATGTATTATTCCATATTGCACACAATTAGGTGTCAAAGCAAGTAACAATAATGCACATAAAGGAATCACAAACATATAAACATAAACATCAATATATAACCACATATTGTTCCGAGTTCTCTCGCGAGTCTTCCCCAAAAGGAGAACCATAAGACCGTCACTAGGATACAATACCTAGATCGCCCCATACATCGTAAAAAGCAATTGAGTGGGTCTTGTGGCCGGAGAACACATAAAAAGCATGGCAATCTCAATTAACAAGTAATTACGCTATTTTATGTATTTAATAAACCATATGTAATTCTAATTATCAATTTAGTTCTAATTAACAATTAATTAATTTTAATCAACCTTTAATTCTAATTAACAAGTAATTCCAATTAACTTTTAATTCTAATTAACAAATTTAATTCCAATTAACAAATTAATTCTAATAAACAATTTAATGTTGTATAACAACGAGCCTAGTAGCACAATGTGAACAATAAGCAAGGAAATATAAGAGAATATGAAAGGGAAAGATAGAACTTGTTATTGGTGTGTATTGAGAATACATTAGGTGCCTCTATTTATAGGGACCTTAACATGAATGGTATTAAGTACAAAATAGGATGTTACAAGACCAATCATAAAGGTGAAGGTTACTAGTTAGGAGATATGAATGTGAAGATTAATGTGTACAATCATATAATAAATATTCATAACATTCCCCCTTGATTGTACATCATTCAAAATACGCTTTGGATACCGCCTCATTAAAAACCTTGCTAGGAAAAAACCCAGTGGGAGAAAAACCATAGCTAAGGGAAAAAGAGTGCAGTGCGTATTATTCCCCCTCATAATCACTTTACTTGAGCTCACTAAAATGCCGCATTCCGATGCCATATACCAATTTCTTAAATGTTGAGGTAGGGAGTGCCTTGGTAAATAAATCTGCTAGATTGTCGCTTGAACGAATCTTTTGAACAATAATATCGCCATTCTTTTGTAAGTCATGAGTGAAAAAGAACTTCAGTGAAATGTGCTTGGTTTTGTCACCTTTAATAAACCCTTCCTTCAGTTGACAATGCATCCCAAACACTTTCTCGGCTTGCTTCATGTATTGCTAGAATTTCTGCATGGTTGGATTAAGTCACTGAGATCATCTGCTTAACTAAACGCCATGAAATTGTGGTTCCTCCTCTTGTAAATACATATCCATTTTGAGATCTTGTAATCTCCTTATATAACTCATATACCTTTAATCAATACCCTATAAGATATGGACATCCATATTATAATTATCCATAACACTCCCCCTTGGATGTCCATTTGAGGATTATGCCTTGTTAAAACCTTACTAGACAAAACCCGAGGGACAAAAATCTAGTGAAGGAGAAAAAATACATAATTCCTTTATACGTTCGGGGATGTTGCCTCATTAAAAACCTTGCCGGAAAACCCTATGGGGACAAAACCATGGTCAAGGGAAAAAGAGTGCAACGTGTATCTTCTATCCCCCAATCTCTTAGTTGGTGCAATCCAATATAATAAACCAACTTCTTTAATGTCAATATAGTAAGTGTCTTGATAGAATATATGTTTGATTCTCATATAAACAAGTGTTCTTTACTTAACCTTCACATATCAAGAAGGATTAAACATATGTCATACTTATCATTATACGAGCACATCTTCGTACTTCACAAGTTATATAGTATCAATGAATGCAAAGTAAATGATACATTATATCATTTATGACCACTAGTGAGAACAATCAATGTTTTATATACATTTAACTATGACACCTATAAATCGATATTCTGGTCATCATCTTTATAAGTAAAGGGGCCTTTATTCATCAATTGACCTCATAAACATAAGCTTCGTTTATCTATATAAAGATATATAACATATTTATTTAGCTTTAATTATGCACAATGATTTCATCTTTAAGATGTTTAATTGATAAAACATGACAAAACTTTGTATTTCATTTCAAGGTATTCAACCGTCTTGAAAAACCTCCTCATGAGTTTCATTCAAATTTACCTCATCAAACCATATGTAACTTATACCATATTCAAATACAAATCACTTTAAAACTAACTTGGGTAAATTTTGTTATTTCAATGGCTCATTTTAAACTAATACAATATTGCCTTTCACTTATATAGTGATTTATTCAACTTGATCAAGTGTTATTCTTGAAAACTTTCTTATATGCTTTCAGCATTTTAAATGACGAGACATGCTTCATGCATTTTATATCCCTCATGGAATCCCAACTTCAAATGAGCTCTATTCATTTTCTTTTAGACGCATATCAATTATTTATCAGATTGCCAGACTTATACAATATTAAAATACATTATTTGATCCACCACAAGTCACAATTTAATTTCGCTATCTCATAACGACAGATGCATATCCAATAAGTTTACACCTTTATGTCTACTGACTTTAAGTCCCAATCACATGTCTCATCACACGAGACTTCAATCCTTCAGTATTTACTTGCTTTATTAAATTTGGCCATTCATTAATCCAAGATCCTCACATTCATTTTAGCGTTATATTATTTACTTGCATAATCATTCATATGTAATAGTACTATCGACGTCGATTTATTCATTTTCGATTCCACACTTTACTAGACATTATATTATATCATTTATTGAGATCTTGTAATCTCCTTATATAACTCATATACCTTTAATCAATACCATGCTAGCATTTAATAAGATGAGCCATTAATCACGTTAACCTTAAGTTGCGTATTTGATGATCATTTTGACGATGCATCGATTTTAAAACTCAAAATGATCCACATGGCGGATGTATATGCCTACATACATCCCCTTTATATTCTTTCTGAAACTTTATAGGACAAAGTCCTCACTTCAATATGGTGGTGATATATGAACAATTAACTTCTATTGAGAACAATCAATTTTATCTTAGAAGAAATTTATAGTTCTTCTATACATTTCGCATGTTCATTGACCCAGGATGGTCCACCGGTCATGCCAATTCCTACAATAATCTTGGCTCATATTGATACCAAAGAATCAATTCTAATATGGTACATGTACTAATTAATACATTACATGAGACGATAATTAGAGGCAATTCATAGTTATCATAAAAGGAAAACCAATAGCAGGAGATGATGATTGAATATAAATGTTTCGTAAAATCAATAATAGACCCTATATTTGTATATTGGGATAGAATTTCATGTCCCTACTGTAAGTTAATGCCAATAAGTAATAAGTCTATTTTTCCATTATTTTCTCTCAAACTAGCAATAGGCCATACGTACTTATATGATTATATTCCTATTGTACAAAATTTTAATTAAGAACCTTGGCAGTTAATGATGATCTTTCCATGTATCTTTTATAAATCGCAATAAAAACATCTACATTATAGTCAAGATCGAATAACATAACATAGCAAATAATTTTAGATTATTTAGTTCACGTAAAATGTAAAAGCATGATACTTCTCACATTGCCACAAGTTCTATGTGTATCATGATTTTCACTTTTTAGCCTCTTAAGGTGGTAATATATGTATGATATGTGTCTAAAAACACATATATTTTATATTGTTTATACCCACAAAAACATCTGAAAACACTCAGAAATGCCACAAAATACTATAAATATCATTGAAATGTGTTTTTATGTGTTACAAGTGCAAAAGGATTGAAAACTGATGAAAAACAACAAAGTTTACATAATTTACAGTTTCAGTCCCTAAACTTTCATAAATTGGCAAAACTAGTCCCTGGTAATTCAAAACTTGTAAAATATCATTAAAGGTCCTTGGGGATTCACAAGTTATTAGAAATAGTCCTTTGAAGTTAAAATTGCATATTTACAACTTTGGTCCCTCAACTTTGAAAAGTGTCAAAAATGGTCCCTGGGTTATTTAAAATGGAAAATTTATAAATATAGCCCTTGTACTATTCATATATGGCATAATTGGTCCTTGTGTTAACCTTGGAATATTGGCAGGTCCAGCCCCTCAACTTTCAGAAATTACAAATATGGTCCTTGTGATAAATTCAAAACCAAACCGGACCCCCTTTTGTATTATTGACCCAGCCAACCCAAAAGAACCCCAGTCCAAAAACCTATGGCCCCCCATTTGAACCCCCAGCTTATTAATAATACGGGGTCAAAAAGTCAAAACCAACTCCACTGTTCACCTTCCCTCCCAACACCACCTGTTACCACACCATCACCTCCACCTGGTTTTACCACCTCACCACCACCTTTCCACCTGTCTCCCAGCTGTCTACCCACTCTCCTTCCACCTCCACATCCACCCAAAATGCATTAAATTGCAAAAACCTGCTAAATCATCTATCAAGACTTTTGGCACCAAAAAGTAGAATCAACTGCTGTGATCAATTCAACCCAATCCAAGGGCTAGGAGTGAAGAGAAAAGCTTTTTGGATAGCTATATAAAGACCAGAAGACAGAAGAAAAGATTGTCACTTGTTTTTAGACCTTTCTTTAATTTTTGTAATCGTTTTAATTTTCTAATGCAAAAAAATCTTTCTGGGTTTTAAGTTATTTGTCTTGTATGAGTTAATTCAAGTATAATTTAAAGTTCTTGTTCATTAATGTTGAGACATAATCTGGCGCGGGCAGTATTCAACGACTCTCCTTGGCCGTTAGTCGTCTTCTCGAGCCCTAGTAGACCTGTCAACAAAGAGAACCCGTTAGGAGTGGACCCGAGGCCGTAGCCCCGGGGTCCACCTCCGACGGTCAAGTTAGTATCGGCGTGATGTAGCCAATATATCTTAGGGTTAGAGATAACCTGCGTGTGTATATATAGGCATGGATTAGGGTTTAGGCGTAGAGTGGGCCGCATCTGCCGGGCCTGACCCATTCCTGGCCCAGTCCGGACCATACGTCCACAAGCCCCCCAAGTCTAGTATGAGATAGCGCATGGCTATGTTATGCTAGACTTAAGTTCTGATGGCCGCGTAGGTGAAAGTGGAACCCGTATGCTGCATCCTGGTTAAGGGCGTACCTTTTGTACCAGTAGCGACGCAACATGGTGCGACAGAAGACATGCTTCTGTAGCAGAAGTGCGCGCTGTGCGCGACAAAGAGATGCGACAGAAGACGTGCTTATGTTGCATAAGTGCCCGCTGTGCGCGACAAAGAGGTGCGACAGAAGACGTGCTTCTGCGCAGAGGTGCGCGTAGTGCGCAACAAAGAAGACGTATGCGCATACGGAAACAGTGGTAGTATACCCTGGTAGCCCCCCAAGTTTGATGGTGCTACTCGTGTAGGAGCATTAAACTTATTTAATCTGCGAAAAAAAACTGAATGCAAAGATTAAAAGTATATGCCGCGAATCGCAGCATATAAAACCTAATGAAGTTAAATAATAGACAGCACATAGCATGAATAATATATTGCACATAGCATAAAAAATCTATAGCGCATAGCATAAAAAATAGAAAACCTATCGTGAGGTAGTACAAGATATATAAACAATTGTTTTGTTTTTCTTTTTAATGTATAAAATAAAAACTCCGGATGGATGTACCGTGACCGCGACTGACAGACGCAGATGGATTTATCTTAACCGCATAGACTCGAACGTTTCTGGATGATCGCAGATGTTTATACCACGGCCTTTGGTCCAGTGCGCATCATGGCGATTGACTAGCATCGTGGTATTCGCGCGTACGCGTTCTCTGCGAAGATGTCTGAACGCACGGCCTTACACGGGTAGATTTATCGCGACTGCGCTGTTCGAGCGCGAACAGGCGTACCAACCGTAAAAACAGTATCTGCGCGAATTAATTCGCGGCTAAAAAATAAAATAGCTCCGATCGTGCGGGCTTTTCTTAGGTCCGATCGTGCGGACTAAAATATAAAATAGGTCCGATCATGCGGATGTTTTAAAATAGGTCCGATCGTGCAGACTTGTTTCTTTTTATCAATCGCAATAAAAGAATATGCCATTTAACGTGATAATGATCTTTTGATAAATAATATGGAATTCAACGTAATGATTTATTCCAAGTTTAGATTTGACCATAAATATGTCAACATGCAAATATAAGATTTACTTAACATTAAAACGTACCGTGGTTCAGTAAACATAACATATTAAGATGCTGTTATTTTGTGTATTATCAAATATATGACAATTTATAAAGCAAGGTCTGTTATTCAGATGTGAAGATGTTTTTAAAGTTCTACGCATGGTAGAATACAAAGTTTTAGGGTTACCGACTTTAGGAATTTATCTCTGTGTTTTGGTAATAGGAGAACACGAAACATAGTTTATTCGTGGTCCCACGGATGGCGCCAACTTGTTGAGACATAATCTGGCGCGGGCAGTATTCAACGACTCTCCTTGGCCGTTAGTCGTCTTCTCGAGCCCTAGTAGACCTGTCAACAAAGAGAACCCGTTAGGAGTAGACCCGAGGCCGTAGCCCCGGGGTCCACCTCCGACGGTCAAGTTAGTATCGGCGTGATGTAGCCAATATATCTTAGGGTTAGAGATAACCTGCGTGTGTATATATAGGCATGGATTAGGGTTTAGGCGTAGAGTGGGCCGCATCTGCCGGGCCTGACCCATTCCTGGCCCAGTCCGGACCATACGTCCACAATTAATTTCCAGTGTTCTTTCTTGATTCCAATTTCCCGCCAAAAAGTGTTCTTGTCACATTTTAAGTTTTAATCTGTTCTGCTTGTTCAAATTAGTTTATCTCATTTATTTTAATATTACTAAAGCAAGTTTGAAGGTTTTCCTGTCTAATTGCTCAATTTTCATTTCAGTCAACAAAAGTCAAAGTTTTAGTCAGTTACTGTTCATATGCTTATTTTACTGCTTATTGTGTTTTTATCAGCTTATTTGTTCAATTTAGGTTTATCTGTTCCTAATTTAGGGTATCTTAGTTGCTAGTTTTGATTTTGCCTAAAATCATTTAAAATGCCAAAATTAGCTTAAAATTAGAATAATCTGTTAAGTGCTTATTTGGCCTACTTTCTGTTTCACTAGCATAGTTGTAAGTTAATTGGTCATATGAAATCTAGATCCATGGTCCAAATCAGCTAGATTAGCCTATTTCTGTGTTGACAGATACTTAAAGGGGTGTTTGGTTCAGTGTAGAAATCAAAGATAAAGGTTTGTTCAGAGTTTAAGATCAGTTGCTTGAGTCCAATTTAGGTTCATTAGAGTCATCTTAGTCATTTATTTGCACTAGCATCCTCTTAAAGTCAAAATCACATTCAAACTGCTCTTATGCTCATTTATGTTTGAATCAATAGCTAAAAGTTTGCAAATAGGTTTAGAACTAGTTAGTATAGCTTGCATTAGGTCCATTTTATCACTAAACTTCATTTTCAGTAAGATACATAAGCTCAAATCTCATAAAAGTCAAACTGCATGTTTTCTTAAAAAGTCAAAATTTCATAGAAACCCGTTTTTGAATAAACTTGTGAATTTCATGTAGGACTTAATATTAGGATTGAAGACTTGTGCTTTTGGATATTTGTCATTCTGTTGCTTGTCTTCATCATAGTATTTTTATAATTTTTAGTTAGTGTTGTAAACTGCTTATTTGCTAGCTTCTTTTAAGCCCTTTTTTGACAAAACTCCCGTTTTGCTTATTCCTTATTTTTGCTTATTTAGTGTGTTTTTCTTGTTGTTGTTGCTTATTCTAAGTTCCTATAACTTGTTTATAGCTTATTCAACCTTTGGTTCAGTAGTGGTAGCTTTTTATTAGCTTATGCAAGCTTAATAGCTCATTTTGACCCATTTCCATTGCAAGTACAAATAGCTTCCACTTTTGCATTTTTAGTTTCCTCAATTTTAGTCTTTATTAGCTGAAATTCTGGATTTAGACACTTTGGTTGGTAGTGGTTTTCATGGTGATTTTAGTTTATTTTTGTGATTTTTATAAGCTGGCTTAACAAGGGCTTAAAGTAGGGTTTAAGGGTTGTTTCGCACTAGTGCTTAAATAGAACCAAATCATTATAGTTTGCATATTAGAGGTTTAGGCTAGTTGAAATAGGTTAGTATTAAGTATATTTTGCATAATCTAGCTGATGTGATCATTTGGTGCTCATTTGGTGCTCATTTGGTACTTATAGCTTATTTTTAGTGCTTATTTATAAGCACTTTTCACTACAGAACCTAATCTTGCACACCTGCACCACTTTTATTATTTTTCCTGGGTTCTAAGTATTATTTTATAGTTGACTGGAAGTTTTCATATTTTTCACTGTTCATTTACTATTTTTCTGCATTTAATTTCAGTTTTTAGCATTTTTAAATAGCTTTTAATACAAATAAATCAGAAAAGCTTCAAAAAAATAAGTTTTCAATTTTCATAGATTAAGATAAATATAAAAAGCAAAAAAATAATTTTTCCAGATTTTTCCTAGTTAAATTTATAATTTTTAGCCATTTAATTAGTTTAAAATAGTTTTAAATTTGTAGAAAATAGAAAAATCATCAGAAAAATACAAAATTAGTTTTGAAAATTCTCTTTAGTTATTTTAGATTTTTATAAATCATAATTTCATTTTTCTAGCTTTATTTCATATTTTCTTATATTTTAGGGTATCATTAAATAGTTAAAAATAGTTTTTAATTAATAATAATTAGATAAATAGTGTAATAAATAATTTTATTTTTCTTAAAATTTTTTCTTATCATTAGGTTTATAAAAATTTCATTTTTATATTTTTAGGTTTAATACTGTTTCAATTTCACATTTTCTTTTGTACGTAGACGTTTATTTAAACGTAAACGTATATTTTAGGTTTTAAAAGTTAATCGTTTTTAAAAATAGAATTAAAATGACTTCAAAGTCTTGATTAGATTTTATTTCCTTAGTTTAATCAATCATCACCCTTTTTCCTGTTCAATTTTCACCCGATCACAGATTCGTTGTACTACAGATTTCACACCTCGTTGGGACTTAACGACCCGGGTATACACTAAACTCCTCTGGACTTAATTGCATTTTGTTCTGAGCTGTTTGACTTTTATGGTTGACCATTCACAAGTGGTTGACTAATAAAAGATAGACCGTTTGGAGCGGATCAAATTTTGTCGCAACTAAATTATTTACATTATGCGAAATAATAATCCTTTACATAGTCAGAAAGATACGTAAACCTTTACTCCTATTAGTAAATTCATATAATCTTATAATTTCAAACAAATATCGTATTTTTCTTGTTTGAAGATGGTACAATTCAAAATCAGAGAAACTTCGAGTACCAATTAATTCATTATGGCATATCATTGTTTTTTGTGGTATAAAGTGCACAACAAAAATTGATGTAGCCTTAGCAGATAGTTTGGAACACATACATAAGAGATAAACTATCTAAACTATCTTTTGTAATCACATACACTCAAGAAAATAATCACACAACATGCATGTTAACTCTACACATAAGTTAAAATGGATAATACATATACCATTATATCATAGTTGCACATGAATTCATATAACAAATGAGTTTCATAAATTAACATAAACGTTAGCACGTTGTCATTTTGGAACATTCAAGCAAACACACATTTTAACATAGTCAAGACAACAATCTTATACCAATTAGTTTATATGGACTGTACTAGTCAAATGCAATTAAGAAACTAGAGTACAATGTATAGAGTAGTTAAGTATTCTAATTCTATGTTAGTGACATTTAAATAAAATACTCATGGTGATAATTAATATTACTTATGATAATTAATATTTTTTCGTTTCAAATAAATTTGAATTTTGAAAGAAAAGAAAGAATTATAAATTTTGATAGTTTAAGGCTATTGAAGAATAATAAATTTAATTAATGAGTAACGGTTACAAAATTAAAAGAAATAAAAAAAATATAAGTTTTGCGATTGAGACATGCAAAAAAATAATTTAACGATTTTAATCAATTAATAAGATTAAACATTTATAGATACCATACATGTGGTAAACAAACATATGGCTATTTTAAACATATCATGAATGACAATTAACCAATAATTAATGATTGGACTAATGTTCATATAAATTTATTAATTATTTATAGTGTAATTGCAATATAAATGATACCACATAATCCAATGAGGCATTTAGTACAATTTCCTAATCAAACATTTAGTACTATTTCATGTTGCATACTACGCATTAATATTCAACCGAATCGTTTCTATATCGTAACCCTTCACATTTAGTCATTCACATTCACATATAATTATGAATATTAAAACATGTAGTAAATGCAAATGAGTAAGTCTAGATAACGGTTCATCAACATAAAGATTCTTAAACAAATGCAACAAAAATCACATTATTTTCCTTCTTTAATTTCTTCCATCTTATTGTGCAATGGAGTTTTTTGGATAATAATTGTATTTTTAAAATCAATTTAGCAAAATGAGTATTTTGAAAAATATTTAAGGAAACATGATAAGTTTGAAGAATCTGCTTCTAACGTTTACAATACCTGCTAAAACCGTAATCCGTTATCAAAATTCCACTACTTTCTAATGACCAGTTCTATACACCATCAATATTAACAGGTACAAAATTCTATGTAAACTACTTTATAAACATCAAACAAAATTAGACGTAAACCAAATGAATACAATCATACATAGAATTATACAAAGCAGATGTAAATGATGATATAGTTAAACCTATAATCTAAAAGTTTTAAACTAATCAGATGTGTCTTAAAATCCAAACGAGGAGATTTGCATGATTTATTAAAAACATCAACTTCTTACTTTGAATAAACTTAACCCAAAAGAAAATAAGAAATATGATGATTAAAAGTGAATGTGCTAGAGAATGGATCCGATTTTTATTTTCATGTAGAATAGAAAGCGTTTGTATATGATATAATGAGAGAAAAATGATACAACATAATAAGAAGTCGATGGTTGTTTACCAATTTTTGGAATGAAGGTGATATGTTTGAATAGTCTCTAGATTTTTCTTTTCAATTTTTAACAAAATGCAAAAGAAAGTCACGTATTAAATTAAATAGTTTTGAAAGCACTCATTTTGCAAAATTTATTTTTAGAATACCATGGTTAACTAAAAAAAACTCTTGTGCAATGAGACTAATTATACGAGTTCAATCCAAACATAAATATGAACATGCTTAATAACCATAAAACCTACATAATTTGATCATGCAATACACATAAACACAACATGTATTTCATATTTTCAGAGTTTTGAAAACTTGAATTTTAAAGTAAACTTACTTGCAAAGGAAATAAAACTTAAAGATCGAGCGTGCTGATAACGTGTTGTATAACAACGAGCCTAGTAGCACAATGTGAACAATAAGCAAGGAAATATAAGAGAATATGAAAGGGAAAGATAGAACTTGTTATTGGTGTGTATTGACAATACATTAGGTGCCTCTATTTATAGGGACCTTAACATGAATGGTATTAAGTACAAAATGGGATGTTACAAGACCAATCATAAAGGTGAAGGTTACTAGTTAGGAGATATGAATGTGAAGATTAATGTTTACAATCATATAATAAATATTCATAACATTTAATTCAATTTGTGTGTGACTTGTTATTTTTTATTAATAATTGACAAATATTGCATATATTTGTCAAAACAAAAATAAACCGAATAACTAAATTAGTTTCAGGCAACCTTTTAAATATGTTTATTAAAAGAAACGTGTAACCCATAATAGCAAAAACGAGATGGCTCGTGATGCCACTGTTGGGATTTTAAAACTACATTACCCAAGTAACGCATACGAGTACGCAGCGGATATGGATCTAGTAATCGTAATTAGGTTAACACGTAATAATAAACAATTAATGAATAAAAGGGAAAATAGGAAACTAACCTTTCGTGGTAATTGAACGCAATTGTAACGAACAAGAAAACCAATAAGAAATCCTAGTGTCTAAATTAGAGACCTCTGGGAGTATCACATACAACACGAAAACCGTATACGTTCGATAAAGAAGCTAGTCGAGAACGTATTAAAACCAATCAACCTTTGAACTCACTTGAATATTACACGAACAAGAAAACCTCCAAGAACCCTCTTTGCTTTTCTGCCCGAGAACCCAAAAAAACAGCCACGAAGCTGCTTTCTCTCTTTTACCCGATATCGGATAGTGATGTCCGATATATATACTATGTGTTTCTGATCGCATGGAACTAGCAAGGAATAACCAAAACAATACTTTGACACAACTTGGATCATGTGACTTTCAAGTGCAAAGATTGAATTCAAACCAATAAATCCTAATCGCTTTGTATTAAAACCGATCGGCAAAAGTACAAGCTGATTGGATAGATTTCCTTTTGGTTTTAGGGATAGTATATCATCTTATTAATAATGCATGTGTCTTCACATGCAAGTGATGTTTTAGGGATACATATTGTCGTAAGTTTAGAATGGGGTAAGTATGCTTTTATACAAAACCAAAACGCCCTATGACTTGGGCTTGTCTTGGTCGAAAAGCATCCAAGAACCCAAGCTTCCCATTCTCACACTTCTGCCCGATCAGTTGGAAGAAATCAAAGCCCATGGCACAACCAAACCGACCCAATCAATAAGCATCAAAGCCCATGGATCGTCTAATGTGATCGGGTCAAATATCATGCATATCGGGTATGTATAATTCAAGTATTAAATACGTTCAACACGTATACTCGTGTTTATCGTGTGTGCCTCCATAGGCTCACACACTTTTAGTGTTTTGTCGTATTTTAAACTCCCACAAACCAACAGTTTTTAGCTTCGAATTGATGATAAATTGTTACAAAAGATAAACAGGGGAAACAATGTTTAGAAACTGAGGAACAAGTGAAGAAGATGATGACTTTTGGTCTTGTCTACTTTGACCCCTAAAGTTTAAAGATTTTACATGTTTGTCCTAACTAATTATTTCAATCGGCAAATGGTGTAAAAACATTTATAAAGTTGACGTTTTTCACCCTTAATTTAAAAGTTCATATTAGTGGTCTAAAACTACACGCTTGGAATTTTAGAATACTTGCACATTGTGTTAAAGTTTCAAAATGTTGGTGTGAAAAATCTCAGTTGAGTTTAACACTTATTTTAATTTGGTAACTTACAATTCATTTTAATTAAGTACAATTTTGTTTTTTGTATTTGGAACAATTCATTCGTATTGAGGAATCGTAATTATATAATAGCATAATAGCATCAAAGTCTATGAAACTTCCCGTCAAAGGTCTGCTTTTTTATTATGGTACAGGGCCCCCAAAATTCACGGGACGGCCATCATCTATGAATCAATCAATACACTTATTATAACTATACATGTTTCAATCCATTTCCATCTTATAAGTGTCACAATTCTCAATTTCCGGTCATTTCTCAAATTTACTATTCATCTCGGGAATTTACTATTCATCGGTACTATTCATCATTTTACTATTCATCGTTTTTTAAGTCGATTTGATATTTTGAGAAGTTATTTCAAAATTTTACTATTCACAAAACACTATTCATTCCCGGAGAAAAATTTATATTTATGATTTTTATTCATCATTTATCGTAAACTAGGTTTACGAGTGTCAATTCGCGTAACCGTAAGGGTTTAGCTGCGTATTCATGAAGCATCATTGAGGACATTACATATAGACTAGAGTTAGTCTACATATCATCAGTAACGTCATTTTCATATTAGTTCATGCATGGGTTTGCATATTTCATTAACGTATATTTTTCTATTAAATAAACGCTATCGTACGAACATTTATTTTGAACAATTGATCCGACACTTCCAAAAATTATCCTAATATATTTTTATACTCATTTTAAGACTATAAAAATTATATTATTAGCTTACCCGATGTTTTGAATGTATTTTGTATATAAATTGTTATATATAAATATTTATGACGGTTTTCGTAAATTCAACTCGATAATTATTTATTCACTCAATTCTTGCAAAAAAAGTATTTTTATAATTTTTATGACTTCGACATATTTTATTTTGTTCCGTAAAAATCGATTTCTAGTTAACGCTACATTAAATACCTAATAATACTTACAAAATACATACTACATTTACACTTAAAATACATTTAGTCATCAAATTCATCCAACCCTTGCCCAAAATACTCCATGGCTGGCCCCATCCCCCCCCCCTAGTCATCATAAGTGATCAAAATGGTTTTTGTTACTAGCTTGTACACATACTATTTATTAGACTAGATATTTTGCAAATACTAAATATATTCTAACTAATAACACTTATCTACACATAGTAAAAGATGAAAGGTTGCAAAAACTCCCTCATTTCCCTCTCTATATTTCAGCCAAGAAGAAAAACCAAGAAGAAATCAAAGATTTTCAAGGATCAAGTAATTTTATAAACACTAGATTACTTCTAATTAGGTTTTGAAATAACAACCTAGGAGTATTTAGGTAAACCTAGTCCATAAACCTCATCATCATACTAGTAAGCATTTCATGATCCTTATAACTCTTTCATATTCATACTTAAGTTATTTCATCATTTTAGTAAGAAAACATGCAAGTTTCATGTGTATCTATACCACTTTTATTGTTTTTAGTACTTATAATTAGTATATATCATCCTATAATTAATCCCTTGAAACATATCATTTTTGATTATTTTTAGGAACCCATGACACCCTAAGAAGGTGTATGGTAGGTTTAGAATAGCTTTGGTTTTGATTTGAAGTGATTGAAACAAGTATTACGCTAGAAAAACCATTATCGACAACTTAAAAATAGGGTCTGATCATTTTTGTGAAATATGGAAAATTCGACAGGTTATAAATTATTTTGGGCTAGATAATCAGAAAATATACTTTAAAACGAAACCGTGGTCACTTGAACGGGTTAAAACGGATTTATAACGAAGGAGATACGCTATTTTCAAGTTTAGCAGCAAAAAATATATTTCTGAAAAACTGCATGCTGTCAAGTGTTATTTAAGGGCAAAAATGAGTTTTAAACATTGTCTAAATTAGTCGATTTGTCAAAAATATACTAGTATATATTAACACGAAGCTAAGGATATATAAAACGTAGAAAACAGACTTATAACGACTACGTTATACACATTTTATATAAGGATATCGTAACTATTTTTCACAAGTATAACACTTATATATTTTCTATATATTAGTCAAAATTGTTGTCGCAAGTGACCATGTTTGGAGTCGTTTTGCACATCGATAGAATACTTTTGATAAGATGATGTCTTCTAATAAAAGTAAGTTCGCCTATTCTATTTTTCAAAATGTTTAACCGTTTGTCAAACGGAGGTATAATGAATATTTTACGATCACTCAAAAATTGGTCATTTTCATGAATTGTCCAAGTGTAATATTTTTCGACGAAAAGCTATAATTTCATAATAAATCACTAAATGACTATCGTAGGATATCATTTCAACGTAAGTACTTGTAAAGGAATTTATAACTTGACGAGACGTTATAAACTTATTTTTCGACAATACACTTTATTTTCAAAATGCAAAAGTGGTATGGATATCATATGAGTTGCATGCATAACATTACATCATGACTTATGCTAGAATCATATCATTCATAATAGGTCGCGGTTAGAGATTGGGCCACTTTTCAGTGTACTCACTTTTGCCATCACATCATTGTACCAAGTGAGTATTCACACTCCCCTTTTTACTAGATTTTGGGGCGAAATGCATGAACCATACTTGAACTAAATTAATTCCTACTTTTATGAACTCTTTTGACCTGAACTTTTGAACTTGAACTTAATTACGAAATTATGACATGTTTGAACTTATTGAACCGTACGTGCTATGACCCTGACTTAAAGTCTCCCCTGTTCGGAGTAGTGCAAATTCTCCCATGTTCGGAGTGTTCTTAATTGTATATTAATAGTTGTATGATGTATCGTTCGTACATTCGCATTGTTAGTCTCCTATTAGTAGGTAGTATGGATAGCGCTATTAGAGGTCGGCCAACCTCTCGTTCACTATGTTACGGGACGCATATTATTTATTCTAGGGGCTTTGCATGGCATACATTATTATATACGTGGTGCTATACTATGAACTATTATGGTAACTTATACTTGACTACTAGACATTACTACTTTTGGCAGTGGGTTGTGAACACACAGGTTGCAAGTTTTGTATGGGCGAAACTTGGAACTGAGTGGATTTACAATGCCTTTGCTTTGTGGACTATTCCCGATGACCGAAACCTTTGACTCTCTCTCTTAAACGTTTTCATATTATACGAAACGTGTGTACTCACCAACTATTTTCATAGTTGACCCGTTTTCTCTTATGCATTTCAGGTGATCGTTAGTAAGCTTTTCTCCAAGGACTTTGCATAATGAAGTTTTCACATGTCACTATAAATCATTATGTATTATAACGAAATCTTTTGGGATCTAAAATTTGTATTATATTTGCCGATGTCGGCTAAACTGGTATTGTAATGATGTATCTTTTCTTTTAATCTTAAACGTTGGTATGTTCTATTATCTTTTGCTTGTGTTACTTTTCAGTTACACCTCGTGTTTCCGCCTTCGGCGGGGTGTGACAATAAGAAATTTAGGCTACTTCCAAGTTGAAAGTTTCAACTAATATAATTCATTTGAGACGTGTCTTATTTTTATTTACCTTGTCTACATCAAAAATTGACATTTATATCAGTTTCCATATAATGCACATTAATCTAAAAAATAATGCATTAAAAGTTTAAAAAATTATGTGGTAACTTTGTATTAGCTAGACTGTCTAACTACTCTTGATACTTACTGATTTATGATCATTTTCAAATCACACACAATAGTCTTACAGACCATATATTTTATTAATAATTACTCTAAACGAGTGTGGAAACCCGCGCGATGCAGCGGGATTGCTTTTGTTTGCCAAATTGCTATAAAGGACTTACTTTGCAGCGACACTTAAACTTTAGAGACATTTTTTGCCAACTTGGACTTACTTTGCAACGACACCTAAACCTCAAGGGCTATTTTTGCCAACTTGCGAAAGTTGGCATTTATTGTGCTACAGTGTTTGGGGGTTACTGTTGCTCGCCTTTTAGTTATATATAGTAATTATGAATGAATAACCATCTTCCATTCAAACCTTGCTAGGTAAACATCTTGAAATTGTCGTGGAATAATGTGTAAACGTTCATAAAAATACAGGGTAAGCCGCGTACATAAAGAGAAAAAAATGAATTCTTCTAAGTTTAAATATTGAGTGACAGTGACAGACTTAGGGGTGTTCACGGATTGGGTAATATCCACAGTAACCGAAAACCGAAACCAAACTAAACCGAAAATAACTGAACCGAATTCACAACCGAACCGAATTGGTCAAAACCGAACCGAACCGAACTAAATATTTGGTTATCGGTTTGGATATAGTTTTGGTAATGAAAACCGAAAACCGAATTCATATAAAATATATATTTTTTCTATGTATATATATGAAAAAAAATCACTAAAACTCTTTTTTAGTATAAATATAACAACTCTTTTTTAGTACAAATATAACATGATTTAAGTTTGAAAAAAATATTTTGTGCTAAAAATATATATAATTAAATAAAAAAAATTATTAAAATTATATAATTCGGGTTATTCGGTTCGGTTTTTGGTTATAGGGGTTCGGTTTTCGGTTATTCGGTTCGGTTGAATCAAATTTAAATTCGGTTCGGTTCGGTTTTCGGTTATACCCAGAAAAAAAAATTAACCGAATAACCGAACCGAATAACCCGATAACCGAACCGATGAACACCCCTAAGTGACACTATACTTAGGCCTTTATGCTTCTAATTCTTCCCTTATGAACATATCATGGGCCTTTATATTTACTTAAGCAAACCAAATAGGCTCAAACTGATATATAATAGAAGTATGTGGTTTGTTGATGATTATTCTTTATCCAGTTAGAGTCCGTGTGACTGTAGGTTAAACCTTGTGCCCGAACTGATAGAATTGAAATTTGTGGTTCGTTTTTTATTATGTTTTATCTGGTTAGAGTCCGTTTGGCTGAAAGTTTAAACCCCATTGATTAGTCCGGTGAAAATTCAAAAAAAAGTTATGCTTATGCTTATTATAGCCTTAGAATTTAGTGTTGTTACATCATCGTATTAGTACATCTCTATGCTTGTGTGCGTTATATTGAAAACTCAAACTCGAATAATTCATATTTTTATATTTCCTATAAATTCCATTCAGAAAAACTGTAATAGTAGTTCCTTTGTGAATTTTTGACATATATATTATTGGGAAATGTTTCAGAGTGATCAAATTTTGTTTTAGAATTAAATTGGATCCCATATCACAATCTTATATATCCATTTTTTTAACAAAAAAACCCCAAGAACACAAGAACACCTTTAGGATCAAACGGTTCCAAGCTTCTATGTATGGGTATGTTTGGTAGCAAGCGTTTATGAGGTTTTGAAGCAATTAGCAACTAACGGTTAGCGTTTTACACAAAATACTTGTTTGGCAACAATCAACTAGCATTGCTACTTTGTTTAAACGCTCCAAATTAAGATGCTACTTCTGATAACATTTACGAGCAATTAGTGTTTTTATTTACTAATATAATTATACATCTACGTTACTAAACGCTTTATCAAGATAAGTTGTTGCTTACTACTACTGTTTTCCGCTACTTCTTGCTACCGCTATCTTCATCAAATATACCCGTAGTTGAGTTGACACAACAACACTTTATGTCGATCCCTCGATTGCTAGCTCATCTATTTTGACCATAAATTCTGGATTCAAGGATCAATATATTGCACATCACCATCAAAGGATGACTAGAACGGTTGTTTTTAAGGACACCTGGCCTCTTGAAGTAGCTAGTAAGACATGATTGTTGTTAGATAAGAATTATAAGCAAATTCAAACACTAATCTAGTGGCACAATCCGATACGAGATTCCAAAAAATCTTATTTGACTTGGCCGCTTCCAATTTGCAATGCAAACACCAATAACCATAGTAAAGGGGTGTATTATTATTTTTTTAGCTTATTTGATAGGGTTTACGAGGTTAATTTCAATAAGCTCATAAGCTCTTTTTGTATGGCTTATGAGCTTATCCCTTTTAGCTTATAAACTTTTATAAGCTAAAAGTTCAGCTAATGAGTTCATAGGCTATTAAAAATGAGCCTACGAGCTTATCAAAATTTCGATAAATCTCATAAGCCATCAAATTAAATAAGCTTAGACAAACACCCTCTTATTTGATGGGCTTATGAGCTTATCGAGATTTTGATAAGCTAGTAAGCTCAAATTTTTATGGTTTAGGAGCTTATCAATATACTTTATGAACTTATATAAACTATAAGTTCAAACTAATAAGCTCATAAGCCATAAAAAATGAGCTTACGAGCTTATCAAAATTTTAATAAAGCTCTTAAGCCCATCAAACAAGCTTAAAAAAGCACCCCTTTAATCCTTCATTAGCACTAAATATTATAATCAAACACAAAAAAGGGGGGACATAATCACATAAACGCAAATTGTAAAGTTTTGAAAAATGATATTTTATATGTTTTGCTGTTATAAATTTATCAAGTAACATATACATATAAAAAACGAAATACTTAAGAACAAGGAGTTGCTGAAACCAGTATAGGACGCTTCTTATGAACGGTAAGACCAATGGACTCACTCATGTCCAATTCTCCTTCACTCGCCAATGTGAAATGAAACTTATACACCAAATTTGCCAAAACAAGCTCATTAATAACCATTGCAAATTGAATAGCAGGACACCCTCGTCGCCCACCACCAAATGGTATGAACTCAAAATGTAAACCCTTATAATCGATAGGACTGTTCAAGAACCTTTCGGGCCTGAACTCATTAGGTTCTTCCCATACTGAAGGATCTCTTGCTATTGCCCACGCGTTTATGATCACTTGTGTGCCTGATGGAATGTCATAGCCAAGTAGTTTAACGTCTTGTGTTGATTCACGAGGAACGAGAAGGGGGATCGGAGTGTGTAGTCGTAAGGTTTCTTTAAGGACAGCTTTTAAGTAGGCCATTTTTTCTAAGTCGTCTTCGGTGATCATTGGTCTTCCTTGGCCTATTTCCCATGCCTCTTGTTGTAGTTTTTTCATTGCTTGTGGGTGTCTCAACAGCTCACTAATTGCCCACTCTAGATTTGTAAATGTAGTATCAGTTCCAGCAGCAAATACGTCCTACAGGAAATCATACGGAGTATATAGATGACCACATACAAACATGAATTAAATTTTTTCCAGATTTTTTAACCTGGTTATGTCCTGACTAGCTCCACGTACGAAACCAAATATGCAGTATGCATTTATCATAATATTTTTTTTCTTCTTTTTTAGGATAGAAAAAAGAAGTCACGTTAAGCAATTTTTGTTGCGAATGATCGATAAGCTTTCTTGATGTGAGATTAATTTGCAGTAAAAATTTACTCCCTCCATCCCACATTGAGTATTATATAACCCAAACAAATATATTTAAGGTTAAAGTTGAAAAAAAAATACTTTAAAAAGGACACTTAATGTGGGACGGAGTTAGTAATTTAAAGTGTATGAAGAAGAATCAGGACTCTAAATAATAGTAACTAAGAACTAACTGTTGATTACCAAGATAATAGCCTTGATCACATCTTTTTCGATATGAAAACCCGTTGAGTTATCTCTTTGAACTTCTAATAAGATATCAACTAGATCTTGGCCTTCAACACCAACAAATTTCTTGCTCACATGTTCATCGATAACACTTTCAAAAAATTCATCAAATTCCTTAGCAACTTCATGGGCTCTTCGCTCTAATCCAGTCAATCGGTCCACCCATGCAAGCGAAGGAACATAACTCCCAACACTAAAACATCCCAACAACTCGAGAAACCTTTCTAACAAGCTCTTAAACTTTCTCCCCTCATATGTCCTCCCCAAAGCCACTCTACAAACCATATTATTTGTAAGTGAAATAAGATACTCACTCAAACCAACCTCAGATTCATGGGTTTCTCGAATCTTTTTAATCATAAGAGCCATCTCATCTTCTCTTACATGTCGATACGATAGAACCCTTTTGTTGGTTAATAAATGGAGTACCGCTATGCTCTTCACCTGCCTCCAATATTCTCCATATTGCGCAAAAGATATGTCTTTCGACCCATACAAAAGTATATTAGGGATGTTTAGTTTCGGTCTATTTGAAAAGATTAAATCATGAGTTTTCATGATATCTCGAGCCGCATCAACAGAGGAGGCAACTAGTACAGGCACGGTGCCAAGGCGAAGCAACATGAGTGGACCATAGGTTTGAGCCATGGCATGAAGGGCACGATGTGGGCTCGAGCCTAGTTGGTGAAGGTTTCCAATTATTGGTAGCTTTGGTGGAGATGGTGGTAGGTTCTTATAAGATTTTGATGAAAAATATAGTGATTTCAAAAGAAGTAAGGCAAGAATCAAAGGAAGAGACGAGACTAGAAAAAGTTGCAAGGTGAAAGACATTTTCTTGATGTTCTTAGTTCTTACAAAATCTGAAAAAGAAACTTTATTATGGCGTTTATTATCAATAAGGAACTTTCAGACTCATATGAGTTTGTGAACCAAGTGTTTTACACTATGCATGCATGAGAAAAGAACCCTTAGGGTAAATTTAAACATGTTCTATTGTGCAAGAAAAAATCATACGTAGTATTTGTTTTCTACACGTTTAGTCAAACACATGTTTTACGAGTAGAGGATGAGATGATCATTGACCAAGTTTTTTAGTTTAAGATTAATTATATATATCACCTTACTTTCAAAATTAATTTCATATATATTTAAAGTGCAATTATTAAAAGTATGTTTGGTATTCTACTATGAGAATAAGATTATAAGTATCAAAATGATTAAAAGTGTTTGTTTTGTGGGCTCAGTAATGAAATAAATATATCATAGTTATAGATTCATTACACACCAATTTAGTGTCTATGAAATCCATTCCAGTGAGCCCCTCTCTTTTCCACTACAAAATTCAAATATCTATACACTTTTTCATTTCATATTTTATCAATCAAACATAAACAATCGTAATAACACACTTTTTCATATCAATTGTCATTCTACCTCATACCAAATCCGATACCCATTGTGATTTTTAACAACAAACCAAACGGCTCCTAAACGCATATTTTATATTGTAATAGTAATACCACATGAAGCATATGAAAAAGGTCAAGAATGTATAGTAGTGTATTGTACCAGTGCGCCTACACAAAAAATACATCTCAAGTTTTACCTTTTAGATTACCTGATTTTGCATAAATCATTCTTAAGCTTTAGTCTTTTGTGATAGAAAAAATTGCATAAATACTTGATCTGCGCAAAACCGTCAAGCTACCTCACACAAACCGGCCACTTGTGAATGGCCGACCGTAAGAAGCTTAAAACCGCTTAAGCACAAATGCAATTTAAGATCAGAGGAATATAGTGTATTCCTGGGTCGTTAAGTCCCACGGAGGATGAATTGGTGTTTAAACAACTTCAGATGATAGAATGATCACTAAGGATAGTGATCAGGAAGGTTTTGAATGGATAATTATACCTAAAGAAAAGATCTACAAATTACAGCGACTTAAATGCAAATTAAAAGAAATTAAAAAGATAAAAGATATTAAATAAACGCTATCACTATTTTTAAAGTGATGAACGTTTAAATCCTAAAACGTACGTTTAAATAAAATTACGTAAACGTACAAAATAAAACGTGAGTTTTAAAGAAATAAAAGACCTACAAATATGAAAATGATATTTTTATAATCCTAATAGTAAAAGAAAATTATTAGAAAAAGAAAATTATTTTTAAAACTAATTATTTAATTATTATTAATTAAAAACTATTTATTAAGTATTTAAAATGCACTAAAATACAAAAAAAAATATAAAATCAACCTAGAAAAATGAAATTATAACTTAGAAAAATCTAAAATATGATAAAACTTATTTTAAAACTGAAAATATATTTTTTAGACTTATTATGTATTTATTCTTAATTTAAAACTATTTAAAACTAATTAAAATGCTAAAAAATACTTTTTAAACTAAGAAAATTATGGAAAAATACTTTTTATTACTTTTATATTTATCTTAACCTAAGAAAATTGAAAAATTATTTTTTTGAAGCTTTTCTTAATTATTTGTATTAAATGCTATTTAAAAATGCTTAAAAACTGTTTTTAATTAATAAAAATAGCAAACAGTTATGAAAAATTATGAAAATTTCAGGAAAAGTCTATTTTAATCTACTGAATCTAAGAAAAATAGAAAAACATGGGCTTGTGTGGAGAGATTTGAAATTGATGTGGAATGTGCTAAGAAATAAGCACTTTGATTAAGCTAAAAGGACCAAACAAGCATTAAACTGATACAGAAGCTTGAACAAGCTAAAATAACCCTAAAGCAACTAAAAACAACAACCCATAACCTCTGGATTGCCAGTACAACAGATTTGATCAATATGAGCTTATGGGGTTAAAAACAGTGAATAGGTACCAAGTTGCAGCTGAATTATAAGCACTAAAGTAAGCTGAAAAGGAAAACTATAAATTGGAACTTAAAGCAGAGCTGGGTGGCTATGTATGAACCAAAGCTTAGGCCTAGGTGAGCTAAAATAAGTCATGTACAAGCTCAACAAAAACTGCATAAAACCTGTGCAGGCTAAGTACCCTGCACAGGGCACTTGGCATCATTTTGACAGGCCTTTATGAAGCTTAAAGAAAATTCACAAAAATGTAAAAAATTGGAGATAAGCAACTAGACCAGGAGGACTTTTAAAAACAACAAGTTTCATATGAATTGGCCCATAACTGAGCTCAAGAAAATTCCTCCCATTTGGCTCAAAACTGAGATTTGGCTATTTTGACTTTTGATGAAGAACTGGACAGTTGACTATAATGAGGTTTGATCATGATTTTTGAACTGAAAATGATATATTGTGATGAAATAACTCTAATGTAAGCTAGACCTATAAGATTGGAACACAAAACAAGCTTTTGATATGCAAAAATTCCAACAGTGAACCTGTTGAGGATCAATTGGATGGATTTTGACTTTTGTGAGTTGCACATACAACTTGATGACTCAAATGAGCTCAAATGAACAACACAAGCATGATCCAACAGGTTTTAACCAATGTACAGACCTTTAGCACAGTTTACATGTAAAATCCAAACACACCTTAAAACTAATGATTTGCAATATGAAATGAAGCTAACTAGTAATCCAGCTTGAACTAATGACCAAACTAGGCTTTCATGACCATTATACAACTAAATAAGCAAGTTAAAACTACAATTGATCACAGATACAAGAGGAGCATGAAACTGCAATATTGACTAAAAAAAAATGAAAAGTGAAAATGCTACTCACAACTGATCCAGCTGGTTGCAGGCAAGAACCAAACACAAAACTATGCTATCCTAATCTAAATTCAACCCAAATAAACCTCTGTGCACCCCTTATCAGCTTCCATTTTAATTTGAGCTCCTGTTGACTTTTGTTGACTGGTTTTGGATACTTGAGAAAATGAAGAGTGAAATAAACATAAGCCTTGAATAAGCTACAGTTTAGCTTATCAAGGCTCAAACAAACAGTAGCAAAGCTTGTTAAAAGCTTTTAAGAGGATTTGAACTAGGAAATTGCATAAACTTGAAAATCAGACATAAACTTGAAATTGATAGCTAAAATATGTTCACATACACTGAAAACACTTAAATAAAATACTTGAGAGTTTTTACAAACACTGGAAAGCTTAAAACATTAAAAACGACATTACAAAATTAAAATTACACTACTTCTCTCTTCCACACTGCTCCTATCTCTTATTTATTGATCTCTTTTAGTCTCTTGTCGACCTCTGGTCAAATCCCACCTCTTTCCAACTCTCCATTTCATCTTAATCGTACACATGTCAATTTGGCGGGAAAAAGTCATGGAGTTGGTTTTTTCATTAATTGAGATGGTGAGTGGGCTTACAAGGTGGAGGGGGCATGGTGATGTGGTAGATATGTGCTGGAAAGGAGACAGTGAGGTGGGGGAGCAGATGGCAGTGATAGAGTGGACACAGGTGTTGGGAAGGAAGATAGTGAACAGTGGCGCGGTTTATCTCTGTTTCAAAAGTTGGGCTTGGGTGTTGGGCCACAGCTGGGTTTTGGTTTTGGATTTGGGTTAATAATAACAAGAAAGGGTCCATTTGGTATATATTAAACACAAGGATCATTTGTGTAATTATCTGAAAATGAAGGACTGATCTTGTAACATTTCCAAAGTTATAACAAGGGTTAAACCTGCAATTATTGGTTAGTACAAGGACAATTGTTGCATAAAATTCCATTTTTATAAGTCCAGGGACCAAAAATGTCAAGTTTGAAACTTTAAGGGCCAAACTTGTAATTTCTATTTAAACTTATCATAAAGGACCAATTTTGTCATTTATTAATAATACAAGGGTGATGTTTGAATAATTTCTATTTTTGAACACCCAGGGACTATTTTTTTACATTTTCCAAACTTGAGGGACTAAAGTTGTCATTTTGTGATTTTTAAACTTTAAAAGGTTTGATTTGACAACTTGTGAATCCCAAGGACCTAAAATGATATTTTACAAGTTTTTGAATTACAGGGACTGCTTTTGACAACTTTTGTAACTTGGGGGACTAAAACTGCCAATTATGCAAACTTGATATGTTTTTCACCAGATTTTGATGTTTTTGCATTTAAAACATATAAAACACTTGTTTGTGATATTTTTATCATTTTGATGCATTTCTGAGTGTTTTCAGATATTTTTGGCATTCTAATAGTATAAAAATGATGAGTATTTAGACACTCATCAATCCCCCACACTAAGATATTGCTAGTCCCTAGCAATCTTTTATGAAAACTTAATGGATTTTATCTCTTTACCAAAAGCCATTACTTCTGGAGTAGCCAATTGTTTTAGTTCAAGTAAGAACCTTGGTACAATGATAACCAAATGATTTTGAGCAAATCATAAGCTGTGAACGGATTTGATTTGTCTTTACCAGAAGCCGTTTGCTTCTGGACTAGCCAACTCTTAGATAAATTATCAATATTATCTTTGGTGAGTCGATTACCAATTATGGATTTCCCACTGCCTTTACCACAAGCCATAATCTTGCGGGCTAGCCAACTCTTCACTAGTTTAAAGATATGGTGAGTTGAACACCATACAATTTTAGGCAAATTGCAAGCCATAAACGGATTTGAGATATCTTTACCAAGAGCCGTTTGCTCCTGGATTAGCCAATCCTTATGTGGGTTAGACATGGTGGACTGATTACCATTTGTTGTGTTTAGTACATAGTACTTCCACTAAATAAAAAATTTTAAAATTTGGCCATTTTTGGGGAAAAAGGGACTAAAAGGGTACATTTATGATCAAATTCGCCAGAATTTCCCCCCCACACTTAGAAATGAATATTGTCCTCAATATTCAAAGTGTGGAAACACAACAATTATTCTCTTTTTTAATATATATATATATATTTTTTTTTTTTTTAAGATTATATACAACATGTGGGGCATCTCCCCCACACTAGGGTGGGACACACGGGTGAAAACCCATGTTTTAGCTACTGTTTTTTATTACCGAGTCGCTAGCTTGACTCGACCCCGAATTAATTTGTTCATGGGGAAGTAAGTGGAAGAGATAATCTCCATCGGACTTTCATTCAAGATGTTTGTATAAACATTGAAGTACGTGAAAGTTCCACACCGATGAGATATACATAGAACCGACTCAAAAATGATAAATGAAAATGCCGGGATCAAAAATAGTGTCCTCATTCCTGAAGGAGAAAAGGGAACGAGAAACCACACCATTTGTGAAAAATGGAATAAAGATGTGCATCACAATGCAATCCCATTCTTCATTAGTGAGGAGCAAATCACCATTTGTTAGATTTTTAAGTTTAGACTTGAAGCTTGTATGGTGATTGGCAACAAAATTTCCGGGAGGGAGAGCTGGAAACGGCTCTTTAATCAACAGATTTTCAAGAAAGAGGATGTCTCCCTCCGAATCCAAGTAAGTATTGTCAATCCCTGTTGGAATTGACTCATCACTAAGAAAAGCATCGACCTCATTCCAAAAGTTATCATCTTCCTCATCCGGAGTGAGAGAAGGAATGGAAGAGTCGGAAATGGGACAAGAAATGAGTGGATGATCATTATATAGGAGATTTTCAGTTTCTCCAAGATCGGCTTCGAAATCAAAGAGATCATCGTCACTTTGATGAAAGGGACTGATGTGAGTAAGTTCATCGGTGAACTCCTCAAGAAACGATCACATCGACTGTGGGAGTGATCCCTCAACATACTCGACGTTTCCATGAGAAGTACAATCGTCGCTAACATCGGAGAAAGTTTCAAAATGATCTTTTGAACACTCAAGAGGGGAAAGAGAATCACACACATGATCAGAAGTTCCCTGTGACTCTCTTGGGATTGGGACAAGGTTCTCAACACTAGATTTTATGAATTCGTCCGATTCCTTTTCAGGAACAGTGTCAAGATGCTCGTCCCCCATGGTCAGAGAGTGAGTGGGAGCTTCGGGTGTGATAGCAGTTGTTTGAGAATGAATCTCAACTGCTGGGATATCAACTGATGAATTTGATGAATCTTCAAGTGTATCTTCATCATCACTATCATCAGGAATAAAACTGAATCTAGAGCTAGATCTGGCTGCTTTTTCGTTTGCAATTGATTCCCTAATAGATTTTTCAAAGGCAATTTGGGAATTTATTTTAGCAGCCTGCTCTTCAGCTAACAAAACTTCCATGGATTTCTCATGAGAGTTTTGAAATGACATAGCCGACTCCTCCTTAAGTTCTTTTAATAACTCCAGACCCTTCAGTAAAAAGTCTGTTGTAGTTTCATGAGGAGTTGCTTGAATCATTTGGTACTGTGGAGGTTGGTCTTGAAATGATGTGTCAAAATTGTCACAAGGAAATGGATTCCCTGTTTGACAATCAGAGCTGAAATGGGGACCTCCACATTCTCACACAAGTAAAACTGTTGAGCCTGGATTGGTGAATCATATGGATATTGGTCATAACCAAAGTTCTGAGCATCACCGGAAAATTGTTCACAGACAAACGTGTTTTCGGATTGACACTCAGATCCTTGGTGAGGACCTCCACAAAATTCACAGTAGTATTGTTGATTATATGAAGATAAGTCGGGCTGTGGTGGGTAATTAGAAAAATTTGAGGGGTCGTTAAATGAGTTTGGATTAGGATCATAATCAAATGAATTCCTCGAACCACAGAACAAACAACTCCCGTTCCGAATATCATTACCACACTGTACACACGTACACCAGCGACAGGGTGAACCAAAAAGAGGCTCACCACAACCGACACAAGGAATAAACGATTCTATTTGAGAGTTATGAGAAGGAATCAGTTCATTCAAAGAATCAACAAAACCAGCATGGTGATCTGAATGACTATTAAGACTCAAAGAACATTTTGAAAAATCCGGAGGTGGGACAAGTGGTGTGCTCTGAGAGCTAGCAATTTCCACCACTTCCGTTATGGTCTCCGGTTTTGGTTCTTGAGAAACGTGAAGATTAGGGAAGTCATTCTTGCTAGTTACCGGTCTAAACTCTGCATGTTTGCTTTTAACCGTAAATCGTGAAAGTGTAGGATCAATTTTAGACGGCTTAGGAGCAATTGAGGGGTTAGATCTTTGGATAACCGTAGGTTGGACGTATTTAGTACCTCCATTATCAGAGGGAAGTACCTGGTCCTTTGTCACCCCGGTTTCTCGTTCTATTTCCCTACGCAGAATCAATGGATCATCATGAACCACACGAATTCTTGACATTTGTGATAAAATAGGAAGTTTTTCAACTTCGTTCCAGATTTCGTCGTAGTCGAGAGATTCCATGAGAATAGAAGAAGTTTATAATCAAATGTATAGAGGGTAAAGGGATAAAGAATCAAAAAGGGTAAGAGGGTAAAGATGAATATTTTTGGATTTTTGAAAAACATGCCATAAAAACAAAGGATGAAAATATTTTTGGTGTTGTTAACACTTTAGGAAAAATGTTAATGAACTTTTTGATTTTGAAAAATTGTTTACAAAAAAGGTGGTATATGTGCAAGTACGGGTCTGGAAATGCTAGAAACACGCTTACAGCCTCCCCGGCAGCGGCGCCAAAATTTGATCTGCGCAAAACCGTCAAGCTACCTCACACAAACCGGCCACTTGTGAATGGCCGACCGTAAGAAGCTTAAAACCGCTTAAGCACAAATGCAATTTAAGATCAGAGGAATATAGTGTATTCCTGGGTCGTTAAGTCCCACGGAGGATGAATTGGTGTTTAAACAACTTCAGATGATAGAATGATCACTAAGGATAGTGATCAGGAAGGTTTTGAATGGATAATTATACCTAAAGAAAAGATCTACAAATTACAGCGACTTAAATGCAAATTAAAAGAAATTAAAAAGATAAAAGATATTAAATAAACGCTATCACTATTTTTAAAGTGATGAACGTTTAAATCCTAAAACGTACGTTTAAATAAAATTACGTAAACGTACAAAATAAAACGTGAGTTTTAAAGAAATAAAAGACCTACAAATATGAAAATGATATTTTTATAATCCTAATAGTAAAAGAAAATTATTAGAAAAAGAAAATTATTTTTAAAACTAATTATTTAATTATTATTAATTAAAAACTATTTATTAAGTATTTAAAATGCACTAAAATACAAAAAAAAATATAAAATCAACCTAGAAAAATGAAATTATAACTTAGAAAAATCTAAAATATGATAAAACTTATTTTAAAACTGAAAATATATTTTTTAGACTTATTATGTATTTATTCTTAATTTAAAACTATTTAAAACTAATTAAAATGCTAAAAAAATACTTTTTAAACTAAGAAAATTATGGAAAAATACTTTTTATTACTTTTATATTTATCTTAACCTAAGAAAATTGAAAAATTATTTTTTTGAAGCTTTTCTTAATTATTTGTATTAAATGCTATTTAAAAATGCTTAAAAACTGTTTTTAATTAATAAAAATAGCAAACAGTTATGAAAAATTATGAAAATTTCAGGAAAAGTCTATTTTAATCTACTGAATCTAAGAAAAATAGAAAAACATGGGCTTGTGTGGAGAGATTTGAAATTGATGTGGAATGTGCTAAGAAATAAGCACTTTGATTAAGCTAAAAGGACCAAACAAGCATTAAACTGATACAGAAGCTTGAACAAGCTAAAATAACCCTAAAGCAACTAAAAACAACAACCCATAACCTCTGGATTGCCAGTACAACAGATTTGATCAATATGAGCTTATGGGGTTAAAAACAGTGAATAGGTACCAAGTTGCAGCTGAATTATAAGCACTAAAGTAAGCTGAAAAGGAAAACTATAAATTGGAACTTAAAGCAGAGCTGGGTGGCTATGTATGAACCAAAGCTTAGGCCTAGGTGAGCTAAAATAAGTCATGTACAAGCTCAACAAAAACTGCATAAAACCTGTGCAGGCTAAGTACCCTGCACAGGGCACTTGGCATCATTTTGACAGGCCTTTATGAAGCTTAAAGAAAATTCACAAAAATGTAAAAAATTGGAGATAAGCAACTAGACCAGGAGGACTTTTAAAAACAACAAGTTTCATATGAATTGGCCCATAACTGAGCTCAAGAAAATTCCTCCCATTTGGCTCAAAACTGAGATTTGGCTATTTTGACTTTTGATGAAGAACTGGACAGTTGACTATAATGAGGTTTGATCATGATTTTTGAACTGAAAATGATATATTGTGATGAAATAACTCTAATGTAAGCTAGACCTATAAGATTGGAACACAAAACAAGCTTTTGATATGCAAAAATTCCAACAGTGAACCTGTTGAGGATCAATTGGATGGATTTTGACTTTTGTGAGTTGCACATACAACTTGATGACTCAAATGAGCTCAAATGAACAACACAAGCATGATCCAACAGGTTTTAACCAATGTACAGACCTTTAGCACAGTTTACATGTAAAATCCAAACACACCTTAAAACTAATGATTTGCAATATGAAATGAAGCTAACTAGTAATCCAGCTTGAACTAATGACCAAACTAGGCTTTCATGACCATTATACAACTAAATAAGCAAGTTAAAACTACAATTGATCACAGATACAAGAGGAGCATGAAACTGCAATATTGACTAAAAAAATGAAAAGTGAAAATGCTACTCACAACTGATCCAGCTGGTTGCAGGCAAGAACCAAACACAAAACTATGCTATCCTAATCTAAATTCAACCCAAATAAACCTTTGTGCACCCCTTATCAGCTTCCATTTTAATTTGAGCTCCTGTTGACTTTTGTTGACTGGTTTTGGATACTTGAGAAAATGAAGAGTGAAATAAACATAAGCCTTGAATAAGCTACAGTTTAGCTTATCAAGGCTCAAACAAACAGTAGCAGAGCTTGTTAAAAGCTTTTAAGAGGATTTGAACTAGGAAATTGCATAAACTTGAAAATCAGACATAAACTTGAAATTGATAGCTAAAATATGTTCACATACACTGAAAACACTTAAATAAAATACTTGAGAGTTTTTACAAACACTGGAAAGCTTAAAACATTAAAAACGACATTACAAAATTAAAATTACACTACTTCTCTCTTCCACACTGCTCCTATCTCTTATTTATTGATCTCTTTTAGTCTCTTGTCGACCTCTGGTCAAATCCCACCTCTTTCCAACTCTCCATTTCATCTTAATCGTACACATGTCAATTTGGCGGGAAAAAGTCATGGAGTTGGTTTTTTCATTAATTGAGATGGTGAGTAGGCTTGCAAGGTGGAGGGGGCATGGTGATGTGGTAGATATGTGCTGGAAAGGAGACAGTGAGGTGGGGGAGCAGATGGCAGTGATAGAGTGGACACAGGTGTTGGGAAGGAAGATAGTGAACAGTGGCGCGGTTTATCTCTGTTTCAAAAGTTGGGCTTGGGTGTTGGGCCACAGCTGGGTTTTGGTTTTGGATTTGGGTTAATAATAACAAGAAAGGGTCCATTTGGTATATATTAAACACAAGGATCATTTGTGTAATTATCTGAAAATGAAGGACTGATCTTGTAACATTTCCAAAGTTATAACAAGGGTTAAACCTGCAATTATTGGTTAGTACAAGGACAATTGTTGCATAAAATTCCATTTTTATAAGTCCAGGGACCAAAAATGTCAAGTTTGAAACTTTAAGGGCCAAACTTGTAATTTCTCTTTAAACTTATCATAAAGGACCAATTTTGTCATTTATTAATAATACAAGGGTGATGTTTGAATAATTTCTATTTTTGAACACCCAGGGACTATTTTTTTACATTTTCCAAACTTGAGGGACTAAAGTTGTCATTTTGTGATTTTTAAACTTTAAAAGGTTTGATTTGACAACTTGTGAATCCCAAGGACCTAAAATGATATTTTACAAGTTTTTGAATTACCAGGGACTGCTTTTGACAACTTTTGTAACTTGGGGGACTAAAACTGCCAATTATGCAAACTTGATATGTTTTTCACCAGATTTTGATGTTTTTGCATTTAAAACATATAAAACACTTGTTTGTGATATTTTTATCATTTTGATGCATTTCTGAGTGTTTTCAGATGTTTTTGGCATTCTAATAGTATAAAAATGATGAGTATTTAGACACTCATCAATACTCGTATTTTTTTTAGCTGAAAAAATGTTGCATAAATCGTGAATCGGTTAGTCGGGTTGTCGACCATCCTGCAGCGATTAATCGGTCAAAGCAGGATTAATAGGTGATTAGTCGGATTGGCATTTCTTGCAAGTATTGGGTATTTCTGTAGACCAAACTAAAGATTTTAATTGATTCCAAGCCTATTATGTTTCCAAACCTCAATAAAAGGCTTCAATTCTGATTATGAGGCTCATTGTGCATTATACGTGAAATAAGTGATCCCCAAATTAAGTAAAATGCCCAAATTATTATTTTTTTAAAAGTTGACAGATTAGTCCGATTTGGCCGATTAATCCTATTTTTGACCGATTAGTCCGATTTTTGACCGATTCGGCTGATTTTTAACTGATTGGTGTTTGATTTTTGCCTAGGCCCTTTTTTTTTACCGATTTTCAAAAATCAATAAGATATAAAACCAATTACTGATTAATCGGCCGTCTAAACCGATTTTTTGGCTGAAATTACTTAATTTGTCCTTAAGGATCATCTTTGTAACATAAATTTTCTCTAACATATCTAAAATAATCCCTCAACTTATATTTAGAATTTATTTGTTTATGCTTAAAACATGTTGTCAGTAAACATATAAACTGGTTTAAATGAGATCTTATATGTAAATTTTTCACGTAAAACCGCATGCCCCGCACAAGAGCAGGGATAAAATATCCTCTTTTATACTACCTCCGTCCCAAAATTATAGTCCCCTTTTGACTTTTTTGGTCTTTCGATTATAACTTTGACTTTAAATATTTTTGTTTGTGTTATATAATAGTTGACGAAAATTATACCAAATGAAAATACATTTAAAACACAATCGATTTATATAATTTGCATCAAGTATTATATAACACAAACAAAAATACTTAAGGTCAAAGTTGTGAAGGAAAGACCAAAAAAGTCAAACGGGGACTATAATTTTGGGACGGAGGGAGTATCAGTTTTCATATGGTGCACATTAATCGCAAAAGGAATGCATTAAAAGATTAAAAATATATGTGGTAACGTCCTATTAGCTATATTTGGGTGGTCTATTTTTTGATATATTTGGGTGGTCTAGAACTAGATATGGCAAAAAAAATCCGTATCAGATGGGGACGCGATCCCCAAACCCGATTTTGATTGAGGAATTCCCGAGTTGACCGGGGATGAGGAATCCCCAAAATATGAAACCGGGGATGGGGCGGGGATGGGGATAACATAAATACCCAAACCCGACCCCGACTCCGATCTTTCTAGTGTATAAGTATTTAGAATTTATATGTTATATCCATACTAGATTAACTTGTATCTGTATATGTATATGTATATATCTCTATGAGTATCATATGCATATGTGATATTTATAAAATCAAATACCTTTAGAATTAGAAACATAAGCACCAACTACATATTACTTATTCGTTTGTCAGAATAGACACATATGATACATATTGTTTTTATATTATATGTGATGTTACAATGTTGAGCATGCTTTACAGTTTAATTGAAATTGTAATGAATCTAAGTATGTGCGATGTACGCACGTTTCTTGAAATATTTTATGAGTTAAAATTCTTTGTATTTTCGATGAGTTGGTGGAAACTTTATGTTAGTTCATAAGGATTGAAAATCCCCGAATCCCCACGGGGATCCCCGATCCCCATTGGGGATGGGGATGTAAAGCAATTCCCCGATGGGGATGGGGACGGGGATGGGGATGGAGAGTGAAAACAGGGATGGGGATGGTAAATACTGTTGGTTTAATGGACAATAAATTAACAGACGTGTGTTAGGATCGAACTCAAGACCACGGGATTGCACACTTTGCGTATGAGAATTAAAGTTAATAATTAAATATAAATGTTATATTTATTTATTAATTAAACGAAATAATTATAACGGACGTTTAGTAATTAAGTGTAATGGACTAACGGTCGTTAAATGTAATTAGAAAAGGACTAGATTGTAAATATTGGGAAGGTTCTGGAATCCCTTGTGGGATTCCTCATCCGATCGGCCACAAGAAAAGGAAACCCAACCCATCTACAACTAAAACTTGTTCACCAAGTTTGTTTGGGTATAAATACAAAACCAATGGTGTTTGTAATTTATCTCTTGTACTCATTGGCTAAAACCTAAAACTTGTTTTGTGTGTATTTTGCCATAAACGATTGTGCACCCTTCCTAGGGGATCGATCACTTTGATTTTCCAACTAAAATTGTTTTGTTTAATTAAAACTAGCATTCCTTTAATTCGGTATAGTACGTGTGTACAAGAAAGTGATACTAACACATTATTGTTAGTATTCTTGGATTGAATTACAAAACGGTAAGGGGTAATTCACATAATCCTATAAACCCTAATTAGGGTTCATCTCAATTGCTAGTTTTGTGGATTTGATTCTTGTTCGGCTAGAATCAAGAAAGGTACGCATATTCTTGTTTATGTTAATTAATTATTCGTTAATCTTTCCTATACGCTTCCGCATGTGTACTTGATGTTTATTGTTTATATTTATGATTAGTCATGTTATATAATTCCAACAGTGGCATCACGAGTCATTGGTTTTAATGAGTAATTAATTACTAAACGCGTAAAAAACGAATAATTGTATGTTGTTTGATATGTTTTATCTAGGGTTTTGGATTATTTTTTTCTGCTTGTGTCGATTTAATTTTTTTATATGGGGCGTACCCCTTAAATATTTTTAGTCGACATACTTAAAATTTTTTTAGGGTTTGAAAATTGTTTGCTAACCTTATCGAAACCTAGAATTAATATATTTGTTACGTGATTAATTCATGAATAATATGTTATGTGTCATGGAATTTTGATATGCGATCTTGTGACTATTTGTATAATTGTTATGATATATCCATGATAATACATGCATGTTTGTCATGGATAGTTGCTTTGATATTGTTTAATTGTTAAGATATATTTATCACATGTTTATTTACGATAAATCTTGAATTGGAGAAGACTCCAATTATATACATTAATTAATCAATTATGTACAATTTGGTATATTTTAATTAAGGGTTTACGCAATCGATTCATCGATGTATGTGGCTCACTTTCAATTGAGAGAGTGAAAGCCCTAATTAATATATACATTAATTTAACCTAGACATTGATTATTAATAGGGTTTTATCGAATAAGTTGCATGTGGCTACTTGTTTACACGTATAAATTGTTTATTATGTGAGCATTGTTTTTTAGTTGTTTATTTTTTATTTATTTACTTGTTTGTTTATTATGTGTGACAGTTTTAAGCAAAGGGTAATTTTGAATAAAAAAAAGAATACGGACTAAACAATTGTGAAATTTGATTTGTTTTTGAAGAGTTAAGTTTTCTATAGTTTAATTGATTGGTGATTTTGGTACAAATGGTCTGAAAGGCTCACCCAATTTGACGGACTGTGTGGGAAGTATTAGGAGGGGAGCGCATTAATATTGTGACCCTAAAGAGGGAGGTTATTGCTTCAGCGCTGACCAAACTCTCCGCTTGCTTGCGACTCAAATTGGAGCTACTAAGTAAGCCATAAATGTACAAACTCATCTTAAGGGCGAATTAGTTTTAATTCCATGCGCCACTTCGGTGGTAATTACCCGAAACACTAAGTGTTTACACTTATGCAAAAGTACGGTATAATGGGCGATAATTGACGCTAAATTCCTTGATTGGTGAACCCAATACCTCAATCAAAACTTTGATAATTTGATCTTTATGAATTGGTAATAAAAAGTTTTTTTTATTAAATTTATGCTACAAGATGAATGCATGACATCTTTGTGCATATTTGATTTGACCACATAAAATCAAAAAGTACCCTTTATAAATTAAGTTATATGTCATCTAATTAAAAGGACACTTGAAGTTGCAATTTACGTCATGACAGTACTTGGCGAGATTGTGATGGAGAGGTAAATCTTTATGTAAAATCAGACCTTACATGGACATATTTGCAGTTCTTTAAGTTAGACACTTAAGTTGAGTAGGAAGTGAGACCTGGACTCAAGGCATAAGATGGGATGAAACATGTTTATATTTGCAATAGCGTTGGAAAATATAAATCCCATAATGATCTAGGAATTGGAAAATGTTTGCCAATTATTGTTCGACAGATTACCCTATTATGTTCTTTCTTTACTAGCAGATCAACTGATGTAATGGAACTACGATAATTTGGATCCTAGTTTTCGAGAAAATTCTATGGTTATATGAATATTACCTTGGGTATTTTATTTTCTTGAAAAGTTTAATTATCGAAAAGACTAAAATTGAATTTTGAAAATTCTTTAAATGTATTAATGCAACATTAAACCGTAAACATAGGTTATTCCTGTATTGGTAAATTGATCTACACCTGTAAGGGTTTTTGGTAGAGTCAACTTTGCTAAAAGAATAAACCTAATCCTCTTTTCATAAGAAAGAGTGAGATTCAATCCTATTCCTTTTCATGAATGAAGAAAGGTATGATAGGACAATTAGAATTGTCTAAATTCTAAATACATAACTCGTAAGCAAATTTTAATAGTTAAGAAAATTGCATATTTTCTGAGTTATTAGATTAGAAGCTAGACTAATTACTGTATAATTGGTAAAAGACAAACTAGCATATTTTATCTAGTTGTTTTGTTTTGACCATTTAAAAGTACTACTTACAATTGTTGAAATAGTAGAACTATTAAGAAAGAAATCGCATGCCCAATTTTTCAAGTTAATAGCATTGATGGATAGTTCATCATCTACATAGTAGAATACACTCTTTTAGTACATAAGTAATTGTTATGTATGGACTTTATCAAAAGTGTATGGAAGTAAATAGAACATTATTTTCTTTCACTGATTAATGAAACACTTACAATGTTGTCAAATCTAGTGGGAGTATTGTTCTTATTACTTAATAAGGAATTAATGTAATGATCTCTAATTCAGTGGGAGTTACAAGCTCTGTCATCTTGGTAGTAACCCAGATTATCTCTAGAATGTCTTAAGATAATTACTTTCCACTTGTAGACACTTATGTTTTCAAGGATAGTCATGTATGTTTCCTTGTTAGACAATGAAGTGGTTCTACTTCTACTAGTTATGCTAATATCAATGACACAATCATATTGTTCACATAAACAAACATATGTCGTGTTGTTTATATGCTACATGATGTTGTTCCATGCACAAGTGGGAGAAATCTATATTGTGTGCAAGGTACAACATATAGGTATATGATTTAAAGGATTCTCTTGCCTGCAAGGTAAGAGACTAACATTCTAATATAACTTGTACATATCTAATTCAAGAAACACTTGGTGTTGCAATTTACGTCATGTGAGAACTTGGCGAGATTGCAACAACAAAGTAAATCTCTATGTGAAGTTAGACCTTGCATGGACATATTTGCAGTTTCTAAATTAGACAAGTATTTAGAACATGTGTCAAAATGAGATATAAGACTACTTAAAATTAGATATTTATGTATTATTAGAATGATATAAATGAAGTAATCTAATACTATTTCAATTTGTTTATTTATGTATTTTGGAATGACATAAATGAAAAATAATGTAATCCTACATTATTGTGAAGTAAATAAATTAACTTGAAATTACTATTGAAACCAAGAGTTGTGTTCATAATTAATTTAGTTAAACATGTTTATGATTCATTGTAAAGACATAAACATAAAGTCTTTTAAGACTTATAATAAAGTAAGACGTTAACTTGTTATGTTTTTTTTAATTAAGACATATACAAGAAGTCATTGAGTTGATCAATGATTTATAACGAATAATGGGATTATAACAGTTTATGTTTTCTTGATGAGACATGGATATGAAGTGACTTGGTTAAAGAGTACTTGTGTTATAAAGCATTTAATTGGCTTGAAAAGTCTATTATATCATTAAGTTGACTTAGTTGGTAAATAGGTAAGCCAAAAGGAATATGTTTATCTTATATATTGTTAGATTGTCTTACAATATTAATTCTACTGAATACCACAAGTTGATGGTATGTTCAGTTAGAAGAATCAAACTCTATTTGATTTGTTTGATTCAAGATAACCATAACTTCTTTCTTAAAAAGTAACAAGGTTAGAAAATTGAGTATGGATTGAATATACTCAATATGACTCCAACCTAGAAGATTGATAAAACACCATTTTATTATGGAATGTGATGAATCACATTAAGTTTTAAAATTGAAGATTCTGAATTTGTTAAACTACTTATGAATAGGTTATTAACAAACTATAGTCAGGAATTATCAATGTGTATTTGCAATGTCCCAAAAGAGAACAATGTAGTTTTGCTCTAACTGCTAAGTATATATAGATAGTCTATATATTACAAAAGGCAAGTGGGAGTTTTTTTTTATCTTGAAAGATAAAATTACAAGATACATAATATTCTAAAACACACTAGTAAATATCATGATGAGGTTAGACATGTAAATGATAGAACTCAGGATGATGGAATTTTTATTCATAGATCTGTAAAGATATCTCAGATATTTGACTTATATGCTGAGAAATATGAGTTACAGGATTATAGTAAACCTGATAATCATTATGATGGATTACCAAATATTGAATTGGGTAAATTACTCATACTATGAATGCTAAAGATGTTGTCCATAAAGATAATCAATTTTGGAAATTTGGTTTATCTTAATAGTTAGACTAGAGAATGGAAATGAGTTTCTTCAAAGAGATGAAAAACCTTAGTGGTTTGAATTTCCATGTAGAAATCATATGGACAATATTGTACACATATTTAATGCATGTTTTATGACAAGATTATTAATCATACTTAAGCAACTAATTATGATTGAATATTCTTTTCTAGACACATTAAATATATAAAGATGATAATGGTCTTACTTGTTTTCATTAATATGAAATATGACAATAGAATATCAAAACTCTTTCTTGATAAATTACTTGAGCGAGGACGGTAAGTAATCAAAAGGTTTTTTTGAATTCATATAATCTTTGGAAGTGTACGAAGTGCAATAATTCATGAATGGATAAATGCATGCATCTATGAAATTATTCTTATGTTTAATTATTAAATCCTTATTTTGATTTATAATTGAAATAAGATAAATTTTAAGTATTCCTGAAAGCTAGTGGGAGTATTATGTTAAGGTTTTAAATCTTATATGTTGTGTAACATATAGGAAGTAACATTCCTTGTAAGCTAAATATTAAGTCTAAGATTGGAATGAAACTTCACTTGTAAGATTTAAGAATTAAATCATACAACCTTGGAATATATGTTTATTATTAATAAATATGTGCAGTAAAATAAATGATTCTAATAAAACATGATATATCATTTGGGAAATGGATAAATATCTTTTAACAAGATAGAACATGAATGAATTCTAAGTTTGACATATAGATTCATCATGTACATCATGTTGTGTATCTTAAAATTGTTGTATCATTCTTGAATAAGAATTGATTTGACAACATTGATATCTAACTAAAAGTTATTAGATAACTTGTGTACTGAATATTCTAATAGAATTACATCCTCAGCCTTGAATTACTCCTAGATTCTCTGGATGAACAATATGTCAATTGTTGTGCAAATTGTCATCAGCTACAAACTTTAAAGTTTGGAAGACATCAAACATTACACAATAAGATATTAAAGTTTACGGAGTTTTAATGAGCATATTGTCGTTTGTATACAATAATGATGGTTTAATTGAGATGACACTCAATACTAGTCATGGTAGGATTTCATCCTTGTTAATGGCCATGTGAACTAGGTATGCTACTTGATTCGCTCCGAACGGTCTATCTTTTATTAGTCAATCACTTGTGAATGGTCAACCATAAAAGTCAAACAGCTCAGAACAGAATGCAATTAACTCCAGAGGAGTATAGTGTATCCCCGGGTCGTTAAATCCCAACGAGGTGTGAAAACTGTAATACAACGAATCTGTGATCGGGTGAATATTGAACAGGAAAAGGTTATGATTGATTACACTAAGGAAATTAAATCTAATAAAGACTTTGAAGTCATTTTAATTCTATATTTAAAATCGATTAACGTTTAAAACCTAAAACGTACGTTTAAATAAAATTACGTGAACGTACGAAATAAAACGTGAAAAAGAAGTAAAATACCTACGGATATGGAAAATACATTTTTACAATCCTAATGATGCAAGAAAATTATTGGAAAAATAAAATTATTTTTATAACTATTTATCTAATTATTATTAATTAAAAACTATTTTTAACTATTTAATAATACCCTAAAATATAAGAAAATATGAAATAAAGCTAGAAAAGTGAAATTATGACTTAGAAAAATCTAAAATATTATAAAACTTATTTTAAAACTAAAAATATATTTATTACACTATTTATGTATTTATTATTAATTAAAAATGATTTAAAAATACTTAAAACTAATATTAAATAAGAAAAGGACTAAATGAGCTAGGAAAAATCTGGAAATTTTATGGAAAATCTAAAATATTATACTAAGCCTGGAAAAAATATAAAAAGTTAGATAAGCCCACTAATAAGCTGAATTGGGCAAATAAGCAGTTTAAATAAGCACTTGAAATAAGCAATAAGCTATCCAAAAGCTATTATAAGTTACTACAGCCTAAATCTAACCTAAAATGAGCTAATGCAACTGATTGGGACCTAAAAAGCACAAGCTACAGAAAAAAAAGCTCGAGACCAGATTTCAAGTCTCAACACGCCAAATGGCCTTACAGGGGGTACTTTGAGCTCTAATTCAAGTGGCTTATAAAAATCGTAAAAATAAACTAAAAATACCCTGTGAACCACAACCCACCAAAGAGCTTAAGTTCAAAATTTCAGCTCCTAAAGACTAAATTTGAAGTAATTAAAAATCAAAACTAAAGGCAAGTTGGGGCACTAAAGCTGGCTGCTGTAACAGCCCCCAATCGGCATCTAAAAGCTTATAAATAAGCCACTAAAAGGGCTCCAAAACTGAGAATAAGCCAAGCACTATAACCCCTAAACTACTAGGCTTCCAAACTGAGCAAAGGTGGGCACGGAGAGTCCCTTAACAGCTTATAAATAAGCTGTCAAGAAGGCCTTTTGGGACTGCAGTTACAGCGGCAAAACAGAAAAGGGTGACTTTCAAGCTTATACTTAAGTCACAAGAACGCTTCCAAGATTAGAAATAAGCAAAGAGATATACTATACCTACATCTAACTAACTGAATTCAACAAAACTAATCCTAAAACTAACTCCTAACCTATCTAAATCTAAGCTAAAAGGACCATAGGCTGCTGTTGGGGTGTTAACAGTTGCAAAAAAAATGAAATTGTAAAACTACTTGCAAGCCAAAACTAATTGAGAATAAACTTGTAAACACTTGTAAACTTGTTAAAAATACTAACAATGACTAAGCAAAGAGTCAAAATGGGTCAAGGTGGGTTATCGACCCACCAAACTAGCCAATCCAAACACTCTTTTTGGGACAGAAAAATGCAGTATAGGGCTGTTCTGGCTAATTTAAACCACTAATCTTATTTCCTACTTATTAAGTAACTTATATTACCACTAAATAAGCATTTTCTAAAACAAAATAAGCACTTAATAAGCTAAACTGATTTATGGCTATTTTTATGGTTTTTTATGAGTTTTTCAAGAAAATAATGCAAAGGCTATATAAAACTGATGAAACTGATCTAATACAATTATAAACTAACAATAAGCATAAAATTACTAAAATAAGCTAAAATAAGCTATGCTACAGTGGTATGGAAATTTATGCAAAAAAATGAAAACTGCTTACACTAATCTGGCTTACAGAACAGTACCAAGGGCTCAGAAATAATTCCTAGCTTGTCAAAAACAAGCTAGAACCCAAATTAAGCTATCCACAACAGCTTATGCTCCAAAACAGCTTATCAGCACTGTTCAGGTTGACTTTTATTGACCAGATTGAAATTCTTGCATTAAGGACAGAAAACTCTTCTAAAACACTTGCAAGAGCTTTAATGAGTAAAAAGGAGCTTATTAGAACGATTAAAATAGCTTATAACATGAAAAAGGATCAAGAACAGTTTTGGCAGGAAAGTAAATGGAAGCTGTAAACTTGGAATTGATTAATGAAAACACTTCAATTATAACTAAATTCACTTGTACAATACAGAAATTACAAAACCCAGCAAACTTTTACATGAAACTTGAAAAACGATTTTAAAACTACTCTCAGAAATGGTCTAAAAACTGGGACAGAGTATTCTACTGCTTCTTCTTTCTTCTTTATAGTCTCACTAGGTGCTCTGAACCCTTTTCTGGCCATTGGATGGGTCAGAGTTGATCACAGCCCTTGATTTTGCTTTTTGCGCCAAGTTGGAAGTAACAGGGGATGGTAGCGTGTTTTAGGGGAGAAGCATTTATTGCTTTAGGGTGAGGTGTAGGAGAGTGGGTAGACAGCTGGGGTTGAGGTGGATGCAAGTGGTGGTGAAACCATGGAGGTGGAGGGTGGTATCTGGTTTCGGTTTTGATGGGAGAGAGAAGGAGGGAAGTGGGTTTGACTGTATGTTTGACTGGGGAAGATATTAATAAAACGGGGGTTCATTTGAGGGTTCACGGGGTTTTATTTGGCAGGGGGTTCAAGGGGAGTACTGGGCTTGGTTTTGGGTTTAATAAAACAAAGGGTCCATTTGGTTTGTAGATTAATCACAAGGACCATATTTGTAATATTCTGAAACTTTAAGGACTGATCATGCCATCTTTCCAAACTTCCTTCCAAGTACCAAACCTGTCATATAATAATAACACAAGGACCAAAGTTGTATTTTTTCTATTTTAAAACTTATAAGGACCATTTGTGTCATTTTTGGATTCTTAGGGGTAAAAGTTGCCAGTTTTATAAAACTTTCATCCAGGGACTAAAAATGAACAAGTTTAATATCCCAAGGACTAAAGTTGACTTTTCATTTATTTTAAACCTTCAGGGACTAGATTTGCCAATTTATGAAACTCCAAGGACTGAAAAAGACAAATTTGTGAACTTTGATCATTTTTCACTTGTTTTCAATCTTTTTGTACCTGATTCATATAAAAACACATTTTCATGATATTTGTAACATTTATATGGTCATTTGTGTGTTTTTGGACATTTTTGTGGGTTTAAATAATATAAAATATATGTGTATTTAGACACATATCAAATCCCCCACACTAAACTATTGCTAGTCCCTAGCAATCTTTTATGAAAAATTAATGGATTTCATCTCTTTACCAAAAGCCATTACTTCTGGAGTAGCCAATTGTTTCAGTTCAAGTAAGAACCTTGGTACAATGATAACCAAATGATTTTGAGCAAATCACCAGCTTTCAACGGTTTTGATTTGTCTTTACCAGAAGCCGTTTGCTTCTGGACTAGCCAACTCTTAGATAAAATATCTTTGGTGAGTCGATTACCAATTATGGTTTTCCAACTGCTTTTACCACAAGCCATAAACTTGCGGGCTAGCCAACTCTTCACTAATTAAAGATATGGTGAGGTGAACACCATACAATTTTTGGGCAAATTGCAAGCCGTCAACGGATTTGAGATATCTTTACCAAGAGCCGTCTGCTCCTGGATTAGCCAATCCTTTTGTTTATTAGACATGGCGGACTGATAACCGTAAACTGAGTAAGTGCAAAACACTTACTCCAAAAAAAAAATTTGGCCAAAAATGGGGGAATTGGGTGGTATAATTACATGATAAAATTCGTGAGAATTCCCCCCCACACTAGAAATGAATATTGTCCTCAATATTCAAAGTACCGGCTGTTATGCCGAAACTTAGAACGTAAAAGGGAAATATTACGGCCATTATTTTATTTTTGTGATTTTTTTTTTTTTTTTTTTTTTGATGTAAACTTTATATACAACAGCGGGGGGCAACTCCCCCACACTAGGGTGGTAGAAAGTAGAAAGAAGTCAGAAATATGGGTGAAAACCCATATGGTGTGCTACTGTTTTTGATTCCCGAGTCGCTAGCTTGACTCGATCCCCGCATTCATTGGTTCATGGGGAAGTAAGTGGAAGAGACAATCTCCATCGGACTTTCATTCAAGATGTTTGTATAAACATTGAAGTACGTGAAAGTTCCACACCGATGAGATATAGACAGACCCGGCTCACAGAGGATAAATGAAAATGCCGGGGTCAAAGATAGTGTCTTCATTCCCGAAGGAGTGAAGAACAGGAGAAGTCACCGTATAGGTGAAGAAAAGAAAGAAAATCATGATAAAAATCATGACTAACTCATCATTATCAGAAGGAGAATTCATGATTTCTGGATCATGAATCTCATCATTTAAGCTCATTTGATCAAGACATATTCTGGGTGTGTCATGATTAAAGTGGAAGTTATCATACTCCGGCGGAGATATGATATGAGTGAGTTCACCGGCGAACTCCTCGTGAAGAGAATCAATCACAAGATGTAAATATGTGAATTCTTGTTCCACTGTAGACTCATCACTATCCTCAATCTGAGTATCAAAGAGTGGATTCTCAGAAATTAAAGTGAATTCAGAGTCGAATTCAAATAGAGGATTAGTGAGAGTTGTTTTGAACGCTTCAGGAACAAAGTGATCAACATTCTCTATTGGACTGTTGGGATAAGAAGTGAGTGAACGATCATTAGAAAGGAGACTTTCAATCTCTCCCAGATCGGCTTCGAAATCAAAGAGACCATCGTCACTTTCTGATGAAAGTGGACTGATGTGAGTGAGTTCATCGGTGAACTCCTCAAGAAGAGGATCAGACTGTGGGATTGATGCCTCAACATACTTGATGTTTCCATAAGAAGCACAATCGTCGCTAAAATCGGAGAAAGTTTCAAAATGATCTAGAGAATACTCAAGAGGGGGAAGAGAATCACACATATGCTCAGAAGTTCCCTGTGACTCTCTCGGGATTGGGACAAGGTTCTCAACACTAGACTTTATGAATTCGTCCGATTCCTTTTCAGGAACAGTGTTAAGATGCTCATCCCCCATGTTCAGAGAGTTAGTGGGCATTTCGGGTGTGATAACAACAGACTGAGGGAGTTGAGAAGGACTAGCATACATATGTTTTACAATTTCCATTTGTTCTTCCGCTAGTAATTCCATCATAGTCTTGTCTCCCTGATTTTCCACGGAAGGAATTTCAACTGATGAACTTGATGAACCCGCACAAAATTGACGAATATCAAGGGTAACTTCATCATCATCATCCTCATCGAGAAGAGCAGCACTGCGGAATATAGCACGTGTTTTAGCTGCTTGTTCTTCGACAAGTAATTCCTCCATACTCTTTTCGTTTCTAGCATCTCGTTCTTTTGCAAGTAATTCTGCCATAGATTCCTCACGAGAGTTTTGAAACGACATAGCCGACTCCTCCTTAAGTTCTTTTAATAACTCCAGACTCTTCAGTAGAAGGTCTGTCGTAGTTTCATGAGGAGTTGCTTGAATCATTTGGTACTGTGGAGGTTGGTCTTGAAATGATGTGTCAAAATTGTCACAAGTAAATGTATTCCCCGTTTGACAATTCGAGCTGACGTGTGGATCTCCACAATACTCACAACAAAATGATTGTTGTGGTTGGACATGTGAATAATATGGAATTTGGTAATTTCCAAAGTCCTGAGTGTTACCAGAAAACTGTTCATAGACAAACGCGTTTCCGGATTAACACTCAAATCCTTGGTGAGGACCTCCACAAAACTCACAAAGATATGTCAATATCTCATGATGTGGTGGCTGGTAGAATGAATCAGATGTGTCATGGTAAGGATAGGGAGCTTGGTTATAGACAGACTCATCTCCTGATTCTACCATGCTACAGCCGGGACAATTCCCACCATTATGAGGACCACCACACCATTGGCAACCAAAATGGTGTGGATACGACATAGGAAAGAATCAAAGGTTAACAGAGGGTAAGAAATGAAGAATCAAAAGGGTAAGAGGGTAAAGAGGAATATTTTTGGTATTTTTGAAAAACATGTTGAAAAAACAAAGAATGAAAATATTTTTGGTAATCGATTAGTCAAACGAATTAACTTCACGATAATTTTGGTTTTATATGAAAATAAGGAAATATGGACAAAGATGGTAAATATACAATGGGTGTATATTCAACAATCACTGATGCTTCAAATTCGTAGTACGCAGCACACCTCCCCGGCAGCGGCGCCAAATTTTGATTCGCTCCGAACGGTCTATCTTTTATTAGTCAACCACTTGTGAATGGTCAACCATAAAAGTCAAACAGCTCAGAACAAAATGCAATAAAGTCCAGAGGAGTATAGTGTATCCCCGGGTCGTTAAGTCCCAACGAGGTGTGAAAACTGTAATACAACGAATCTGTGATCGGGTGAATATTGAACAGGAAAAGGTTATGATTGATTACACTAAGGAAATTAAATCTAATAAATACTTTGAAGTCATTTTAATTCTATATTTAAAATCGATTAACGTTTAAAACCTAAAACGTACGTTTAAATAAAACTACGTGAACGTACGAAATAAAACGTGAAAAAGAAGTAAAATACCTACGGATATGGAAAATACATTTTTACAATCCTAATGATGCAAGAAAATTATTGGAAAAATAAAATTATTTTTATAACTATTTATCTAATTATTATTAATTAAAAACTATTTTTAACTATTTAATAATACCCTAAAATATAAGAAAATATGAAATAAAGCTAGAAAAGTGAAATTATGACTTAGAAAAATCTAAAATATTATAAAACTTATTTTAAAACTAAAAATATATTTATTACACTATTTATGTATTTATTATTAATTAAAAATGATTTAAAAATACTTAAAAACTAATATTAAATAAGAAAAGGACTAAATGAGCTAGGAAAAATCTGGAAATTTTATGGAAAATCTAAAATATTATACTAAGCCTGGAAAAAATATAAAAAGTTAGATAAGCCCACTAATAAGCTGAATTGGGCAAATAAGCAGTTTAAATAAGCACTTGAAATAAGCAATAAGCTATCCAAAAGCTATTATAAGTTACTACAGCCTAAATCTAACCTAAAATGAGCTAATGCAACTGATTGGGACCTAAAAAGCACAAGCTACAGAAAAAAAAGCTCGAGACCAGATTTCAAGTCTCAACACGCCAAATGGCCTTACAGGGGGTACTTTGAGCTCTAATTCAAGTGGCTTATAAAAATCGTAAAAATAAACTAAAAATACCCTGTGAACCACAACCCACCAAAGAGCTTAAGTTCAAAATTTCAGCTCCTAAAGACTAAATTTGAAGGAATTAAAAATCAAAACTAAAGGCAAGTTGGGGCACTAAAGCTGGCTGCTGTAACAGCCCCCAATCGGCATCTAAAAGCTTATAAATAAGCCACTAAAAGGGCTCCAAAACTGAGAATAAGCCAAGCACTATAACCCCTAAACTACTAGGCTTCCAAACTGAGCAAAGGTGGGCACGGAGAGTCCCTTAACAGCTTATAAATAAGCTGTCAAGAAGGCCTTTTGGGACTGCAGTTACAGCGGCAAAACAGAAAAGGGTGACTTTCAAGCTTATACTTAAGTCACAAGAACGCTTCCAAGATTAGAAATAAGCAAAGAGATATACTATACCTACATCTAACTAACTGAATTCAACAAAACTAATCCTAAAACTAACTCCTAACCTATCTAAATCTAAGCTAAAAGGACCATAGGCTGCTGTTGGGGTGTTAACAGTTGCAATAAAAAATGAAATTGTAAAACTACTTGCAAGCCAAAACTAATTGACAATAAACTTGTAAACACTTGTAAACTTGTTAAAAATACTAACAATGACTAAGTAAAGAGTCAAAATGGGTCAAGGTGGGTTATCGACCCACCAAACTAGCCAATCCAAACACTCTTTTTGGGACAGAAAAATGCAGTATAGGGCTGTTCTGGCTAATTTAAACCACTAATCTTATTTCCTACTTATTAAGTAACTTATATTACCACTAAATAAGCATTTTCTAAAACAAAATAAGCACTTAATAAGCTAAACTGATTTATGGCTATTTTTATGGTTTTTTATGAGTTTTTCAAGAAAATAAAGCAAAGGCTATATAAAACTGATGAAACTGATCTAATACAATTATAAACTAACAATAAGCATAAAATTACTAAAATAAGCTAAAATAAGCTATGCTACAGTGGTATGGAAATTTATGCAAAAAATGAAAACTGCTTACACTAATCTGGCTTACAGAACAGTACCAAGGGCTCAGAAATAATTCCTAGCTTGTCAAAAACAAGCTAGAACCCAAATTAAGCTATCCACAACAGCTTATGCTCCAAAACAGCTTATCAGCACTGTTCAGGTTGACTTTTATTGACCAGATTGAAATTCTTGCATTAAGGACAGAAAACTCTTCTAAAACACTTGCAAGAGCTTTAATGAGTAAAAAGGAGCTTATTAGAACGATTAAAATAGCTTATAACATGAAAAAGGATCAAGAACAGTTTTGGCAGGAAAGTAAATGGAAGCTGTAAACTTGGAATTGATTAATGAAAACACTTCAATTATAACTAAATTCACTTGTACAATACAGAAATTACAAAACCCAACAAACTTTTACATGAAACTTGAAAAACGATTTTAAAACTACTCTCAGAAATGGTCTAAAAACTGGGACAGAGTATTCTACTGCTTCTTCTTTCTTCTTTATAGTCTCACTAGGTGCTCTGAACCCTTTTCTGGCCATTGGATGGGTCAGAGTTGATCACAGCCCTTGATTTTTCTTTTGGCGCCAAGTTGGAAGTAACAGGGGATGGTAGCGTGTTTTAGGGGAGAAGCATTTATGGCTTTAGGGTGAGGTGTAGGAGAGTGGGAAGACAGCTGGGGTTGAGGTGGATGCAAGTGGTGGTGAAACCATGGAGGTGGAGGGTGGTATCTGGTTTCGGTTTTGATGGGAGAGGGAAGGAGGGAAGTGGGTTTGACTGTATGTTTGACTGGGGAAGATATTAATAAAACGGGGGTTCATTTGAGGGTTCACGGGGTTTTATTTGGCAGGGGGTTCAAGGGGAGTAGTGGGCTTGGTTTTGGGTTTAATAAAACAAAGGGTCCATTTGGTTTGTAGATTAATCACAAGGACCATATTTGTAATATTCTGAAACTTTAAGGACTGATCATGCCATCTTTCCAAACTTCCTTCCAAGTACCAAACCTGTCATATAATAATAACACAAGGACCAAAGTTGTATTTTTTCTATTTTAAAACTTATAAGGACCATTTGTGTCATTTTTGGATTCTTAGGGGTAAAAGTTGCCAGTTTTATAAAACTTTCATCCAGGGACTAAAAATGAACAAGTTTGATATCCCAAGGACTAAAGTTGACTTTTCATTTATTTTAAACCTTCAGGGATTAGATTTGCCAATTTATGAAACTCCAAGGACTGAAAAAGACAATTTTATGAACTTTGATCATTTTTCACTTGTTTTCAATCTGTTTGTACCTGATTCATATAAAAACACATTTTCATGATATTTGTAACATTTATATGGTCATTTGTGTGTTTTTGGACATTTTTGTGGGTTTAAATAATATAAAATATATGTGTATTTAGACACATATCACTACTAAAAGCACAGTTGCATTATACATTAAAAGAATAAGAATACTTTAAACTTTAAAATGTTTGAAAGTTTAAATTGTCATAAATTGGTGATAGAGGATGTCACACACTTTATGAATTATTATGTGGATTGTTGAATGCACACATACAAGGACTTCATTAATTGAATTCTTAAAATAAGTATTCTCAAAATTACGATAGATCAAGTTGGTTGATTTATGCCTTATCAACAAGTATGATTGTCATTACTTGAGGCATAATTCATCAACTGGATTTTTCATGCATTGATCTATTTAGTATTTGAATAAGGGATGTTAAACAATTGTTATAATAAATCAAGTACTTGGTATGTTTGATTTTATAATATATTGTATCCTATATTTGCATGTTTAATCCGTGAATAAATTTATTTATTCTAAATCGTCCGTTGTCAATTAATGATATGGGAGTATCATTAAACTAAGACAAATCTGAGAGATATGGTAGAATATACTTGATAGTATATTGATGTGAATGCATACCAATTTCAGATGATATTCAATGAATTGAATATAGGACTTATCCCAACTACATGATTTTACTTTATGGATATTGTTATTAAGTAAATCATGAATAGTTATCCTCAGACTTGAGATACCAGATAAGTGTCATGAATGTAGTGCACTTCTGTGGAGCAACTTAACGCTATACGTAACTGGTAGTCATAAGGGTTGTTTCCTGAAGTGTTGCAAAGTTCATGGGTTATTCTTGTAGTCAAGATAGAATTTGTTCCTTCAAATTTATTTGGAGTTTAATACTGCTGGGCCCCTCGTAGGGTTGACAAGATGTTTGTGTGGCCACACCCAAAATCTCCCCTGAATATGTTCAGAAGATTTGGTAATCTTGTTCAATCACTAATAACGAGAAACATAATGGTTGAATAAAGAATGACTTAATTCCATATCTTTATTTAACATGGTATTAGAAACAAAAGGATAATAATAATGAGAAATCATTAAAAGGTTTTTCTAGGAGACCTTACTCGAGTTGTACTAGAGGCATCGAAGTGTTGCTAGACGCTAACCGATGTGATCACTCTATTAAGATATGTCCAAGTGGGAGCTGTTGGTTTAATGGACAATAAATTAATAAACGTGTGTTAGGATCGAACTCGAGACCACGGGATTGCACACTTTGCATATGAGAATTAAAGTTAATAATTAAATATAAATGTTATATTTATTTATTAATTAAACGAAATAATTATAACGGACGTTTAGTAATTAAGTGTAATGGACTAACGGTCGTTAAATGTAATTGGAAAAGGACTAGATTGTAAATATTGGGAAGGTTCCGGAATCCATTGTGGGATGCCTCATCCGATCGGCCACAAGAAAAGGAAACCCAACCCATCTACAACTAAAACTTGTTCACCAAGTTTGTTTGGGTATAAATACAAAACCAATGGTGTTTGTAATTTATCTCTTGTACTCATTGGCTAAAACCTAAAACTTGTTTTGTGTGTATTTTGCCATAAACGATTGTGCACCCTTCCTAGGGGATCGATCACTTTGATTTTCTAACTAAAATTGTTTTGTTTAATTAAAACTAGCATTCCTTTAATTCGGTATAGTACGTGTGTACAAGAAAATGGTACTAACACATTATTGTTAGTATTCTTGGATTGAATTACAAAACGGTAAAGGGTAATTCACATAATCCTATAAACCCTAATTAGGGTTCATCTCAATTGCTAGTTTTGTGGATTTGATTCTTGTTCGGCTAGAATCAAGAAAGGTACGCATATTCTTGTTTATGTTAATTAATTATTCGTTAATCTTTCCTATACGCTTCCGCATGTGTACTTAATGTTTATTGTTTATATTTATGATTAGTCATGTTATATAATTCCAACAAATACAATCCCCGAAATTCCCCGCCCCGTTGCCATCCCTATCTAGAACGAGAGTTATATTGTTGTAATACAAACGTGTGTTTCTTATCTTGCTCTTAATTGGCATATAGATAACAGTAAATGACCATTCTACCCTTTGAAACGTCAACAATTTCATATATTCGAACAATAAAAGCTCCAAAAAGTCTAAAACAAAACATATCTTTTTAAGTTAACACATAAAGATGGGGAAAAAATAATAGAAGTCGAAAACAAAAATAATGAATGAGTGACACTCTACTTGGGCCTTTATGCTTCTAAATTCTAATTCCTCTCTTATGAACATATCATGGGCTTTTATATTTACTTAAACAAACCAAATAGGCTCAAGGCCTCAAACTGATATAATAGAAGTTTGTGGTTTGTTGATGAGTATACTTTATCCGGTTAGAGTCCGTTCGGCCGTTAGTTTATACTCCGTAGATTAGTCGGGCCAAAATGTAACCATTTTTAAAAAAGAAAGTCTTGCTTACGCTTATTGTAGCCTTAAAATTTAGTGTTGCTAAATCGCCTTATGTACGAATATGCCAGTGTGTTATATTGAAAACTCAGACTCGAATGATCCATATTTTGACATTTCCTATAAATTTCATATAAAAAAACTGTAATCGTTGACTCGTTGTTCATGTGTGAATTTTGAACATATATATTAGCGTACTAGTATTTAGCGTTAGCATTGTTTGTATTGAGTTAAGCTCGTTTGATCTTTTAGCATTATTTATATTGTATCCAAACTCATTATTGGATCAAACCCGTTTGATCTTTTAACATGTGTAATTCCCTTTTTTCCGAATAATGAGTTTGGATACAATATAAATGATGCTAAAAAATCAAACGGCTTGACCCAATACAAACAATGCTAACATTAAATACTAGTCCACTAACAATATGTTCTACAGGTTTTGTGCATCTCCAGGATTGAATGATCAAACAAACATCATGTGTACATTGTTCAAGAATCAATAGAGAAAACAAGGAAGATTCCTTCTATAAATCTGATATAAATAACTGAAGAGGGCTAAATCCTACCCTATATATACAAGATGCATCGGTCCTTTTGATGAAGAGGTATACCGATTCCTATACGGTAAACGTTACAATACTTCTTCATGTTATAACCCTAAACTAAATAACTGTTTATACCGATTATGTATCTGATAATTGTACGCCCATTAACATCTCTTGGGTCTCAGTTGGGATATCTGAGCTTATGACATGCATTTCCTTCCTGAATTCCTGTACCAGGCTATTAGCAAAGTCAGCCAGTCAGGTGTAGTAGTATATCTTTGCTTGATGAGATAGATATTGAAAGCTACCATCTAGCGCTACCAAATCATCACTCGTAATTTGGAATGGGATTTGATATTTCCTTAAGAATCCTCTAAGTTGTGTAAGTTTACAATTACGTAGAATTGATGAACCCTAAGTCTAATGCTGTTACGTTATGGTTGCTCTGATTTACATTAGCTTTTTGTTGAATTTCCACCGTCTGCTGTCTGCCATGAATACTGGCTACTTAGTTATGACTTAGGGGGCTTCGAATGAGTTGAAGTAGCTAGGTAGCAATGAGTATATACGAGAACGAACTAGATATATTTCTCACCTGCTTTAGAATTACAGGTCATATGTTTCCAGTGGCAATACTAACCATCTCCGAATAAGTTGTGTAATCAACTCACTTTGATTATTTTAGTGGTGGTAATAGATCATGTACTGGTATTACATCTTGCTACTCGAAAAACTTATAGGCTAGTAGCCTGGTTCAGTTCTGCATCAGAAATCACAATCTCAGCAGAAATGCATAACTTGAAAATCTTGCTATAAATCCTAATAAGATTTTGTCATCAACTCACTTTGATTGTTTGTAAGGGTAGCCAATAGATGATGTACTGGTCTTACACCTAGTATGCAGCTTGAAAAACTGGTAACCTCGTTGTTGTAGCTGCAATATTAGCAATATATTGATATGGTTTTGGAAACGAGTGTCATGGTTTCGGAAACGAGTGTCTTGGACTCATTTCCTGCTATGCATTACATGTGAAACACTAGTTTAAAAATGTTGACTTATTGGTCAGAAACTTGTTTATAACCAATAAGAACGTGTTTTGATTTATTATTGACTAACTGAAAGATTATTTGAGATCATTCATTACATAATCATGATAATCATTTCTTGATCATTATATGCCATTATGCAGTCTTACCACACAATTTTGTCATCGTTACGTTTTCAGTGACACTATGCCATAATACATGCCTTTTTCCTAGAGCACTATGAAACTTTTGGGACTGTTTTTGCTAAGCTGTCTTACTAATTGATCCCACAACTGTCCTGCATTTCATGCTGTTAATTAAATTTATTTCGCTCAACTGAAAACTTCAGATCTTTTTAATAATTATACAAACAAATGGAGCTCTACAAAGGATATTTGCTGATAGATTGAGCTTTAATCATAACACCTCAAGTTTTCCCACTATCTTAATGGACATGAAGTATATATGTCTGGTCACTTTAGCATCCAAAAGTGGGAGACAATTCAGGTCCACCCTTGCTGAACTTGAACCCTACATTAAAAGATCTCATTTTAAAACACTTAGGCATTATAGCGCTAGATTGACTTGGCACTAATAAGGTAAGTGTGACCATAGTGCTAACATCATCAAAGTCGGTTATGAACCCTCAAAAAAATCAAATGAAGTAATAATAAGTGATTATATTCGTCATTCCAAGTTTACGATATCTATCTCAAGGAAAACGAAATCTGTCACACTGATTAGCCATTTTCCCATCAATTGCGTAGCTTACATTCCTCCACTCATGATTGAAATTTGGGGTCCATTTTGACAAACAAAGAATCAACTAACTATGTGATATCGCAAAGAAATGACCCTTTGTGCTATTTGTAAATTGTTAAAATGTGGATCAAGTAAATTTTCACAATACAGTATTGATGAAGAGATATAAACTTTACATATACTTATGTGTTACATATTTACCAAAATTAATAAACATATACATATGATTGTTTAGATTACTTATAATTTCCTACTAGAAAAGCGCCTAAATATATTGGAATTTTATCAAGTGACGTATGACGTGCGTATTATGTATTAATGACTATCCGAGGGGTATATGTGTGACAAGGTGGCCAACAGCAGCTTCTGTACTTTTATCTTTTTCAAATCCCTACATAGTGTATGTCCTCGAGGGGTCTAGCTGATGCAGTTTGCGCTGTGCCTTTGTCTTATGTTACCTGCACGCAACGTTTTGTTAAATGTGAGATAATAATACGTCTATATCAAACGCCCTTTTTAGGCCTGCTGAGTTGTCATTTTAGCCTCTTTATGCTTATGAAAACACTCGTTGAAGGGACAATAAAGATATACAAATGCTTGTTAAGAGCATTTACATAGTTTGTAGCATGGTTTCTTAAAAGCCGGATCATCTTCTTGTGCCGGAGGCTCCTGACCGAATATCATCTCACAGCTCATATCATCAAAATCTGCATAATGGAATATGAATAATGCGTACACTTTGTGGGTTAAATAGTTGTAGCACTTAGCTTTATGAAACAAGATTATTATACGGTATACTAATCATGAATAACGCGTTAATCATACCATTTAAGAGAAAAAAATGCTTTTAAAACCAGCACCAAATGTGCTTATATGTGTGGGGCATCCGGCAGGGTGTAGGCATTATAACGGGAGATCCAGTAACTTAATAACAATGATGAACAACTATTGATTTGTCTGTTCAAAAATGTAACTGGCACACTGATTTGAAACATAGAAGATGCTTAATTCACTCTCTAGTGTCATGATACAAGTTGGAACTGACACTTTTAAAACTCTACTTGTAGTGATGCACCCCGAGTGGAGTACACATGGACCCGCCCGCCATACATGTTTATAGGCTTCTATATATTAGTGCAGGTACTGTTACTCCCCTTAAGTTGTATGATTCATGTCTCTCTTTGAGTTCTTGAATTGATTTGAGTGCACTATATTTCTTATTTAGACGTAAATCTAGGTGCAATTTTCCTGTTATGTATGATTGTATAATTTATTACTTGCTTATGGAGCTGACTTACTTGGAACCATGTTGACCGGAGTCCCAAATTTTTTCTTAATAAATTCTTGTGTTGCCATCTTGCACTGGTTTGTGCATATGCCGATGCAGTTAGCCTCTTCCAGAAACCTAATATTTATGCGGATAATTTTTATAAGTTTGATGATCGCACTGCATACTGTCATACAGATTACAGAGTTATAGAAAAACAGATATGCTATTGGTCTAGCAGTATTAAACTACCTACCAAGAGGTTATAGACTTATGGGTTCGAGTCCCAGGCTCCCAGCAGGGGACTGAGCACATGTGTGTGTGTTTTTGTGTGTGTGTGGTTATAGAAAAATACCTGCATTTCGTTATGTGGACGACATTCTTCTCTATTTTTCCATCAACCTCCGATTCTTTTACCTTCAAAACCATATTTGTTAAAGAAGTTAATACTTAACAATTAATTCTAACCATAAACTAGCTATTCATATTCTATAACTTCAATGTTGGCAGTGACATTTTGTTTACAGACATCCATGTCATCCTTATATTGGAAGACACTAGGTTTGAATCATAAAGATTACAAGTGAAATTCTGCTTGACTAGAGAAATTTTTAACACTTGAAAAAAAGTTGTTTCCAGTTGGTTAACTGGGATATTTAACCCATGCATTATTTTTACCCGTTTTCAAATTTTTCCAACCTGCCAGACCAGCCCATTTCACCACCTCTAGTAGCAATTTTCAGCTAATAAACCACGACGCCTACCTCACTAGGACCAACGAGCCAACCAAAGGAGACGGTGGTGAATGCAGCAAATAACTCCCTTGTAAACTTTGTTTGCGGCATCAGTTTGATCTGCTTGTCCCATACAGAATATCATATGTAAACACACTAACTAGCGCAAAATTATCAAAAACAGCATAAAGAACACTTCAATAAGAAAAAATACTAATATGAAGACAAAGAACTTACCACAAAGAGTGTAAAACTAGGGACAACTTTATCCAGTACCTTAAGAACAATTTCACGTTGTTCTGTCGGGCTATACTTCTTATACACTTCAGCTGACACCTCTGCAATTCCTTTGTACCCAGGTGTGTCATTTTTTATCCCTGCAGTAATTTTATTTTATTTTTTTTATTTTTTTTTGGATTATAAACGTATGTGTGTGCATGAGAACTTTATATGAAACTTAGAAGATAAAAAGTATAAAAACAAACCAGCGGTTTCTTGGAAAGCTTTAGATAGGTAAGAAATGGCCATGTTTTCTAACCAGTTGTCACGATAAACAGTCTTGTTGGATGTGGTGGCTATAGTATTATCATGTGTACTGATCTTAAAACTGTTATGACTATTGGCATCCTTAGTAGTGACAGATGTCGACGGTGCCAGGACAGATAAGACTGAGAGACCATTTTTTGATTTGGGGAATATTTGTGGTGATTTCCTATGAGACCGCGTTGGAAAGGAGATGAAGGTCGCCTTAGCTGATGGAATGGCTGTTCCCATACTTTTGGATGTTAGCCAGAGATCTTTGAGAGAGAGGAAGGGAGTGAGGAAATTGTATTAGAAGTTACTAGCACTTAGCTTATATATGTTGGTTAATTGTGAGTTTATGACACATTATATAACACATACAGCGTTCAAAAAAAAACCGAACTGGAAGTCTGAAACTAAACCATAAATGAGGATAACCGGGCACTGAGGAGATTATTTTGGTTCGGGCTATTTAATAATCTGAAAATTTAACTATCAAAATGACTTTGGGTTAAAGTCAGTCTGTCAAAAAAATCTTACTGGGGGGCTTTTGCATATATATCAAAATGTAAAACAAGAATCAAAATGTAATCGTAGGTCGAGTTTAAGTTAAACTTTAGAGTTTTACTACTAATAGTCTAACACGTCTTTGGCACCGGTTGTTAGTTCAACTTTCATTAGTACAACATTATGTCATGTGTGTGGGTATTTGCCACTAAAAATTGTTTAAAGCTCTTGAAAAGTACGTAGTATGTGTTAAAATGCCGGCATAATACACAAAAGCAAGAGGAAGAGAACTTTGACACCTCTTTGTTTATAAGATGATACCGAGTCCCACCATGAAAACCTTTCCCACTTTATCGGTTTTTCCTCCATGCTTCCCACTTAATCAGCAAATAACAATCAGGTCACTATCAAAAGCAATTGAAAGTATCATAAGATCTATGTAGCATACAAACCTAAAAAGCATTTGAGCAAAGATTCACTATTAAGACTTGTCAGCAACTTGGTTGTCAGTTGTGTTTCATTTTCAACATGCAAGCTAACAAACATGGTTGATATTTTAATACAGTACATGTTTTGTTTAAATGTCCTTTAGTCAATGATCAAGCTGCTTGTCATTTGATCACTTGTCTAATCAAAGCATCAAATGTTTAATTTGTGCAAGCAGTTTTACGAAACTCAAACTCTACAAAAATAGAGTAACATATCATATGATACACATGACTCAACAACCTCTGCTTGTTAAGTTGCCAATGCGTTATGAACTCAAATTCATTAACAAATCAAAACAACTCTTTTCATATTTCAAGTATCCCAATGACCCAATCCTACTGACAAGATACCACGTCCGATAAAAACCATACAATTAAAGTACTAAAAATGCAACCAAAAGTCACCAAAATCAAAAGCATAATCTAAAAGATAATATGCAATGTACATCAATCTTACATCCTACAACTAAAAAAACAAACAAGCCACAATACCACATGAATCTTTGTTACAACCCGATAAGTTACAATCTAAATAACAAACAGTCAAGAGTCTAACACATAATTTAAACTTAAATAACTTGAAAGACTCATTCTTTAGAGGTTTTGTTGATAAGAGACTTGTGAATGTGAGGGATGACACCACCTCCAGCAATGGTACCTTTGATGAGAGTGTCGAGCTCCTCATCTCCACGAATGGCTAGCTGCAAGTGCCTTGGAGTGATCCTCTTCACCTTCAAATCCTTGCTAGCGTTTCCAGCCAATTCAAGGACTTCTGCAGTTAAGTACTCAAGAATAGCAGCAGAGTAAACAGCAGCTGTGGCTCCAACTCGTCCATGAGCAGATGTTCTTGTTTTGAGATGACGGTGGATCCTCCCGACTGGGAACTGAATTCATACATTATAATAACATGAAGTTAACTTTCGTTTATCAACACAAAACAAGTTAGCCATATAATTAACGCAAATGATTGACAATATGATTCCAGCTTTAGATGACAAATTAACAAAACCTTCAATATATAAGTTCTGATTTATCAAATGAATACAGCTTATAAGCACTTTTAGATATTAAATAGTAGCTCTTTTTAAATAAATTAAACATGCAAGTCTTTAAATGTGCTTATTCCTTCAGAGGATGCAATAAACCAATAAGAACTTACATATGCAATTCCAAACACCCTCTTACATAGGTGTTTGGTTGAAAGATATGGGATTAAAGTCATGAACAAAAACCATTAATTTAGGCTTATGTCAAATCCACTATGGGGACAGATATGTAATTCCATAATAATAACTAGCAAGTAACAAATAATAGGCCTTATAATTTATAAACATCACCATTTCCTATTAAAATCAACTAAACACATATATTCACAGCTTTTCGCCAAATATAAACAAAAGTACTAGTACATGAGTTTAACCAATGAACCTGTCTAACACCAATTAACACGCTAATTAGACTCTATAGCAACAAAAATCTCATCTTAATCACAATTAACAAGAATCAAATAAAAATAATCAATTAATGTAACAAACGGGGTGTTTGTTTCGGCTTATGGAATATTTGATTTTGGGCTTATGTTTCATAAGCTCACTTTTTGTGACTTATTTTGAAACTTTTTTATATAAGCCAAAAAGTGTCAAAATAAGCCGCAAAAAGCGAGCTTATGAGACATAAGCTCAAAACCAAATAAGCCGAAAGCCGGTCATACAAGTCAAAACAAACACCCCCAAAGCAAAACTTATTATAGATCTGAACCTAAAAAACAAAAGTACTAAACAAACATCATGTCTCAAATCTAGATCTATAAAACATATTTAATGAAACATCTTATAAACATTTACAAGATTTATAAAAATAAAAATAAGAACCTGAAGACCAGCTCTAGAAGAGCGAGAAGTGGGGCCCTTCTTGACCTTGTCCTTGTTACCTCCAGCTCCACCTGCTGGTGTCTTCCCTGCCAACAATCCCTTTCCACCTTTTCCCGCCATTTCCTTCTAAAGAATCAAGATCTCAAGTTACTTATAAATAAAACTCAAATTGTTTATAATAAAACATTGAAAAAAATTATTACTTACCTGATAAGATTTGCTTTGCTTTGCTTTGGTGCTAATTAAGAGTGTAGAATAATAATAAAGGGATAAGTGAGATGTGAGGTGGGGAGTGAAATGAATATATTTATGAGTGGTGATTAAGCGGGATTTGCTTTTTGGGTTCAAAGTTTTTGAGGTTTTTAGGCGCTAAAACTATCAATTTTCAAATTTTTCATTTTCGTTTTTGAGTACAAGATATGCTACTGTGGTTGACTACTTGACTGTTGACCAAATATGTACTCGCGCGTTGGATATGCTAGACAATGTACATATATAAAAAGGTATAAAAATACCAATTTAAAAGAAACTAAAAGGTATCACGTGCTTTTAAAACTTTGAGTAGTGATTGGGAAGCCTAAAAGATATAGGAATTAATACTCACATCACATTTTTTTATTCATTCACCACCATTTATGCATTACAGTATTGTACTGTACAATACTGGAATGCATATTTTTTCTTTACCCAAAAATACTGTAATGCATAAATGGTGGTGAATGAATCAAAAAATGTGGTGTGAGTATCACCTCCCAAAAGATATGTCTAAACTCATGGCTAAACCTGCGTGGCATCATCCTGATGGCTGCAGTCAGGGGACCCACTTTTCACAAACCATCAGGATCATGCCACGTATGTTTAAGCATGTCTTTAGACACATAATTAAGTCTCCAAATCATGTTTTCCTAAGGGGGCGTTTGGTTGGGGTAATTTGAAATTCCGGAATTTTAAATTCTAGAAAATTTAAATTCTTGAGAATTTAAAATACCTTCGCATGTTTGGTTCACAGAAATTTATAAAAAAAAAAATTAATTTTTTTAATATAAATTTCATAAAAATTCTATTCAAAAGTTTATAAAAAATTATAAAAAAAGTTTAGAAAAAATTTATAAAAAAAAGTTTATAAAAAATTTATAAAAAAAAGTTTATAAATAATTTATGAAAAAAGTTTATAAAAAATTTATTAAAAAAGTTTATAAAAAATTTATAAGAAATTTATAAAAAAAATTATAAAAAAAAATTTATAAAAAAATTATAAAAGTTTATAAAAAAGTTTATAAAAAATTTCTAAGAAATTTATAAAAAATTTATAAAAAAAAAAGTTTATAAAAAAAGTTTATAAAAAATTTATAAAAGTTTATAAAAGAGTTTATAAAAAAAGTTTAAAAAAATCTATAAGAAATTTATAAAAAATTTATAAAAAAAATTTTATAAAAAATTTATAATAAAAGTTTAAAAAAAATCTATAAAATAGTTTATAAAAAAAGTTTATAAATATTCTATTTAAAAGTTTATAAAAAAAACAATAAGAAAAAAAGTTTATAAATTTTTTTTCAAGCAAATTAAAATTCCTCACTTTTTGGAGGCATTCTGATTCTCCCTATTTTGGCAATTCGAGAAATTGTAAATTGCTTCAATTTCCCCCATTTGAGTTACCAAACATGACATTTGAAGGGAATTAAAATGCAAATGCCTCCAATATCCCCCAAATTGCCCCAACCAAACGCCCCCTAAAACTTTATCGATTTGAAATACTTAGAGCACAAGGTATCGTGAATACCAATAACACGTTATTGGTATGCCACATCATACACCTCTCAATAACTCACCAATAACTAAAACATCATCCCTCATAACACACCACTAACATGTTATTGGGTCCTACAAAATACCTCACTAAAAATACATACTCACTCACAATACACAAAAAGAAAACAAAAAAACACTAAACATCACAAATGGCTTGAGCCAGTGGAATGGCTCAAATACCTTTGGCTCACGAATGACACCAAGTGATGGTATGGTTTGGCTCACCAATGGCACGAAAAATAGACCTTTGGCATGTTAAATGCTCCCCATACCATGTGCACTTATTTTTTTATTACTCTGTAACATATACACTCACGTGTTTTCAAATCTGTTTCGACTGGCATAATTTCATATATATCCTTCCCTGGATGAATAATTACATGTATATCTTTTGTATCAGTTTTTTATGCATAAAATACAATGCTTTTAATGCATCAAAAAGATATATATGTAATTTCTGAAATTTCAAAGTATATATATATGTAAAAGCCACATATTATATACCGTCAATCATCATGTGGCAACATTAGTCCATTTAGTCAACAAACGTTTGCAAAGTTAGTCATTTATACTAACGACCATTTTTAATTAACAGTCATCACCTACCCTTCTGCAACCAAAAAAAATAAAAATAAATTGGTTTTCACACGTTTCATCCGTTTTATACGTTTGTTTTACGTTTTTATCTGTTTTTTATACATTTTCATAAGTTTTTATCTGTTTTAATACATATTAATCCGTTTTTATACGCTTTCGTCCATTTTGTGAAAACGTAGAGAGGGGTGAATACGTTACCGTTTAAAAACGTTAGATCTTTTGTATCAAATCGTTTATGAAGCTTGTTATAATATGAAAGTACCAATTATTGTTTGTGACTAATATAAAGCATAGTAAACCAAGTTGTCACACAAGCATAAACATCAAACGACATCACAAGCAATTATAAAAGTAAAGAGATAAAGAAAGGAAAGTGCAAACCGAACACGAGGATTTATAGTGGTTCGGTCACGGATCTCCTCTCCGCCCTACTCCACTCCCCGAGTACCCAACTCGAGAGTTACTTCACTAAATCAACAAGCTCCCTTCTCGGCGGAGAAAACCTTACAATTGTCGCTTACACATTTTCCGGTACAAAGCTAAATACCGGGTTATAGTTCGAGGTAGAACCAACCTAACGTCGCCTATACAATATTTCCGACACTAAGCTAGATGTCGAGTTCTTTTCGGGTACAACCACTCTCGTTATGTTTTATGGCCCAACATAACAAACCTTGTGTTTTATGGTTTAAACACATAACCCATCTAATCTAGTTTGGTGAAAGTGTTGTGATGATGCAATAATGTTTACAATGATGATCCATGACATAAATGTCTAATGGATATGAATGACTAATCTAAATGATCTTCTTAAATAAGAAGTCTTCAATCAATGAGGATATCAAGAGATCTTGAATCTTCATATGTTGATATGCTTTGGTGAATGAGGATGGCTAGATCTCTAAACTTTCCTTGGTTGATCAAAATGTAAAATATGCTTACAACAAAGATGAATGTTAGAAGCATTATGATCATGTGATGGTGAGGGTGATTGATGTATGCTACTACATGTTTATCTATAGATCTAAGTGATGAAAGAATGTTAGAGAGAATATATGTTGGAAGGGATGAAGATATGAGAAAACCATTGGATGGTATTTATAACCAAAAGTGGTAATCAGAAATATAATAATTTATTAGATTTGATATCTTAGAATATCTTCCAAAATCTTTCAAAAATCTTTTAAAGATTTATATGACACTATGCATGAGGTAATAAAAGAGTGTTTTCCTTTTTATGAAAAATACATTTAAACAAATGTATATACTTATTAAAAAGGTAAGTTACTTGTAAATAAAATGTAAGTAACCTTTTATAAAATAAAATATCTAGTTGAGTGCTTGTCAAAATATAATATATTTTGTCAAGTGTAAGTAAGCTTTAGTACTTGTATGAATATTATAGTTAGTTTACTTGTACAAATAAAAGTATATATTTGTTAGACATTTTACAAAAGATGTATTTGTATAAAATACTTGTGAATGCAAAATGTAAAATGAGGTTCGAAATAGAATGGTTAACCTATTAAAATACTTAGTGACTCTAAACGTATTTTAAACATTCTAAATGATTTGTTAATGGGTTTGATCATAATGTCACATAACAAACATGTACGAACCTGTGTTGTAACATACGAGGACTTGAGACGTCGAGAGGTGTTGAATGTATGTTGAGACAAATGTAATTACAAGTAACTTGTACATTTTACGTTATGTATTACAAGTTACATGTTTGTCATCAATCAAAACAAACAAGACTGTATAGATTAAATATCGTAATATTTGCACTAACAATCTCCCCCTTTTTGATGATGACAAAGATATGTAAACGTAATAGAAAGTAAAATGTAAAAAGTTACTTGTATCCTTACGACCTTTACATTACCTTCTCCGTTTACACTCTTCTCCCCCTTTTGTCGAAACAAAAGGGCGTGTCCTTGGAGTTTAACTTAATTTCTCCCCAAAAAGGCGAGCTTGCATCATCCCTAGTGAAGTTAAATCGCCTACTTCAATCCGTCCCTTGTTTGGTTGCGGATCCATGGATCAAATAAAGAGGCTTAACCTACATCAAGGTTAGTTTTATGCAACAAAAATTATGAGAAATATATGAAAAAGAAAAAGGCATAGCAATGTTAGCCTATTTTCTCCACTTTTTATCGAAGCAAAAATGCTTGTTAAAAAGTGAGAATGATGCTAAATGCGTGCATGCTCCCCCTTGACGGTTGCTCCCCCTTGTTTGAGGCGTCAGGGTATGATTAAAAACCTAAAAAACAAATATTAGTGCAAAACTATATTCGTCATTGGACGAGTAAGTGATATACAACAAAGTGTGTATAAGATGCATTCAGTAAATTCTTGACGGAAACTCCCCTTGCTCTAGGTCGTCAAGATGAACCTTCAAAATAAATATTAGTATAAAAGAAGCTTTGTCTTTAGACAAATATGTCATATACAAACAAGTGTATAGACGATGCAATATGAGTGCTTAAAGGATATTCCTCCTTGTTCGAGGGTGTCAAGAAGCACCTAAAATAAGAAAAATAATTGATGCAAACTTCATCCTTAGATGAGTAAGTTATATACAATCGAGTGTATATGATGATGAACCTACAATGAAAAACATTAGTGCAATATATTTCATCTTTTTCACAAAGAAAAATAAGATGTATATATGTGATAAATGATATAATCAAAGATCTCATGAAGTGTAGTCTCCTAATTACAATCATAAGAAAAGTGAGAATATAATATGATAAAAGCCTACAAAATAGTTCCTAGAAAGAAGATATGGAGTCTCCCACCGGGTGTGCCACTAGTGGTGCTAGTGTTGGTGTCGGATTACTAGTAGGATTCATGTGGTGATGGTAGATGACTTGAGATTTACAAAGGTAAGTTTTCGCTAATCCATGGTGGTGATGATTAGTGAAAGCGGTGATGGAAGGTGGTGGTGATTAGGTAGGAAGCTATTAAGGAGTTAGAAACTTGTATGTATAGCAAATATAAAAATATGGATTCATGCAATCTTTTCATCATGTCAAGTGACCAAAGCTAAGAGGAAAAAAAATATGAATGGACATTGCATTTCAATGATGCATAAGGGTTATGATTTGAATGATTTATTGATGCTAACAACCTATTGTTTTGAGCAAGTTCTCATATGCTTCAGCCCAAGAGTAATCCATAATGCGTTCTATCTAAGAATATTATAATAAAGATACCAAAAAATATAAAAGTGATAACATGAAGATAAATTCGTTCATTGATTGACAAACATTATAAAGATGACCTATTCTAGGTGACAATGGGAAAGGTAGTATTAGCATGGTTTTGACCGTCATGGATGATTATCACATTGAAAAGAAGTGAAGACAATATGAAAAACACTAATAATAATAATGAGTACCTATATGAGGATGACATCATTTGAGAGTCGGATAGACCAACGTGTTGAAAAGGTGTTGGGAATGGGCGGTTTTGATTAATATATCGTTTGCACTGACAATGACATGCATGATATGCGGGAAAAGGATAACATCCTATGATGGTGTTCTAGATAGTGAAGTTGTAAGGTGCTAGTTTAAGGAAAATCCTATATGTGGAGATGAAGACGTTTTGTAAAAACACATGATGCGTTTTTCACTTGATGAGGTATTGGTGCAAACTTGTGATAAAAAGTTAAAAAGGTTGAACTAGTTGTGGTTTCGTGAACCGGTTTTAGCTAAGTGGTGTTTACCTATGTGTTGGTATTTTAGAGTCTAAGAGACATAAATTTTGACAAAAGACAATTATGTGAATGGATTTCTCTCCCCTTAATTGGTGGACATCCAACATAATGTGTAATGTATCAAATAAGGAATGACAACAAAGTGTTTAGGAGGTTATTCGGGTTAACGAAAGAGGTGAGCTTAGTGATGTTTTCTGGATGATGGTTAGCAACTTAGCATACAATGAACTTCATCCTTAAAGTCACGTACCTCTTCTCGATTAATACGAGATGATCGTATGATGAGGCACGTGGTTTCCTAATAGGAAGTGAAGAGGATTAGAGTATTGTTATAACTAAATAATGATGGAGATGATTTTTGGAAAGCGGAAGCAAAAATTAGATTTGGAAAGAGGTCGGTTGAAAGACAAAAAATGCAAAGCCAACCCTCTAGAACTTACTTCTATATGCTTTTGAACTATATGCAAGTGTAGGGGTCCCATAAAGCATAGTACTAATCTACGTAGCAATAAAGGGGATTATGCAAAATGAGCATATAAAAGTTATAACCAAGTGAGATAACAAATAATTTGTTATCAACCTACAAAACAAATTTGTTAGTGACAAAAGATGTTAACATGATAGAAATCAAATGATAACATATTATATAAGCAAAAACAACACATTGCACTTAGTAGACAAGAAATCACCACACAAGATAGCATCAAAACAATCATATTATGCAAGAATACGACTTTATTCAAGACATTTCATTATGAGATTGTTTTGTCGTTTAGACTTAGAAACTTAAGCATACTTGGATATACAATAATCTATGTGATTAATTTGTAAGATAAAAAGGCTTCTAAAAGTTTGTCATACCAAAAGCACCTTGACAGATTATATGTGCACACGTAGCAAACAAATAGTGTGACAAGAAGCAAAAGAAACAAGATGAAAGATTCATGCAAGCCATGTTTAAGACATAACAATTTGGAGCATGTATCATTTGGATCGTACTACACATAGATGTAATGAATGCCAACTAATAGCTTTCAAACACAAATATATCATATCAAAAATTATCACGTATCAAAATGGCATATTATGAGTTCATAAGTAACATGTTAATCATGCTAAAATTAATTCAAAAGTAAGTATCATGCAAATAAAGCTTAGGTTTAAACGTTTAGTAGCATGAAACAATAATACAAGCATTATAAAGATAAAACAGTACTAAGGTTTACACATTTGACTTGTTATCAAACACTAAGATAATGTCAAATCAACTTATCGTATTAAACAAGAACATGTAATCAACACATGTAAGTACAATGCAAGTGGTTTTATTAAGGTTTACACATTTGACTAGTTATCAAACACTAAGATAATGTCAAATCAACTTATCGTATCAAACAAGAACATATAATCAACACATGTAAGTGCAATGCAAGTGGTTTTAAAAGAAAAGTCATATATACTACTTGTTTGATTAGTATTCCTAAGGCGAGGCAAACTATCAATGTTTTAACACTTACTTTAGGCAAGTATAGGAAAACAGATTTTTCAAGTTGGAGAATGAATATGAGACTATTACTAGCGGTGCTCAATTAAGGCTAAACACGACCATTTTTACGGGTGATTCCACATACCCAACTTTTCTCTAGGAAGCAATTCAACCGTTAGGTCAAATTGAGTTTCTAGTGCAATAGGTTCTCCAGTAGTCATTCTCATGTTAGAAAGATGGGAATTCCTACTTTTGCCTATTAAAGTGCATAAAAGATGATAGTTTACCAATACTTGGCTTAATGTGACACAACTAATATGCAATATAACTAAGGTGATGAAGATGTCATGTTATACACATGAATTTTAACAATGGTGTGTTGATAAACAATATGTTTTAATCTTGTGTTTAGAATCTAAGGTTGTTCAAATTACATAGCTAATTGTATGATCTAATGGATGACATCTTTTGCGTTGAGTTGAAATGTATACTTTAAATGTGATTTGATTATCTAAGACTAGGGAATGGAATATGTTAAATTAAGAACGTTCTCAAGAAAGCTCCTTTTTATTTAACAAGAATCTAAATAAGGTTACCAACTTCAATAGATCATGTGTATGTTCTAGAGATGTGTAGTTTTAACCTTGGATGTGCACAAGGTTTGAGCAAGGTTAGGTTATGATGTATGCTTGAAAGGAAATGGATACAAATAGTATCTTTCAACAACGCATGGGATAAAGTTATCATGCTTATGAAAATAAGTATGACAAGATGAATTGGATATGCTAGTTCATAGAACTTGTGGATGTTCGTTTCAAGATCATTTAGCCAATTAGGTGTAATGAAATCTCTTGTAACATAACCATTTATGTCGCAAGGATAGACGAATGCATAGGATATACAATATCCTTTTAACAAGATGAATACTTAACACATAATTTCTTAGGCATAATGTTTTTCAAAACATCATGTTTTCCTAAATGAAGATATGAAGCCAAAGTGTTTGAATCGGATAGTCCCGTCTAAATAAACTTGGTCTCAAGATTATATTCACTAGATGATGACAGGAGGAATTCACTCGAGTTTCTTATGTATACTCCTCAAGAGTCATTGTTGCTTGGGGTGTATGATGTTGGCTTTGAGATTGCATTTTAACATATGTTGTTAAAATGTTGATTTGAGGTTTAACGAAATTTATGCAGAAGTTTAACGACAAAGTATTACTAATACTTTGATAATTTGTGAAGGTAGTACTACTTATACCTAGTGGAAATTGACAACAATTACCAAGAGCACCATGCTTATTTGATAGTTGAGGTTCTAGCCGTAATGAATTATCTAAGTCCTTATATGTGGGAAAGGATGGTTGAGTTTGTTCAAACATGCATTTGATTCAGTACAAGTGTTGGACACAAGGGATTTTTGAGCAATACACTCAACGAATTCAAATGATGGTAAGGATGTTGGATTGGTTGATCTAGGTGGTAGGTCTTCTAGTGTGTCTAAATAAGGATGTGGTGATGTAGGGGTTTGTTGTGCTATGGGAGTACTTAGGTTGATTATTTGTCCATAGATGTTGAACACAAAAAAGTACGGATACTAATTCTTATGGTTCATTGGTTGCTAAAACTAGTGGGTGAAGTGCTTGAAGTTTTGGTCATGTCTATGAAGCTTAGGGGCTGAGGTATAGGTTCATCTTGAAAGGGCACGTTTGGTTTAAAGGATGCTCTTGGAAGTTCATGAGCAACACGCTTAATGGTGCCAAAAGATGGAAGAGGGATAGTAGGTGTCAAAGAGGGATAAGTGGCACAGTGGGTTGTTTGTTTTGGATAAGTGTTTGATTCATTTTATGATTAGTATTTTAGCATGTGTTGTTAAAATACTTGGGTGTTGATTTTTCGGATATGACTTTTAATGACTACAATCGTAAGTCGCATATACTTGAATATTTCGGATGAAATACTTAAGTTGTCAATCCTACCTTGTTGAGACTTATAAAGCTTAGATTGCAACTCGAGGATAGCAAGACTCTTTAACATACATGTGAGTTATGACTCGATGTAAATACTTATCGTCTTGGAGGATGACACATTATTTTCATGTTAACCAAGTGAGGCAATACATGTAGATACAAAATAATATCTAAAGTCATATGTTAGACTTGTGTATGATATCTTTGCAAATAATGAGTCCGGATTAGTCTAGGTGGCAAGTCATCTAAGTTATCCGCAAATAGATGAGAAGATGTTGGTGGTGTTACACAAAGTTCGATAGGTACAAGTTTTGGAAACTTTGGTAGTGAAGGTGTTTTTGGATGGTTGTGAGGAAGTCATAATGGTGGGTGATTTTGGTGTTGGAGTTGGAGTACTTAAGTTTAGAAAGTTCTTATCTCGAGTGGGTGATGAGATGTTGAGAGCTGACGAGTCTGAGGATGAAGAGTTCAAGCTGACCAAGCAACAAGATCGAACGCTAATCCTAGTGGTTTTCTTAAGTCTCTTGTATTAAGGTGATGAGGCTAAGGATTTAGTCATTTTGACTTTGCTTAAAGAAATGCTAAGCTTAAGGAGAATTAATAGTTGGAAGGTGAAAATGACCATCCTAAATGTGTCGATTTATGAAACTAAGGATTCACGGAGATGTGTTTTATTTGATGTTAATTTATACAAAGATGATAGTTTCTAATGAGATGGAAGTGTCTAAGATCATGTCAAACATCCTAAGTTAATCCATTGAGGATGTGTTGAGTGACATATGAAAGATATGCATTAACAACTATCCTAGAAACGAAATTTGGTAAATTAGATTGCGGGATTTAGTAAAATTCAACAACTTACCTGTAGGATCCACGGCACAATTTCTTTACACAGGCGGAACCCTTAAATTGGTGCCGCCTGGTCCGCCTGTACAGGTATGGCGGTACCAAAATGCATAACAGACGGTACCAACATTTTGGTGCCGTCTGATCCGTGGACACCAGAAAAGTTCACAGACCCATTTTTTAGGTGTCGGGGAGTTTTCCGAAACCTGAAATTTTGCTTAAAACATGTGACATTAATTACTTCTAGTTAGGAAAAGTCGATAACACATATACAAACATAGTGGAGCATAGACTTTGACCAAGGGCTAACGATTTTCACATAAAAGTGAAAATGGGTAAAATTTGATAACACACTTGTGTTATCCACCTGCATAAACCGGTTAGCATACAACATTGTTTTAAGTCATATTATCATCCTACAAAGTAAAAACAAATAAATTACATCATACAACATTGTTTTTGTCCTTGTACCAAACACTCTCTTAAAACCTCTATTTTTCAAAGTACTTGACTAATTTACTTAGTACTCATTGCTAAGCGAGTCATGACATTTCATAAGTTATGCGAGATGTTAGTATAACCTATGCAAAGGAAGTGATCTAAGTCTATAAGTGATGGTAAAACAATTTTCCAACTAAGTGCACAAAATCTAGCAAATGTCCTATTGTGCATAAACAAGAAATCGTCAAGCAAGCGAATAAATAACATGACAAGATTGACACTTATATTATGCAAACAAACAATGTAAACAACAATTTGAAAATAAGCAAGCAACATATATGCAAACAACATAAACAAGTGGTCATTTAGCATAGCATAACAAGAAAAACACTTTTCGTCATTTTGCGTTTAAGAATGACGATGTATACCAAGCTTAATTAGTTTCCTTTAAACATATTACCAAATTATTTAGTTTCAAAAGAAATTGTATCCAAGTTTCAAGAATACCAACTTAAATTACTTGATTCAAAAAATTTGAGTTTTTATGTTAAAGCGAAACTTAATATCTTAGATATACTATAGTATTTGGTCTATTTCACCTATTTAAAATTAGACTCAGGCCATGAGAGTATTTTTAAATGAAAGTAGACTCAATTCCCTTTAAAATGATAGGTGGTTCGACTCCTACGGACTTACGGTTAATAAGTTATGAATTTTTTAAGTTGGCCAAAAAACTGCGTACTGTGCAGACCAAGGAACCAAAAGTTTACAAGGAAGGAGCCCTTTTTTTGGTTCCGCCCAGTCCGTGGTCTTCACAGAAAGTTGAAAAATGTACTTACTCATGGCGAAAAAGTTTAGGACTTACTAGATTTGATAGAAAAAATATAATACACATATTTTGTTTATTATTTTTACTAATGTGACTTATCTAAACATTTAACAACAAAATTTTTAAGTATAATTAGCAAAACATTTTTCATATTATATTTCGCTTCAATGGTAATTTGATACATGGATCATGCTCCATTTTAAAAACCATTTGTTTTGAAAATAAAAGCTACGAGGCTCTGGTACCAATTGTGAAAACGTAGAGGGGGTGAATACGTTACCGTTTAAAAACGTTAGATCTTTTGTATCAAATCGTTTATGAAGCTTGTTATAATATGAAAGTACCAATTATTGTTTGTGACTAATATAAAGCATAGTAAACCAAGTTGTCACACAAGCATAAACATCAAACCACATCACAAGCAATTATAAAAGTAAAGAGATAAAGAAAGGAAAGTGCAAACCGAACACGAGGATTTATAGTGGTTCGGTCACGGATCTCCTCTCCGCCCTACTCCATTCCCCGAGTACCCAACTCGAGAGTTACTTCACTAAATCAACAAGCTCCCTTCTCGGCGGAGAAAACCTTACAATTGTCGCTTACACATTTTCCGGTACAAAGCTAAATACCGGGTTCTAGTTCGAGGTAGAACCAACCTAACGTCGCCTATACAATATTTCCGACACTAAGCTAGATGTCGAGTTCTTTTCGGGTACAACCACTCTCGCTATGTTTTATGGCCCAACATAACAAACCTTGTGTTTTATGGTTCAAACACATAACCCATCTAATCTAGTTTGGTGAAAGTGTTGTGATGATGCAATAATGTTTACAATGATGATCCATGACATAAATGTCTAATGGATATGAATGACTAATCTAAATGATCTTCTTATATAAGAAGTCTTCAATCAATGAGGATATCAAGAGATCTTGAATCTTCATATGTTGATATGCTTTGGTGAATGAGGATGGCTAGATCTCTAAACTTTCCTTGGTTGATCAAAATGTAAAATATGCTTACAACAAAGATGAATGTTAGAAGCATTATGATCATGTGATGGTGAGGGTGATTGATGTATGCTACTACATGTTTATCTATAGATCTAAGTGATGAAAGAATGTTAGAGAGAATATATGTTGGAAGGGATGAAGATATGAGAAAACCATTGGATGGTATTTATAACCAAAAGTGGTAATCAGAAATATAATAATTTATTAGATTTGATATCTTAGAATATCTTCCAAAATCTTTCAAAAATCTTTTAAAGATTTATATGACACTATGCATGAGGTAATAAAAGAGTGTTTTCCTTTTTATGAAAAATACATTTAAACAAATGTATATACTTATTAAAAAGGTAAGTTACTTGTAAATAAAATGTAAGTAACCTTTTATAAAATAAAATATCTAGTTGAGTGCTTGTCAAAATATAATATATTTTGTCAAGTGTAAGTAAGCTTTAGTACTTGTATGAATATTATAGTTAGTTTACTTGTACAAATAAAAGTATATATTTGTTAGACATTTTACAAAAGATGTATTTGTATAAAATACTTGTGAATGCAAAATGTAAAATGAGGTTCGAAATAAAATGGTTAACCTATTAAAATACTTAGTGACTCTAAACGTATTTTAAACATTCTAAATGATTTGTTAATGGGTTTGATCATAATGCCACATAACAAACATGTACGAACCTGTGTTGTAACATACGAGGACTTGAGACATCGAGAGGTGTTGAATGTATGTTGAGACAAATGTAATTACAAGTAACTTGTACATTTTACGTTATGTATTACAAGTTACATGTTTGTCATCAATCAAAACAAACAAGACTGTATAGATTAAATATCGTAATATTTGCACTAACAATCTCCCCCTTTTTGATGATGACAAAGATATGTAAACGTAATAGAAAGTAAAATGTAAAAAGTTACGTGTATCCTTACTACCTTTACATTACCTTCTCCGTTTACACTCTTCTCCCCTTTTGTCGAAACAAAAAGGGCGTGTCCTTGGAGTTTAACTTAATTTCTCCCCAAAAAGGCGAGCTTGCATCATCCCTAGTGAAGTTAAATCGTCTACTTCAATCCGTCCCTTGTTTGGTTGCGGATCCATGGATCAAATAAAGAGGCTTAACCTACATCAAGGTTAGTTTTATGCAACAAAAATTATGAGAAATATATGAAAAAGAAAAAGGCATAGCAATGTTAGCCTATTTTCTCCACTTTTTATCGAAGCAAAATGCTTGTTGAAAAGTGAGAATGATGCTAAATGCGTGCATGCTCCCCTTGACGGTTGCTCCCCTTGTTTGAGGCGTCGGGTATGATTAAAACCTAAAAACAAATATTAGTACAAAACTATATTCGTCATTGACGAGTAAGTGATATACAACAAAGTGTGTATAAGATGCATTCAGTAAATTCTTGACGGAAACTCCCTTGCTCTAGGGCGTCAAGATGAACCTTCAAAATAAATATTAGTATAAAAGAAGCTTTGTCTTTAGACAAATATGTCATATACAAACAAGTGTATAGACGATGCAATATGAGTGCTTAAAGGATATTCCTCCTTGTTCGAGGGTGTCAAGAAGCACCTAAAATAAGAAAAATAATTGATGCAAACTTCATCCTTAGATGAGTAAGTTATATACAATCGAGTGTATATGATGATGAACCTACAATGAAAAACATTAGTGCAATATATTTCATCTTTTTCACAAAGAAAAATAAGATGTATATATGTGATAAATGATATAATCAAAGATCTCATGAAGTGTAGTCTCCTAATTACAATCATAAGAAAAGTGAGAATATAATATGATAAAAGCCTACAAAATAGTTCCTAGAAAGAAGATATGGAGTCTCCCACCGGGTGTGCCACTAGTGGTGCTAGTGTTGGTGTCGGATTACTAGTAGGATTCATGTGGTGATGGTAGATGACTTGAGATTTACAAAGGTAAGTTTTCGCTAATCCATGGTGGTGGTGATTAGTGAAAGCGGTGATGGAAGGTGGTGGTGATTAGGTAGGAAGCTATTAAGGAGTTAGAAACTTGTATGTATAGCAAATATAAAAATATGGATTCATGCAATCTTTTCATCATGTCAAGTGACCAAAGCTAAGAGGAAAAAAAATATGAATGGACATTGCATTTCAATGATGCATAAGGGTTATGATTTGAATGATTTATTGATGCTAACAACCTATTGTTTTGAGCAAGTTCTCATATGCTTCAGCCCAAGAGTAATCCATAATGCGTTCTATCTAAGAATATTATAATAAAGATACCAAAAAATATAAAAGTGATAACATGAAGATAAATTCGTTCATTGATTGACAAACATTATAAAGATGACCTATTCTAGGTGACAATGGGAAAGGTAGTATTAGCATGGTTTTGACCGTCATGGATGATTATCACATTGAAAAGAAGTGAAGACAATATGAAAAACACTAATAATAATAATGAGTACCTATATGAGGATGACATCATTTGAGAGTCGGATAGACCAACGTGTTGAAAAGGTGTTGGGAATGGGCGGTTTTGATTAATATATCGTTTGCACTGACAATGACATGCATGATATGCGGGAAAAGGATAAGATCCTATGATGGTGTTCTAGATAGTGAATTTGTAAGGTGCTAGTTTAAGGAAAATCCTATATGTGGAAATGAAGACGTTTTGTAAAAACACATGATGCGTTTTTCACTTGATGAGGTATTGGTGCAAACTTGTGATAAAAAGTTAAAAAGGTTGAACTAGTTGTGGTTTCGTGAACCGGTTTTAGCTAAGTGGTGTTTACCTATGTGTTGGTATTTTAGAGTCTAAGAGACATAAATTTTGACAAAAGACAATTATGTGAATGGATTTCTCTCCCCCTTAATTGGTGGACATCCAACATAATGTGTAATGTATCAAATAAGGAATGACAACAAAGTGTTTAGGAGGTTATTCGGGTTAACGAAAGAGGTGAGCTTAGTGATGTTTTCTGGATGATGGTTAGCAACTTAGCATACAATGAACTTCATCCTTAAAGTCACGTACCTCTTCTCGATTAATACGAGATGATCGTATGATGAGGCACGTGGTTTCCTAATAGGAAGTGAAGAGGATTAGAGTATTGTTATAACTAAATAATGATGGAGATGATTTTTGGAAAGCGGAAGCAAAAATTAGATTTGGAAAGAGGTCGGTTGAAAGACAAAAAATGCAAAGCCAACCCTCTAGAACTTACTTCTATATGCTTTTGAACTATATGCAAGTGTAGGGGTCCCATAAAGCATAGTACTAATCTACGTAGCAATAAAGGGGATTATGCAAAATGAGCATATAAAAGTTATAACCAAGTGAGATAACAAATAATTTGTTATCAACCTACAAAACAAATTTGTTAGTGACAAAAGATGTTAACATGATAGAAATCAAATGATAACATATTATATAAGCAAAAACAACACATTGCACTTAGTAGACAAGAAATCACCACACAAGATAGCATCAAAACAATCATATTATGCAAGAATACGACTTTATTCAAGACATTTCATTATGAGATTGTTTTGTCGTTTAGACTTAGAAACTTAAACATACTTGGATATACAATAATCTATGTGATTAATTTGTAAGATAAAAAGGCTTCTAAAAGTTTATCATTTTGATGCATTTCTGAGTGTTTTCAGATGTTTTTGCAGTTTAAATGGTACAAAAATGATGAGTATTTAGACACTCATCAATCCCCCACACTAAGATATTGCTAGTCCCTAGCAATGTTTTAAGAAAAATTAATGGATTTCATCTCTTTACCAAAAGCCATTACTTCTGGAGTAGCCAAATGTTTCAGTTCAAGTAAGAACCTTGGTACACTGATAACCATCTGATTTATTGGCAAATCATAAACCATATAACGGATTTGATGTGTCTTTACCAGAAGCCGTTTGCTCTGGACTAGCCAACTCTTAGATAAATTATCAATATTATCTTTGGTGAGCTGATTACCAATTATGGATTTTCCACTGCCTTTACCACAAGCCATAAACTTGCGGGCTAGCCAACTCTTCACTTTTTAGGATATGGTGAGCTGAATACCATACAATTTTGGGCAAATTGTAAGCCGTCAACGGATTTGAGATATCTTTACCAAGAGCCGTTTGCTCCTGGATTAGCCAATCCTTATGTGGGTTAGACATGGTGGACTGATTACCATTTGTTGTGTTTAGTACATAGTACTTCCACTAAAAAATTTTTAAAATTTGGCCATTTTGGGGGAAAAAGGGACTAAAAGGGTACATTTATGATCAAATTCGCCAGAATTTCCCCCCCACACTTAGAAATGAATATTGTCCTCAATATTCAAAGTGTGGAAACACAACAATTATTCTCTTTTTAATATTTACAATTTTCATTCATTTTTAAGATCTATATACAACATGTGGGGCATCTCCCCACACTAGGGTGGTACACACGGGTGAAAACCCATGTTAAGCTACTGTTTTTGATTACCGAAGTCGCTAGCTTGACTCGACCCCGAATTAATTTGTTCATGGGAAGTAAGTGGAAGAGACAATCTCCATCGGACTTTCATTCAAGATGTTTGGATAAACATTGAAGTACGTGAAAGTTCCACACCGATGAGATATATTCCCGGCTCAAGAATGATAAATGAAAATGCCGGGATCAAAAATAGTGTCTTCATTCGAAGGAGAAACGGAACGAGAAACCACATCATTTGTGAAAAATGGAATAAAGATGTGCATCACAATGCAATCCCATTCTTCATTAGTGAGGAGCAAATCACCATTTGTTAGATTTTTAAGCTTAGACTTGAAGCTTGTATGGTGATTGGCAACAAAATTTCCGGGAGGGAGAAAACGGTTCTTCAATCAACAGATTTTCAAGAAAGAGGATGTCTCCCTCCGAATCATAGCAAGTATTGTCAATCCTTGTTGGAATTGACTCATCACTAAGAAAATCATCGACCTCCTTCCAAAAGTTGTCATCCTCCTCATCCGGAGTGAGAGAAGGAATGGAAGAGTCGGAAATGGGACAAGAAATGAGTGGATGATCATTATATAGGAGATTTCTAGTTTCTCCAAGATCGGCCTTGAAATCAAAGAGATCATCGTCACTTTCTGATGAAAGTGGACTGATGTGAGTAAGTTCATCGGTGAACTCCTCAAGAAGAGGATCAGACTGTGGGAGTGATGCCTCAACATACTCAATGTCTTCATAAGAAGCACAATCGTCGCTAAGATCGGAGAAAGTATCAAAATGATCTTTTGAACACTCAAGAGGGAAAGGAGAATCACACATATGCTCAGAAGTTCCCTGTGACTCTCTTGGGATTGGGACAAGGTTCTCAACACTAGACTTTATGAATTCGTCCGATTCCTTTTCAGGAACAGTGTCAAGAAGCTCATCCCCATGTTCAGAGAGTGAGTGGGAGCTTCGGGTGTGATAGCAGTTGTTTGAGATGGAATCTCAACTGCCGGGATATCAACTGACTGAGGGAGTTGAGAAGGACTAGCATACATATGTTTTATACTTTCCATTTGTTCTTCGACTAGTAATTCCATCATAGTCTTTTTCTCCACGATTTTCATGGAAGGAATTTTAACTGATGAACTTGATGAATCTGTACAAAGTTGACTAATATCAAGGGTAACTTCATCATCATCGTCATCATGAATGAAACGCAATCGAGAGCTAGATTTGGTCGCTTTTTTCTTTTGCAATTGATTCCCTAATAGATTTTTCAAAGGCAATCTGGGAATCTAATTTAGCGATCCGTTCTTCACTAACAAAACTTCCATGGATTTTTCATTTGGATTATTTTGGGGATGTTTACATTCCTTCAAATCTTTCACTAAATCCAAAAGATCAAGTAGAAGATTTTGAGGAAGTGGTTCAGGCTGAGGTGGTGCCTGATTCACTTGGTACTGTGGAGGTTGGTCATGATACGAAGAGTCGTAATTGTTACAAGGAAATGGATTCCCTGTTTGACAATCAGAGCTAGAGTGAGGACCTCCACAATACTCACATGAAAACTGATGTGGTGTGAGTCATATGTGTTGTAGTCATAATTGTCATCGAGGAACCGCTCATAGACAAGCGTGTTTCCCGATTGACAATCAGAATCGTAGTGTGAACCACCACGTACTCACAACAGAAAGCTGCTGAGTCTCACAGTGTCGTAGCCGATGGAATGAATCAGTTGTGTTATGGTAGGAATAGGGATCCTGGTTATAGACAGACCCGTTTCCTGATTCCACCATGCTACAACTGGGGCAATTGCCACCATTATAAGGACCACCACACCATTGACAACCAAGAGGGTGAGGATAAGACATAGAAAGAATCAAATGTTTTCAGAGGGTAAGAAATGAAGAATCAAAAGGGTAAGAGGGTAAAGAGGAATATTTTTGGTATTTTTGAAAAACATGATGTAAAAACTAAGAATGAAAATCTTTTTGGTTTTTTGATTTTTAAAAGATGGTATGAACAAGGATTGAATATTCAAATTACTAATCTGCTAAACGTAAGACTATTAGCACTGCTCCCCGGCAGCGGCGCCAAAATTTGATCCGCGCAGAACAGTCAAGCTAAATCACGCAAGTCCGCCACTTGTGAATGGCAGACCGTAATCAGCTTAAAACTGCTCAAACACGAATGCAATGAAGATCAGGAGAGTATAGTGTTTCCCCAGGTCGTTAAGTCCCAACGAGCTGTGCGAGAATAGTCAAACGTAAAGTGATCGAGAGGATTTGAAAGGGAAAGGATAGTGATTGATCTATACCTAAAGAAAAAGCCCATAAACTACAGGGGCTTAAATGCAAATTAAAGGAAATTTAAAAAGATAAAATCTATTAAATAAACGCTATCACTATATTTAAAATGATGAACGTTTAAAATTTAAAACTAAAAACTTACGTTTAAATAAAAATTACGTAAACGTATAAAATAAAAAGTGAAACTTACACAATATTAAGCCTAAAAATATGAAAAATACATTTTTACAAACCTAATGATAAAAGAAAATTTATAGAAAAAGAAAATTATTTTTATAACTAATTAATTAATTATTATTAATTAAAAACTATTTTAACTATTAAATAATTACCTAAAATACAAGAAATTAGGAAATAAAGCTAGAAAAATAAAATTAAGACTTAGAAAAGTCTAAAATATCAAAATAGACTTTTCAAAACTATTTTTGTATTTTTATGATTATTTTTCTATTTACTAGGAATTAAATACTATTTAAAACTATTTAAATTACTTAAAAATATAAATTTAACTAAGAAAAATCTAGAAAAATATTTTTTTTTCTTTTTATATTTATCTTAACTTAAGAAAAATGAAAAATTATTTTTTTGAACCTTTTCTTAATTTTTTGTATTAAAAGCTATTTAAAAATGCTTAAAAACTAATTTAAATAAAGAAAAATAGCTAAACAACTTGGAAAAATCTGAAAATTTCAGGAAAACTCTAAAATAATATAAGGAATATAAGAAAAATAGAAAAACAGGAGGTTGTTAAGAGGAATAAGCAACTGATGAGGAAGTGCTTATTGAAATAAGCACTTCAATAAGCAAATGGAATCCAAAGGCTACCAAACCAAAAGAGAAGCTCTAATAAGCTAAAGTGACAGAAATGGAACAAGTTTCAACAATCCCTAACCACTGATAAGCTAGATGCAAAGATTTGAGTTTATGAGATTTTGGCTTAAAAACAGTAAAGGGGTGGCAAGTTTGAGCTTATGAATAAGCTAACCAATAAGCCAAAACTTAAAACCAGAACTTGGGATCTACACTAGACACGGTTGAGAACCAATAGAACAGAAACTAGACCTAGAGGAGCTCTGGTGAGCCAACTGCAAGCTCTGCAATACCTCTGAATCCCATGTGCTGATGCCTGCACAGGGAATTGGCACCAATTTGAGAAGCTATTTTGAGCTTTTAGAAAAAATTGCAAAAATCCACTAAATTAGACATAAGGAAATAGACCAGTAATACTTACTAAAACCACAAGTTTTATAGGTAATGACTCAGAAATGAGTTCAATAAAAATCACTCTAGATGGCCAAAAACTTAGCTTTTGGAATTTTTGACTTTTATGCAAAACTAAAAGTTTGACTTTCTTGAGTTTTAATCTTGATTTGTGAACTGAAACTGATACATTATGATGAATTAAGACTGAAGCAAGCTTTATCTATGACTTTCAAACACAAATTGAGCTTTTGCAAACCCAAATCCACAAGTTAAGAACATAGAGCAGGTTGGCAGTGAAATTGACTTTTGTTGTTCTTAAGTTCCAAACAAGGCCTAGAATGAGCATAAGAAAGATACACAAGCATGAACTAGCAAGCTCTAACAACGAAAGCACCTTAATTGCAGCTTTAAACCACTTGAACCAAACACACTTGTTATACTTGATATGAACTTAAACATACATCCACTCTTGAACCAACAAGGAATAAGGATCAAACTAGGTTTAGCTATCTTTAATACAACTAAATAAACAAATCAAAACAGATTATGACTACAACTACCAGTTTAAGCAAAATATGCAACTGACTTGAAAATTTGAAAATGAGATTCTTGCTCACCAATGTCGAAATGATATGTAGGCCAAAACCAAACCCATTACTACACTAAATGAACCTAATTCAACCCATTTCAGAGGTTCAACACAGTAACCATTTCCAATTCCAATTTGAGCCTAACAGTTGACTTTTGTTGACTATGGATCAAATTTACTTGAAAATGATTCAAAAGCTTTTCAAAAGCTATAAATGACTTAAGTAAACTTGTTTAAGCTTTCAAAGAAGCAGTTTGAATCTTAAACATAGGTATTTAAAACCAAATTTGCAATGTGGAATTTTGAACATCAAATTTAATTGAAGCCTTGAAATAGAACTTGGAAACATTATATTGATACAATAACTTAAGTTTAATACATAAAAGCAGAGAATTAAAGTTTTCAAACTAAACCAAGACATTTAGGTAAAAACGACATTAAGGAAAAAGAAATAAAACTAACTACTCTTGTTTTCTTCTTCTCTCTTCCTTTTTATACTTCAAGCGACTTCACGCTGTCCTTATGGTACATTCCCACCACCCTATTGAGCCAATGGGAGAGTTTTGGCCGTTTTGGCCATTTATCCAATTTTGGCGGGAAATGTGCAATTTTGACTTTTGGCCTTATGAGCTAGCAACTAGGGGGGGGGGGTGGACAGGTGTGATGATGAGGGGTTGAGGGGAAGGTGATAAGGTGAGGTGATGGGTGTTGGGAGAAGGAATAGCAGGCAACAGGCAAGTGGAGGGGGAAGCAGGAGGTGGGAGGGAAAGTTATTCGTTTGACTGGTTTTGATCTGGGCAGTCCAAAAATGATTATGACAGGGGGTCACAATGGTTGGCAGGGTCTAAAATGCAAAAAGGGGTCATGGCTTAGCTTAATTGACAAGGACCTTTTGTGCAATTTTTGATATCTTGAGGGACCAATCCTGTAATTTTCCAAAGTTCATACAAGGGACCAATATTGACAAGTTCAATAGTACAAGGACCAGTTTTGTCATTTTCAAATTTCCAAGGACCAAACTTGACAATTTCAAAAGTTCAGGGACCTAAGTTGTAATTTTGTAATTTTAAATCTCAAGGACTAATTTTAACAACTTAAGAATCCCTAAGGACTTAAAATGATATTTTTGTTTATTTAGTTTTACCAGGGACTGTTTTTGACAACTTTTGAAACTTGGGGGGCTAAAACCGCCAATTATGCAAACTTTATACGTTTTTCACCAGATTTTGATATTTTTGCATTTAAAACACATAAAACACTTATTTGTGATATTTTTATCATTTTGATGCATTTCTGAGTGTTTTCAGATGTTTTTGCAGTTTAAATGGTACAAAAATGATGAGTATTTAGACACTCATCAGTAGGGGTCCCATAAAGCATAGTACTAATCTACGTAGCAATAAAGGGGATTATGCAAAATGAGCATATAAAAGTTATAACCAAGTGAGATAACAAATAATTTGTTATCAACCTACAAAACAAATTTGTTAGTGACAAAAGATGTTAACATGATAGAAATCAAATGATAACATATTATATAAGCAAAAACAACACATTGCACTTAGTAGACAAGAAATCACCACACAAGATAGCATCAAAACAATCATATTATGCAAGAATACGACTTTATTCAAGACATTTCATTATGAGATTGTTTTGTCGTTTAGACTTAGAAACTTAAGCATACTTGGATATACAATAATCTATGTGATTAATTTGTAAGATAAAAAGGCTTCTAAAAGTTTGTCATACCAAAAGCACCTTGACAGATTATATGTGCACACGTAGCAAACAAATAGTGTGACAAGAAGCAAAAGAAACAAGATGAAAGATTCATGCAAGCCATGTTTAAGACATAACAATTTGGAGCATGTATCATTTGGATCGAACTACACATAGATGTAATGAATGCCAACTAATAGCTTTCAAACACAAATATATCATATCAAAAATTATCAATTATCAAAATGGCATATTATGAGTTCATAAGTAACATGTTAATCATGCTAAAATTAATTCAAAAGTAAGTATCATGCAAATAAAGCTTAGGTTTAAACGTTTAGTAGCATGAAACAATAATACAAGCATTATAAAGATAAAACAAGCATAAGGTTTACACATTTTACTTGTTATCAAACACTAAGATAATGTCAAATCAACTTATCATATTAAACAAGAACATGTAATCAACACATGTAAGTACAATGCAAGTGGTTTTATTAAGGTTTACACATTTGACTAGTTATCAAACACTAAGATAATGTCAAATCAACTTATCGATTCAAACAAGAACATGTAATCAACACATGTAAGTGCAATGCAAGTGGTTTTAAAAGAAAAGTCATATATACTACTTGTTTGATTAGTATTCCTAAGGCGAGGCAAACTATCAATGTTTTAACACTTACTTTAGGCAAGTATAGGAAAACAGATTTTTCAAGTTGGAGAATGAATATGAGACTATTACTAGCGGTGCTCAATTAAGGCTAAACACGACCATTTTAACGGGTGATTCCACATACCCAACTTCTCTCCAGGAAGCAATTCAACCGTTAGGTCAAATTGAGTTTCTAGTGCAATAGGTTCTCCAGTAGTCATTCTCATGTTAGAAAGATTGGAATTCCTACTTTTGCCTACTAAAGTGCATAAAAGATGATAGTTTACCAATACTTGGCTTAATGTGACACAACTAATATGCAGTATAACTAAGGTGATGAAGATGTCATGTTATACACATGAATTTTATCAATGGTGTGTTGATAAACAATATGTTTTAATCTTGTGTTTAGAATCTAAGGTTGTTCAAATTACATAGCTAATTGTATGATCTAATGGATGACATCTTTTGCGTTGAGTTGAAATGTATACTATAAATGTGATTTGATTATCTAAGACTAGGGAATGGAATATGTTAAATTAAGAACATTCTCAAGAAAGCTCCTTTTTATTTAACAAGAATCTAAATAAGGTTACTGTCACACCCTCGCCGGAGGCGGAAACACGAGGTGTAACGGAAGGAAACAAAAGCACAAGATAATAGAACATACCAGTGTTAAGATTAAAAAGAAATAATACTCCATTACAAAACTAGATTAGCCGTCATCGGCAAATATATTACAAAGTTTAGATTCCAAAATATAGAGTTTTATTACAAAACGACTTGTAGCGACAAGTGAAAACTTCATTATGCAAGACCTTGTAGAAAAAGCTTACTAACGATCACCTGAAATGCATGAGAGAAAAAACGGGTCAACTATGAAAATAGTTGGTGAGTAAACACGTTTAACAAAAAATAAGAAAACTCGTAAGAAATATTCAAAGCTTTCGTCAATCTAAAATAGTTCTCAAAGCAAAGGCATTGTGTATCCACTCAGTTCCAAATTCTGCCCATACAAAACTTGCAACCTGTGTGTACACAACCCATTGCACAAAAATATAGTCGCCAAGTAGTCAAGTGTAAGTGGTCATAATAGTTCACAATATAGTACCAAGTATATTATAATTTAGAGATGCTTCAACATGGGAGACTTTGCACTGCTCCAACAAGTGAGACTCCTTTGTCACTCGACCACCTAGGCGAGATTTATTGAGAACGCTCCACCAATATGGCGAGACTTTATAGTGATGCTCCGATCATGGGAGACTTTGCAATCGCTCCAACAAGGAGACTCTTTGTCACTCGACCACCTAGGCGAGATTTATTGAGAACGCTCCACCAAAACGGCGAGACTTTTAGATCATAACACGTACGGTTCAATATATTCAAACAAGTCATGAGTCCATAATTAAGTCCAAGAGTCTAAGTCAAGTTCAAAAGTTCAAGTCTAAAGAGTTCATAGAAGTAATAATCAATTTAGTTCAAATATGGTTCATGCATTTCACCCCAAAAATATAGTAAAACGGTAAAAGGGGATGTGATTACTCACTTGATGAATAGATGCGAAGACAAAAGTGGGTACACCAAATATAGCGTGAATCCCTAAACCGACCTATTATGAATGACATGATATGTAATGAGTTGCAATGTAATGTTATGCATGCATTTCGTATGTTATTTATACCATTTGCTAGTTTGAAAATAATATTTTTCGTCGAAAAAAAACCCTTTTGACGTCTTGACCCTTCAAAAATCACTTTACAAGTATTTACGCCAAAATGTCATCCTACAATGGTTTCGTAATGATTTATGGTGAAATTTTCACTTTTCGTCAGAAAACAATGTCAGGAAATTTTCATGAAAGTGATAAAAATGGCTTTGGAAAACTAGTCGTAAAATGGTGTACGTCGAACGTTAGGAAACGAACTCGACGGTTTTGAAAAGCTTGTATCAAAATCTAGAAGTTTTAGTACATGAGTTTTCGTCATAGAGGTCTCGAACATAAAGATAATAGGGTTTAAATATGGTGATTTTAGTTACCGTAACACTTATCTCGTAAAAATAATATAGTTTTTGTAAAAATAATAGTTACGCAATTTTATGAAAACGCATATCTTTGTCGTTTCAAATCCGTTTTCACGATAATATCCTTAGCTTCAGATCAAAGTATACTAATATATTTTAATAAGTCAAATAATTGAAGCTTAAGGCTTGTTTTTGACTCGCATAAAAGATAAATATGTTGCTGAAATTTCAAAAATATATATTTCGGTCGTCAAACTTGTAAAATCCATAACTTCTTCAATATAACTCCGTTTTACTCCGTGCGCCACGGATTCGTTTTAAAGTATATTTTCTAATTATCAAGGCCAAAATGTCGTGACTAAAGTCGGATTTTCCAGAAAATCGAAACAAGGACAGAACATATAATATACGAAAATAGTTTTTCTCTGACAAAACCTATTCTAATCCCTTCAAATCAACTCCAAAACTAATCTAATCCTACCATACACCTTCTTAGGGTGTCATGGGTTCCTAAACATCATCAAGACCAAAGAATACCAAGGGGATATTTATAGGATGACCAAATATATATATATACTCTAAAATCAAGTAAAAATGGTATAAATCACATATGTCTTGCATGTTGCTCCAAAATGAAAAGATACATATGAGATGATAAAGAAACATGAAAAATGAAAGAAACAAGCTTACAAGTTAATATGATGAGGTGCAAAGAACAAGGTTTAACTTAAACACTCTTGGTTTTTATTTCAAAACCTAATAAAGAGTGTGATTCTAGATTGTTATGAACTTGAACTTGAAAAAAAAAATATGATGATCCCTTGAGCTCTAGATGAGAACCGGTTTGTGGAGAAGAAACAAAGGAGGAAGAAGACTTTTCTCTAACTTGAATGATTGTGAAGTATAAAAGTGAAGTATATAATTTGAGGTGAAGTGTAGAACTAAGTTTGTAGAAAAATTTTACCATCAATAAATGCAATCACTCCACTTGACTCACCCTCAAAACCGTTTTGGGGATGTATATCAATAATACAATTTTTTTTTTTTTTTTTTTTCTTTTGTATAAATTGTGTAATTTTGTTAAAAGAAAAGTAAGTGAATTGTTTATGTATTTATAACTTGTATATAAAATGTTAGTGTATTTAAGGAAATTTTAGGTGAAAGTAGTTTTTAATAGATCAAAATAGAGTATAATGATATCATAAAAATTGTAAAAATACATTCCTTGTAAAATTTGAGTGATAAAATAATTATCGTATAGTTTTTAAGAAAAGTGTCGTAATAATACAAATTCAACGATTTATATACAAAATAAATTTAAAACACTAGGAAAACTCAAAATATAGTTTTTACAACTAAATGTAAGTTTAAAAATATGTCGGGATCATTTTGAAAGTAACGGATTAAATGCTCAAAATAATAACTCACGCGATAACGATTCTTTAATATAAAAATTACGCGTTAAATGTGAAATGTAAAATCATGAATGAACCGATATGATGCATAATTAATTTAAGAAATGACCGGAATTTGAGAATTGTGACATTCTTCCCATGTCAGCGGAATCATGTCCTCATGATTCGATTAACGATACTATGGTCCAAACCTCGACAAGAGTTCTAAAGTTCATGCTCGTACAACGTCTAAATGATCATATCAATGCCCATGCATGTGTTCCCCATACAACTAAGTCATGCGTCGCGTGATTAGATTTGATAGGGTAAACTTACACAATATCGAACGTAGCTCTCAAAAGACCTTTAGGTTGTCGATTATAATCTAATCTCACAACTCATCAAACAAGAACTGTCATGAGATTAAACTAAACCGACTTGAGTAAACTTGTTTCTTAGCTCGACTTTCGCAACTCATCAAACAAGAACTGTCACTAGATCAAGCTAGGAAACAAGTTGTTAGAAAGGTAGGATTCACATCCTTGAATGAAGTCTTTGAAAGATTAAGCCGATATTCGATTTGCGTACACAATCAAATCCAATCAACAAAATATATAACAACTAAGGTCGATATCAATAGGTCTCAAATTAATCAAGGTCGAGAACGTGGTAAAGATTGGAAGGAAGTTATGCACTCAAAATCATGTCGCATACGAAATAAAGTGGTTGTTCAAAAGAATGTACCCGTTAAGCGTTGTGGCTTCCTCGGTACCTAGATAGAATGCTCGACCACGTGCGGGAGGAATTTCAATGTTCGGTTCTGGTGGACCTTCTATTGCCAATGCGTGTTTGGACGATTACCTCCCTTGATTGGGAGTTCTTTTCGACTTTGGATGGTATTGCGAAGGTGATCTAGACTTCCACACTCGTAACATGCTTTCCTCTGCCCTTGATTTCCGCTGTTTGAGCAATTTTTCGCGTGCCGTCTGTCCACATTTGCACGCACCTTAGTCTCCTAAGTGATGATAATTACATCGAGTACAAAGGATGTGGACTCGATATCCTCGGCCTCCGTGGTCGCCCCATAGTTACGGGTTATTCGCCTCTTGTTTTGTTGATTCGGGTCTCGGTTTCCCCGGTGATCCTCCCGCTGCGCCCATCCATTGTCGTTTGCTTTTGTTAGTTCTCCGCACTGATCACATCATTTGTCAAGCGATACACGCCATACTCACAGCTACTTGCAGAGTGGTTGGTTTCACGAAGTGACATCCTCCTAATTTCTCGTATCAATCTCATATATAGCGGTCAATCAATTTCTCCACAGTGGAAACCATGAGGAACCATCCTAGTTAACTTCGTGGAACCGGATCGTAACTTGTCGATCTCTACTCCTACCATCAAGTGGTTCCAAAATTCTTCTTCCAGCCGACTTCATCTTTTCTGCGGTACTCATCGTTAGCGCTTTCTTAAATGCTTCCCAAGATAACGCATTTGCGACCTCTTCCTCTAGTACAGAAGTTGGTTGTTCCACCGTGTCAATGCTCGACCACGTAGTAGTACCGCAGAGAACTCAACCTTGTTTCCTTCAGGCACATTTCGCGGATACTAAGCTTCGACTCAACATTCTCGAACCGTGTTAGCGGTCCAATGGCACCCTCGTACCATGAAATTCCATTGGCTTACATGTCATGAAAGTTTGTAGCCGCATCCTTGACCGGTTTGAAGTACCTTCTCCATTGTTGGTTCGCCTAGCATCGAGTTGTGTTATAATTTGGGTGAGTAGATCCGCTATTCAGCTGACGTTGTTGTCCGGATTGTCATTGTTGTTTGGGTTGCCGTTGTTGTTACCTCCCGGCGTGTGTTTCTTGCGCCATGATCCTGAGAGGACCAAAACATCGGTTGAGTAAGCGACATTCGACGAAGTCGGATGAGGTGCTTAACGGTGGTAATGTGTTATAGTGATCGAAACATGATTCGAGACATGCTATGTCTAACAAGTCGAAAGATGGAAAAGAGAAGATATGAACGCAGGTACGTAATCTGACGCGAACGTAAAACATGCCATGCATACCCACACCAATGCAACTTCGGTGACCGGACTCAAAAGACTCGACTAAACATGATTTAAAACTACCACTCTTATCATTGCATGGTTCTTCATAAATTAGACATAGTTGATCAGGCTATGTATAATTTATGAGTAACAATGCAACGATAGACTAATTGACTCAATGGTGTTCAATGTTTAATAAAATAATATATAAAAAATTTATTAGGTATAGTGTGATTTTTATTTTTAAAATCGGCATTCTCTATAACCTTTGGCTCTGTACCAATTGTCACACCCTCACGGGAGGCGAAAACACGAGGTGTAAAAAGGAAGGAAACAAAAGCACAAGATAATAGAACATACCAGTGTTAAGATTAAAAAGAAATAATACTCCATTACAAAACTAGATTAGCCGTCATCGGCAAATATATTACAAAGTTTAGATTCCAAAATATAGAGTTTTATTACAAAACGACTTGTAGCGACAAGTGAAAACTTCATTATGCAAGACCTTGTAGAAAAAGCTTACTAACGATCACCTGAAATGCATGAGAGAAAAACGGGTCAACTATGAAAATAGTTGGTGAGTAAACACGTTTAACAAAAATAAGAAAACTCGAAAGAAATATTCAAAGCTTTAGGTCCAACGAAAAATAGTTCTCAAAGCAAAGGCATTGTGTATCCACTCAGCCCAAATTCAGCCATACAAAACTTGCAACCTGTGTGTACACAACCCATTGCACAAAATATAGTGCAACAAGTAGTCAAGTGTAAGTGGTCATAATAGTTCACAATATAGTACCAAGTATATTATAATTTAGAGATGCTCCGAACATGGGAGACTTTGCACTGCTCCAACAAGGGAGACTCCTTGGTCACTCGACCACCTAGGCGAGATTTATTGAGAACGCTCCACCAATATGGCGAGACTTTATAGTGATGCTCCGATCATGGGAGACTTTGCACCGCCCAACAAGGGAGACTCCTTTGTCACTCGACCACCTAGGCGAGATTTATTGAGAACGCTCCACCAAAACGGCGAGACTTTTAGATCATAACACGTACGGTTCAATATATTCAAACAAGTCATGAGTCCATAATTAAGTCCAAGAGTCTAAGTCAAGTTCAAAAGTTCAAGTCTAAAGAGTTCACAGAAGTAATAATCAATTTAGTTCAAATATGGTTCATGCATTTCACCCCAAAAATATAGTAAAACGGTAAAAGGGGATGTGATTACTCACTTGATGAATAGATGCGAAGACAAAAGTGGGTACACTGAAATATAGCGTGAATCCTAAACTGACCTATTATGAAAGATATGATATGTAATGAGTTGCAATGTAATGTTATGCATGCATTTCGTATGTTATTTATACCATTTGCTAGTTTGAAAATAATATTTTTCGTCGAAAAAAACCCTTTTGACGTCTTGACCCTTCAAAAATCACTTTACAAGTATTTACGTCAAAATGTCATCCTACAATGGTTTAATAATGATTTATGGTGAAATTTTCACTTTTCGTCAGAAACAATGTCGCCGTCGGAAATTTTCATAAAATTAACAAAAATGGCTTTGGAAAACTAGTCGTAAAATGGTGTACGTCGAGCGTTAGGAAACGAACTCGACGGTTTTGAAAAGCTTGTATCAAAATCTAGAAGTTTTAGTACATGAGTTTTCGCCATAGAGGTCTCGAACATAAAGATAATAGGGGTTAAATATGGTGATTTTAGTTACCGTAACACTTATCTCGTAAAAATAATATAGTTTTTAAAAATAATAGTTACGGCAATTTTATGAAAACGTGCATATCTTTGTCGTTTCAAATCCGTTTTCTACGTATATATACGTCCTTAGCTTCAGTATTTCAAAGTATACTAATATATTTTTAATAAGTCGAAATAATTCGTGAAGCTTAAGGCTTGTTTTTGACTCGTACAAAAGATAAATATGTTGCTGAAATTTCAGAAAATATATATTTCGTCGTCAAACTTGTAAAATCCATAACTTCTTCGTTATAACTCCGTTTTACCGTTCAGCTGCCGCCACGGATTCGTTTTAAAGTATATTTTCTAATTATCAAGGCCAAAATGTCGTGACTAAAGTCGGATTTTCCAGAAAATCGAAACAAGGACAGAACATATAATATACGTATCGAAAATAGTTTTTCTCGGACAAAACCTATTCTAATCCCTTCAAATCAACTCCAAAACTAATCTAATCCTACCATACACCTTCTTAGGGTGTCATGGGTTCCTAAACATCATCAAGACCAAAGAATACCAAGGGGATATTTATAGGATGACCAAATATATATATATACTCTAAAATCAAGTAAAAATGGTATAAATCACATATGTCTTGCATGTTGCTCCAAAAATGAAAAGATACATATGAGATGATAAAGAAACATGAAAAATGAAAGAAACAAGCTTACAAGTTAATATGATGAGGTGCAAAGAACAAGGTTTAACTTAAACACTCTTGGTTTTTATTTCAAAACCTAATAAAGAGTGTGATTCTAGATTGTTATGAACTTGAACTTGAAAAAAAAATATGATGATCCCTTGAGCTCTAGGTGAGAACCGGTTTGTGGAGAAGAAACAAAGGAGGAAGAAGACTTTTCTCTAACTTGAATGATTGTGAAGTATAAAAGTGAAGTATATAATTTGAGGTGAAGTGTAGAACTAAGTTTGTAGAAAAATTTTACCATCAATAAATGCAATCACTCCACTTGATTTCACCCCCTCAAAACCGGTTTTGGGGGGGATGTATATCAATAATACAAATTTTTTTTTTCTTTTGTATAAATTGTGTAATTTTGTTAAAAGAAAAGTAAGTGAATTGTTTATGTATTTATAACTTGTATATAAAATGTTAGTGTATTTAAGGAAATTTTAGGTGAAAGTAGTTTTTAATAGATCAAAATAGAGTATAATGATATCATAAAAATTGTAAAAATACATTCCTTGTAAAATTTGAGTGATAAAATAATTATCGTATAGTTTTTAAGAAAAGTGTCGTAATAATACAAATTCAACGATTTATATACAAAATAAATTTAAAACACTAGGAAAACTCAAAATATAGTTTTTACAACTAAATGTAAGTTTAAAAATATGTCGGGATCATTTTTGAAAGTAACGGATTAAATGCTCAAAATAATAACTCACGCGATAACGATTCTTTAATATAAAATTACGCTTAAATGTGAAATGTAAAATCATGAATGAACCGATATGATGCATAATTAATTTAAGAAATGACCGGAATTTGAGAATTGTGACATTCTTCCCATGTCAACGGAATCATGTCCTCATGATTCGATTAACGATACTATGGTCCGAACCTCGACAAGAGTTCTAAAAGTTCATGCTGTACATTTACGTCTAAATGATCATATCAATGCCCATGCAGTGTTCCCCATACAACTAAGTACGTGACCGTGATTAGATTTGATAGGGTAAACTTACCCAATATCGAACGTAGCTCTCAAAAGACCTTTAGGTTGTCGATTATAATCTAATCTCACAACTCATCAAACAAGAACTGTCATGAGATTAAACTAAACCGACTTGAGTAAACTTGTTTCTTAGCTCGACTTTCTAACTCATCAAACAAGTACTGTCACTAGATCAAGCTAGGAAACAAGTTGTTAGAAAGGTAGGATTCCACATCCTTGAATGAAGTCTTTTGAAAGATTCGCTCGATATTCGATTTGCTTACACAATCAAATCCAATCAACAAAATATATAACAACTAAGGTCGATATCAATAGGTCTCAAATTAATCAAGGTCGTGAACGTGGTAAAGATTGGAAGGAAGTTATGCACTCAAAATCATGTCGCACAGAAATAAAGTGGTTGTTCAAAAGAATGTACCCGTTAAGCGTTGCGGGCTTCCTCGGTACCCAGATAGAATGCTCGACCACGTGCGGGAGGAATTTCAATGTTCGGTTCGGTGGACCTTCATTGCCAATGCCGGTTTGGACGATTACCTCCTTGATTGGGAGTTCTTTTCAACTTTGGATGTATTGCGAGGTGATCTAGACTTCCACACTCGTAACATGCTTTCCTCTCGCCTTGATTTCCGTTCGTTTGAGCAATTTTTCGCGAAGCGGTCTGGCTCTGTCCACATTTGCCACACCTTGGGCAGTCTCCTAAGTGATGATAATTACATCGAGTGCACAAAGGATGTGGACCGCATATCCTCTGCGCTCCCCGGGTGGTCGCCCATAGTTCGGGTTATTCGCGCCTCTTGTTTTGTTGATTCGGTCTCGGTTCCCGGTGATCCTCCCGCCGCTTTATCCATTGTCGTTTTTTTGTTAGTTCTCCGGACGATCACATCATTTGTCAAGTTATACGCCATACTCACAGCGGCTTGCGAGTGGTTGGTTTTTGACGGTGACATCCCTCTCCTAATTTCGGTATCAATCCCCATATATAGCGGTCAATCAATTTCTCCACAGTGGAAACCATGTGAGGAACCATCCTAGTTAACTCGTGGAACCGGATCGTGTACTTGTCGATCTCTACTCCTACCATCAAGTGGTTCCAAAATTCTTCTTCCAGTTTCCGTGACTTCATCTTTTCTCATAGCGGTACTCATCGTTAGCTTCTTAAATGCTTCCCAAGATAACGCATTTGCGCCCTCTTCCTCTAGTCAGTAGTTGGTTGTTCCACCGGTCAATGCTCGACCACAGTAGACGTGAGAGAACTCAACCTTGTTTCCTTCAGCACATTTCGTGATACTAAGTTTCGACTCAACATTCTCGAACCGGGTTAGCGGTCAATGGCACCCTCAGTACCATGAAATTCCATTGGCTTACATGTCATGAAAGTTTTGTAGTCTGCATCCTTGACCAGAGTTTGAAGTACCTTCTCCGTTGTTGGTTCGCCTAGCATCGAGTTGTGTTATAATTTGGGTGAGTAGATCCGCTATTCCAGCAGGCGTTGTTGCGGATTGTCATTGTTGTTTGGGTTGCCGTTGTTGTTACCTCCCGAGGCGTGTGTTTCTTGCGTACCATGATCCTACAGAGGACCAAAACATCGGGTTGAGTAAACGACATTCTAACGAAGTCGGATGAGGTGCAGAACGGTGGTAATGTGTTATAGTGATCGAAACATGACAGGAACCGAGACATGCTATGTCTAACAAGTCGAAAGATGGAAAAGAGAAGATATGAACGCAGGTGCACGGTAATGCAGACGTGAACGTAAAACATGCCATGCATACCCACCCACCAATGCAACTTCGGTGACCGGACTCAAAAGACTCGACTAAACATGATTTAAAACTACCACTCTTATCATTGCATGGTTCTTCATAAATTAGACATAGTTGATCAGGCTATGTATAATTTATGAGTAACAATGCAACGATAGGACTAATTGACTCGAATGGTGTTCAATGTTTAATAAAATAATATATAAAAAAAATTTATTAGGTTATAGCGTGATTTTTATTTTTGAAAAATCGGCATTCTCTATAACCTTTGGCTCAGTACCAATTAACTGTCACACCTCATGGAGGCTGAAACACGAGGTGTAACGGAAGGAAACAAAAGCACAAGATAATAGAACATACCAGGTGTTAAGATTAAAAGAAATAATACTCCATTACAAAACTAGATTAGCAGTCAATCGGCAAATATATTACAAAGTTTAGATTCCAAAATATAGAGTTTTATTACAAAACGACTTGTAGCGACAAGTGAAAACTTCATTATGCAAGACCTTGTAGAAAAAGCTTACTAACGATCACCTGAAATGCATGAGAGAAAAACGGGTCAACTATGAAAATAGTTGGTGAGTAAACACGTTTAACAAAAATAAGAAAACTCGTAAGAAATATTCAAAGCTTTCGGTCAACGAAAATAGTTCTCAAAGCAAAGGCATTGTGTATCCACTCGGTCCCAAATTCGCCCATACAAAACTTGCAACCTGAGTGTACACAACCCATTGCACAAAAATATAGTGCGTCAAGTAGTCAAGTGTAAGTGGTCATAATAGTTCACAATATAGTACCAAGTATATTATAATTTAGAGATGCTCCGAACATGGGAGACTTTGCCGCTCCAACAAGGGAGACTCCTTGGTCACTCGACCACCTAGGCGAGATTTATTGAGAACGCTCCACCAATATGGCGAGACTTTATAGTGATGTTCGATCATGGGAGACTGTGCACTGCTCCAACAAGGGAGACTCCTTTGTCACTCGACCACCTAGGCGAGATTTATTGAGAACGCTCCACCAAAACGGCGAGACTTTTAGATCATAACACGTATGGTTCAATATATTCAAACAAGTCATGAGTCCATAATTAAGTCCAAGAGTCTAAGTCAAGTTCAAAAGTTCAAGTCTAAAGAGTTCATAGAAGTAATAATCAATTTAGTTCAAATATGGTTCATGCATTTCACCCCAAAAATATAGTAAAACGGTAAAAGGGGATGTGATTACTCACTTGATGAATAGATGCTAAGACAAAAAAGTGGGTACACGAAATATAGCGTGAATCCAAACCTGACCTATTATGAATGATATGATATGTAATGAGTTGCAATGTAATGTTATGCATGCATTTTGTATGTTATTTATACCATTTGCTAGTTTGAAAATAATATTTTTCGTCGAAAAAAAACCCTTTTGACGTCTTGACCCTTCAAAAATCACTTTACAAGTATTTACGTCAAAATGTCATCCTACAATGGTTTCTTAATGATTTATGGTGAAATTTTCACTTTTCGTAGAAACAATGTAAACGGAAATTTTCATGAAATTGACAAAAATGGCTTTGGAAAACTAGTCGTAAAATGGTGTACGTCGATCGTTAGGAAACGAACTCGACGGTTTTGAAAAGCTTGTATCAAAATCTAGAAGTTTTAGTACATGAGTTTTCGTCATAGAGGTCTCGAACATAAAGATAATAGGGGTTAAATATGGGGATTTTAGTTACCGTAACACTTATCTCGTAAAAATAATATAGTTTTTCAGAAAATAATAGTTACGGCAATTTTATGAAAACGCGGATATCTTAGTCGTTTCAAATCCGTTTTCTACGATAATATCGTCCTTAGCTTCGATCAAAGTATACTAATATATTTTTAATAAGTCGAAATAATTCGTGAAGCTTAAGGCTTGTTTTTGACTCGTACAAAAGATAAATATGTTGCTGAAATTTCAGAAAAATATATATTTCGTCGTCAAACTTGTAAAATCCATAACTTCGTCGTTATAACTCCGTTTTACTCCGTTCTGCCGCCACGGATTCGTTTTAAAGTATATTTTCTAATTATCAAGGCCAAAATGTCGTGACTAAAGTCGGATTTTCCAGAAAAATGAAACAAGGACAGAACATATAATATACTGCATCGAAAATAGTTTTTCTAGGACAAAACCTATTCTAATCCCTTCAAATCAACTCCAAAACTAATCTAATCCTACCATACACCTTCTTAGGGTGTCATGGGTTCCTAAACATCATCAAGACCAAAAGAATACCAAGGGGATATTTATAGGATGACCAAATATATATATATATACTCTAAAATCAAGAAAAATGGTATAAATCACATATGTCTTGCATGTTGCTCCAAAAATGAAAAGATACATATGAGATGATAAAGAAACATGAAAAATGAAAGAAACAAGCTTACAAGTTAATATGATGAGGTGCAAAGAACAAGGTTTAACTTAAACACTCTTGGTTTTTATTTCAAAACCTAATAAAGAGTGTGATTCTAGATTGTTATGAACTTGAACTTGAAAAAAAAATATATGATGATCCCTTGAGCTCTAGGTGAGAACCGGTTTGTGGAGAAGAAACAAAGGAGGAAGAAGACTTTTCTCTAACTTGAATGATTGTGAAGTATAAAAGTGAAGTATATAATTTGAGGTGAAGTGTAGAACTAAGTTTGTAGAAAAATTTTACCATCAATAAATGCAATCACTCCACTTGACTCACCCCCCCCCCTCAAAACCGGTTTTGGGGGGGATGTATATCAATAATACAAATTTTTTTTTTCTTTTGTATAAATTGTGTAATTTTGTTAAAAGAAAAGTAAGTGAATTGTTTATGTATTTATAACTTGTATATAAAATGTTAGTGTATTTAAGGAAATTTTAGGTGAAAGTAGTTTTTAATAGATCAAAATAGAGTATAATGATATCATAAAAATTGTAAAAATACATTCCTTGTAAAATTTGAGTGATAAAATAATTATCGTATAGTTTTTAAGAAAAGTGTCGTAATAATACAAATTCAACGATTTATATACAAAATAAATTTAAAACACTAGGAAAACTCAAAATATAGTTTTTACAACTAAATGTAAGTTTAAAAATATGTCGGGATCATTTTGAAAGTAACGGATTAAATGCTCAAAATAATAACTCACGCGATAACGATTCTTTAATATAAAAATTACGCGTTAAATGTGAAATGTAAAATCATGAATGAACCGATATGATGCATAATTAATTTAAGAAATGACCGGAATTTGAGAATTGTGACAGTTACCAACTTCAATAGATCACGTGTATGTTCTAGAGATGTGTAGTTTTAACCTTGGATGTGCACAAGGTTTGAGCAAGGTTAGGTTATGATGTATGCTTGAAAGGAAATGGATACAAATAGTATCTTTCAACAACGCATGGGATAAAGTTATCATGCTTATGAAAATAAGTATGACAAGATGAATTGGATATGCTAGTTCATAGAACTTGTGGATGTTCGTTTCAAGATCATTTAGCCAATTAGGTGTAATGAAATCTCTTGTAACATAACCATTTATGTCGCAAGGATAGACGAATGCATAGGATATACAATATCCTTTTAACAAGATGAATACTTAACACATAATTTCTTAGGCATAATGTTTTTCAAAACATCATGTTTTCCTAAATGAAGATATGAAGCCAAAGTGTTTGAATCGGATAGTCCCGTCTAAATAAACTTGGTCTCAAGATTATATTCACTAGATGATGACAGGAGGAATTCACTCGAGTTTCTTATGTATACTCCTCAAGAGTCATTGTTGCTTGGGGTGTATGATGTTGGCTTTGAGATTGCATTTTAACATATGTTGTTAAAATGTTGATTTGAGGTTTAACTAAATTTATGCAGAAGTTTAACGACAAAGTATTACTAATACTTTGATAATTTGTGAAGGTAGTACTACTTATACCTAGTGGAAATTGACAACAATTACCAAGAGCACCATGCTTATTTGATAGTTGAGGTTCTAGCCGTAATGAATTATCTAAGTCCTTATATGTGGGAAAGGATGGTTGAGTTGGTTCAAACATGCATTTGATTCAGTACAAGTGTTGGACACAAGGGATTTTTGAGCAATACACTCAACGAATTCAAATGATGGTAAGGATGTTGGATTGGTTGATCTAGGTGGTAGGTCTTCTAGTGTGTCTAAATAAGGGTGTGGTGATGTAGGGGTTTGTTGTGCTATGGGAGTACTTAGGTTGATTATTTGTCCATAGATGTTGAACACAAAAAGTACTGATACTAATTCTTATGGTTCATTGGTTGCTAAAACTAGTGGGTGAAGTGCTTGAAGTTTTGGTCATGTCTATGAAGCTTAGGGCCTGAGGTATAGGTTCACCTTGAAATGGCACGTTTGGTTTAAAGGATGCTCTTGGAAGTTCATGAGCAACACGCTTAATGGTGCCAAAAGATGGAAGAGGGATAGTAGGTGTCAAAGAGGATAAGTGGCACAAAGGTTGTTTGTTTTGGATAAGTGTTTGATTCATTTTATGATTAGTATTTTAGCATGTGTTGTTAAAATACTTGGGTGTTGATTTTTCGGATATGACTTTTAATGACTACAATCGTAAGTCGCATATACTTGAATATTTCGGATGAAATACTTAAGTTGTCAATCCTACCTTGTTGAGACTATGGAGCTTAGATTGCACTCGAGGATAGCAAGACTCTTTAACATACATGTGAGTTATGACTCGATGTAAATGCTTATCGTCTTGGAGGATGACACATTATTTTCATGTTAACCAAGTGAGGCAATACATGTAGATACAAAATAATATCTAAAGTCATATGTTAGACTTGTGTATGATATCTTTGCAAATAATGAGTCCGGATTAGTCTAGGTGGCAAGTCATCTAAGTTATCCGCAAATAGATGAGAAGATGTTGGTGGTGTTACACAAAGTTCGATAGGTACAAGTTTTGGAAACTTTGGTAGTGAAGGTGTTTTTGGATGGTTGTGAGGAAGTCATAATGGTGGGTGATTTTGGTGCTGGAGTTGGAGTACTTAAGTTTAGAAAGTTCTTATCTCGAGTGGGTGATGAGATGTTGAGAGCTGACGAGTCTGAGGATGAAGAGTTCAAGCTGACCAAGCAACAAGATCGAACGCTAATCCTAGTGGTTTTCTTAAGTCTCTTGTATTAAGGTGATGAGGCTAAGGATTTAGTCATTTTGACTTTGCTTAAAGAAATGCTAAGCTTAAGGAGAATTAATAGTTGGAAGGTGAAAATGACCATCCTAAATGTGTCGATTTATGAAACTAAGGATTCACGGAGATGTGTTTTATTTGATGTTAATTTATACAAAGATGATAGTTTCTAATGAGATGGAAGTGTCTAAGATCATGTCAAACATCCTAAGTTAATCCATTGAGGATGTGTTGAGTGACATATGAAAGATATGCATTAACAACTATCCTAGAAACGAAATTTGGTAAATTAGATTAAGCGGATTTAGTAAAATTCAACAACTTACCAGGATCCACGGCACAATTTCTTTACACAAAGGCGGAACCCTTAAATTGGCTGCTGGTCCGCCTGCATGCATGGCGGTACCAAAATGAATAACAGACGGTACCAACATTTTGATGCCGTCTGATCCGTGGACACCAGAAAAGTTCACAGACCCATTTTTAGGTGTGGGGAGTTTTCCAAACACAAATTTTGCTTAAAATATGTGACATTAATTACTTCTAGTTAGGAAAAGTCGATAACACATATACAAACATAGTGGAGCATAGACTTTGACCAGGGGCTAACGATTTTCACATAAAAGTGAAAATGGGTAAAATTTGATAACACACTTGTGTTATCCACCTGCATAAACCGGTTAGCATACAACATTGTTTTAAGTCATATTATCATCCTACAAAGTAAAAACAAATAAATTACATCATACAACATTGTTATTGTCCTTGTACCAAACACTCTCTTAAAACCTCTATTTTTCAAAGTACTTGACTAATTTACTTAGTACTCATTGCTAAGCGAGTCATGACATTTCATAAGTTATGCGAGATGTTAGTATAACCTATGCAAAGGAAGTGATCTAAGTCTATAAGTGATGGTAAAACAATTTTCCAACTAAGTGCACAAAATATAGCAAATGTCCTATTGTGCATAAACAAGAAATCGTCAAGCAAGCGAATAAATAACATGACAAGATTGACACTTATATTATGCAAACAAACAATGTAAACAACAATTTGAAAATAAGCAAGCAACATATATTCAAACAACATAAACAAGTGGTCATTTAGCATAGCATAACAAGAAAAACACTTTTCGTCATTTTATGCTTAAAGAATGACGATGTATACTAAGCTTAATTAGTTTCCTTTAAACATATTACCAAATTATTTAGTTTCAAAAGAAATTGTATCCAAGTTTCAAGAATACCAACTTAAATTACTTGATTCAAAAAATTTGAGTTTTTATGTTAAAGCGAAACTTAATATCTTAGATATACGATAGTATTTGGTCTATTTCACCTATTTAAAATTAGACTCAGGCCATGAGAGTATTTTTAAATGAAAGTAGACTCAATTCCCTTTAAAATGATAGGTGGTTCGACTCTTACGGACTTACGGTTAATAAGTTATGAATTTTTAAGTTGGCTAAAAGCAGATCGTGCACTAAGGAACCAAAAGTTTACAAGGAAGGAGTTCTTTTTTGGTTCCGCCAAATGGTCTTCATGAGAAAGTTGAAAATGTACTTACTCATGGCGAAAAAGTGTAGGACTTACTAGATTTGATAGAAAAATATAATACACATATTTTGTTTATTATTTTTACTAATGTGACTTATCTAAACATTTAACAACAAAATTTTTAAGTATAATTAGCAAAACATTTTTCATATTATATTTCGCTTCAATGGTAATTTGATACATGGATCATGCTCCATTTTAAAAACCATTTGTTTTGAAAATAAAAGCTACGAGGCTCTGGTACCAATTGTGAAAACGTAGAGGGGGTGAATACGTTATCGTTTAAAAAAGTTAGATCTTTTGTATCAAATCCTTTATGAAGCTTGTTATAATATGAAAGTACCAATTATTGTTTGTGACTAATATAAAGCATAGTAAACCAAGTTGTCACACAAGCATAAACATCAAACGACATCACAAGCAATTATAAAAGTAAAGAGATAAAGAAAGGAAAGTGCAAACCGAACACGAGGATTTATAGTGGTTCGTCACGGATCTCTCTCCGCCCTACTCCACTCCCCGAGTACCCAACTCGAGAGTTACTTCACTAAATCAACAAGCTCCCTTCTAGGCGGAGAAAACCTTACAATTGTCAAGCTACACATTTTCCTACAAAGCTAAATACCGGGTTATAGTTCGAGGTAGAACCAACCTAACGTCGCCTATACAATATTTCCGACACTAAGCTAGATGTCGAGTTCTTTTCGGGTACAACCACTCTCGCTATGTTTTATGGCCCAACATAATAAACCTTGTGTTTTATGGTTTAAACACATAACCCATCTAATCTAGTTTGGTGAAAGTGTTGTGATGATGCAATAATGTTTACAATGATGATCCATGACATAAATGTCTAATGGATATGAATGACTAATCTAAATGATCTTCTTAAATAAGAAGTCTTCAATCAATGAGGATATCAAGAGATCTTGAATCTTCATATGTTGATATGCTTTGGTGAATGAGGATGGCTAGATCTCTAAACTTTCCTTGGTTGATCAAAATGTAAAATATGCTTACAACAAAGATGAATGTTAGAAGCATTATGATCATGTGATGGTGAGGGTGATTGATGTATGCTACTACATGTTTATCTATAGATCTAAGTGATGAAAGAATGTTAGAGAGAATATATGTTGGAAGGGATGAAGATATGAGAAAACCATTGGATGGTATTTATAACCAAAAGTGGTAATCAGAAATATAATAATTTATTAGATTTGATATCTTAGAATATCTTCCAAAATCTTTCAAAAATCTTTTAAAGATTTACATGACACTATGCATGAGGTAATAAAAGAGTGTTTTCCTTTTTATGAAAAATACATTTAAACAAATGTATATACTTATTAAAAAAGGTAAGTTACTTGTAAATAAAATGTAAGTAACCTTTTATAAAATAAAATATCTAGTTGAGTGCTTGTCAAAATATAATATATTTTGTCAAGTGTAAGTAAGCTTTAGTACTTGTATGAATATTATAGTTAGTTTACTTGTACAAATAAAAGTATATATTTGTTAGACATTTTACAAAAGATGTATTTGTATAAAATACTTGTGAATGCAAAATGTAAAATGAGGTTCAAAATAGAATGGTTAACCTATTAAAATACTTAGTGACTCTAAACGTATTTTAAACATTCTAAATGATTTGTTAATGGGTTTGATCATAATGCCACATAACAAACATGTACGAACCTGTGTTGTAACATACGAGGACTTGAGACGTCGAGAGGTGTTGAATGTATGTTGAGACAAATGTAATTACAAGTAACTTGTACATTTTACGTTATGTATTACAAGTTACATGTTTGTCATCAATCAAAACAAACAAGACTGTATAGATTAAATATCGTAATATTTGCACTAACACATTTTTTTCTTACGCTTTCATACGTTTTACTCCATTTTTATACGTTTTCACACTTTTTCGTCCGCCTTTATACGTTTTTCATTCGTTTTATACGTTTTCGTTTGTTTTTATACGTTTTCGTCCGTTTTTTATGTTTTAATATGTTTTTATACGTTTTCATCCATTTTTCTTACATTTTCATCCGTTTTTATACTTTTTTGTCCGCTTTTATACGTTTTCATCCATTTTCATACTTCTTCTTTATAGGTTTTTATTCGTTTTCATCCGTTTTTAAATGTTTTCGCCCGTTTTTATACATTTTCTTATGTTTTCCTACCTTTGGATATGTTTTTATACGTTTTCGACCGTTTTTATACGCTTTCGTCCGTTTTCTTACATTTTTTACGCTTTGTTCATGCAAAAATGGATAAAAACAGATGAAAACTTACAAAAACGCATAAACATGCATAAAAATGTACTAAAATATATAACAACGTACCAAAACGTATATATTTTTGTACGTTTTGTACGTTTTAGTACATTTTTATACGTGTTTATGCATTTTTATAAGTTTTTATCCATTTTCGTACGTACAAAAACATATAAAAACGTACAAAATATAAGTAAACGGACGAAAGCGTATAAAAACGGCCGAAAACATATAAAAACGTATGAAAATATAAGAAAATATTTAAGAACGGACGAAAACATATAAAAATGGATGAAAACGTATAAAAGCGAATGAAAAGTATAAAAACGGATGAAAACGGATTATGTAAGAAAAACGGATGAAAGCGTAATTCTTAAACATATAAAACCTTAACTCACTTTAACTCAAATATTTTCAAATTCAACCCCTAAACTAAAACTAATAATTCATTTATTAAAAACATAGCATTAATTCTTAAACATATTACACATAAAAAAAAAAAAAAAAACTACAACATAAAGAAAATTGCGAAAATACAATTAAATCTAGTGACGAGGTTGCAAGTTATATTTTTTGATGATTCGGTCATTTTCTTCATTAATCCAAGCCACAACGTTTGGATCCTTGCCGTCAGTGTCAATCATCAAAAATTTAATCTCTTCCAACCTTCTTATCGTTTCATCTTTTACTTGCCCGATACGCCGCTTGGGCGGTTTCCCGTTTTATATGATACTCTATTTTCATAGTCTCTGTGAATTGGCTTGACGAGTTCGTTCCTCCGGTGCTTGCTCCCCCGGTACTTGTCGTGCTCTTAGATTTGGCTTTCTTCGAAACACACTTTTTGCCCATGGGACGTGGTTGTTCATCATGACCAAACAAAGCCTCGTTTGTTTTGCTTGGGACATCGCCGGTTAAATCAAGCGGATTCGGCGTGTCCCATTTCTTATGACTACGCAAAACCTCCCAAGCCTCTCGTTGCTAAACGGCGCAATTTTGTGCTCGTCACGATACATTTGTTTCGCCTGTTTGAGGATATACATATCACTTTCCCCACTTTTCTCTTCCCGTTTTAAACGTTTGTAATACGCTTTGAACTTTGTGCAATCACGGTTCAACTTTTTCCATTTGCCTTGTATCATATCCTTGTTGCATTTTTTAAAATTGTATCATATCCTTGTTGCATTTTTCAAAAATGAGTCTATTGAACTAATTTTTTACCCGTTGCAAAAATGTATCGCAAGCTTGTGCACGCCCGACAAGCGGATCCTCCGTAGCGGCTACATAACAGATGGCAAGTAATTTTTCCTCACTTAATTACCAACGTGTAGGGACGAAGTTGGGACTTTTTTCATCCTCATCGATTGGTTCAGGGTCTTTGGATTTTTTGGCCTTTCGTTTACCACGACTTTTGGGCTTTGGCGGAGACGTAGGTGTTTCGGGAACCTCATGTGTTTCGGTTTGTGAATGTTGTGAGAATTGTAGATTTTGGAAATTGGTGTTCAGTGTGTTTTGTTGGCTTTGTTCCCACTATAGAAATTGTTGATGTTGTAGGTAAAGTTCTTGGCTCGACAAGCCGAGTGGGTTAGGAAAAGAGATGTTGGGTGATGATGAACCCGCGTTCGGGTTTGAAGTTGAACTCGCGTTTGAGTTATTCCACCCACCGAAGATATTCAAGAAATTAAAGAATCATAGTTGTTGTTGTCTCCCGACATTTTTTTAGCAAATAGAAGTATATGATAGATTAGATTGAATTGTGGAAGTGTGAAAAAAAAATGTGTGTTAATTTGGTATTTATAGTGGTGGGAAAATGGTTTTGAACATTTTTTTTATGGCAAACTAGCCGTTTGTTAACATTGAGGGGTTGTAAGTGATATATTTTTTTTTAACGTTGTCTTAACGTGGCGTTAAGCCTTTAACGCAGCTCCATCGTTAACGCCACTTTAACGTGCAAAGGCGGTGTGGTTAACGCACCCTTAATGCAGGAATGTTAAAGTTTAACGTGGGTTGATGGTCAAGACGTACACCTCATGCTCTTAGGAGGATCCTTATTCGAAAGTATTAGTTATTTTGCTTCAAAGTCAATTACAGTCTTTGAAGAATTGTACCAAAGAAAGTGGCAGAAAGTAACTATGTCCACTAGTACTTAAAATTGTTGGTTTGTGGGAGTTATAAACACGACAAAACGACTAGAAGTGTGTGAGCCGATGGGGGCACACACGAGAGTACGTGTCGAACGTATACATACTTGAATATACAATCCCTTAAAAGTCAATCGACTTAATATATATCACAATATTGAATTCATACGCATGATATTCACTAGATGCAATGGTAGTACATGATAATTATTATGCATGTGTGCATGACATGATTATGCATGCATGGCATGTATGATAAAACATATTGGAATGAAACTTCACTTGGAATTTAGGGAATAAAACAAACAACCTTGGAATAAATGTTTATTTGGAATAAACAAATGCGGAAAATTGAGTCTGACACAAATGCAGTATATCATTCAAGCAAGTCTTCAATGATATATTTCACTTGGAATAATTTACATGGATGGAAACCTTGTGTTTTTTTAAAACTAAGGGTTTATCATGTATATATTATATTGTGTATAAGACTAGTTGTTGCTTTTGTACAAGTACAAAATGAGCTGACAACAACAATATCTAATTGAGAGAGTTTAGATTATTGTTTTATAAATGTTTACGAATTTTAAAGCATAATGTTGTATAAGTACAAATGATGCTAGAGGATTATTAATACTAGTTGTAGTAGGATTTCATCTTTTATGATAAATCTGCTAACTAGTTATGCTCAACATAGAGCATTGTTGCATTACATATTAATGAATGAGAATACTTTACACTTTTAAAAATTGTAAAGATGACTTTCAGTATGTTGTTGACTTTTACTACCTCATGCAAGGTAAGACAACATCTCCATACTATAATTCTTGCAATAGTATGAGCATATGAGATAAGACACTCTTCTTATATTTCAAATCACTCACTATATGTGAAATTTGAAACAAGTATTCGGAAAGTTTACTCAGATGACTATTTAGTTTTCTTTTAAAGAAATGTTGAGAATGTTGGAAACATTAGGCTTCAACTTACTAAATAAGTTTCATGCATATCTGTTTTAGTATTTGGATAATTGGGATTGAAAGACAATTTTTACCTTATGATGAATAAAGATACTTGGTATTTTTTATTCATTCATATAATAATTGTTATCCTATATTTGCATGTTTAATCCTTGAATAATTTTATTATTCTAAATATGTCCATTGTCGGTTAACAATATGGGAATATTGTTATGTAAGGCAAATGTGAGTGTTGGTTATATTCTAACGAGAATTTGAATTGTTCCCGCCAAACTCATATGTATTCACTAGAGATGCATATTGGATTCCCCAACTTTTAAACATTTACTTTTGGATCTTTGTCATAAGTAAAATATTAAAAATGGTTTGTTATCTTCATCCTTAGACTTGAGATGCAAGCAAGTTCTGTTATGTGTGGATATCATTTTTTGTAAGTATACGCAAAACGCTATCTGAACAAGGTATTTATAAAAGCTATATTTCGGAGTGATGAAGCAAGATCCACAACACTTGTAGTCAATAAAGGATTTGTTACTCCACTTGATATGTGCGTAAAAATACCATGGCGCATCTCCAAAATTAATAAGATAATTGTTCGGCCGAACCCAAAGGGTAATGCAAGATGATACTCGATTACATTTGGTATGTCTAATTAAATTCTATAACGAGATTCTAAATGGTTAAACTATATGGAATGATTTGAGATCCATTATCCATGGTTTAACGGTATCTATAACAAAGGATGATTAGAGCAAGACATTGAATGACCATGCTACTGAGAAACTTTTATGAAACTATTCTCTCACACACTTTTAGTTAAAAAGCGAGTGAGAGCGTTTGCTAGGCGTTTCCGTCGTTAGTTTTGTGTGCCATTCGACACACTAACTCCTAAGTGGGAGCTGTTGGTTTGTGGGAGTTATAAACACGACAAAACGACTAGAAGTGTGTGAGCCGATGGGGGCACACACGATAAAACACGAGAGTACGTGTCGAACGTATACATACTTGAATATACAATCCCTTAAAAGTCAATCGACTTAATATATATCACAATATTGAATTCATACGCATGATATTCACTAGATGCAATGGCAGTACATGATAATTATTATGCATGTGCGCATGACATGATTATGCATGCATTGCATGTATGATAAAACATATTAGTCTAATATATAATGAATAACAGCTCATAGTTTTGGATTATGGATACCAGCTCATAGCTGTGGATTCCAAGTCATAAGCCCACATCTATCCCTCCACTCACATTAAAATAAACAACAATATGTAACTATGTATTCTATATATAATCTATCGTGATGAATGAGAATGAGAATGATAAAGATATTACAGAGTTTAATTAAACAAATTCATGCAGTGTGTTATTCTTTCATTCTTGTTAGACGATATAAGGGTATTGATGGGTTACTGTTCATCGAACAGTTTTGTTCTCGGATAAGAAGCAAGCTTTGGTTCTTGGGTTTTCTTGTTCGTGTAATATTCATGTTATCAAGGGGTTGATTGGTTTATACGTTCTCGACTAGCTCATTATCGAACGTATTCGGTTATCGTGTTTGTGTGTGATACTCATTGAGGCATCTATTTTAGGTTCTTAGTTTTGTATTGGTTTTATTGTCCGTTACTAAAGATCAATTGCTAAGCAAGGTAAGCCTTTCTTTATCCCTTTTAATTAATTAATATTGTATTAATTATTTGTTTATTAAATACGTGCTTAACATAATTGCATTAACTAGATCCTATATCCGCTGCGTACTCGTAAAGGTTAATGGTTAACTGATTCTAAAATCCCAACAGTGGCATCACGAGCCAACTCGTTTTTGCGATTATGGGTTACACATTTCTGATATTAATAAACATGTTTTAAAAGGGCTGCATGAAACCTAGTTTATTTATTTAGTTTTATTTTAATTTTGACAATTACATGCAATACTTGTCAAATTTTAATAAATAATAACTAGTTACACACAAATTAAAATTATATTGATAATTAGAATTAATTTGTTAATTGGAATTAATTTGTTAATTAGAAATTAATTTACATGTTAATTAAATTACTTTGTTAATTGAAATTAAATTGTTAATTAAGAATTACATGTTAATTAAAATTACTTGTTAATTAGAATTAAAAGTTAATTTGAATTTATTAATTGTTAATTATAATTATTATGATAATTAGAATTACATATTGTTTATTAAATACATAAAATTGTGTAATTACTTGTGAATTGAGATTGTCATGCGTTTTATGTGTTTTCCGGCCATGAGACCCACTCAATTGTTTTTCTAAGTGATGTATGGGGCGATCTAGGTATTACATCCTAGTGACGGTCTTATGGTTCTCTTTTTGGAGAAGACTCGCAAGAGAACTCGGAACAATATGTGGTTATATATTGATGTTTATGTTTATATGTTTGTGATTCCATTATGTGCATTATTGTTACTTGTTTTGACACCTAATTGTATGCAATATGGTATAATACATATCGAAACCATAACATCAATATTGGTCTTTGTTTACACGCTTAAATACCATGCTCATTTTGACCTGCTATTTGATTCGTGGAAAATTGTTTTTGTAAAATAAAGTGACCTAATATATGAAACACGTTTTCAAGAATTTAAAAACTAGACGCTATGGACACTTGGGATGTACAGCTCACCCACTAGAACAAACTCAAAAGGGGGTTCAAAGAGGTGCACACAGTCGCACCGAAAGGATGTCTAAGGTTATGCTTCAGCTTACCTCCTCCTCTGCCTCAATGCTCGATTGGAGCTACCGTGAACCGTGATGATCACTACAGTATCATTACCAATTTTTTTTTTTAAATTAGTGTTACAAAGTTGTTTTGCATGCTTCTTTGTACACGACTTTTACCACATTTATATGTGCATACTTATTTGTTAATTTTAAGTATATGCCATCCAACTATGAACACGTGCACTTGGATTGACTTCTCTGGTCAGACCTAAGGGCCTTTCCAACCCATGGTAATTATTTCTCACTGGTCAGACCTCTGGTTATTTTTACACGTTCATACTTGGTCGACTTATTTCAAGTTAGCTTGGTCAGACCTTGAACCCGAGGCATAAGATGAGAACTAAACATGCTTTTGACATTATTACTTGATACTAATGACTTAAAAAGTCTCATAAATCTAAGAGTTGCATTATGCAATTAACGCCGCTACCTCTTGTCCTATTTTGTTACACACTGGTCAGACCTATGGTAATTAAGTGGGGTTGCAAGATGGATATTAGTCTTAATTAGTAATTAATTGGGTAGTTAATTCTGTTAAGAATGTAATTATCGAAAATACTAGTATTGAACTTTTTATGTTCTGATTAATTGTGTTATTGCAACATAATTCTTAAACAAAGTTGTTTTTCTTCGAAAGACAAACTTAGTCTCTTTTCCTAGTAAGAAGAGTGAGACTTATTCATATATTTTCTCCTTAGTTGACTAACTAAGATAGGATTCCAAAATTGATAAACTCGTTTATTATCTTTCATTACCCTTTCGTGGTCTAGAGTTAATTGAAAGATAGAATATTTTGTGTAACTGGAAACATTGTGTTTAGAGCTACCAAAATAAATAACATCCTGCACTTGTCACGATGCATGAGTTTAAACGGCAAAGAGTAAAGGAATTACTAGCATATTTGCTAGGTAATCTTCTTGGACTCTTATTATTCCTAAAGTGCTAATTACCCTTGGGGCTATGTAGATGATAAAGGAGAAATTGCATGCTAAATATTCAAGTTAATTGAATAAAAGAATGGCTAGTCCATTGTCTACATAAGTAAAACTTCATATACTCTGCTCAATACCTAAGTACATGCTACTCGTAGGCAATTGAAGAGAATAGGAAAGTATATAAAACTGCTATATGCTTTCTACTGGAAATGTAACACTTACAATGTTGACAAATCCAGTGGGAGCAGTTGCATTTTATTACTGAAATATCATTCATGTAATGTTATTGTCAATTTCAGTATGAGCTACGAGATTAATTTCCTGTTAGTCACCCATATAATTTCAAACTTGCTTTGAAATAATTCATTACTTTCCGAATATGAACAACCATTGCTTAAAGGAAAATTGCATTTTATTTTATAAGATAACACGTTGCCTTCCTGTTGTCGCTTCCTGAATTGTTATCTATAGAATAATAATTCACAATCCCTTATTACAGGATATGGTTCTAAACTACTTATGGTATATATGACATTAATCATATCGTTTGAACAATCAATCGTGTGTTGTTTGTTTTCATAACATAATGTTGTACCTTTCACAAGTGGGAGAAATCTCAAAGTGTGTGCAAGGAACAACAATATTATTGGTATCTCTTGACTGCAAGGTAAAGTAAACTAATAAGAATTCTACTAGGACTTAAACACATGAGATGTTTATTGCCCTACTACATTCTAATAAAAATGATTCTACTAGGACTTGAACACGCTATATGTTTGTTGCCCTACTACATTCAAATGTTATAATATAGTGCAAAGATACTTCAACATTTGACTACATGTTTTAGTCAACATAATTATGGTTATATGATAATGATCATAATTCTGAAGTATAAAATTAACTTGAAATTACTATAGAACTCAATAGTTTATGCTCATTACTTTTGTTAGTATAAGTATGCTTACATGTTAAGACATAATTATGAAGTCCTTGAATTAGTCAATGACTTATAACATAAAGTATATATAGTAAATGTGTTATGTCTTATAGTTAACACATAAACATGAGGCTTTGAATTATTCAAAGACTTATAATGTATTATTGAAATGTTCTGTTTTCTTGTTAACACATAAACATATAATCCTTGAACAGTTCTGTCTTCTTGTGAACAAGTGAACATAAGGTTCTTGTATTGTTCAATGAATATACATTATTGCATGCATTTGGTTCGTGAATACTTTATATGCAATTTGGCTCGACCCAATTGACAAGTATTTGGTCCAAAGAGAATTAAGTTATCTATAGAATTATGATATAGTTTCACAATTCTAATAACTCATAGAATACCACTTCATTATGGTATGTCTAATGTGTTGGATCAAACCTTATTCATAAAGTTTGGTTCTTGATAGCTTTAATTGCTCTACCTCCAAAATATATCAAGGTTAAAAATTGCGTGTGTCATGGATACACTCAATAGAGTTCAAACCTAGAAGGTATTCAAGACAACCTATAACTGAAAACCCTAATTCATTAGGGATTTAAAGTTTTACCACTCAAACCAATTGAATCATAAACCCTTTAGGATTTTTGATTTTTCTACAATTCCTAGCTTGAAGACTGTAGTTTTTATGTTCCTCCTAGCTTGACGAAACATAAAACTGTTGCTAGAGCTTTTGGTTAAAGAGTGATACTAAATTAGAGTTTTTCTATAAACCCTAATTTGAGTTGCTGGAAGGAATTCCATTATGTCTTGAATTAAGTTCTGAATTTGTTAAAATCTTATGAAGCATTTTATTAACGAATCTTGAGATGAGAACTTAAAATGTATTTTGTGATTCTCCATAAAGAACAATTTATTGTTGCTAAAATACTTAGTATTTAGAGAATTGTCTCTACTTACAAAAGTAAGTGGGAGTAGATAAATATCTCAAAGTTTTGAGAACAAAATACTTAACCTTCTAAAATGCACTTATTAATGTCATACTAAGGTTAAACATGAAAATGTTGACTGAAGTATAATGATTACTCTCATTCATAAATCCGCAAGGATGCCTCATCACTTGAAGTGATATTTTAATATCAATGCTGAGGGATATTAGTTAGAAGATTATTGTAAATCAGCTAACTACTAAAATATATTATCACATCTTGAATATGATAAATGTTTTAGAACTATGAATGATAACATGCAGTCCTTAAAAGGCAAATCAAGTTTTGAGCTTGATTGTTATTTAGCCTAACAGTTAACCTATGAGGTTAGAATGAGTTTCTTTTGAAGAATGACTCACAAGGACAAAATTGTATACATATTAATGTTTGGCATTTTATAAGAAGTTTTTAATCATACTTAAGCAATTGACTGTGATTAAAATTTTCTTATATAATACATGCATTAATTATATAAAGATTGTCGTACATATGATTTGTATGTTGAATATGACAAATTATATTTTATAACTCTTTCTTTATGATTACCTTTTGCGAGGACGGTGTGTAATCAAAAGGGTTATGAATCTATATTATCTTTATGTAGTATACAAAATTTGAGCAATCCATATTTTGGATTGTATCATGCATCTAAGAGCTGAGATCTTGAATTTAATTACAATATGATTCTAATTGAATTAAAATAACCCTTGAGTACATCTGACATTGAGTGGGAAAATTGTGTTTATCCTTAAAATTTACATGTTGAATATATCATTCTATTTAAGCTAGATATTGATAATTAAGCTTGGAATGAAACTTCACTTGGAATTTAGGGAATAAAACAAACAACCTTGGAATAAATGTTTATTTGGAATAAACAAATGCGGAAAATTGAGTCTGACACAAATGCAGTATATCATTCAAGCAAGTCTTCAATGATATATTTCACTTGGAATAATTTACATGGATGGAAACCTTGTGTTTTTTTAAAACTAAGGGTTTATCATGTATATATTATATTGTGTATAAGACTAGTTGTTGCTTTTGTACAAGTACAAAATGAGCTGACAACAACAATATCTAATTGAGAGAGTTTAGATTATTGTTTTATAAATGTTTACGAATTTTAAAGCATAATGTTGTATAAGTACAAATGATGCTAGAGGATTATTAATACTAGTTGTAGTAGGATTTCATCTTTTATGATAAATCTGCTAACTAGTTATGCTCAACATAGAGCATTGTTGCATTACATATTAATGAATGAGAATATTTTACACTTTTAAAAATTGTAAAGATGACTTTCAGTATGTTGTTGACTTTTACTACCTCATGCAAGGTAAGACAACATCTCCATACTATAATTCTTGCAATAGTATGAGCATATGAGATAAGACACTCTTCTTATATTTCAAATCACTCACTATATGTGAAATTTGAAACAAGTATTCGGAAAGTTTACTCAGATGACTATTTAGTTTTCTTTTAAAGAAATGTTGAGAATGTTGGAAACATTAGGCTTCAACTTACTAAATAAGTTTCATGCATATCTGTTTTAGTATTTGGATAATTGGGATTGAAAGACAATTTTTACCTTATGATGAATAAAGATACTTGGTATTTTTTATTCATTCATATAATAATTGTTATCCTATATTTGCATGTTTAATCCTTGAATAATTTTATTATTCTAAATATGTCCATTGTCGGTTAACAATATGGGAATATTGTTATGTAAGGCAAATGTGAGTGTTGGTTATATTCTAACGAGAATTTGAATTGTTCCCGCCAAACTCATATGTATTCACTAGAGATGCATATTGGATTCCCCAACTTTTAAACATTTACTTTTGGATCTTTGTCATAAGTAAAATATTAAAAATGGTTTGTTATCTTCATCCTTAGACTTGAGATGCAAGCAAGTTCTGTTATGTGTTGATATCATTTTTTGTAAGTATACGCAAAACGCTATCTGAACAAGGTATTTATAAAAGCTATATTTCGGAGTGATGTGAAGCAACATCCACAACACTTGTAGTCAATAAAGGATTTGTTACTCCACTTGATATGTGCAGAAAAATACCATGGCGCATCTCCAAAATTAATAAGATAATTGTTCGGCCGAACCCAAAGGGTAATGCAAGATGATACTTGATTACATTTGGTATATCTAATTAAATTCTATAACGAGATTCTAAATGGTTAAACTATATGGAATGATTTGAGATCCATAATCCATGGTTTAACGGTATCTATAACAAAGGATGATTAGAGCAAGACATTGAATGACCATGCTATTGAGAAACTTTTATGAAACTATTCTCTCAGACACTTTTAGTTAAAAGCGAGTGAGAAGCTTGCTGTAAGCTTCCGTCGTTAGTTTTGTGTGCCATTCGACACACTAACTCCTAAGTGGGAGCTGTTGGTTTGTGGGAGTTATAAACACGACAAAACGACTAGAAGTGTGTGAGCCGATGGGGGCACACACGATAAAACACGAGAGACGTGTTTAACGTGATACATACTTGAATATACAATCCCTTAAAAGTCAATCGACTTAATATATATCACAATATTGAATTCATACGCATGATATTCACTAGATGCAATGGCAGTACATGATAATTATTATGCATGTGCGCATGACATGATTATGCATGCATTGCATGTATGATAAAACATATTAGTCTAATATATAATGAATAACAGCTCATAGTTTTGGATTATGGATACCAGCTCATAGCTGTGGATTCCAAGTCATAAGCCCACATCTATCCCTCCACTCACATTAAAATAAACAACAATATGTAACTATGTATTCTATATATAATCTATCGTGATGAATGAGAATGATGAAGATATTACAGAGTTTAATTAAACAAATTCATGCAATGTGTTATTCTTTCATTCTTGTTAGACGATATAAGGGTATTGATGGGTTACTGTTCATCGAACAGTTTTGTTCTCGGATAAGAAACAAGCTTTGGTTCTTGGGTTTTCTTGTTCGTGTAATATTCATGTTATCAAGGGGTTGATTGGTTTATACGTTCTCGACTAGCTCATTATCGAACGTATTCGGTTATCGTGTTTGTGTGTGATACTCATTGAGACATCTATTTTAGGTGCTTAGTTTTGTATTGGTTTTATTGTCCGTTACTAAAGATCAATTGCTAAGCAAGGTAAGCCTTTCTTTATCCCTTTTAATTAATTAATATTGTATTAATTATTTGTTTATTAAATACGTGTTTAACATAATTGCATTAACTAGATCCTATATCCGCTGCGTACTCGTAAAGGTTAATGGTTAACTGATTCTAAAATCCCAACAAAAATGTATAGCATGTATAGTAATACGTTGTGGATTAAAGTCTTGTTATAGAGGGTTTAAGCTATTAAATAGCCACGTACTTTCTCCAATGTCCCGATATGGTACGTGTACTAAATTTCGTTAATTAAATAGTCATGTACTTTTGATTTCGTATAATATGGTACATGAGGACTGCTACCGTAAAACCGGTTACCAACCGTGAAATGTTATTTTTTAGCAAAATGGTCCCTTGTTGTTTTTTTGCAAAATCGATCCTTTTGCCTTTTTTCAAAATAAGTCCTTGTACATTTTTTTGCACCGTTAGTCCTTCCGTAATAATTTTGCACCGTTAGTCCTATTTTTCAAATAATAGTTTTAGTTAGTCTCTCCATTAATAATAGTTTTCGCCTTTTTTACGCTTTTGTCCGCTTTCTTCGCTTTTATCCGTTCCCCACATTTTTTACGTTTTCATCCGCTTTTTATCCGCTTACGCTTTTACATTTTGTCCGTTTGTCTGCTTTTTATGCATTTTCGACACTTTTTTTACATTTTTATCCGCTTTCATTCGCTTTTATCCGCTTTTGCCTATTTTACGTTTTGGCGCTTTCCACGCTTTTATATGTTTCACCGCTTTTTATGTTATTTGTCCGCTTTTTATCCGTCCGTTTTTACGCTTTTAAAAATTTACGCTTTTTAAAGTTGTTTTTTAAAACTTTACTTTTTTAAACTTTAAGTGTTTTTTAAAACTTTTTAAAATTTAAGTTTAAAAAAAAACTTTCGCTCGTTTTTAAAAATTTACGCTTTAAAAAAAACTTTTTAAAAAACTTAAAAAACTTTACGCATAAAAAAAAAAAAAACTCTTTAAATTTACGTTTTTTAAACTTTTTAAAAATTTACGTTTTTTAAAGAAAAACTTTCGCTCGCTTTTTAAAAAATTTACTTTTTTTAAAAAAAACTTTACGCTAAAAAAACTTTCTTTAAAATTTACGCTTTTTTAAAATTTACTTTTTTTAAAAACTTTCGCTTGCTTTTTAAAAAATTTACGTTTTAAAATTTAAAAAACTTTCGCTCGTTTTTAAAAAATTTACGTTTTTATTAAAAAAACTTTTTAAAAACTTTCCTCGTTTTTAAAGAAAAACTTCTTTAAAATACGCTTTTTAAAAATTTACGCTTTTTTAAAAACTTTCGCTCGCTTTTTAAAAAATTTACGCTTTTTAAAAAAACTTTCGCTTCGCTTTTTAAAAAATTTACGTTTTTTAAAAACTTCGTCGCTTTTAAAAATTTACGCTTTTTAAAACCTTTTTAAAATTTCGCTTCGCTTTTTAAAGAAAAACTTTCTTTAAAATTTAGGTTTTTTTAACTTTTAAAAATTTACGCTTTTAAAAAAAATCTTTCGTTCTTTTTTTTAAAAAATTACCTTTTAAAAAAAAAAAAAACTTTTTTAAAAAACTTTCTTTAAAATCACAAGGGACCTTTTTTGCAAAAAAAACAAACCACGAAGGACCATTTTTGCTCAAAAATAACTTTTTGTCAAGTTTAGCAGGTCATAAGGTTACTCATGTACCATATTAGCACGAAATCAAAAGTACATGACTATTTAATTAACGAAATTTAGTACACGTACCATATCGGGACATTGGAGAAAGTACGTGGCTATTTAATAGCTTAAACCCTGTTATAGATGCACATACGGCATATGCCTTTGTTTATCGTTAAAGAAAATATTGGTTGTCCTCATTCTTTAATACACACAGCAATTTGGTGTTTTTGGATTAGACATAAGCCTTTGAACTTTCCAAAAATTAGATTTCATTAGCAAACGTGTAGTCGATTTTTGATCCTAGACCATTCAGATTTCAGACTAACATCTGATACATGGCATACTTAGTAGTAGTTACTAATGGTACTTTTTACTTTAACTTTGCTCATACTAAATATATCCTCGACTAATCAAAATTATAGTTTTCTGTTGAATGATATCGTCAAGTCAGTAACTTAAAAATAGGAGTACTATGGTGACTGTCATCTTTCCGGGGTTAGAAAATTACCAAGAATGCGATAATGTAGCGATCCAATTATCGGTCGTTTGGCATCACTGCACTATACACCCAACTATTTTTTTTTTATCAAGTTTTACTTCTATCAGCGTCAATATTGACTCGTCCCAACGTAATAATCTCTTCAGCATCTAATCCAAATCTAAATTACAATCAAGTGAACCTACGTAATCTTTCTGTTGTGTGATGAAAATATAAAATATATGTAAAAGATAATATTCCTTCATCTGACATATGCTTAACTCGGTGGTGACTAACGAGTTTTCGGGGCAAACAACACAAATTTGTTAAGCACAATGTGAGATGAGGTCTAATACAAGTTTAAGACTCTACAGACAAACTTGACAGCTTTTTCGTAGGAACGGTAATGTCAAATAATAAAACAAAAGGTAATAAACGGTAGCTACAAAACTAAAATAAGAACATAATGAGTTTTCGATAAACAAGCAATTCAAACACGATAAGATAAATACACAAAGTACATACATAATTATATATGTCGACAACAATCTTTATTGGTATATGTTCTAGTTAGTGTAAAGTTTGAAACAACTTCACTTATTTGCTGTAACCATTAGACATAACATATAAATCATGCGAAATAATAATGATCAAACTCTAATGTCCAGTACCAAGTCTTGCGGTCAGGTTTTCGTTGACTCCTTATTCCAAACTCCACGCTCGTTGCAAGGAAAAAGTGTTAGTCTCGGGCATTTGACTTTCTCCAAAGAAGTCATTTTTGGAAACAAATTCTGCAGCTCTTTCCATTCCATCTTGAGTTCATTCAAGTACTTCAATCGCAATACCTGGACGTTCCAAGTTTGATTGTGTTGGATAGGTGAATCATCTGTTTCATAAATGTCCTGATACTGACCAAGATCAGAGAACTGTCCACCACGAATGTATAGTTTTTTTAACCCTTGGAGCATCGCCGGAGTTAGCCAAATTGGTGTATCATTATGTGGGAAACACTTGAGATCGAGTTTTTCTAGCCTAGAACCTAATGTCGAGTTGTTGAAAGCGTTCATTCTTCTCATAGACCCTTGTACCCAGATTTTCTTTGTAACCACTTTCCTTACTCGTGATGCAAATTTCTTCTTTTCTTTTTTAGGTGTCTCTGGCTGGTTTGGTTTGGGCTTCTCATGGCCGCCCCACAAAATTGTTAGCTTACGAAGCATTTCAAACTTTTGTAAAGCCTCAAGATGTGATTCACGAGGGAAGTCTTTCATATGTGTGTACATGCTAAGCTTTATCAAGTTTTTTAGTTTCTCTAAATCCTGAAGTGTACACACTTTTGGAGAATCAACTACGACAAACCCTTTAAGGACTTGAAGGGATGCAAGAGATGAAATCTCTTTTGGTATGTCTTTCAACAAGTAACATTCGGACATATCTAAATGTGTTAAAAAGTTGAGTGAACCGATGGTACTTGGAATTACCTCAAGATTGTGGCAAGCTCTGAGGTCAAGAATTATAAGGCTCTCAAGCTTTGAGATTGATTTCGGAAGCTCAGTAATCCTTGAAACTCCTTGAAGGCTAAAGAACCTCACATGCTTCATATGTTCCAAGCTCTCATTAAAATCAAACTCCTCGACCTCGATATGGTGAGCAGCTGAGCTTTTCCACCTTCCTAAGAAGAGAACATTGAGATTCTCCATTCTCAAAAACCATTCTCGCTTGAACTCCAGAATATCATCCATTACATTGAATAACATGTGAAGTTTATCCCACTTAATACCTTTTGATAACCCACTACCCATCAAACACACCTTATAAGACCTTGTTGTGATTTTCTTCCTTCGATAAAAGTAGAATTTTTTCGTCTTATCTATTTTATTTCCATTGCTATCAACAAGTGGCTCTTTTTCATCTGATTCTTTGTTGTTCGGTGGGTAAGGAGTGTTTGGTGGGTAAAGAGCAAACATAGTCGGGTTCCCATTTTGAGTAAATTCAATTTCTTCTTCTGTTTCGTTGTGCTCACTATCATAGAAGTCAAAGAACTCTCTTGGGTCACCAAGGGGATGAATAATTGGAATCTCTTCTGGGCTGTCGATCTCATCAAATTTTCCAAAGTCCTTCGGGTCACCATATTTATCAAAATCAAAGAACCTTATCTCGTCTGCAATGATAATCAACGCAGCACGCACCATGGGGTGCATTTTGCATGCTGCCACATTACGACCATGATTTTTGGAGACATGCTGGATGAAATCTCGGTCCATTAACTCATTAAATATACCATTTGCATGGTCCTCAGCTGTGTTTCCTTCTTTCAGATCTTCATCCGCAGGAGTTAGTCCTTCTCCGATCCACCAGTAAACCATTAACCGTCTACTTATGATTTCATTTTCCGGAAACACGGAAAAACATAGCAAACAAATCTTTAATTCACGTGTAGGAAGCTCACTATAACGTTTTTGTATAGTCTTGCAAATTTGGCTCTTGCTGAATAACTCATGGTGCAGCCGAGGCAGTTTTTTAAGCAACTTAGGCGGAATATCGTCTTTCTTATCAACATCAGATTGTTGCTTTTTTCGCTTTGTTAATGTCCTATATTTTGCTGGAATCTGCAGCTTAAGTTTGGTAACTGTTTTCTTGAGATCTTTCAGTTCCTTTATGTCACAAAAATCATCAAAGTTTTTAAACTTATCGAAGGCATCATCTCTTTCTTTCTTTATATGTTGTTGGTGTTCTCCAAGTTTTGGGCAGATCGTTTCAATAAAATTGAGTTCTTGATTTATCAAGTTCCAAAGTTGTATTCGCTCTTGCACAACATTAGTTTGGATTGGGGATTTATCCTCGGTGGCTGGCTTATTGTCAACACTGGCTTTTTGGATCTCTGTGGGCGATGGTTGTTTATTTGCACTTGAATCAAGATCTTCGGTGGTGGAAGTGTCTTGAGTAGTCCAAGTTCCTTGGGTATTGATTGGTTGAACTTTAGTTGGTGGTGATTGCTTGTTTGCATCAGTTTCAGGTATTTGAGAGGCTGAAGGCGTGGTAGTATCGACCAACGGTACCTCAGTTGGTGATGGTTGATTATTTGCATCTGACTCGGGTATTTGAGTCTCAGAGGGTTTAGACTATTGTCGGGTTGGACCTCATTCGGTAACGATTGCCTGTTTGCATCAGTGTCAGATATCTGAGAGGCCGAAGGTGTAGCAGTATTGAGTGGCGGAACCTCGGTTGGTGATGATTGCTTATTTGAATCTGACTCGGGTATTTGAGCCTCAGAAGGTTTAGTAGTATTGTCGGGTTGGACCGCATTTGGTAATGATTTCTTGTTTGCATCTGAATCGGGTATCTCAGAGGTGGAAGGTTTGGTAGTATTAGTTTGTTGTACCTCAGTGTGTAATGCCTGCTTGTCTGCCGCAGAAGTTTCCAAATCAGGCGCAGACGAAGTTTCTTGAGCAACCGTTGTAGTGACACTATTGTTGGTATCGAAATCAGGTTTCTTAGTAGTGGAAGTATCATGTTTCAAATCAGAAGATGGTTCAGAGGTTGTGGCATCTTTAGTCGACTTGGTAGTTGTGGCTTTAGAATCGATGGTAGAAGGATTGTCACGAGCGCTTTCATTTGAAGTGGTTGTTTGATCTAGTTTACGGTTATCACTTTGTAGTGTTGTCGATGAATATTTGCTTGCATCATCATCCGTTTTAACATTTTGATTGTCAATTTGAGTTTGTGTAGGATCGCTAGTTTGCACATCAGACATGATGCTACAAAACAACCCATGGAATACACTATTTTAGATGAGGTTATAACTAAAATGCATTCATTTTCTGTAGAAACATGCACAAATAAATTTAAATACAAACCTATATATGTGAATATTAATGGGATAATTACCTGAGAATCCATCCAACTTATCATTTTTTTTAGTTCTATATAGTCATCTTTTTTCCTATTAAAACATAAAACTTTTGAAATCATGCTTTTATGCGTATCCATTGACTATTTTACTCTTATCTATACTACTATATAATGCATTTACGACATTCTAATTATAAAAGTCTTAAAAAAATTAAGACAAAAAACATTTCTTGTTATGGAAGGATTTCAAAACTTGTAACCTCAAAAGTTGTAACCGTCGTATTGATGATCAAATAAGTGATTTAATGGGAAATAAATGTGTAACCACCATACCAATACTTATAACGTATAAAACTAAAAAGTTACTAATATACATTAAAATTCAGTTAAGAAATCTTAATATAAAAAAAAACTCATGGTTTATGAAAGAATACAAAAAAAGCTACATCATTATTACAGTATAAAGCATTTGGGTCTTAGTATAAAATGAAAAGAAGTCTTAAAATTTTAAGACAAAAAAATTATTACAAAAGGAAAATTAGAAAATTAATGGAAAAATTAAAAATTTAAGTCTCATATAAACCATGTAGTAATCCCTCCAATAATGATATATTTTAATAGATTTATTTATAAGAAACGTCTACTAAACTTATAACGACTAATTTAATTCTAAAATTTGAAAACACTATTAATAATTTTGACGTTCTACTTTTGAAAAACATATATTTACTATGCTATAAAATATTTAAGACATGTAAAATAAGAAATTTTTAAAATGAAAAACATTTACTCGCCACAAAAATAGTCACCGGGTACCCGCCGCCGCATTGCGCGGGTACCCTTCTAGTATTTAGTAACAACTCTATTGACATCGAGAGATAAAATGATGACTTTACATGAGTAAAATGCACACAAAAAGCGAAATTCAAAAGTTTAGGTATATAATAAGAAAAAAAATGCTACACACAATTAAAAAAAAATGACAAGTTAGATGCATTTATAGGTAATTATGCCAATATTAATCAACGACCAAGGGTAATATTGATACCAATAAACAAAACATTTGAATACTAACCAATGCCAGAAAATTAATAGTCGTGTGAAAAAAGAAATATCATTGTTACAGCGACGACAACATGTAGTAAATTTGTAATTAAACTGATAAATCAAGTGACATAGACATTCATAAGACAGAGATTACATAACTGGGGGGCAGACCTAGCATGGTGACGGGTATAGCGCAAAGATGTAACAAAAAGTGTAGAATATGGTGATATGCGAAAGAACGAGATGAACAGCTATGAAGTTCAAGCCTATATATTTTTCAATGATGTATAACGACATGAAATGAAGTTCTATTATCCATCTTTCTTTAGTTTTGGACTTTCGTTTATGTTTTTAGCTCTCCTTTTATAGTTTATAATCTCATTCTTTTAGAGTTAGTCTGAATACCCGAAAGTTTAAATCAAATTAACTTAATGAACACAGTTAAAAGGTTCTAAAAGTTTAATCTAATAAATGAACAACTAAGTATAAAAGTTAGACGAAAAACGAAGCGAAAAGAGCTGCAAATTGTGCTACACCCGATCATAATCCATGGGATCCCACTGCATAAGTTTTAGACTTTTAGCCATAAAAGGGTACGTATATGTTTGCATGTAATCTATTCATATTGAAAAATGTTTTCCACTTGAAAAACGTTATGTCTTGCTGCCAGTGTAAACTTGATTTGGCAAGAGATAAACTATAGAATCTTTAGAGCGGAGTACAGCAGAAGGGAAGAACTATATAATGTGTGCTTTGTGAAACAGTTAGATTGAGGCTTCTAAGTCTCAAAATGAAACCTTCTGCAGCAGTCTTTATGCTCAGGCTAACTGGAATGTGTCCTTCAAAATTGTGGCCAATGGAACAGTAGCTGTGAGGGATAACATGGAGTTGAGCAATTGATCCATTTTTGGAGTACTAGAAGACATTGCAGAGTGTATAGAATGATGGTAAGCAAAATTGCAGGGCAAAAATGATGGTAAAGGAGTGTTTGGTTTAAAAGTGTATGTATAGATGGCTAGTATTTTGGTGGTATGCTAATCATTGGGGACTCTCTTTTCTATTGTGTGGAAGAATGGTTCAGATTGATCATGCTACCATAAGGTAGTTTCCTGTACAAAGGAGTGTTTTGTTTCTGAGATGGCTTTTGGCAAAATTGTTGTTTCAAGTTATGGTATACTCAATATTGATGTATATCATCCAAGTATCTGTTTTAATTTTGGATATGCAGAGCTGAGGTTCAAGAAAATTCTGCTGATATATAAAGGTTTGACCTTTCATTCAATTTTCTAGCCTGATGAGAATTGATTGAGTTTTAAGTTCACTTCAGAAGATGGCTCTGTACCTTGGGATATTAATAGTCTATATATGTCTTGTTCTATTCATTCCTCTAGTAGGCCTTTGTTAGGTAACTATAGGGTGTTTGGGATAATGCAGATTATGTACTATTTGTAGTCCAAAAAATGAGTTTCCTTCTGAGAAGGGAAAGTAAGCTTGGTGTGGCATTGTATGTTACTAAGAATTGTGAGGAGTGAAATATGAACTACATGGTCCTAGTTATACATTGCTAAGGAGGTTTGGTACTTTGGTTGGTCCTCCCTCAAGGTATGTGTTCCCAAGGGTTTGAAGCCATTTTTAAGAGATGAAAATGTAGAACTCTTGGTATAGCTCTTGACTGGAGGGGTTATGGGTTCCTAACGATGCCACTCACCTTTCCTACCTTGATCATTGTAGATGTTGGTTGAATGGTCTTGGTGGGAAGGTGTTGTGGAAATGTATTAGATGGTATGGTGCATTCAAAGTGAATTCAGTTTCTGATGATTGGATGCTACTGTGAAAGTAGCAGCTCTATTTTGTTCTGTTTATCAGAGTCCAATTATGTCTGATTTGTTTGTAGTTCCATCAGATATTGGATATATGTTTTTTTTTGTTTTGTTTCTGGTTTGGGTAATGTCCAAATCAGTGTTTGGTTAGACTTATGATGTACAATGTTTGGTTATTAATATAATTCACCTTTGCACCAAAAACAAATGTTCCACTAGATATTGTATGTCCGAATGTTCATTTTGCAACTATGAAATATAGTTTAACAAATATATGTTTTCCAATAAAAATTGTTACTAAAAATAGGTAAAATGATGTGAAGAGTAAAAATATATAGTTTAATAAAATGTTGTTAAAATCGAGATCTTACTATGGATTGTTTTTATCTTTGCAAGATCGGAATCATAAGACCGAGATCGAAAGATCTTACTCAAATGTCAAGTGTTTTATACATTTAGTAATTCGTAGTTAAACATGATAATATAATATATTTTTAGGAAAGAAGAGCTCAAAAAGTTATAAGATAATGTAAATGAAACTCACACGCGTTTAGAATACTAATTTATCTAATCGGTGAATTAATATGATTTATTTTTTAGTTAAAAATCTATATATATTACGCTTATATGACACTTATGATTGTTGATGCTTATTCTATTAATCAACTTTAATAAAATACAAATTTGAGGAAGTAGGATTGGATCTTATCAGGATCTTACGATCCTATTGTAAGACCATTTGAGAGGCCATTTCAGAAAAAAATAATGTTTTCCTTTAGACTCAACCAATGATCAAACAAAAAATCAATTTTGTCATAACATAATTACACTTGAGAAAACTATATATATATATATATAAAAATAGAGATGTATAAGTAGATGAGAGAGTTTCTTCTTTTTACTTAAAAAAACTATATATTAAAAAATAGTATTTTATTTTAATTGTTCAGTATAATTTACAATTAAATTAAAAACTTCAAAGAATAATAACTAACATCATATTCAACTTTATGTATGTTTACGTATAGTATGTAAATCAGTTTAAAAGATTAGATGAGAATGATTTTCTTGTTTGATTTCTCGTGTTGAACGGTAAGGACCCGATTAATTGATTGAGATAAAAAAGCTCGGGTAACAATTTAAGCAAAAACCATACGAGATAGCTATGAAGCAGTATTTGCCCAATTTTGTGAAAACTCGTTGAGGTTGTGTGTGGTGTCTTCTTTTTATAAAGAGGTAAGTAGACTTTAGAGACAAACCAATGAGAGATGATCAACAGTTGCGAGGGAGTCATGTGTTGATCATCTAGAGAGCAGACAATGAGGACATGTGGACTCTCCTCCTTGGCTCATACAAAGTGATGTTTGTCGTGCGTCCCCATTGTGCAGTGTCAGATGGTACATTTTCACCATTAGTGACAGTTTGGGAACAATAATACTATGTACTCAGTGTGGCTTGATGGTCTCTCCAGGCTCGAGGTGGCATGAGAGAATAGTCGGGCCGCTATTAAGTGTTTATTGATGGGCCTTGGTAATAGGCTTGATTTGAGCGTGTTTTTAGTGGGCTTGGGCCACTAATATTGATACGATATCAAGTCCCCCAAACTATTATTAGATCATGCACTAATGATATGACGCCGTACTTTTTAACTGAGTCCCCAAAGTCCGTGTTGCGCTACCAGGGTTCTTTCTCAGGTTTCTTTTTTTTCCAGGCCGACGTCATATTTGTTTTTAGTGATGATGACTAGGTGAAATATTTTCTACCTCGATAAGGGTTTTAAGTTGAGTTGGGAAAGATGGGTGTTAATGTTTGCTTGGGGAAGTGTAGGAAAATCCCTTTTGGGATGATTCGCTATCTTTGGGATTTGATGCTTCGCTTTTGTCTTATCGACTGTAGGCGGCGTCATCCTAACATTTCTTGAGCGGTGTGTTTAGCTTGCCCCTTCAACTGTAGATGACGTATGCGTTGACATCAGCTGTACTCGTGTCTTTGTAGGGTGAGTTTCACATGCCCTATTAAATGTGTGTTGACCCAATGGGCTTTTGCCAAGTGTAATCTGTTGATTCGTTTTATTTGCCTATAAATAGGGCTAGGAAAGTGGGAGTTACAACTTGAAGCGATGAAGTCCTCTTTTCATCTTCCTTTTTCCCATATCTTTTCTCAAACCCTAAAAACTTCCTTCATAGAAAAATTTTTCGTATTTTTATGAAGGCCAATTGTGTTTCCTTGTATAAGAAGAAATGCTCCTTCTGTTTTTTGGTGTAACTGAAGGATGAAAGTTAGTCATGATGATGGCGAAGACATTATTGCTTTTCTCGAATCCTTTACCTGTGTATGAGGGTTGTATTTTGAGATGTTAACTCCTCTTTCATTCTTGTCTAACGTTGATATCCCTTAGGTGTTACTTGATCCTAGTGGAATGTTACAAATGACTGTAGCTTAGAGAGGTAGAGGGTCTTGCATCTGACTTTCTATCATTTTTCTTAAGTACTATCAAGGTGAATTTGGCCGTCCAGACTAGAAACTTAAATGTTACACCTTATACTCAAGGTGAGCTTGGTTACTTTGAGGTGAACTTAAATGTTTCACTATACATCCAAGGCGGGGTGGTTCGACCGCCTTGGGTCAGCTCTCAATTAGGGAGATTTGTTGGATGTAAGCGTCTGTATAGCCCCAGGGGTGACTGATACTTGACCCGTGATAATTGCCAATACTCACATAACAATGATGGAGAGGTTGAGGGTCGCTTTAGAGGTGGACGTCTGGGGATTAGTTACTCCTGACGGATGTCCATTCTTCTACTACGGTAACCCTAATCATATTTTTTATGTTTATCTTTGCCGTTTGAGGCTGTTTTATGATTTTGCCATTTGTGGTGACATGGAGTAATCGGTTGGTTGGACCATGCGACATGGCCACCAGTGACCCCTTTTGTGTGAACCACGACGGGTTTTGTTTTTGCTTACAATGACTTGTTTGAAGGAGCTATCTTGCGGAGCTCATACCTGAAGGAAGTCGTGTGTTGATAGCAACCCTAAGCCAAGCTAGCGGATGTCCGTTCTTGTCAAACCATAGCCGAAGCCATGCATAACTTCCTGTGAAGGTTGTCATGGGCGAGTTGGCTTGTTGGTTGAAAGTAAAGGACGGGGAAAACCAGACGTTTGATGAGGCATTAAAGTCCAAGCTCATGCTTTGTCTGATTTTTAACATTGTCTGTTTTGGTCTTATGTATGTTCTGAGTCTAAGGTTTTCAGATCGTTAGCTACTATAAAACTTGTATATAAATGTTTGTAATCCACGATATATCATGATTGTTTTGTAGAGTGTATCATGCATGTTTTGTCATGTGTTATTGTAATATAGTGGTTTGCCCTGATTTTATAATGAAATTAACATGTTGTCAATTTATTATTTATGTTTACCAGGTTTATGCATGCCTCGGCTTTTAGCCAATTTATTGTATGTGGTGTATCCTTATGTTTAGTGGCAAGTTAAACATGAAGAATGTGTAGCTTGGTAGCGTATAGCCTGTTTATTCAACTAATTTAGGTCTTTGGATACTTAAATAGTGTTTGTAATCGAGGACCTGATTTGACCTTGATTTTAGTGATAATAAGTACTTATGTTTTTTATTTGAAGGGCAAGTTATAGCCGATACTATCAACTAGCTATCTGCAAGTAACCCGCTCATGGAAGGTTGTTGGTCTGATACTTATAATGACCGTTGCATCTTTATATGTATAGTAAGATACGAAGCCTCATTTAAGGTTTAGTCAGGCTAACTGTTTGTTAGTCCTGCTTTGTTTGACCCGTAGGCATCTTTTCTCATGAACATGTTCATAAAGGCTAATTTACATTTGAATATATGTTGCTTGTATGAATAGTCATATATGGCACTTTGCTTAAAAAGCATTGGAATTGTTATTGTTTATTTGAAGAAATAGTATAGATGAGTTATCCTAGTCGTTAGAAGCCTTTTTTAAAAACTTAAAGAAAAGTAGCATGAAATTTGCTTTGATTGAACGACCCACCTTAGATGTAACATCGTTTGAGGTTGGATGTGTGCCATGTTAGGGGAATTTTGTCCACTTCAGGTGTTGTTAATAGGTAGGAACCATTGTCATTTGCCAGACAAAAGATGTATGGCCCTTCCCAGTTGGGAGCGAACTTGCCATGACCTGCGGCCATACTAACCTCGTTTTTTCGCATTACATGGTCTCCAGGTTTGAAAGACACTGGGCGGACACGTTTGTTGTAATATTTTGTCATTTTGTTTTTTGAATGTGTTAGACGGATGGCTGCCAGATCGCGATTTCCCTCAGCTAGTGCTAGGTCTAGCCTGAGGGAATCTTCATTTTCATCCTCACTGACCATAGCAACTCTTTCGGTTTTGATGAGCATTTCAATAGGTATCACGGCTTCAGTTCCATAGAATAAGCTGAAGGGTGTTTCACCTGTGCTTTCTTTTGGCATTGTTCTATGCGCCCATAGTACGCTTGAGAGCTCGTCCACCCAACAAGTCTTGTATTCCTTCATACGTTTCTCGATGACTTTTACAAGTTCTCTATTAGTCACTTCTGCCTGACCATTGGCTAGTGAATAGTAGGGTGAAGTTGTAGCCCTAAGGATACCCTGATTTTCGAATCATGATTTGAATGGTTCGCCAACGAATTTGGTACCATTGTCAGTGATGAGTGCTTATGGCATACCGAACTGAGTGATGATTTTATCTTTGATGAAGGTTAAGACTTTTCTTGAAGTGATGGAGGAGCGTTTTTGCTTCGACGTATTTGGTAAAGTAATCGACGACTACAATCATGTATTTGACATTTTCTGGGGCTGCCGGGAATGGTCCGCATATTTCGATACCGCATTGATGGAATGGCCATGGTGCAGTGATGGGGATAAAGTTATGTTTTGGTACCCGTTGGAAGTTGGCGTAAGCGTGACAATCTTGGCATGTATTTAGCTCAGCTTCAGCGTCCTGATTGACTGTTGGCCAATATACCCCATCCTGATTGCTTTGGCCGCTACGAAGCGAGACCCTGAGTGCATGCCGCACATAACATTATGGATATCTTGAATAAATTTTCGAGCCTCTATTGGTCTAACGCACCACGCCATTGGACCTCTGAATGTCTTGTGGTATAAGGTACCATCCCTGATAGAGTACATGATGGCCTTGCGCCTGATTTTTAGTGCCTCTAGTTTGTCAGCTGGTAGGATACCTTGAGATAGTCAGTTGAAGATGGGAGTCAAGTGTCACCTGTTTCAGCATGGGAGACTTCCGCAGGCTGAAGGATGGATTTCTCGTTGATGACTTCCACCAAGACCTCTTTTTTGAAGTATTCAAAGGTGAGTGCAGCGAGTTTGCTCAGGGGATTTGAGTAATGGTGAAAGATGTGAAGTATGGAAAGATCTGGTTGACCAATGCCAATTATAACTTCATCGGCTCTTCCTTTGCGATTTACTCACTCCTTACACGGGAAGCTACCAAGAATGAGTTTGTGAATACTTTGATTCTTTTAACCTTCATTGTATTGTATGTAAATCGGTTTAAGAGATGGGATGTGAATAGTTTTGTTGTTTGGTTTCCCGTGTTGAAAGGTAAGGACCCGATGAATTAATTGAGATCAAGAAGCTTAGGTAATACTTAAACAAGAACCATAAGAGACTGTTGTGAAGCAGTGTTTGCCCAAGTCTGTGAAAACTTGTCGAGGTTGTGTGTGGTGCCTTCTATTTATAGAGAGAAAAGTAGGGTTTAGAGATAAACCAATGAGGGATGATCAACGGCTGCGAGGGAGCCAGGTTTTGATCATTTAGAGAGTAGAAAAGGAGAACAAGTGGATTGTCCTTCTTAGCTCGTACAAAGTGATGCTTGTCGTGCGTCCCACTAGGGTACATCTTAACCATTAGACAGTTGCAGAGCAGTAGTACTATGTGCTCCGTGTGGCCTGATGGGTCTCTCCAGGCTCGACGTGGCTTGAGAGAATAGTCTGGCCGCTATCAAGTGTTTATTGATCGGTCTTGGTTATGGGCTTGATTCGAACATATATTTAGTGAGTTTTGGCCATTAATATTGATACGCTATTAATGTACGTAAATATAACATTCTCAGTTTTTATATTTTTTACATCCATTTATATATTAAACAAATTTTCACTTTAACTTTATATTTCAAAAAAGAGTAATAACGTCATTATTATTATTAAACTGATAGTAATATCAAACACATCGCATGCACATAGGTTAAATTATCAAATAAAAACACATGATTCTAAATTAAATCGATTTTACTACTATAATTTCGTGTTCGCATTATTCTACAGACTAGTTTTACATGAAAAGAATTACATTATAATTAAAGGTGAGCACAAAAAAAGACAAACTGAATCAAAATAGAAAAAACGAAAAAGCTCAACCGAAAAAACCTCCCCAATTGACAAATTGATGGTTGTGGTTTTGATTTTTAAAAAACCAAATGTTTGGGGCAGTTTTTGGTTTAATAAAAAAAACCAAACCGAGAAATCCGCCAACCGCCACGCCCCACCTTTATAAATGTTTTATATAAAAATATCTATATAAGAGATTTGATATTTAATTTCAAAACTTAGAATATACAATTTTAAATATTTTTGCGGACAAAAAACGCAAATACATGCATTTTTTTTTGTAGCTTTAGATTGTTGGATATAATACTTGTATTGATATTTGTTTAAATATTTTTGCTTGAAAACTTGGAATTGTAAATTTATGTAAGATTAAAACTTGCTTGTTGACAAGTAAGAAAAACCGAAAAAATTGAAATCAAACCGATTATGTGTTACAAAACGAGAACGAAAAACCGAAACCGAACAATTTCTAATTTTCAAAAACTGAAATATACGGTTCCCTCTGATTTTAACATAAAACCCCCCACCCCGCCCATGCTCCCCCCTATAATCTCGTGTAATACATATTGTTTGCTTAATAATGTGTATAACATGGGATTTATGGGATGATTATTTCTCGTTGTGATTTGTCACTCTTAAGGCACTATAATCTTCGTAACAACTAAAAAAACAAAATTAGATCAAAAGTGAGTATCTCTCGTAAATTAAACATTTAACTTATGCCAAATTCTAACTAGACTACGTTAAATACATTCGTATAAACACATTCAAACTAGAATATGTTAGCAACATTCATTTAAACACACAATGTGGATAAAGAGAAAGAAGAGAGATGTAACCTGGTAATGGAAGAGTCCTCTTCGAATCAAGTTAATGATGAAAGTCGATTACATAGCTAGAGGAAAAACAAAACGAGATAATTTATATATTATAGTTTGATAATCTTGGAGTCTTGGGGGACTTAAATACAAGAAATTAAGAATATGAATATTTGAGTGTTGCAAGTTATACCATCAACTTTCACTTTATGGTTTTCCTCATTCTCACTCTATGTTCACTTTTTAACATTAGTGATTAAAGAATATGTAGTTTTTTTTCATAATAATACGCACACAAATGAGAAAAACATGAGCTATAGATATAACAAGGTTTCTAATCGACGTTAGCTTTTCTCGTTATCTAGGTCCGCACGTGCAAATCACACGAGGACACTTTTGTCCTAACATGTTTTTTTTTTTTTTTTTTTTTTTATCTTATGTACTGTGTTTTCTTCACTGGCAACTACTTCAGCGTTCTTTTGATTTTTTTTTCTTTGTGCACAACTACCTATCAAACAAACACACATATAATCGCGCCCTTAACTGAATGTATGAATGGTGGTCGATTCACGTGGACAAGTGAGGCTGCCAAGGCTTTTGACATTCTAAAGGCTAAGGTAACCGAAGCTCCTATTTTGGCATTACCTACTTTTAATGAAGTTTTCCAGGTTGAGTGTGATGCATCTGGAGTGGGCATTGGTGGTGTTCTAAGTAAAAACCAGCGGCCGATTGCTTTCTTTAGTGAAAAACTGAATGATGCGAGACGCAAGTATTCCACTTATGATAAGGAATTTTATGCTATTGTGCGTAGCTTGGATACTTGGCGAAATTATTTACTTTCTAATGAATATGTGGATAGTTTTATGATCATGAGGCTTTGAAATTTATTAATGGGCAACATAAACTGAATTCTTGCCATGCTAAGTGGGTGGAATTTATCCAGGCTTTTTCATTCGTTATTCGACATAAGGCTGGGTCGAATAATCAGGTTGCGGATGCGCTCAGTCGTCGTCATTCGTTAATTACCACTATGCAGATTCGAGTGCAAGGTTTTGATTCGTTTCGTGGGCTTTATTGCGATGACCTTGATTTTAGGGAGGTATGGAGTAAATGTGATACTGGTCCTTTTCAGCAGTTTTCCAAGCTGGATGGTTATTTGTTTAAAGGTGCGCGGTTATGTATTCCTCTTTGTTCTTTGCGTGAAGCTATTGTTTTAGAGGGTCATGCAGGTGGATTGGCGGGTCACTTTGGGCGTGATAAAACCTTGGCCCTACTTCGTGAGCAGTTTTATTGGCCCAAGATGGAACGTGATGTCAACATGCTTCTTAAGAGGTGTCGTACATGCCACATTGCCAAAACTCACAATAGTAATGCAGGTTTGTTTACTCCTTTGTCTGTTCCTATTGCTCCATGGGAAGATGTCAGTTTGGATTTTGTTTTGGGTTTGCCTCGTACTCAGCGAGCTAAATATTTTGTTATGGTAGTTGTTGATCGATTTTCGAAGATGGCTCATTTTGTACCTTGTTCGAAAACGTTTGATGCTAGTCAAGTGGCAAGGTTGTATTTTGCAGAAATTGTGAAGTTGCATGGTGTCCCTAAAACTCTTACTTCTGATCGAGATGTCAAGTTCGTGAGTCATTTTTGGCGTACTTTGTGGACTCGTTTGGGGTCTAAGTTACAGTTCAGTAGCTCCATCATCCTCAAACTGACGGGCAGACTGAAGTTGCCAATCGGAGCTTAGGAAATCTTTTGCGCAGTTTAATTGGGGACAATGTCAAACAGTGGGATCTTATTCTTCATCAAGCTGAATTTGCCTATAACAGGTCGGTTAATCGCACTACAGGTAAGAGTCGTTTTGAAATTTTGTATGGACGGAATCCGATTACACCTCTGGATTTGGATCCTGTTCGCCGGTGGGGCAGTTTAGTGAGGAAGGGGCTGACCAGTCTGATCAGATTAAAGAGTTGCATCGTTCGGTTCGAGAACAGATTATTCGGCATAATGAATGATACAAGGAACATGCGGATAAGCGTCGTAAACAGGTTTTGTATCGGGAGGGCGATCTTGTTTGGATTCATCTTCGTAAGGAGCGTTTTCCTGCAGGGTGTTTTGGGAAGTTGAAACCGCGAGCAGATGGTTCTTTTCGTGTTCTTAAAAAGACCAACGACAACGCGTGGAAGCTCAAGCTTCCTGGTTACTATAATGTTTCTGCTACTTTTAACGTGGCTGACTTGTCACCTTATAAAGGCGAAGGTGACGATTATCTAGACTCGAGGTCGAGTCTTTCTGAAGAAGGGGAGGATGATGCAGTTAAGGACACATAACCACACATTCGGCCATTAAGAATCGTTTAGGGGCCGAAAATAGCCTTTTTCTATTTTATAAGCTTTATTTTGAAATTTCGGATTTGTTTCCTTTTTTGGTATTTGCTGTGATTTTCTTTCCTGTTTTGTGGTTAGACATATAATGTGTTTAGGGTTTTCATAAAACTCAGTTTTTGATCATTATTGACGGCTAATAAAGAATCCCCATATTGGGCGTTCGGTTATTTGATTGTTCTTGATTATTCCGTTTATTGTTTGGCATTAGTATGATTTAGTTTTATCTCACACAAACACATACACATTCATTTCTTCCCACTCCCTCTTTTTAACTTCTACAAAATCCGATGATGTTTGTATCATTTGGTATTTTCTTTGTCCGTATGTTTTTGTGATCTGCTTTGTGTTTTCTGGAAAATTGCAAGTTGAGTATAATTGCTAGTTGATTTCTAGAAAACACAAACCAATCACAGAAACCATAAAAGACACGCTGGGAATGGGGCTGTGTTTATGGGTTTCCTAGGTCGGATCCTAAAACGGGTATTGACACTGGATGTCATTTGTATAAATTTTTTAGATCTATGATTTTCTGTTGTGTAATATGTTATTGTCTTCGTATTTCTTTGTCTTTTTGATTGCCTTTGTGTCAACTGGATATGTACAAGTTGAATATAGTTTCAAATTGATTTCTAGTTGCACAAATTCAATAAAAAAGAACATAAAACACACACTCGAATGCAATTGGTTTTATCAAGAACAAACATTCATACTCAAACAAGTCAACAATTAAATATTGGGGATGACTCAAGATCATACGATAAATATAAGTTGTCGTAGTCGATTGAATCCAAATACACATCATATGTCGTGTATTTGGTTTTCTCATATTCAAGATATTTGTATTTTTCCTTTGCCGCAATCTTTTTCCAATTTTTTTTACTTCCTGCTCTTTATTTCATAGTTTTATCTTCATAATTTTTCAATTGTTCATTTGCTTTTTGTGAAAAATACCAAGAAACAAAGCTTCTTGCATCTTCATTGGTTGAATTCGTTGCTTCTTGCCACAAAAAAAGTACTCATTAAGTTAAGCATGTATAATATAAACATATATCAAATGTACAACATATGTTAAACATACTTGGGTTGGTTTGATTAATTCTTTTGAAATCCAACATCACAGTTTGCTCTTTTCTTTGATGTAGACACCCTAACACTTCCAGATGTTTTTGACAATGTTTTAGATATTCTTGATGTAATTTGTTGTGAATGATAATTTTGTATAGAAAGTTGGGATTTTATAGGCATTTTGAACATATTAAGTTAGGAACTTGTATCGTTTTGTTTTTCATTGGAAAAGTTACACGTCTTACTAGAAAGTTTCACTAAAGTTGTACGCTATCTTTGATCATCAAAATGAAATGTAGTTTAAACAAACGCGTCATTTTTTATTTTTAATTATTAAAAGGGTATATGACTAATCGCTAACTTTTGATACCCCCCACGAAATTTATCCCTCTTCAACTACCAAGTTTTAAAAAATCACACACACACCCTTGCATTTTCACCCGATCATTCCTCATTCCTCACAACTCAAAAATTCTTTGTCTCAAGAAACCCAATCAATGGCAGCTTCTTCTTCAAATGATAGGGATTATAGCAAAATGGTTGTAACCGATGATATGGTTGAGTATGTTTTTGGGTAAATATGGGAATAAATGGTATGATAACGATGCAATGGCTGAGGTGATAATGGAAGACTTGTGGCAAAGGGAGTACAATCAACATGAGGTTTTGAAAGGTTAGTGTATTTTGTTGCTTGTTTGTCATAATCATCTTAAATGCCCTAGGTTCACGTGCTTAATGTAGTATTAGTGGTTAAATTAATGTCTGCACGTATTTATAAATAAGGGAATTGAAACGATTGAAGCTCTTTAAAAAAGGATATCAAATCTTGAAGTTCTGTATCAAAAGTTAAAGCAGGCAAGGGAGGCATAGCATATAGCAAAGTTTGAAGAAGTTTTTGGTAGATCCAAGCAGGCAAAGGATGCATATCAAAAGAAGGTGAACAAAGGTAATTTTAATGAAAATCTATCTGCCCAATGAACCCTATTATGCTCCTTTGCTGATTCAAGCTCTATATTAATTGTTGCATAAATCTATACTTTTATAATAGAGGAATGAATCTCTCTCCTCATGGTCTTAAAATTAAGACTTACAAAATACAAAGCCTATTGTACAATACATAATGCACTATTAATGATCTTTCTCATCAATCTTAATTTTAAGACTTACAAGTCTTAAAGCTTAATGTACAAAATACAAAGCACTATTAATGTGGTCAAGATATTTAATGTAGTTAATTAAATAACTGGTCAATAAATACAATTAATGCAGTTAGTAAAACACCCCTTACACAAGAAATACAAATTATCAAGCATATTGTACAACCAACTTAAACATAATTCCTGCATTAAAATGTCACTAATACAAATAATAAAAACATTATACAAATAAAAAAAACATTATACAAATATTAAAGCCCGAACGGGCAACGGTCCAAATGGGCCCGAGCCCGAACGGGTACGATCCAAACGGGCACGGGCCAAACGGGGTCGAGCCCGAGTGGGCACGGGCCAAACGGGCTCAAGCCCGAATGGGCACGAGCTAAACGAAATTCTTGAAATTCATAAATTTATTATCAAAAAGAACATAATAAAATACATGAGTCACCGGAAACTTTTATTTCAGGGTAACCGCCGCCGCAACGCGCGGGAACTCTGCATTAAATGTCACTAATACAAATAATAAAACACATTATACAGATATTCAAGCCTGAACGGTCAATGGGCAAAATGGGCTTAAGCCCGAGCTGGTGCGGGCCAAACGGGCTCGAGCCCGAACGGGCACGGGCTAAACAAAATTCTTGATATCCGTAAATTTATTGTAAAAAAGAACATAATAAACTAAAATACATGATTCACCGGAAAATTTTATTTCAGGGTACCCGCCGCCGCAACGCGCTGGTACCCTGCTAGTCATAATAATTAACTCTAATTCAATCCTTGAGTTAATGAAGGATACAAGTTGAAAAGAAAAAGCTCAGGTTAAAAAGTTTCTTAAAAAACAACTACTTGTAAAGGTTCCAGTTCAAAAGTAAAGATGCTTCATTGGTATTTGCCAACAAATCATTCTACAAGTTCTGATTCAAGTTTGGATTCTAGTTCTGAATCAAGTTATGATGGCAAAGCACATGTCCAAGCTAAAAAAAGGTTCGAGCTCAAAGCATCATCAAGCTAAAAGACTGTCCAGCTCCAAACATCTTCAGGTTACAACTCCAAAAGTTTCTGCTACAAGACCCCATTCGATAAAGAATTGCATTCTAGGCCTTGCAGCAGTTCATAAAGATCTAGAAGCAAGGAAATTGGGTAAAAAGAAGATGGTCTAGGAGCACTTTATTATGGTAGTTGGTATGTCTGTAGCTTTTGTTAATTTTATGCATAGTTTATGATGGTTGTGAAGCTTATGTTGTGAATTTGGTTGTCTTGGATGGTTTTGAAGCTATTGTTTGGTCATCTTATGTTGTAATGACAGTTTTTTTTTTTTTTTTTTTTTTTTTTGTATTTGTAATTTGTACAACATGTTTAACTTGAATAGATATTTAACCTTTTTATCAATGTTTTGTACAAGTCTTTGTTTGTGGTATAAGTCCAACAAAAATGGGTAAAAGTGTAAAACACACAAGCCATACACAAAATAATGTGGTACCTCAAGTTTAACACTACAACTTGCATTCACAGCTTGTACGTGTTTCCCACCGTATACTTCTCTTTTTAGATCTTCGAGAATTTCAGCTCGAAATTGATCAGGTTGTATGCTTTTTGTCATACTTTGAATAGTAAAATCACAAAAGGCTTTTGTATATTTCAACTTTAGTCCAAATGCACCTAGAAAGTTGTACAAATTTCAGGTTTGCATGGTTATTGTTGCATGTTTAGTCCAAAATCTAATATCAAAACTAAATCTGATAATACATACAAAAATCAACAAGATAAACGGAAAAAAGAACATAAACTTAACATTATATATTCAATACGATTGTCACCAAAGTGGGTACATAAATGGTAGATAAACAAAGCTTCACATAAAAACATCTAAAACTAAACAGAAAACATAAAAACCCATCAAAAGTTTCACAAAATGCCCTGCCGAACCTAAGCCCCAATCATACATTCGCCTCAGCATCTCCAAGAATGTAAGATTTTTGTTGATTGTTTCCCTGGTTAGGTCGACCACTTGCATGATCGCCCTACATCGTTCAAACTCCTAGCGCACCATCAACCGCCAAAATGCCATGTTGTAGTCAGCGAGCTCGGATTCAGGGAGCAACTCTATTTCAGCAATGAGCTCTTACCGCTTTCCAAAATCATTCAACAGCTCTTGGCATAGGTTTAGCATTTGGAAATGACGCATCCACAGATGGTCAATATTCCTCTGTATTCCAAGGATTATCTGTTCTTTCCAACGAGACATCCTGAAGCAGTTTCCAGTTCATCAAGAATGTTGCATGCACGTACATGCTTGGGAGCCATTCTTTGTTGTTGGTCGAAATTTAGGTTTTTGTAACTTTGGTAAAAAGAAGAAGAAGAATGATAGAACTTTATTGCGTTAAGTGGCAAGAATGGGAGTAATAAAATGGCTTAAGTGCCTATAAAAAAGGAGAACCATCTGAAAACGCACCAAACATAGTACCTTTTATGACATATATCGAGATATGAACTTGAGATATACAATTATGGTTCTTTGATATGACCATGGTTGATCATTGCAGTCTTTGATATATGACCTCTTTAATCCCCAAACTTATATTTAAACAATAAATTTAGAACAAAATAATCGAAATGTGACTTATGTGTTATTATAAGTTATTACGGTTTTGTGTGTGCTTATTTTTGGACTAAACGTGAAATATGTATAAACTATGAACTTCACTAGTTGGAATTTGACTACACTAGTTGTATATCAAACGAGTGAGGGTACACGTGGGTGGTTTTTGTTAACTTTAATTTTTGACTCATATGAACAAGTTGGCCAAGCATATCAAGGAAGCCTCACTCGATTTTGGAGAAAAAAAAAATAGGTGGCATGTCTTGTCAACAACTTGGCCACTTGTACTTCCATCTTCTTTGTATTGTTTTACCGTATTTACTTAATTATTTAAATATGCTTTCCAACTTTTTTTCCTTTCTAATGTAATTTAACACTGTTTCTTCTTAGCTTTATAATGGATCTAAAACTAAAGTATTGAAAAGAGAAACTATACAACATAAATGATACTTAAGAACAGTGTTTGTTATTGCAAAATGTGAATTACATATTAATCTGATTCATAATCAGATTTCATCACCCTAAATTCCAACAACAACATCACCCCATACTCTCGTTCTTGCCTAATTCTTTCCTCCAACTCTTTTTGAGCCCTTTCCTCTTTCTAATGTTTTCTTAATGCGTCTTCATCTAATTTTAGTTGATGTTCCTATTCCTCAGTAAGCAATCCATCACCATTGAAATTTTCAGGAACTTCACTTTTGTGTTTGTTATTGCAAAATGTGAATTACATATTAATCTGATTCATAATGAGATTTCATCACCCCAAATTCCAACAACAACATCACCCCATACTCTCGTTCTTGCCTAATTCTTTCCTCCAACTCTTTTTGAGCCCTTGCCTCTTTCTAATGTTTTCTTAATGCGTCTTCATCTAATTTTAATTGATGTTCCTATTCCTCAGTAAGCAATCCATCACCATTGAAATTTCTAGGAACTTCACTTTCGTGTTCATCATGTATCTCTTGATCAAATGAATCCTCTAGTGTTTGCTCAAATGTTTCCTCTACCACCACCTCTTTTGACGCTTCTGGTTGCGTAAAGGGTTTAAAAAAATAGATTTGTAACTAATAAACCTTTAAATCAAGTATAGAAAGATAAGAAATATGTTTACCATTAGACATTTGGCCGACGGATTAATGTAGGATTGCGTATTGGAGAAGAATTGTAAAAGATTAAAGGAATGTGTATGTGTGCGAGAGAGATGACTGATGTCTTAGTAAAAAACTAAATAGCTTCAAAGATTGAAAAATCGAAAAAATAGTTTACAAGTACAAAAGTATTTCTTTAAAAAAATTAAAAGTACAAAAAGTAAATTTCCTTTAGTGTAGCAAACAGTAGCCATCATAATGCATAAGAACAAAAAAAAGTGTTAGGACAAAAGTCCCCTCGTGTGATTTGCATGTGCCGACCTAGATAACAAGAAAAGCTAATGATCGATAGAAAATTGGACCAACGGCGTAATATTTTTAAAATGATGGACTAACGACGCAAGATTTCATGTTTTTGGATGTCGTATAAAATCGGGCACTTTTATAGTGACCAACGGTGTAATTTACTCTAAAATATTTATTAGTTAAATGATTGGTTATGGCTATGAAAACTTAAATCTTGTAAAAACATCTGAGGCTAATTTTCTACCATTACTAGTACTTTACTATTCTATTGCCGATGGTGGCTTTTACATAAATTTATTACATTCGTTGGATCAAGTGAAGTTTCAATCTGGACCACTTTAATTCATTAATTATCTTCTGTAACTTCGAGAGATAATAGTGGGAGTATTGAAAGCTAATATAACCACGTGCTAACTTACTAGAAGATGATAAGTTTAAAATCGTGGTAATTTTTTGAAAATTAAAAGCATTTATATTTTTGTAAACATGAAAATAGCATACTTAAATTTGATTAAACAAAGCTTTGAAATTAAGTCACTAAAAAATCTAATTATCATTACTGTATAGCTATGTGATTGTTTATCTTACTCGTAGTTTTGTAAACTTAAACTTAATCCATTTCTTCTTGATAGTAAACACATCATCAATACTCATACTCATCTGTAAAGAAAAGCCAACCAATCATTTTTACAAGATACAAAGAACTATGGAGTAATATACAAGAAAATGGATGTATGATTCCAATGTAATATGTTTACCGAGTAATGTACATGAAAATGTAGGTATGATTCCAAATCAATCTGTTTGATCCATTATATTACAAATTGGTGATTTTAAACCTTTCATTTTTTGCATTTACACAGATGGAAAATCAAAGAATGTGCTCATTATCATGTCCAAAAAAGAGTTAACCGACGTAGTGAAAATGAGTGTCAATGAATACATCGTGGTAAATTTTGATTCTACACCTTTTCTGTATCACGTTTTAACATCCTACCTTTAGGTTTTGTATTTTTATGAAGACCTAACATTATTATTATTTTTTATTTATTAACAAACTGAGAACAATGTGGACATAGGAATTCATGCGTTGTTTGATTAGGTAACATTAATTTCTACACTTTGTTTTCACATATTAAAAAATAATCGTATTCTCATATTTATACAAAAGCCTAATGTATTTTAATTTCCCTTTTTTGAACATCAGCATGATCACAACGTGGAACTGGATACCCATGAGTTGCTTGATGAGGTTGTCTCACTCATTTTCATATCTCATATGCTAAAAGCTAATTATTTGTTTCTAGTTAAATCATATTTCTAAGTAAAGGAAAAGATAGGCAAATTTGGCAACATGGAACAGCAATGTTGTTGTTGAAATTGAGAGTATCGATAGTTCGCATTTTCGATTGAAATGATGATATTCTCGGATGATACAAAATAGACAAGCATTGCATGTCTCAGTTACATCTAAATCAAATTTAACTTAATATGTATCTTATTCATATGTACGATAAGTAACAGATGTGGAGGTGTTTTCTCAATGAGGTTATTTTCTTAATAGAAAATATCAAGATAGGAAAAGAAAACAAGTTTCATACTTATATTATACACTCAAAACAAGTTTCTCCATATAGTTGGTAAAAAATTATTGTAACGTTGTACCCCGTACGGGCAACGGGTATTGTACTATTTATATATGACAGCGTGCATCCTATACTTTTGAGAACTTTATGTGTTTTTTTATAAGGGTGTGTTTGGTATGGCACATTGGATTAGATTTGGAGTTGAAAAGACATTAATTATATGTTTGGTTCCCTCTTTTGATTGAAAGTATGATTCTTGAAATTAAAATTGATTCTTAGCTATTTTCATAGGAGTTGCATGGTTTTTAATTTTTGTGGGCCCGTGCTTACACTCTCTTTATATAAGTGGGACCTCCACATTATATACTATCATTTTTTATACTATCAAATAATAATTACATAAATCGTTCTTATGGTTTGGAAGAAATTACGGATCTTGTCCTTATAGTTTTTTTAGCGCGTTTCGTCCCTGTGGTTTACAAATCTTACAGATCTTATCCCTGATCTAACCCGGTCCCAAAAAAGGACCTCCATTGCAAATACTCTCTAACTAGAGGGCTAAAATTATATTTTAGTTTTAACGATCGTTATACATACCATAGGGACGATTTATGTAATTTACTCTTTAAAAAAATATATATTTTCTTTTTAATTATATTATTCAATTTTTTTTTAATTTTATAACGATTAAATTTTTTAATAAAAAAAACATTTTTTTTAAATTTTTTTATAACGTTTAATTTTTTTTTAATTTTATAACGATTAAGTTTTTTCTTTTTAATCATGTACACTTTTTTTTTAAAATTTAAATTTTAATAAAAATCAAAAAAATTATAATAAAACTAAAAAAAATTAATTTTAATTTTATTATAATATATTTATAAAAAAAACTGTTTTATCTTTAAAAAAAATTAATTTTATTAAAAAAATTAAAAAAAAAAATTTTAAAATTGAATTTTATTATAAAACGGATGAAGGCGTATATGTAAAGCCCCTTTTATCACTTATACCTTATCACTCCGTTAAGCAAACCCAACACAAACACGTATAATAAACAGATGTATGTTATGCGTATAAGAAAGATGAAGGTTAGAAAGTTGTGACTTGAATGATATTCGTATGTATGTTTAGAGAGATAAAGGAAAGAAGATGAAAACAATAAGATGTTATATTGCTTCAAAGGAAAACACACACACACACACTCAAGCACACCCCTCAAATGAGACTTTGAGGGGTTTATATAGTACAAGTAGAAGATGCCCTAATGGGCTTGGCATGGGCTCCTTTGGATTGGATTGGACATGGATTGATATAAGGCTAGCTTAACATAACTTCTAACCAATTAGCTTAGCCCAGTCCACGAGCCCGTTGACTATTCTATCATGATATCTAACACACGTTACAAAGTTCCTAAATGTGAATGACCATTACTTCTAATAAAAACTATTAAGGCTAACAATCTCCCCCTAAGGGATGGTCATTCAAATGATGCTCCACTTGATTAGGTCTTTACTTTTCTCGAGCTTGAACTTTGTGTGTAGATATAGAATAGTCTTGAATCTTTGTTCCTTCATGCTTTGTGATCAATTAATGTGGTTGTCTGCCATTGTCAACTTCGTTGGTTAGGTGTCTCCACGTCTTTCTCCACCATGCTCACACTTCTATTTGACTTTGAATTATCAATGATGAAGTTCTCGAGTCTTTAAACTTTGTAGATTCTTTGACATTGACGAAGAATCATCTTTAACTTTGTGTTGCCTTTGATTTTGATGAGAACTTTCATGTGTTGTTGGTATGAGCATGTGGATAATCTGCACGATCTCTTCCGCTCCAGAGCTTCCATAAGAAGAAAACATAAAAACAGTTAGTAATAAGCGGATTCCGGCACTTACAAGTTTGAATTTCGAGGGTGTTAACAGCATAGTGTGAAAACACGTCTCTAATTCTCACAGAGGCCGTTCTTGAACTGGAGTCCCACAAGTGAGATAACGCGATGTACCGAAATACACCTACAGTTCGGATGAGTCACTGAGGTACACCGAAGCATCACCCCACGACTGTAGACCGTTTGAGACACACTAAGCGTAATCCACGGGAGTTACCGAAGTGACTGCTGTCAGGCGCTTGATGTTGACCCCCGGCAGAGTTTCCATTCAATCATCAAGATCACGAAGTGAAACTTCTCATAAATGTTCTGGCCGATTGCTAAGATCTGCGTAGGACTCTAGAATATATCACTTGTGTCCTTATTGATGAACAACAAGCGATGTCATGTCATGTGTTCTTATGAGATCTTTTGATGAATCTCGTGGCTCTAGATTCAATAATGCATTTTGGTTTTCCTGAGCGGAGACTAGGGAGAGGGTCTCCTTCTTCAATACCCACGATCTCTAAGAGAAAGTTGATAGATTATGTAGGGTTCCCAGTGAGAATGAAACAAATCCCTTTTGAGATGAATTGAGTGGCTAGAAGGTTTAGTGCAGTGCGTCACTGGGTCCATGACGTCTTTGTCTTCAATACCAGTTTCATCTTAGTGACAACCAGTAGCATATGAATTGAACCCGGTTTCTGCCCTAAGGTTGATTATGGAGGGCTATTTCTTTTCACCCTTTCTTTTACTTTTCTTTTTAATTCTTCAACCCCTTCTTTCTCCTTTCTCACATTACTCCTTTTTTTTTCAATCATACCTAAGGACTTTTAATACTAACTATGGGTATTGTCCTTGGGTAGATCCCTCCGGCTCTGGCGGATTATAGGACGGATTTACTATCCTTAGTCACCTTATAACTCCATGACTATTCCTATATTGCCATAAAACAATTTTCTTGAAAATCTCTCAAAGTGTTTATGAATGAAAACTTGTTTGGAACACTTCGAGAGTTTTATATTTTCATAAACACCCCCTTCACATGTGCTTGTATTGTTTTAACTTAAATCTGCACATAGAGGGTAGAGTTCGCACTTTTTGAATTGATCTGCTCATGATAAACAATTCTCCACGAGACACGGTTACGTAGCTTAGTTAAAGAGTTCCATTGTCGGTTTTTAGGTGACAACTAGCTCTAATAACTAACTTGAAGATGTAAACACTCCTAGAAAAGGAGGTTAGACCCATGAAAGTGCATGTCTATCACGAGTTTCTCGAAATGGTACATATACTGACTTTGATTACTCGTCAATTCATTGGTTCCGTCTGAGTCGAGCTCTTTTGAGATTCAAACAACGATCATTAAACTTTTTTTTGATCACATTTTAATCACGTTTCTCCCCCTCAAAAATAGCATATCCATGATGTTTTTGAAACAAAGTGATTAAAAGATATGTTTTTCGGAAAGCGTTTGGAGAGAAACTGATTTAGCATGAATGTTGGAACAATTTTTGATTTATACTCCCCCTTTAATAAAGCATAATCAATTAAAGGGTTTAGAGGGAGTTATCTTGAGCACAAAATATTTGAAAGATTTTGAAAATCTTTTTGAACAATCTTGAAAAGGTGCTCAAGATGTTGATGATTTCTCACCAGTTTTAAATGTAGTGCACTGAAGCGTACACTTGATTTTTTCTATAAGAGCACGAGTTTTGATTTGAAAAATAATCAAAAGTCATCATTTTGGTCCGGGTTTCGTACTGAAGTATACGAAAGCCATAGTTTAAGAAGTTTTGAGAAACGACATGTTTTAAAAAACATTAAAGAACTCTCGCTCAAGCATCTGTACATACCCGTATCATTGTTGAATGACATTTATAGAAACGTACAAAATATCGATTATACGAGAGACATGTCGTAAGAAGAATATTTTTGGATTTTAGATTTTCTATTGTTTTTGTATTTTTTTTGAAAGTTTTTTATTTTTGTATTTTGCTTTTGTTGGTTTTATAAAAGAAATGGAAAATCAAAGATAGACGATAGAGAGAATGAAGAAGAAGAGTTTACAGAATTAGAACCCTCTGATGAGCTGGGCTCTGAGATATTTGATTCACCTGCATCCAAAGAAGAAGAGTTTTCACAAATAACAGTGTTAGAAGTACAAGATTCCTCGCGGTGAGGGTGATCACTATCAACGGTTGTAGTGGTTTCTACTTCCTTATCCTGATGATTTTCACTATTATCTGTGTTGGTGCAAGTATCAAAAATCTTTCCTGTGGGAATCCATCTAAGACCAACTTGGTTGAAAACTTTTCCCGTGGGTATCCACCTAAGGCAATGTAACACCCCAACCCGGCAAGGGTAGAAGTGTCACATTCTGGTGTCATATCAGAACATATAAATGAAATCTTTACAAACGGAAACCTTAAAAATGAAGTATCAAAACATATACCCAATTGACTGACAAGAAAATACAATATCTAGAATGAATTAAAATCCCAAAACAAAAGTTCTTCAAAATAAGTTCCAAAGTAATAAGGTGTTAGGGTTGGTCCACTCAGATACTCTAACTCCCAGTCCATCGAAGCCCATCTTCCAACCTAAAACCTGCCGCAGGAAAAGGAATGCGGCTGAGCTTAAAAAGCCCAGTGAATAGATATAACAAAACAAAAGCTAAATAAAATCAGAAATGCGAAATGGAATAATGAAACTGATAACAAAGTTGCAGCGAAATGAGGACAATGAGTCAGTGAGGATCCTGCAGAACACACTTATACAGATATCCAGAAAGAACAGATAACAGAGGAAAACAACGCAAGCAAAGCATCGACGACATGAATATAAGCACATACAAACTAGACATACAAGCACTGAAACATAACAAGCATAGCAGACATCGTATCCACACAACATGTATATGGCATACAATCAATTCAGGAAAATTAGAAGACATACAAGTCAAACAGAAATCTAAAGGCAAACGGAAGCAATTAATTAATAAGTGAGCATGACAATTCACACAAGTCAAAACCCTTAGTTGAAAACATAACCAGTATCATAACAGCGGAAGTACTTAACAGCAGTCAACACATGGCAGTCACACGCAATAAGTAGGAATATAGTATAAACGATATAATTAAATGAATTAAAGACATAGCAGGTCAATTAAACAAATTAACAAGCCAGACGTCACAAACTGAACCATTTACCTAATCAAACCGTAGCATAGGCAGAAATGTAAACATGGAAGGTAAACAATAAGCAGATAAGGACACAACGAATAGTCATAGTCCACGGAATTAACTGAACGAAGTACACAAAATAAACAGACAAAACTAACGATTACACATTAGCATGGTCACCAGACAATTCAGAGGGTCACATAACAGTGAGATCACATATCATCGATGAAAACAGTAACTCGATAACCGTATATTAATCATATCGCAGCAGAGAAATCAGTAGTCACATAACACATGAAAAGCATAATCAAATCCAATAACATATAATAACCCGGTACGTGAATGGAACGATAGTCTAAAATAACGGAATGAAAGTGTGACAGATCAATGAAAAGGAGTATCTATATCTTGGTAAGAGTGAGTTATATAAGGGTACTGAGAAATGAACAATTAATACAGATTATGGTGCGTTGGGGAAATACAGAAAGTACAGTATAGGCATATCAAAAGTGTAAGGGTTGTCAGAAATCCATCCCGAGCCAACAAAACAAACCAATATCAATAGTCGCCAATAGTATCCAATAGTAGCCATTGTATTCGGAGGGGTGACCTCGGAATACCAAACCAAATAGGAGGGGAGACCTCAGTAACCAATGGAGTAGCTAGCTCCCAGACTGTGAAGACGCGTATTGCACAAGACATCATTCACCAGACAAATTATATCATATCAGATAACAGAACAGATCTAGGATGCATCCATACGCCCCTACCTCACATATACAAAATATGATCCACCACCAAGGGACGTGGCAGAACATCACTCTACTGCCCTAGAGTCATGCTAGAGGTGCATCACTGACATGGCCATGTTACCTTCATGGCTAGGGAAACATATTTGGCTCGGGTATCAAACTGAAGGGTATAATCATATCATAAGGATTCATATCAAAGTTCCATAACATAAGTTCATAATCAAAAGTTCATATCAATGGCTCATAATCAGAAAGGTTCGTAGTCATAAGGTTCACAATCGAAGGTTCATAATCGAAAGGTTCATAATCAGAGTTCATAACAAAAGGGTGCATATCAGAGTCATAGGGAAGCCCTAAATAGAAGGCTCAGAGCAAAGTATAACAGTTCAAAGCTAATATCGAAAGATGTAAACGAATCATGAGAAACCTTAAGAGAAAAGGTCAGAATATCTGTACCTTAGCAACGTAATGAACACAAACGGAAAAGTAACACCGGAAAGCAACGTCGTATCTTCGTCAACGAATCTACACGAATTGATATCATATATTACTTATATACTCATTTTATAAGCTTCTTATGCATTTGTAAGTGTTTTACTTATTGATATCATCTTTTATCTTTCATTTTCTTAAATTCATATCCGGACCAGAATTTACCGATTTTTTATAAAATACTTACTTAGCTCAAATAAAATCAAGGAAATTCCCAGAGGTTACCATATGAGTTAAAAGACTCTCCAAAAATTGGGGGGGTTCTATTTCTTGGTCAAATGGCCTATGGAAAATCACAAGTCCAGACCTGTCCCGTAAAGTGATCAGAAAATACACCTTAAAAGTTTACAATTATTAGACACGTTTAGACACCTTGGAAAAATTCCCAAAACTCCCAGAAATTCATTTATATCCTAAATGTCACTCCTGTAAAAGGAGAGCTCCTACTAACTTATGGTTTGAAAATGAAAAATCAAACAATCCAACTAAATTTCAGACCCGTTTTCTCAGCTTTGACACTTGATCTTGTAAAATTCAAAAATACGACTTAGACAACTCCAAATTCGACCAAACCACTTGGAAAACTTAACTAAGACATAAAATAAACTTTTCCCACAAAAACCCAGATTATTGCACTTATAAAATTGGATCTATAACACACACAAATTCGACATATGACGCTGTCCAATTTTAGGGTTCATATTAGGCCATCATAACACATGTTTAGACCATTAATTACACTTAGGGTTACATTCCAGTTAGGATTTCGAATTTATTAGGCATGATAAAATTTATATTCTCTTGTATAAACATATGTGTGTGTGTGTGGAAAGAAACAATGGAGAAGAAAAGAGATACCTAGCCGATTGAAACCAAGGAAAGAACACCATTCGATCTAACCCACGACCCCAACAGCCTTCAAAACTCACCCACGATCAAGAGAACCTCCTTGGAATACTTGGTTGCTGATTTAATTCGAATGGGAGGGAGAGAAACAATAACTTGCCGTGACTTTCTTTTTTAGGGTTTGTATTGAGTGCAAAACATGGAGCGTATATGAAAAAAAAATGGGAGGGGAAACACCGGTTTGTCTTAGGCGAGCCAAAGGAAGAAGAAAAGTGGGCCAAGCTCAATTTAGATGGGCCATAATTAAGTTGTAGTGTCTAATTTATTTTCGGTCCATGCCCATTGTAGCGTACGTTTTAGATTTGGACATGAGCTTAAGCATTTTTAATAATCTCGTACACTAGGTTTGTCACTCATTTATAAGTTGGATTAGAATTACATTTAATGAGCGTTGACATGTTTTACGTATTTTATAATTTTTAAAATTAGAGGGGCAAAATGGTCTTTTCAAGCGTTTTAGTTTTTTAGGGTTTTACAACTCTTCCCCTCTAGAAGAAAATTTTCGTCCTCGAAAATTGAAGTCGCAAAGGTATACAGAGACATACTAGTTTAAGGCATACGTAGCAATCCATAGTTTCACACAAATTATAACGGTTTCGTTTCTAAAGCGTACAAAACTTATACGTAACAGATATCGACGAAAATCTCACAAATAGGTACATAATTTCAAACGGACATGAGGAGTGCCAAATAACGGATACAAGTCATATTCCATTCACGTACCAACCCCAGGCATTTCCCAAGATGTCGTATGATTTCAATAAGTTCAAATTATATGATCTCGGTATTATCACGTTGATCAAGCGTTATAATACTTGTATCACATAACAAGTCCTTATTGTCATCATATTCGGCCTCGGGTCATGACAAACCACATAACCAATATCACATCAAAACAGATAACATACAGATAACAAGCAACATACCAAAATAGGCCAGATCACATACATACAACATATACTACATCAAACAACTTACCATATCACCAAAGAAGAAGGCCACCAACTTGCTCGAAACGGTTCCTCATAACTCATTACTGACGATCCAAAAGAAAAGCTGAAATATTAACAAAATGCCAAACGATAAAACTTCATGATTTAAACCGAGTTCCGAACAAATCAAGAAAAGCAATACCGATCAGAATCATATAGCAAAATATCAAACCGTCTCAGAACGCGTGACAAACAAATCGGAGTAACACAAGTCGCGCCCAATCATGTGAAGTAGATGAATCTCCTCAGCCACCAGTTGAATCTTGTCTCCGTCTTTGCGCCTTTGGTTGATCCGTCCAGCTCCCTCCAGCAGCATCTTGATATCTCCGGCAGCCTCACGATCGGGTGCGGCTTCTGCTTCACGAACCTCTCCAGAAATTGTTGCAGCAGTGCAGGGTCGGCACCTTCATCTTCGGCTCTACAGGTAGTCTCCATCTAACGATCGACAAAAGGATGTGCGAAGGCAAAACAACGAAATTCGAGGCAAAAAGAGGAAGGCCAAACCAGTGAAGACAAGCGAATATCAATGTCAAATCTGAACGACAATCAAACGAATCGGAGAAGAAAAGAACAGACGGAAGCCTAATGTCTACCCAGTCCTCACAGGTCAATCCTAAGGTCAACAAGACGAAACCTGTCTCTGATACCATAATTGTAACACCCCAACCCGACAAGGGTAGAAGTGTCACATTCTGGTGTCATATCAGAACATATAAATGAAATCTTTACAAACGGAAACCTTAAAAATGAAGTATCAAAACATATACCCAATTGACTGACAAGAAAATACAATATCTAGAATGAATTAAAATCCCAAAACAAAAGTTCTTCAAAATAAGTCCCAAAGTAATAAGGTGTTAGGGTTGGTCCACTCAGATACTCTAACTCCCAGTCCATCGAAGCCCATCTTCCAACCTAAAACCTGCCGCAGGAAAAGGAATGCGGCTGAGCTTAAAAAGCCCAGTGAACAGATATAACAAAACAAAAGCTAAATAAAATCAGAAATGCGAAATGGAATAATGAAACTGATAACAAAGTCGCAGCGAAATGAGGACAATGAGTCAGTGAGGATCCTGCAGAACACACTTATACAGATATCCAGAAAGAACAGATAACAGAGGAAAACAACGCAAGCAAAGCATCGACGACATGAATATAAGCACATACAAACTAGACATACAAGCACTGAAACATAACAAGCATAGCAGACATCATATCCACACAACATGTATATGGCATACAATCAATTCAGGAAAATTAGAAGACATACAAGTCAAACAGAAATCTAAAGGCAAACGGAAGCAATTAATTAATAAGTGAGCATAACAATTCACACAGGTCAAAACCCTTAGTTGAAAACATAACCAGTATCATAACAGCGGAAGTACTAACAACAGTCAACACATGGCAGTCACACGCAATAAGTAGGAATATAGTATAAACGATATAATTAAATGAATTAAAGACATAGCAGGTCAATTAAACAAATTAACAAGCCAGACGTCACAAACTGAACCATTTACCTAATCAAACCGTAGCATAGACAGAAATGTAAACATGGCAGGTAAACAATAAGCAGATAAGGACACAACGAATAGTCATAGTCCACGGAATTAACTGAACGAAGTACACAAAATAAACAGACAAAACTAACGATTACACATTAGCATGGTCACCAGACAATTCAGAGGGTCACATAACAGTGAGATCACATATCATCGATGAAAACAGTAACTCAGATAACCGTATATTAATCATATCGCAGCAGAGAAATCAGTAGTCACATAACACATGAAAAGCATAATCAAATCCAATAACATATAATAACCCGGTACGTGAATGGAACGATAGTCTGAAATAACGGAATGAAAGTGTGACAGATCAATGAAAAAGAGTATCTATATCTTGGTAAGAGTGAGTGATGAGTGCTTATTCACTCATCATTTTTGGTCAAATCTGAACTGCAAAACATTTAAAAACACTCAGAAATGCATCAAAATACTGAAAATATCTCAAAATTGTGTTTTATATGTTTCAGATGCAAAATTATCAAAAACAGATGAAAAATGAACAAAGTTTGCATAATTGGCAGTTTCAGTCCCCCAACTTTCAAAAATGGTAACTTTAGTCCCTGTAATTTCAAAGATTGACAGAATTCACCCCTGGACATTTTAAATTGGAAAATGAACATTTTTAGTCCTTTGGTAATTCAAACTTGTGAAAATTGATCCTGTTGATAAATTTTGGAAAATTACAAGTTTAGTCCTTTGAGTTTCACAAATGACAGATTTGGTCCTTGGATTATTGGAGATGGTCAAGATTAACCCTTGGAGTATAATTTCAGAATGTTCATGATTGGTCCTTGGAAATTCACTTTTGGCATGTTTAGGCCCTAAATATTAAATGGATTCAATAACTATCCTAAAGTCCAATACTCCTTAAAAGCCCAAAATCATTCTAGTTCAAGCCCAAGTCCAAGAGCTAATCTCTGTCTTCCCCTTACCCAAATCCCACGACCTAAACTCACACTTTCTTCCTCCTTTTTCTTTCCCTCCAAAATCATCCTCCTTTTCTTTGCTTCCCATAAACCCTAAACCTTTTTCACCTTTCTCTGCTACCCAGAAAACCCACCATCCCAAAACACTTCACCTCCAAACTTTCTTTTACCCAGCTACACCAAAACCTAACTCACCCTTAATCCCTTTTACACAGTTTAACCCAAATCCCAAACCCACTACCCCTCTTCCCCAAGTTCCAACTCAGCAATCTAGGTCAAAAAGAACCCAATGGACGGCTGTGGTCATCTCAAGTATACCTAATTCTATTCAAGGGCTTGGATTGGTTCAAGAAAGCACATGAGGAATTCTTTGGCTTGACTGCCCTCACAGAAGAAACACAAGATATTGAAGATTGAAGACCAAGATTGTAGTATAAATAGTGATGTGTAGCCAAGTTATAAGGCACCCCTAGTTTTTAGTTTTTAATCAGTCTTAGTTTTTCTTTACTTTGTAATCTGTCTCTTTTATTAATGAAAAATTACTTTTGATCAATCTCTTTAAAGTTTAAGTTATTTTTAGTTGTTTAACTCTTGTATTAAGTTATCAGCTTATGTGTATTAAAGAAAACCAATTTCAGTTTAAAAAAAAAAAGAAATTTGTGTCAAATCAATTTGCAAAAAGGGGTGTTTGGTTATTGCTTGTAAACAGGTCGAAACCACTTTTTACCCGTTTGACTCTCTAAGTCAAACTCCATTTTAGCTATAAATCATGTTACATGTATCAACTTTGTTTGAAATGGTTTTACAGAAATAAAGATGAAAGTCCAAAGCTTTTTTTTTCCTGTGAGATTTGAATGCTGCACAGGACAGCGGCATTAGTGCTGATCTTGTGAGATTTTCGGTTTCATTTGAGAGTGGAAATGTGTTAAGTTGAATGTTATGCAATCCTTACATAATGAATTTGCTTAGAAGTTAAACTTGCACCTTAAAATTGTTCCTAGCTCAGTTGAAATCTAGTTCAAAAGTAGTCCTTTGCAACATATTTTTTTTTCTTGCATCATCAACAAACAGCCAAAAGTCACCCTTGAACAGCTTATTTATAAGTTGTTCAGTGTCAATCTTGCATCCAAATCTGTTTTTAATGAACCTCTGCTGTGCTAACTTTGTTTCTGTAGCATGACTTTGCCTTGGAAGCTCCTCTTTCAGCTTGAAAATAAGTCAGTAACGGGCACCATTGGTTTCTCAGCCAGCACAACTGCACCCACAGGTCACTCTATCTCTTTTAACTCAGTAGCTTATTGGAGCTTGACTTAGCATCTTTCAGTTATTAGTTGTTCTATTAGCATAGGTTAGGATTATTATGGCTTGTTAGTTGATTCTTGGAATGCTTATTGAATCTCCTTGTAGGTTGCTTTATCCTTTATCAGTTTTAGGATTCCACTAAGGAGAACTTATGGCCAACTGTTTTCCCCACTCGTTTCTTTAGCTTAATTTGAGGTTCCACTGGATTAGATCTATAGCTTAGGACTCATCCTTAGCTTAGCTTATCTCATCAGTTTAGGATTCCAAAACAGCTTATGCCAACTGTCTTCCCCCCTTGTTATGAATTGTGTGTTTGTTTTCAGCTTATTTTAGATAAAGGTCCATATGTGTTAGCTTAATTGTTGATTTAATTTGCTCGTTCCATAGCTTGTCTGTGTTGAAAAACTGTCATAAGGGTGTTTGGGTTGCTGTCACAAACTGTGGATAATAAGCTGTTCCTACAGCTTATTAAGACCTTTTCATAAGTCAAGTTTTTACAAAAGTCCCCTGTTTTGATCTTATCTTCAGTTGCCAAAAAGAAAAATCAAAAAAAAAAAAAAATGTTTTGCAAAAAACTGGCATAGCTGGGACTCGAACCCACGCCATCCAGCTCACACACAACACGCTCTACCAACTGCCCTTTGGACTTGTCTCATTATTTTCTTGCACACTTAAATCTTTAAGGCACTTTGGCAGTTTACCTTATAAGCTCTTTTAGCTTTTTTCTGGCTTATTTCAAAAAGCAACCACTACTTTTTTTTTAATTTTCCTAGGATCAGTAGCATTAAGAGTACTTTCTGTGATTTTTCCACATCTTTCTTAATTAGTTTAATATTTTTAATCATTTAATTAGTGTTTAATAGTTTTTAATCCGTAGTAATTATTTTAAAAGTCAAAAAAATACCCGGTCTTTTTCTAAAATTATTTTTTGTCAATTAGAACGTAGGAAAATTAATTTCACACCCGTAGCCCTTAAATTGCAAAACTTCTACGTTTATGGCTCGGGTGGTTGCCGGTTTTTACGTTTTTTAGTTTTTGCACCCTAGGACTTAGTGTAGCTTCGTTTTATCATTCCTTAGGCTTAGTGATAGTCTATTTTTAGTTTATTAGGGTTCCCTTGCCTTAATTACTTTCCCATTAATTAATTCGTAGAAAACGTAATTCAAACCAATTCATGTTCAAATCACGAAACTCAACGAATCCTTCCATTCACACCTCGTTGGGACACGACCCGGGAAATCACTTTTCCGGTATCACTTTTATCACACCCGTGAGATTTGATACGTTGACCTTTTTCCTAAAGGGTTAATTTGTCGAATTTTACGATTAATTTGATATATATTGATATTGTGTTTTTCACCACTCACTTTACACCGAATCAAATTTTGGCGCCGCTGCCGGGGAGGTGTGTTACGACAATATCGTGATTTTTGCGATTAGTGACTTGAAGAACCTTCCTCGTGAAGTTATTATTTTTATAAAAATACAAAAATACAAAAATATTTTTCTTTTCTTTGTATATATATGTAAAAGATTAAAAATACAAAAAGATTTTCCTTGTTGTTTTAAATAATATAGAAGACACAATCAATATAACATTCTCAACTGAGGTGTTATCATTATAAGTTCCCGAACAAAAGATTTAAAACTTGCCTTTGTGTCGCTCGTGTTTTGGTTTACTTTTATCGGTTTAACAAACTGTGTGAGGGGTGATTCACAAAGAAAGAATGCCAAACCGTCAAGTTATCTCACACAAGCTAGCCACTTGTGAATGACTAACCGTAAGAAACTTAAAACAGTTCAGACACTGATTCGCTGATAATGAAGGCTTAAGGGTATGTGTGTACGGATAAAACCTCAATATCGATATCAAAAATAATCACGAAGATAGATTCAAATTCCTTTAGGAAAAAGAATAATAAATCAAATCCCGTGTGTGATCGTTGATACGGATTAGTCAACCCGAATCGTTTCCCAACGAGGCGTGAATTGCCAACGTCGTTTTTGGTTTGGAATTTAATGCTCGATGCTTTGATTAATGATTTGATTTTATTTAACTACGGAAATAGGGAAAGTAATTGAGGGAATCTAATCTACGGGAAATCCTAAGTGCAAAATTACTAAAACGTAATTAACGAAACGTAATTAAAATGCAACTACGTCTAATCTAAGTCCTAAAAATAATCTAAAATTACTTTTACTCTAGAAATGCAATGTGAAAACTAATTATGAATTAAAACTATTTTTTTTTAGGATTTTTCTGGGTTTTATTAAAATTAAAAACTAATTTTTAACTTTTAAAACTAATTTAAAATACTAAAAATATTGAAAATAAAAGGGAAAAATATGAAACTATTTTTATAAAATCTAAAATATCCTAAGAGAATTTTCAAAACTATTTTTGTATTTTTCTGATTATTTTTCTATTTTCTGTGAATTAAAATCTATTAAAAACTAATTTGAATGCTAAAAATTACAATTTAAGCTAGGAAAAATCTAGAAAAATTATTTTTTTGCTTTTTGTAATTTTCTTAATCTATGAAAAATGAAAATTTATTTTTTGGAACTTTTTCTGATTTATTTGCAATAAAAGCTAATTAAAATGCTTAAAAACTGTTTTAAATCAAGAAAAATAGCAAACTAAGTCTAAAAATTATGAAAAATTCAGGAAAAGTTTAAAATAATATTCTGAATCTATGAAAAATATAAAATACTAGGCTTATGTGTGAGAAATGAGAGCTGATGTGTAACTTACTTCCAAATAAGCACTAAGAATAAGCTAATAAGCACCATACACTACCAAACTGTTTCTGAGGCTATATTATACTAAAACTAACTACAAGCAACTAATTACTGCTACTCCTAATTTCTTATAAGCAAACTACCAAGATTTGAGCTAGTTAACTACTCTAACCAAACAGCTTTTTAGGTCCTACTTTAAGCCCAAGCACCAGCTTATCTAATAAGCCAAAGTGAAAACTAGAAATGTGGAACTCAAGTACACCAAGCAAAGAGTTATTAAACCAAATTAGAGACCTTAATAAGCTATAATGAAACTTGAGCAAGTCCTACAAAAAGCCTGCTCACACTCAATTTAAACTGAGTGTGAACAGGGCATTTATGGCCCTGTTGAACAGCTGATTTAGTGCTGAAAATGTTCTCCAAAAATTTAACTAAAATAAGATTTGAATTCTTGACCAATTGAAGTTACAAATTCCAAAATCTCAAAGGCTTGTGACCAGAATTGAATACATGAGAAATTCACAAAGTTTTGCAAAAACTGGTTTTACTACTATTTGACTTTCTATGACAGATTTTGATTTTGACTTAAATGAGATTGAGAGCTTATGATTCTTACTAAAAATGATGTTTAATGATGAAAAAGACCTAATGCAATCTATACTATCTATATTAACACCTAATTGTAAGATCTGATCTGCTGAATCAAACAGAAATGAAAACTAGAATTGCTTTTATGTGATTTTGACTTTTAGAGATAGTAGATGTAATATTAAAGCTTAAGTGATTATAATAGACCTAACTGAACCTATAGCAGCTAAACTTATCCAATAAACCAATCTCTGTCACCTATAACTGATATGATCCAAACACTATTTTCAACACAGTTATGCAATCTACTCTTATCAAATCTATAATTCCAATCTATAGAAGCTTAAACTTATGATCTACTGGCAATATGAGATCTAATGAATGCAATAACAACAATGTAAACTAACAGATTATAGCTAAGATAATGATGCAGTTTAACATAAACCAAAGGATCAGATTCTGAAACTTACAAATGTCCAGCTGATTAGCAGCTTATCTCAGAACCAAAACAACACTAAACTACTCAGATCCAACCCAAATCCCAATCTGCATCACCCAAATCAGATCCAGAACCAGCAAATCAAACCATTCTGCATCAGTTGACTATTGTTGACCAGATTTGTGAATTTGAGTAAATGATGATTTAAAACAACAATAAGCTCACTAAAAGCTATTAAGAGCTTAGATGAACCTATGTAACAGTAGCTAAAGCTTATGATAAGCTTAAAAGTATTTTTTTTTATTTTTTTAATGATTTTTTCTGATTTTTTTGTATTTTTGAGTAAGATGAGAAATAAGCTAAAAACAGATTATCATTAATGAAATAAGCATTAAACAAAGATAATAAGCAGATTTAAGACATAAAAACTTAAACAAGAACTTGAAAATGAAATTCTGAATTTTATTAATCTAAGAATTTGAGTACAAAGTAGGAATTACAAATGCTTAACAAAACTTAAAACATGAAAATGAAATTAAAACTAACTATGCTACTGAAAAATTAGAGAGAAGAAAAAGATGATGACTATGTGAACGAATAAGGTCTTTTTATAGCTGAGCACAAGGTCTTGGAAACTTCTGGAATGCACAAATGTGTGCTTCTTTGAGTCGATTACAACCCTTGATCAATCCTTATACGCATCCCATCAATTTTGGACCCTTGGATCACCAATGCCACGCTGTTTCCACCAATCAGAGAGCAGCGTTTAGGATATTCTCACACGGATAGCTGACATGTCATTCCCCATGTGTCAGTGATGTCAGATGAAAGTACATCTTTGCCCTTAATTACGGTAATATTGACCAATTTATTGTGTGGGTAATTAGGGTTCATGGGGTTTTCCAGGATTGGGGTAAAAAAGGGCGCGGGGTGAGTTTTTTATATTTATTTGATATTTTGACCGGGTTTGTGGGTTTGACTCGGGTTAAAAGGTGGATACGGGTTGGATATATAAAGGGTTGGCTGGGTTTTAGATTAGTGGACCGGGTCATGTAGTTTTGGGCCGAGATTTTGCATATTTATTTTGGGCTTAGGACTAGTATTGTAACCATTTAGGCTTATCAAGGACCAAACTTGTATAATCTGAAAATCCAGGGACCACATATGTAAATTTGAAAATCTCTTTCAAGGGCCTTTCTTGTCACTCTTAAATAATCCAAGGTGTGAACTTGTAAATTCTGAAACTTGAAGGATCTCTTTTGCCAAAAGCTCAAAGTTCAGGGACTAATCTTGACATTTCTTCAAACTTGATTGTAACTTCTAAAAATTATCCTCAAAGAATAAAATCTTCCAAAATGCACAATCCCGACCTTCCGGCTCAGCTTAAGCTCTCTTAATCTCTCGTGCTCGGATTTACGTCTGATTTGGCTCATTTTTGTGTGTTTTTACATATCTTAGCAATAAACGGCTCTATCTTGGTTATTATGGGTCTATTTTGATGAAGAAAAGGTATGTGTTTAAGCACATATCAAAATACCCCAGACGAGACTATTGTCGTGTCCTCACGCAATGCAATCAACTCACGCTTCTAAAACCAAGGATTTCAATCTCTTTCTACTAAACCTATGAAGAAGTAGCAAAGATTCCTCAAAAGAGATTAAGAAAGCCTTAATTCTAAAAACGCCCCATTTACCTTTTAATTCACAAGTATAGATATGACGATTAAGCACATTCCGATTATGAATGACGGTTGGTTGAACTTTTATGTCGATTAATAACTCCAACATTTTTCAAATGACACGTTAAGATCACGGAGTAGGAAACACAACACAGCGTGAAGTGACCATACGGATAGAATACATCGTCCCTGATTTTTCACAAGTCCCAAACTAAGCGTAAAACCAAAACCATTGTTAAAATATGACTCTGGATGCTAACACTACCCATGGAAGTTACTTGTGTAAATACCTTTTGTTCCCATTTTCCTATTTTCCTATTTTCCTCTAGAATTTTTTTATTTTTGTGAGAAATGAATTTCTTCAAATTTCTCGTTTCGATAAGAATTATTCCGATAAAGATACAAAGCCAAGTCGATAATTAGTTATCCATCTTCCTTCAAGAACCATTGTCCAAAAAATGAGGTCCACATCAAGGAATTTTTATTCACTTATACTTTTGATTTTTTTTTTATTCAATATATATATATATATTTTTTTGCATGAACTATTACTTGTATGAGCTATGAACTACGGAGCTTCACGGGGAAATTTCAAGACTATAGGCTTCATGAAACGAGGATCCCGGCTGGCTAGGCTAAGACCTCACTCAATCCCGGCTAAAGATCCAAGGGTCCGATCTCGACACCGCAGCTCATAACTTTACTTATTACTATATCACTTATTGCTTATTTATTTATTACAGATCCTTGATGTGTACCCAATTTTTTAAAACAAAGATTCTTTTAAGAAGGTAAAAAACTAACTATCGCCAAAAACTCAACATCTCTAATTATTATTAGACAGATATGGGGTGAAACAATTTTGTGGGAACAAAAAGCCATAAGTACCTTCGATGGGCTCTAAAGAGAACCAACTACTCCACGCTTAGCATCTAAACTCATAAACAACTCTATCATTTCTCGATCTCCGCAAATTTAAAATCCCAAATAATGAGATCCGCGGATGCTTAGCCGATAATTTTTAGATTATCTATGGTTAAGGGAACAAGCTAGGGCTCAACACGCCCGGTCAAGTCAGAATTCTATTCCTACTCTCACCATCGGAAAGTCAACAAGGTGTCAAAACATATATTAACCTAGCAAATGCTTCGTCTAATGAAATAAAGTTATGCATATTTAAAATCACTCAGGGAAACTTGCAAAATCTTGGCCTTGTGAGCTAGAATTCGCATTTTATAGCTTCTTATCTAAGAGACTAGCAAAACTTTTCAATCAAAAAGACTTAACAAAAGCTTACAAAAAATTTTTAAAATTTTCTCATTTTTGCATGATTTTTTTATTTCTAAGGAAAAACGGGGTTGCGAGAGTACACGACAAAAAGTAAGCAAGTGCGGTCAAATCAAATCGAAGATTACCCTACCCCAGACTAGAACGAAACATTGTCCTCAATGTTTAAAAGCAAGGGTATCACGAAAATCTAAAAGCCGTTTATTAAGTATGCTAGAAGATAAACGTTAGTCGATAAGATTTCGGATATCGGATTTCCATCAGCAACGATCATGAAACTCGAGTGGAGAAAAGACAAACTTCGAGCACGAGAGTCTTCATATCGGGAAAATCCTACACAACATCACAACCAAACACGAGAAATCGAAGAGGCAGACCCCTTCACGTCACTTATTAGAAAATAGAAAGAAGATAGAGATAAGCATGGGGTGCCTCCCACGAAGCGCTACTGTTTTTGGTTACCGAGTCGCTAGCTTGACTCGATCCCCGAATTCAGTTGTCCTTAGGGAAAGTCTAGAGATCCGGGACAACCATAGATGGGATGTCCCCTCCAAAATAATGTTTCACACGATGGCCATTCACTTTGAAATTTGGGCCATCGGGCTGAGAAAGCTCTACCGTTCCATAAGGGCAAACCTGAGCAACGGTGAATGGTCCGGACCAACGGGTTTTGAGTTTGCCCGAGAATATCTTCAATCGAGAGTTAAAGAGGAGAACTTGATCACCAACGTTGAAAACGCGGTTTTTGATTTTAGAATCATGAATCCTCTTAGTCTTCTCTTTGAAAATTAAAGAATTCTCGTAAGCCTGATCCCTAAGCTCATTTAATTCATTCAATTGAACTTTCCGGTGATCACCCGCGGTCTTAAGATCTAAGTTAGCATGTTTCAAGGCCCAGAATGCCTTATGTTCGAGCTCAATGGGCAAGTGACAAGCTTTTCCATACACCAACTTGAATGGGGTGCACCCGATGGGTGTCTTGTATGCGGTGCGGAAAGCCTATAATGCATCATCTAACTTATCGGCCCATGAAGCTCGATTTTCTCCTACGGTCCTTTCTAAAATCCTTTTCAAACCACGATTGGAGACCTCAACTTGTCCGCTCGTTTGCGGGTGATACGCGGTAGAAAGACGATGGGTAACTCCATATTTAGCCATAACTTTAGCAAATTGTTCATTACAGAAATGGGTACCGCGATCACGGATGATAGCACGAGGTGCTCCGAATCGGGAAAAAAAATTCTTCAGAAACTTAACAACCACTCGGGCGTCATTGGTGGGGAGCGCCTTCGCTTCAACCCATTTAGACAAGTAGTCGACGGCCACGAGGATATACTTATTACCCTTAGAAGATGGAAATGGCCCCATAAAATCGATGCCCCACACGTCAAAAATCTTGCAAACTTGAATAGCATTTTGTGGCATTTCATCCTTTTGCGAAATTTTCCCTTGACGTTGGCAAGAATCACAAGACTTAACTAAATCATGAGCATCTCGATATATGGTAGGCCAATAGAATCCGGAATCAAAAACCTTCTTAGCGGTGTAGCTTGCACCATGATGGCCACCAGTGGGTCCGTTATGGCAAGCATGAAGAATATCAATAGCCTCTTGGCCATGAACACATCGCCGGATTACTTGATCCGCACAAATCTTAAACAAGTAGGGATCGTCCCAGAAATAATGCTTAACATCTTTGAAAAACTTTTTCTTCTGTTGGGACGACATCCCTTTCACGAGGAAATTGCCCGCGTGGTAATTTGCAAAGTCGGCAAACCATGGGGTGTTTGGGTCTTTCTTAGCAATCATCCCAAGTGTCTCAAGAGGAAATGTCTCAGTGATCTCCTTTTTCTCGAGCACACTTTGATGGGGATTCTCAAGTCTAGATAAGTGATCGGCAGCCAGGTTCTCCGCTCCTTTTTTGTCAAGAATAGTAACATCAAACTCTTGAAGAAGGAGAACCCATCGAAGTAATCGTGGCTTAGCATCTTGCTTTGCCAAAAGATTCTTTAGGGCAGAATGGTCAGTATACACTATGGTCTTCGATAAGACAAGGTAAGGTCTAAATTTCTCGAAAGCATAAACAACGGCCAATAATTCCTTTTCAGTAGTCGTGTAATTATGTTGTGCCTCAGACAATGTCTTACTCGCATAGTGTATGGGTTGAAAATGTTTCGATTTACGTTGCCCCAAGACTGCCCCAATTGCGTAATCACTTGCATCACACATGAGTTCAAAGGGCAAATCCCAGTCGGGGGCAACTAAGATCGGTGCTTCAGTTAATTTCTTTTTGAGAAAATTAAATGCTTCAACGCATTCATTGGTGAAGATAAACGGAGCATCCTTCTCGAGGAGATGGGTCAGAGGGCGGGCTATCTTAGAGAAATCTTGGATGAAACGGCGATAGAAACCGGCATGACCCAAAAAACTTCGAATACCTTTGACGGTAGTGGGATGAGGGAGTTTAGCTATAACGTCGACTTTAGCTCGGTCGACCTCAATCCCAGATTTTGAAATCTTATGGTCGAGGACAATGCCCTCTCGAACCATGAAATGGCACTTCTCCCAATTCAAGACCAAATTGGTGTCTTCACACCGTTTGAGCATGTGGTCTAGATGAGAGAGGCAAGAAGTGAAAGAATCTCCATAAACCGAGAAATCGTCCATAAAAACTTCCATAGACTTCTCGATCATGTCATGAAAAATAGCCATCATGCACCTTTGGAACGTACCGAGAGCATTGCATAAGCCAAATGGCATTCGTCGGTAAGCAAACGTTCCATAAGGGCACGTGAAAGTCGTTTTCTCTTGATCCTGCGGATCAATCGGAATTTGAAAGTAACCAGAAAAACCATCGAGGAAGCAATAGAACTCATTCCCCGCTAAACGTTCGAGCATCTGATCCATAAAAGGTAGCGGGAAATGATCCTTTCGTGTAGCATCATTCAACTTCCGGTAGTCAATACACACCCTCCATCCGGTGACAAGGCGTGTAGAAATCAATTCATTATCTTCATTCATAACAACGGTCATTCCACCTTTCTTAGGAACACAATGGATAGGGCTAACCCATGAGCTATCGGAGATTGGGTAAATGATTCCGGCGTCGAGGAGCTTAAGAACTTCCTTTTTGATAACCTCATGAATTTTCGGATTAACCCTACGTTGTTGTTGAATAACGGGTTTGCAATCGTCTTCCATTAAGATCTTATGAGTACAAAAACGAGGGTTTATGCCTTTGATATCAGAAATTTGCCAAGCGATGGCACTCTTATGTTTTCGAAGAATCTCCAAAAGTGCGGTTTTCTCCTCATCTTTCAAGTTTTTAGCAATGATGACGGGAAACTTGTTTGGTTCTTCAAGAAAAGCGTATTCAAGATGAGCAGGTAAATCCTTGAGCTCGGGCTCCGAAGGTTTTTCGTCAGACGTTTGTACTTCTTTGATTTCTTCAATCGTAATCTTTTTCGGAGGGAGTGACGGTGATGGATCTTCATTTAGCAATTGTTCAAGATAAAGGATATCTCCCTCCGAATCATAAACACCATCATCAATTCCCGGTGGAATCGATTCGTCAGTAGCAAGAAACTCATCGATCTCTTCCAAAAGGAAGTCACCTCCCTCAAACGGAGTAAGAGAGGGGGAAGAGTCGGCAATGATTGGTTCAGAAGGTGAATCAGAAGAAGTAGAATTTTTAGCAAAACCAAGAACTTCTTGAGCGTACTCATCACAAGAAACATCAATAATATCGATTCGATTGATGGAAGCATCGTCGAAATTTGAGGAGTACCTCGTCGTTTGATTAATGTTGAATGTGACGGCTTCTTGATTAACTCGTAACGTAATCTCTCCTTCGAACACATCAATTAAGGCACGACCGGTCCTTAAGAAACATCTCCCAAGAATAATGGGTACTCGAGGGTCGGCATCAAAATCTACCACAACAAAATCTGCGGGAAAATAGAACTCCCCCACTTTAACAAAGACATCCTCGGCTATACCCTTTGGACGGGTCGTAGAACGATCGGCTAGCTCGAGGGTCATACACGTTGGGGTAAGTGGGGGTAACGAAAGTTTCTCGTAGATTGAATTTGGCATTAAATTGATACTCGCGCCAAGATTGGCCAAGGCGGAGCATTGAACAACTCCTTGAAAATTACATGGAATAAGGAATTTTCCGGGGTCTCCTAACTTTTCGGGAAGTTTCTTGAGGATAACCGCCGAACAATTCTCATTCAGAGATGTCGTAGCAAGCTCATATAGTTTCTCCTTGTTTGTAAGCAATCCCTTAATCGTAGAAGCAAGTTTAGGCATCAAGAGAAGGGCATCCGCAAAACTGATCTCCACATTCAAGTCTTTGAAGATTTGGAAAAACGTTTCCATTTGATGATTCGACTTCTCACGAAGAGTTTGATCTTTAAGACGAGATGGATATGGGATAGACGGTTTCGGATTAGCTTTCTTCACATTAACGGGAGCATCTTCGGGCTCAGAATCTTGGACAACCGTAGGTTGGACATTCACAGTACTCCCCTTATCAGTAGGAAGCACCGGGTCCTTTGTCACCCCGGTCTCACGGTCTACCACATGAGAGGAAGAAGTGTTAGTGGTAGGAACCGTGGGTCCATCGTAAGCTACACCACTTCGGGTAGTGATTGCTTTCATGTCACCTCTCGGGTTTGGAATCGTATTGCTTGGAAGAGAACCGGAACCCGAGGGTTGAGACGTAGACGGCTGATTGCTTTGAAAGAAACTAGCCATCATATTCCTTATTTCAGTCATCTGTTTGTTGCTTGTAGCTTCCATCTCCTTTTTGAAGTCCGTCCTCATGCCGTTAATTTGATTTTGCAAAATTTTAATGGTGTAATCAGAGTTCTTCATGTAAGTTAGAAAATCGTTGTTCGGGCCGACTTGAGGAGGTGCTTGATAAGATTGTTGAGGAGGAGGTGGTTGTTGGTAAACTTGAGATGGAGGAGCTTGGTAGTGTTGATTTCCATGATTAAAATTAGCTCCTCGGTTCTGATTAACATGATGGTTACCATTGAAACGGTTTTGATTCTGGTTTTGTTGTTGAGGTTGATTGAAACCGGGAGGTCCGAGATAATTGTTTGAACGGTAGCTAAGAAGATTTCGATCTCCTTGCGATTGATTGTAGTTTCCCGTAGCAGCATAAACATTCTCATGTGCGTAACCACCGACGGCTGGGCACTCGGAATAAGAATGTGGACCTCCACAAGTCTCGCAAATCGGGTGTACCGCTTTTACTTGTTGATTCTGATTATTCATCTGAGTAATCCGTAAGATATCGTCGATCTTTTTGTTCATGGCGGCTATTTCGAGAGAAGAAGACGTATTTGATCGAGATGATGCACCCCTTTCGGCGGTAGAATCCCAATAGTTGTAATGAGCGTTCATGTTCTCAATAAGATCGTAACATTCCTCGGGACGTCTTTTCATGAAAGTTCCACCAGCAGCAGCATTAATCGTTTCACGGTGTCTCAACGTTAAGCCATTATAAAACGTATCAATTTGAGTGACAAGCAACATGTTATGATTCGGACATCGATCAATTTCAAGCTTATATCGTTCCCAAGCTTCAAACAAAGATTCATCGGGATATTGCCGAAAATTACTGATATCGTTCCTCAATTTCGTCACCATCGACGGTGGAAAGTACTTTGCCAGAAACTTTGAAACCATTTCCTTGAAGGTATGAATCGAATTCTTCGGGAGTCGATCAAACCAAGACGTGGCATGACGAGTCAAAGAGTATGGGAAAAGATACAGACGAAGGGCGTCATCGGAGACCCCATTCTGTTTCATACTCTGAGTGACGGTCAAAATTTTATCAAGATGTTTGTTTGCATCGTCATCTGGTAAACCATGAAATTGACAACTGTTTTTACTTGTTCTATCATATGGTGTTTCAAGCTAAAATCGGTAGCTTGAAAATTAGTCGGTGCAATGGGTCCTCCCTTCCCGTACATTGTAGGTTGACATAACTCCTCCATCGTTCGGAGATCGGGAGCTACATTTTGATTATCGGGAGGAGGATTAGGACCGGGTTTTGGTGGTCCGTTGGGAGCAGCCATATTACGTAACTCGGGTACGTTCGATTCTGCTTCGACGTCGTCTAGATCGAGATCGAGTGCGCATGCACTTAAAACCAAGGCAATTAAAATGATACGGTATTCGAAAACACAATGAACTTAACCAATAATCCCAAGTGAATAAATCACTTCTATAAGACAAACGCACAAGCGAGCGGAGAAGCTTTTTAGGTCAGCGCGAAGCTTATTAAAAACCCGCTTCTTTTCAGCCGCAATTTAATGTCAGACCGTCCTTATACCCACCACACAGTGTGTTTATCAAATAGAAATAAATCGACTCACAAGCGACACAAAGGCAAGTTTTTAATCTTTGGTTCGGGAACATATTAATGATAACACCTCCGTTGAGAATGTTATATAATTGATGTATTCTATTTTAGCTCAAAAACAAAAGAGAAAATCTTTTTGTATTTTTAATATGATATATATATACAAAAGAAAAAGGAAAATATTTTTTACTTTTTTATTTTATAGAAAAATAGTAACTTCACGAATGAAGGATCTCGAGTCACTAATCGTCAAACCTCAAACGATATTGTCGTGACACAACCTCCCCGGCAGCGGCGCCAAAATTTGATTCACAAAGAAAGAATGCCAAACCGTCAAGTTATCTCACACAAGCTAGCCACTTGTGAATGACTAACCGTAAGAAACTTAAAACAGTTCGATAATCGATTCTGATAATGAAGGCTTAAAGGTATGTGTGTACGGATAAAACCTCAATATCGATATAAAAAATAATCACGAAGATAGATTCAAATTCCTTTAGGAAAAAGAATAATAAATCAAATCCCGTGTGTGATCGTTGATACGGATTAGTCAACCCGAATCGTTTCCCAACGAGGCGTGAATTGCCAACGTCGTTTTTGGTTTGGAATTTAATGCTCGATGCTTTGATTAATGATTTGATTTTATTTAACTACGGAAATAGGGAAAGTAATTAAGGGAATCTAATCTACGGGAAATCCTAAGTGCAAAATTACTAAAACGTAATTAACGAAACGTAATTAAAATGCAACTACGTCTAATCTAAGTTCTAAAAATAATCTAAAATTACTTTTAATCTAGAAATGCAATGTGAAAACTAATTATGAATTAAAACTATTTTTTTTAGGATTTTTCTGGGTTTTATTAAAATTAAAAACTAATTTTTAACTTTTAAAACTAATTTAAAATACTAAAAATATTGAAAATAAAATGGAAAAAATATGAAACTATTTTTATAAAATCTAAAATATCCTAAGAGAATTTTCAAAACTATTTTTGTATTTTTCTGATTATTTTTCTATTTTCTGTGAATTAAAATCTATTAAAAACTAATTTGAATGCTAAAAATTACAATTTAAGCTAGGAAAAATCTAGAAAAATTATTTTTTTGCTTTTTGTAATTTTCTTAATCTAGGAAAAATGAAAATTTATTTTTTGGAACTTTTTCTGATTTATTTGCAATAAAAGCTAATTAAAATGCTTTAAAAACAGTTTTAAATCAAGAAAAATAGCAAAATAAGTCTAAAAATTATGAAAAATTCAGGAAAAGTTTAAAATAATATTCTGAATCTATGAAAAATATAAAATACTAGGCTTATGTGTGAGAAATGAGAGCTGATGTGTAACTTACTTCCAAATAAGCACTAAGAATAAGCTAATAAGCACCATACACTACCAAACTGTTTCTGAGGCTATATTATACTAAAACTAACTACAAGCAACTAATTACTGCTACTCCTAATCTCTTATAAGCAAACTACCAAGATTTGAGCTAGTTAACTACTCTAACCAAACAGCTTTTTAGGTCCTACTTTAAGCCCAAGCACCAGCTTATCTAATAAGCCAAAGTGAAAACTAGAAATGTGGAACTCAAGTACACCAAGCAAAGAGTTATTAAACCAAATTAGAGACCTTAATAAGCTATAATGAAACTTGAGCAAGTCCTACAAAAAGCCTGCTCACACTCAATTTAAACTGAGTGTGAACAGGGCATTTATGGCCCTGTTGAACAGCTGATTTAGTGCTGAAAATGTTCTCCAAAAATTTAACTAAAATAAGATTTGAATTCTTGACCAATTGAAGTTACAAATTCCAAAATCTCAAAGGCTTGTGACCAGAATTGAATACATGAGAAATTCACAAAGTTTTGCAAAAACTGGTTTTACTACTATTTGACTTTCTATGACAGATTTTGATTTTGACTTAAATGAGATTGAGAGCTTATGATTCTTACTAAAAATGATGTTTAATGATGAAAAAGACCTAATGCAATCTATATTATCTATATTAACACCTAATTGTAAGATCTGATCTGCTGAATCAAACAGAAATGAAAACTAGAATTGCTTTTATGTGATTTTGACTTTTAGAGATAGTAGATGTAATATTAAAGCTTAAGTGATTATAATAGACCTAACTGAACCTATAGCAGCTAAACTTATCCAATAAACCAATCTCTCGTCACCTATAACCGATATGATCCAAACATTATTTTCAACACAGTTATGCAATCTACTCTTATCAAATCTATAATTCCAATCTATAGAAGCTTAAACTTATGATCTACTGGCAATATGAGATCTAATGAATGCAATAACAATAATGTAAACTAACAGATTATAGCTAAGATAATGATGCAGTTTAACATAAACCAAAGGATCAGATTCTGAAACTTACAAATGTCCAGCTGATTAGCAGCTTATCTCAGAACCAAAACAACACTAAACTACTCAGATCCAACCCAAATTCCAATCTGCATCACCCAAATCAGATCCAGAACCAAAGAAATCAAACCATTCGCATCGTTGACTATTGTTGACCAGATTTGTGAATTTGAGTAAATGATGATTTAAAACAACAATAAGCTCACTAAAAGCTATTAAGAGCTTAGATGAACCTATGTAACAGTAGCTAGAGCTTATGATAAGCTTAAAAGTACTTTTTTATTTTTTTTAATGATTTTTTCTAATTTTTTTGTATTTTTGAGTAAGATGAGAAATAAGCTAAAAACAGATTATCATTAATGAAATAAGCATTAAACAAAGATAATAAGCAGATTTAAGACATAAAAACTTAAACAAGAACTTGAAAATGAAATTCTGAATTTTATTAATCTAAGAATTTGAGTACAAAGTAGGAATTACAAATGCTTAACAAAACTTAAAACATGAAAATGAAATTAAAATTAACTATGCTACTGAAAAATTAGAGAGAAAAAAGATGATGACTATGTGAACGAATAAGGTCTTTTTATAGCTGAGCACAAGGTCTTGGAAACTTCTGGAATGCACAAATGTGTGCTTCTTTGAGTCGATTACAGCCCTTGATCAATCCTTATACGCATCCCATCAATTTTGGACCCTTGGATCACCAATGCCACGCTGTTTCCACCAATCAGAGAGCAGTGTTTAGGATATTCTCACACGGATAGCTGACCTGTCATTCCCCATGTGTCAGTGATGTCAGATGAAAGTACATCTTTGCCCTTAATTACGGTAATATTGACCAATTTATTGTGTGGGTAATTAGGGTTCATGGGGTTTTCCAGGATTGGGGTAAAAAAAAGCGCGGGGTGAGTTTTTTATATTTATTTGATATTTTGACCGGGTTTGTGGGTTTGACTCGGGTTAAAAGGTGGATACGGGTTGGATATATAAAGGGTTGGCTGGGTTTTAGATTAGTGGACCGGGTCATGTAGTTTTGGGCCGAGATTTTGCATATTTATTTTGGGCTTAGGACTAGTATTGTAACCATTTAGGCTTATCAAGGACCAAACTTGTATAATCTGAAAATCCAGGGACCACATATGTAAATTTGAAAATCTCTTTCAAGGGCCTTTCTTGTCACTCTTAAATAATCCAAGGTGTGAACTTGTAAATTCTGAAACTTGAAGGATCTCTTTTGCTAAAAGCTCAAAGTTCAGGGACTAATCTTGACATTTCTTCAAACTTGATTGTAACTTCTAAAAATCATCCTCAGAGAATAAAATCTTCCAAAATGCACAATCCCGACCTTCCGGCTCAGCTTAAGCTCTCTTAATCTCTCGTGCTCGGATTTACGTCTGATTTGGCTCCTTTTTGTGTGTTTTTACATATCCGTACCTGCACAAGCACAAACTCAAGAAAACCACAAATATTAGCAATAAACGGCTCTATCTTGGTTATTATGGGTCTATTTTGATGATGAAAATGTATGTGTTTAAGCACATATCAGAGGGGTATAAGGACGGCCTGACATTAAATTGCGGCTGAAAAGAGACGGGTTTTTAACAAGCTTCGCGTTGACCTAATAAGTCTCTCCGCTCCTTTGTGCGTTTTACTTATAGAAGTGATCATTTCACGTGGGATTATTGGTCTAAGTTCACTGTGTTTTGCCTCGGTCTTGTTTTAATTGAAAGTGTTGTTTTTGGAAGTGCATGCGCACTCGCTCGCAAGCTCGTAGACGTAACCGTAACCAAGCAAATGTACCCGAGATACGTACCGTTGAACAAATCACAATGACACATAACCAAGGGAACGGACCTCAAGTCCCAGTAACTGGTCCACAAGATCCAGCTCCCGATCTCCGAACGATGGAGGAGCTTTGCCAACCCACGATGGATGGACGGGCGTCCAATTGCCCCGGTAAACATCGAGGCCACGGATTTTGGACTTAAGCATCACATGATTCAACAAGTCCAAAGTTTTTGCCAATTTCACGGATCACCGGGTGACGATGCCAACAAGCATCTCGACAAATTTCTCACCGTCACCCAAAGTATGAAGCAAAATGGGGTCACCGATGACGCCCTTCGCTTATATCTCTTTCCATATTCCTTGACGCTTCATGCCACCGCATGGTTTGATCGTCTTCCCAAGAACTCAATCCATAGTTTCGACAAAATGATCTCCAAATTCTTGGCGAAATACTTTCCACCGTCGATGGTGACGAAACTACGGAATGAAATCAGCAACTTTAGGCAGCATCCCGATGAGTCCTTATTCGAGGCATGGGAACGCTATAAGCTTTCGATTGATCGATGTCCGAACCACAATATGTTGCTTGTCACCCAAATAGATACATTCTATAACGGGTTAACATTGAGACATCGTGACACAATCAATGCTGCTGCCGGTGGTACCTTTATGAAAAGACGACCCGAAGAGTGTTACGATCTCATTGAAAACATGACTGCCCACCACAATTATTGGGATTCCTCAGCCGAGAGGAGTGAGTCAAGGAGATCTAATACTCTTCCATCTTCGGAATACACGACTCTAACCAAAAAGATTGAAGAAATATCCACTGCCGTACTTAAAATAAGTCAAAATAACAACAATCAACAAGTGAATGTCGTAAACAAGAGTTGTGAAACTTGTGGTGGTCCACACCCTTATTTTGAGTGTCCAGCCTCCGGTGGCTTCACTCAAGAGAGCGTATATGCCGCTTCGGGTTCCTACAATACGGGAGGTAATTCCTACCAACCACAAGGAGACCGAAACCTTCTAAGCTATCGTTCTAACAATTACCTTGGACCACCCGGGTTTAATCAAAGTCAGAACAATCAAAATGTGCCAAATAGAAATAATCAGTTCAATCAAAATCAGAGTCAGAATCGGAATTTTCAAAATCAAAATCAAGGTTTTCAAAATCAAGGAAATTTCAATCAAAACCGATTCCAAGCTCCTCAACAAAACATGCATGCCCCGCCTCCTCAAGCTTCCATTGACATTGCAAATTACATCAAAAGCAATGAAGCTAAGATGGCATCCATGCAAAGTCAAATTACCACTTTGAAGAATGATTTCACCTCCGAGCTTAGAGCTACTAGTAACAAAATTGATCAATCTCAAAGCAAGATTGAAATCATGTTTGCTAGTCTCAAGAGTCAAAAGAATCAAGCTTCAACTTCGGGAACTCTTCCGAGTAATACCATTCCCAACCCAAAAGGTGAATTGAATGCTATTGCTACCCGAAGTGGTAAATCTTATGAGGGACCCTCGATGCCTAATCCTTCTCCGGTGAGGGATGTGGAACGAGAAACCGAGGTATCAAAGGACAAGGTGCATATCTCAAGCCCACGAAGTACCGCACAAGTCCAACCTCCGGTAGTATTACCTCCAATCCCGGAACCCGTTGTTCCGATGACCACTCCTAAGCCTTCACTTCCTTATCCTTCAAGGCTTAATGACCAAAAGATCCGTGATAAAACTAGTCAACAAATGGAGAAGCTTATTCAAATCTTTCAAGATTTGCACTTCGAAATTAGTTTCGCGGACGCTCTTCTTCTAATGCCAAAGTTCGGTCCAACAATCAAAAATTTGTTGAATAACAAAGAAAAGATTTCCGAAATGGCTAAAACTTCTTTGAACGAGAATTGTTCGGCGGTTATCCTTAAAAAGCTTCCCGAAAAGTTAGGAGACCCCGGAAAATTTCTCATCCCATGTGATTTTCAAGGCATAGTTCAATGCTCCGCTTTGGCCGATCTTGGTGCTAGCATTAACTTGATGCCACACTCCATGTGGAAGAAGCTTTCATTACCTCCACTCACACCTACATGTATGATCCTCGAGCTTGCGGACCGTACAAGTTCTCGTCCGCTAGGTATAGCCGAGGATGTATTTGTGAAAGTAGGCAAGTTTCATTTCCCCGCCGAGTTTGTTGTTGTCGAATTTGATGCCGATCCCCGAGTACCCCTCATCCTTGGGAGGTGCTTCTTAAAAACGGGTCGGGCATTGATCGACGTTGATGAAGGGGAAATCACTCTGCGGGTAAACAAGGAAGCCGTTACTTTCAATCTCAATCAAGTTACGAAATACTCCCCCAATTATGAAGACAATTCCGTCAACAAAATTGATGTCATTGACATTGTGTCGGAGGAGTGTTCTCAAGAACTTCTTGGATTCTCGAGTGGCAATCCCACTTCGGTTGATCCCATTGTTGCTCTCTCTTCCCCTTCCCTCACTCCGTTTGAGGGAAGTGACTTTATTTTGGAAGAGATCGAAGCATACTTGGCTAGTGATTCTGTTCCATGGGAAATTGATCACGCTCCCATCGACATCGAGGGAGATATTCTTCTCATCGAGAAGATGCTCAATGAAGATCCTTCATCACTCCCTCCTCAAGAACTTCATAAAGAGGAAATCAAAACAATTGAAAAATCTAATGATCCTCCCGAGGTCGAACTTAAGGACTTACCACCTCATCTCGAGTATGCATTTTTGGAGGGTGACAATAAATCACTTGTCATCATTGCTAAAGACTTGAGTGAGGATGAAAGAGCCGCTCTCATAAAGGTTTTGAAGTCACACAAGCGAGCCATCGCTTGGAAACTTTCCGACATAAAGGGTATTAACCCGGAATTTTGTACACACAAGATCCTAATGGAAGATGACTTCAAACCGGAGGTTCAACATCAAAGAAGAGTGAATCCTAAAATCCATGAGGTTATCAAACAAGAAGTCATAAAACTTCTCGATGCCGGATTGATTTACCCTATCTCGGATAGTCCTTGGGTGAGCCCCGTTCATTGTGTGCCCAAAAAAGGTGGCATTACCGTTGTTGAAAATGATGAAAACGAGTTGATTCCAACTCGATTGGTTACGGGATGGCGTGTTTGCATTGACTATCGAAAGTTAAATGAAGCCACCCGTAAAGACCATTTTCCATTACCCTTCATGGACCAAATGCTTGAGAGATTAGCGGGAAATGAATACTATTGTTTTCTCGATGGTTTCTCGGGTTACTTCCAAATTCCTATTGATCCACAAGATCAAGAAAAGACCACATTCACATGTCCTTATGGAACATTTGCTTACCGACGCATGCCTTTTGGCTTGTGTAATGCTCCCGGTACATTCCAAAGGTGTATGATGGCCATTTTCCATGATATGATCGAAAAGACTATGGAAGTCTTTATGGATGATTTTTTGGTCTTTGGGAATTCTTTCCAAACATGTCTCTCTCATTTAGACAAGATGCTTGAACGTTGTGAAAACACGAATCTTTGTCTAAATTAGGAGAAATGTCACTTCATGGTCAAAGAGGGCATTGTCCTCGGCCATAAGATTTCTAGGAGCGGGATTGAGGTTGACAAAGCTAAAGTCGACGTCATTGCAAAACTACCTCATCCCACAACCGTTAAAGGAGTTAGAAGTTTCCTTGGTCATGCCGGTTTCTATCGCCGTTTCATTCAAGACTTCTCGAAAATATCCCGGCCTATGACCCGACTTCTTGAAAAGGATACTCCTTTCATCTTCTCTAGTGAGTGCATTGAAGCATTTCAAACTCTTAAGAAGAAGCTCACGGAAGCTCCGATTCTTGTTGCCCCCGATTGGGAATTACCATTCGAGCTTATGTGCGATGCAAGTGATTTCGCCATAGGTGCCGTCTTGGGGCAACGAAAATCAAAACATTTCCAGCCTATACATTACGCTAGCAAAACTTTGACCGAAGCTCAAGCACATTACACTACGACGGAGAAAGAATTACTAGCCGTGGTGTATGCTTTCGAGAAGTTTCGGCCATACTTGATCTTGTCCAAAAGCATAGTGTATACGGATCACTCGGCCCTCAAATATCTCTTTGCTAAGCAAGATGCAAAGCCGAGATTGCTCCGATGGGTTCTCCTCCTACAAGAATTTGATATCATTATCCGTGATAAAAAAAAGGAGCGGAGAACCTAGCGGCTGATCATCTTTCTCGTCTTGAAAATCCACATCAAGGTGTGCTCGAGAAAAAGGAAATAAATGAAACTTTTCCTCTTGAGACTCTTAATGTGGTATCTCATCATGAAAATTCGAGTACCCCATGGTTTGCCGACTTTGCAAACTATCATGCGGGTAACTTTATTGTGAAAGGGATGTCGTCCCAACAAAAGAACAAATTTTTCAAAGATGTTAAGCATTACTTCTGGGACGACCCCTACTTGTTTAAGGTTTGTGCGGATCAAGTCATCCGACGGTGTGTTCACGGCCAAGAAGCCGATGAAATTCTTAAAGCTTGTCATCATGGACCCACGGGGGGACATCATGGCCCGAACTACACCGCCAAGAAGGTGTTTGACTCCGGTTTCTATTGGCCCACAATTTACAAAGATGCCCATGACCTCGTCAAATCTTGCGACACTTGCCAACGTCATAGCAACATCTCTAAAAGAGATGAAATGCCTCAAAATGCCATTCAAGTGTGCGAGATCTTTGACGTATGGGGCATCGATTTTATTGGGCCGTTCCCGTCTTCTCGAGGGAACAAGTATATACTCGTGGCGGTCGATTATTTGTCCAAATGGGTAGAGGCGAAAACGCTACCCACCAACGACGCCCGAGTAGTTGTGAAATTCTTGAAGTCTCTCTTTACCCGTTTCGGAACTCCCCGTGCCATCATTAGTGATCGCGGTACGCACTTTTGCAACGATCAATTCGCAAAAGTGATGCTTAAGTACGGTGTCACTCACCGTCTCTCTACCGCGTATCACCCACAAACTAGTGGGCAAGTGGAAGTTTCGAATCGTGGCTTGAAAAGAATTTTGGAGAGGACCGTAGGTGAAAACCGTGCCTCTTGGTCGGACAAACTTGAAGATGCACTTTGGGCCTTCCTTACCGCTTACAAAACACCCATCGGGTTTACTCCTTACAAGCTTGTATATGGAAAGGCGTGTCATCTCCCGATCGAGCTTGAGCACAAAGCCTATTGGGCCTTGAAGCATGTAAATTTTGACCTTAAGTCCACGGGTGATCACCGAAAAGTTCAACTCAATGAATTAAATGAACTCCGTGATCATGCTTACGAGAACTCTTTGATCTATAAAGAAAAGACAAAGAAGATCCATGACTCAAAAATCAAGAACCGCGTTTTCAACGTAGGTGACCGAGTCATTCTTTTCAATTCTAGATTGAAAATCTTCTCAGGGAAGCTTAAGACCCGTTGGACCGGTCCATTCATCGTTGCCAAAGTTTTTCCATATGGCACCGTCGAGTTATCTCAAACCGACGGACCAAACTTCAAGGTGAATGGACATAGATTGAAACATTATTTTGGAGGGGACATACCATCCATGGTTGTCCCGGATCTACAAACTTTCCCCATGAACCAATGAATGCGGGGATCGAGTCAAGCTATCGACTCGGGAATCAAAAACAGTAGCACACTATATGGGTTTTCACCCGTATTTCTGACTTCTTTCTACTTTCTACCACCCTAGTGTGGGGAGTTGCCCCAATCGTTGTATATAAAAGTTTTCTTAAAAAAAAAAAAATTCAAATAATGGTCGTAGTATTTCTCTTTTACGTTCTCAGTTTCCAAGGTATCAGCCGGTACTTTGAATATTGAGGGCAATATTCATTTCTAGTGGGGGGGGGAATTCTCACGAATTTTATCATATGTATTACCATCTTATTCCCCATTTTGGCCAAAATTTTTTTTGGAGTAAGTGTTTTGCACTTACTCGCCTTATGGTTATCATCCGCCATGTCTAAAAACAAAAGGATTGGCTAATCCTAGAGCAAACGGCTCTTGGTAAAGATATCTCAAATCCGTTGACGGCTTGCAATTTGCCCAAAATTGTATGGTGTTCAGCTCACCATATCTTTAATTAGTGAAGAGTTGGCTAGCCCGCAAGTTTATGGCTTGTGGTAAAGGCAGTTGGAAAACCATAATTTGTAATCGACTCACCAAATATATTTTATCTAAGAGTTGGCTAGTCCAGAAGCAAACGGCTTCTGGTAAAGACAAATCAAATCCGTTGAAAGCTGGTGATTTGCTCAAAATCGTATGGTTATCAGTGTACCATAGTTCTTACTTGAACTGAAACATTTGGCTACTCCAGAAGTAATGGCTTTTGGTAAAGAGATTCAAATCCATTAAGTTTTCTCAAAAGATTGCTAGGGACTAGCAATGGTTCAGTGTGGGGGATTTGATGAGTGCTTATTCACTCATCATTTTTGGTCAAATCTGAACTGCAAAACATTTAAAAACACTCAGAAATGCATCAAAATACTGAAAATATCTCAAAATTGTGTTTTATATGTTTCAGATTCAAAATTATCAAAAACAGATGAAAAACGAACAAAGTTTGCATAATTGGCAGTTTCAGTCCCCCAACTTTCAAAAATGGCAACTTTAGTCCCTGTAATTTCAAAGATTGACAGAATTCACCCCTGGACATTTTAAATTGGAAAATGAACATTTTTAGTCCTTTGGTAATTCAAACTTGTGAAAATTGATCCTGTTGATAAATTTTGGAAAATTACAAGTTTAGTCCTTTGAGTTTCACAAATGACAGATTTGGTCCTTGGATTATTGGAGATGGTCAAGATTAACCCTTGGAGTATAATTTCAGAATGTTCATGATTGGTCCTTGGAAATTCAGTTTTGGCATGTTTAGGCCCTAAATATTAAATGGATTCAATAACTATCCTAAAGTCCAATACTCCTTAAAAGCCCAAAACCATTCTAGTTCAAGCCCAAGTCCAAGAGCTAATCTCTGTCTTCCCCTTACCCAAATCCCACGACCTAAACTCACACTTTCTTCCTCCTTTTTCTTTCCCTCCAAAATCATCCTCCTTTTCTCTGCTTTCCACAAACCCTAAACCTTTTTCACCTTTCTCTGCTACCCAGAAAACCCACCATCCCAAAACACTCCACCTCCAAACTTTCTTTTACCCAGCTACACCAAAACCTAACTCACCCTTAATCCCTTTTACACAGTCTAACCCAAATCCCAAACCCACTACCCCTCTTCCCCAAGTTCCAACTCAGCAATCTAGGTCAAAAAGAACCCAATGGACGGCTGTGATCATCTCAAGTATACCTAATTCTATTCAAGGGCTTGGATTGGTTCAAGAAAGCACATGAGGAGTTCTTTGGCTTGACTGCCCTCACAGAAGAAACACAAATTGAGAGATTGAAGACCCCTAAGATTGTAGTATAAAAGGAGATGTGTAGCCAAGTTATAAGGCACCCCTAGTTTTTAGTTTTTAATCAGTCTTAGTTTTTCTTTACTTTGTAATCTGTCTCTTTTATTAATGAAAAATTACTTTTGATCAATCTCTTTAAAGTTTAAGTTATTTTTAGTTGTTTAACTCTTGTATTAAGTTATCAGCTTATGTGTATTAAAGAAAACCAATTTCAGTTTCAAAAAAAAAGAAATTTGTGTCAAATCAATTTGCAAAAAGGGGTGTTTGGTTATTGCTTGTAAACAGGTCGAAACCACTTTTTACCTGTTTGACTCTCTAAGTCAAACTCCATTTTAGCTATAAATCATGTTACATGTATCAACTTTGTTTGAAATGGTTTTACAGAAATAAAGATGAAAGTCCAAAGTTTTTTTTTCCTGTCTATTTGAATGCTGCACAGGACAGCGGCATTAGTGCTGATCTTGTGAGATTTTCGGTTTCATTTGAGAGTGGAAATGTGTTAAGTTGAATGTTATGCAATCCTTGCATAATGAATTTGCTTAGAAGTTAAACTTGCACCTTAAAATTGTTCCTAGCTCAGTTGAAATCTAGTTCAAAAGTAGTCCTTTGCAACATATTTTTTTTTTCTTGCATCATCAACAAACAGCCAAAAGTCACCCTTGAACAGCTTATTTATAAGTTGTTCAGTGTCAATCTTGCATCCAAATCAGTTTTTAATGAACCTCTGTTGTGCTAACTTTGTTTCTGTAGCATGACTTTGCCTTGGAAGCTCCTCTTTCAGCTTGAAAATAAGCTGTAAACGGGGCACCATTGGGCTGTTCTCAGCCAGCACAACTGCACCCACATGTCACTCTATCTCTTTTAACTCAGTAGCTTATTGGAGCTTGACTTAGCATCTTTCAGTTATTAGTTGTTCTATTAGCATAGGTTAGGATTATTATGGCTTGTTAGTTGATTCTTGGAATGCTTATTGAATCTCCTTGTAGGTTGCTTTATCCTTTATCAGTTTTAGGATTCCACTAAGGAGAACTTATGGCCAACTGTTTTCCCCACTCGTTTCTTTAGCTTAATTTGAGGTTCCACTGGATTAGATCTATAGCTTAGGACTCATCCTTAGCTTAGCTTATCTCATCAGTTTAGGATTCCAAAACAGCTTATGCCAACTGTCTTCCCCCCTTGTTATGAATTGTGTGTTTGTTTTCAGCTTATTTTAGATAAAGGTCCATATGTGTTAGCTTAATTGTTGATTTAATTTGCTCGTTCCATAGCTTGTCTGTGTTGAAAAACTGTCATATGGGTGTTTGGGTTGCTGTCACAAACTGTGGACAATAAGCTGTTCCTACAGCTTATTAAGTCCTTTTCATAAGTCAAGTTTTTACAAAAGTCCCCTGTTTTGATCTTATCTTCAGTTGCCAAAAAGAAAAATAAAAAAAAAATGTTTTGCAAAAAACTGGCATAGCTGGGACTCGAACCCACGCCATCCAGCTCACACACAACACGCTCTACCAACTGCCCTTGGGACTTGTCTCATTATTTTCTTGCACACTTAAATCTTTAAAGCACTTTGGCAGTTTACCTTATAAGCTCTTTTAGCTTTTTTCTGGCTTATTTCAAAAAGCAACCACTACTTTTTTTAATTTTCCTAGGATCAGTAGCATTAAGAGTACTTTCTGTGATTTTTCCACATCTTTCTTAATTAGTTTAATATTTTTAATCATTTAATTAGTGTTTAATAGTTTTTAATCCGTAGTAATTATTTTAAAAGTCAAAAAAATACCCGGTCTTTTTCTAAAATTATTTTTTGTCAATTAGAACGTAGGAAAATTAATTTCACACCCGTAGCCCTTAAATTGCAAAACTTCTACGTTTATGGCTCGGGTGGTTGCCGGTTTTTACGTTTTTTAGTTTTTGCACCCTAGGACTTAGTGTAGCTTCGTTTTATCATTCCTTAGGCTTAGTGATAGTCTATTTTTAGTTTATTAGGGTTCCCTTGCCTTAATTACTTTCCCATTAATTAATTCGTAGACAACGTAATTCAAACCAATTCAAGTTCAAATCACGAAACTCAACGAATCCTTCCATTCACACCTCGTTGGGACACGACCCGGGAAATCACTTTTCCGGTATCACTTTTATCACACCCGTAAGATTTGATACGTTGACCTTTTTCCTAAAGGGTTAATTTGTCGAATTTTACGGTTAATTTGATATATATTGATATTGTGTTTTTCACCACTCACTTTACACCGAATCAGTGAGTCATATAAGGGTACTGAGAAATGAACAATTAATACAGATTACGGTGCGTTGGGGAAATACAGAAAGTACAGTATAGGCATATCAAAAGTGTAAGGGTTGTCAGAAATCCATCCCGAGCCAACAAAACAAACCAATATCAATAGTCGCCAATAGTATCCAATAGTAGCCATTGTATTCGGAGGGGTGACCTCGGAATACCAAACCAAATAGGAGGGGAGACCTCAGTAACCAATGGAGTAGCTAGCTCCCAGACTGTGAAGACGCTTATTGCACACGACATCATTCACCAGACAAATCATATCATATCGATAACGTAACGTATCTAGGATGCATCCATACGCCCCTTCCTCACATATACAAAATATGATCCACCACTAAGGGACGTGGCAGAACATCACTCAACTGCCCTAGAGTCATGCCAGAGGTGCATCACTGACACGGCCATGTTACCTTCATGGCTAGGGAAACATATTTGGCTCGGGTATCAAACTGAAGGGTATAATCATATCATAAGGATTCATATCAAAGTTCATATCAAAGTTCCATAACATAAGTTCATAATCAAAAGTTCATATCAATGGCTCATAATCAGAAAGGTTCGTAGTCATAAGGTTCACAATCAGAAGGTTCATAATCAGAAAGGTTCATAATCAGAGTTCATAACAAAAGGGTGCATAGCAGAGTCATAGGGAAGCCCTAAATAGAAGGCTTGATGAGTGTGTAAATACTCATCATTTTTGGTTAATTCTGAACTGCAAAACGTTTAAAAATGCTCAGAAATGCATTAAAATACCGAAAATATCTCAAAACTGCATTTTATATGTTTTAGATGCAAAATGTTTAAAATCAGATGAAAAATGAGCTAAGTTTGCATAATTGGCAGTTTCAGTCCCCCAAGTTTCAAAAGTTGTCAGAAATAGTCCCTGAAGCACTTATTTCAAAAGAAAAGTCACCAAAGGTCCTTTTAAAATCATAAGTTGTCAAAACTAGTCCTTTGGTGAAAAATGTCAAAAGTTTTGAGAAATTACAAATTTGGTCCTTCAAGTTTAAAAATTTGCAAAAATGGTCCTTGGAAATTTGAAAATGTCAAGTTTGGTCCTTGTACTATTGAAACTTATCACTTATGGTCCCTTGGAACAACTTTGCATAATTGGCAGCCTTGGTCCTTGTATTTTCAGAAATTACAAAACAAGCCCTTGTATTAAAGCATAAGCCTTTGAACCTTGGACCCTTGTCAAAACCCATTGGACCCCTGCCATAACCACTTGTGACCCCCTTAATTTGGACCCCCTTTTATATTAAACCTCGGTCAAACCCACTGGTCAAACATATCACACCCTCGCGCCTTTTTCTTTCTTCCCCACCAACTAGCCTGCAAACACCAGTCCTCCCATCCCCCCAGCTCATCTTCACTTCCCTTATCACTCCACCTCTCCTAACACTCCAAAAGGCATTAAATGCACCCCTCCCCCTAACACTCAACCCCAACAGGTCGAAACCATATTTCCCGCCAAAAGTGATCAAATGGCTATAATCTTCCCAAGTTATCCAATGGCTAAGAAAGAAGGTGGGACTTGCTCAGAGAACATGTGGAAGCACTTTTGCATATAAAAAGGAAGAAAGAGATGCAAAGAAGGGAGTTAGTTAGTTATTTTTTATTTTCATTTGTATGTCGTTTTTAATATTAATGTTCTAAATTAAGTTTAAAGATGTAATTTTCTGTTCTTATGTATTCAAACTAAGTTGTTTTATCAATATAATCTGTTTTCAAGTCCTAATTCAAAGTTTCATTTAAACTTCTTGCTTTCATATTCACTGTTGAGAAATTGAGTTTCAAACTCTTGTATTAAAGCTTCTATTAGCTTATTTTTAAGTTCAAACAAGTTTACTCAAGCTTATTATAGCTTTTGATAAGCTTGGGAAACAGTTTCAAGCAATTTTCATTTATGGTCAACAAAAGTCAACTGCTGAGATTGATTTGGATTTGGTGATGATATGGGTTGATGCAGTGTTTTTGGATTGGTTTTGGTATAGAGTAGTATAGTTTGGGTTGTGTTTAAGCTACAAGATAAGCTGGACTCATGTGAGTAACTTTAAGTTTAAATTCCAATTCTGTCTTAATGCATTAATCTATTAACAGTAATCTGTTGCTTATACTTGTTGAGTATTGCATTTGTTGGCTTTAATTTAGCTGGTAAATCATGTTTGAATGCTGTCAATGGATTAGATATTAAAAAAGAGTAGATTGCATTTAAGCTTCTTAAAACCTGTGTTTGGTTTAAGCAGTCATTTGGTATTGCAGTGTTTAAAAATTGTTAGACTCAGTTTTCTAAGTCCCCTTTAGGCACATTAGACTCATTTGAGTCAGTTATTTGTGCCTACACACTCTCAAAGTCAAAATTCATTTGAGTCTGTCTTAAATTCTTAACTGTTGTAATTTTGTGAAAGCATAAGCTTGATTTGTGCTTAAATATCATAGACATAGATTGCATTAGCTTTATTTTGTCATATTACATCATAATCAGCTCATGGTTTAAGATCAAAACTCAATTTGGTCAACTTTTCAAATCTGTCAAAAAAGTCAAAAACTAAAAAATCATTTTGAGCCCAACTGAGTTGATTTTTAATTGCTTCATTTCTAGACCAAATCAAATGAAATTGTAGGTTTAAAATTTTCAGTTGGTCTATTTTCTTATTAACATTTTTGTAGATTTTTGTCAATTTTTTATAAGCTCTATATGAGCTTGTCAATGGGGTCTCATTTCCCCTGTGCACAAACTCAGTATTCACTGAGTGTGCACAGGTTTTGTGCAAGGCTTGCACAGAGCTCAGCTTAGCTCTCTTAGGTCCGGTTTTGGTTTACAAGCACCTGGCCAGGTCTAGTGTAGGTTCCCACTTCTGTTTTTTAGTTTCAGCTTATTAAGAAGCTTGTGCTTAATCTCCAAAGTAGTTGCCTAAATCTGATTTTAGCACATAAGCTCAATTCATTAAATCTGTTCAAACAGCACAATAGAGATTAAGGCTTGTTGTATTTAGTTCATTTTGAGTACTTTTAGCATATTAGAACTTCTGTATCAGTTTGGTGCTGATTTGTAGCTTGTGGCTTATTCAAAGTGCTTATTCTTAAGCACTTATCTTTGCAGCCTCATATTCCTTCACACAAGCCCCTGTTTTTATATTTTTCCTAGATTCTTAATATTATTTTAGACTTTTCTTGAATTTTTCAGATTTTTCTAAGTCAGTTTGGTATTTTTCTTCATTTAAATCAATTTTTAAGCCTTTTTAATTAGCATTTAATACAATTAATTCAGAAAAGTTTCAAAAAAATAATTTTTCATTTTTCTTAGGTTAAGATAAATATAAAAAGTCAAAAAATCATTTTTCCAGATTTTTCATAGTTTAGTTTGTAATTTTTAGTAATTTAATTAGTTTTAAATAGTTTTTAATTCATAGAAAATAGAAAAATAATCAGAAAAATATAAAAATAGTTTTGAAAATTCTCTTTAGTTATTTTAGATTTTTCTAAGTCATAATTTCATTTTTCAAGCTTTATTTCATATTTTCTTGTATTTTAGGGTATTATTAAATAAGTAAAAATAGTTTTTAATTAATAACAATTAGATAAATAGTTTTAAAAATAATTTTCTTTTTCTAAAAATTTTCTCTTATCATTAGGTTTGTAAAAATGTCATTTTCATATTTTTAGGATTAATATTGTTTAAGTTTCACATTTTCTTTTGTACGTCGCGTAGTTTTTAATTTAAAGTTTTAAAAGAAAATTCAAAAACATCATTTTGCAAATAGTGATAGCGTTTATTTAATATTTTTTATCTTTTTAATTTTCTTTAATTTGCATTTAAGCCCCTGTAGTTTATATACTTTTTCTGTAGTTATAATCAATCATACCTCTTTTCCGTTCAAATCTCTCGATCACTATACGTTTGATTATTCTCGCACAGCTCGTTGGGACATAACGACCTGGGGAAATACTGTACTCTCCTGGACTTCATTGCATTGGTGTCTGAACTGTTTTAAGTTTCTTACGGTTAGCCATTCACAAGTGGCTAGCTCGCGTGATAAAACTTGACGTTTTGCCACCAATCAAATTTTGGCGCCGCTGCCGGGGAGCTGTGCTAATTATCTCACGTTTAGCAGATTAGTGATTTGAATATTCACTCCTTGTTCATACCATCTATATATGTTTATATTTTTTTATAAAAATCCAAAAATCGAAAAACATTTTAAAATCAGTTTTCAACAAACACAAAAACCCAAAAATATTTTCTTTCTTATTTTTACAAAATGTTTATCCAAAAATCCAAAAATATTCCTCTTTACCCTCCTACCCTTTTTGATTCTTTATCCCTTTACCCTCTATCCATTTGATTCTAACTTCTTCTATTCTCATGGAATCTCTCGACTACGACGAATTCTGGGACGAAGTTGAAAAACTTCAGACTTTATCACAAATGTTAAGAATTCGTGTTGTTCGTGATGATCCATTAATTCTGCGTAGGGAAATGGAACGAGAAACCGGGGTGACAAAGGACCAGATACTTCCCTCTAATAATGGAAGTGCTAAATACGTCCAACCTACGGTTATCCAAAGATCTAACCCCTCAATTGCTCCTAAGCCGTCTAAAATTGATCCTAAACTTTCACGATTTACGGTTAAAAGCAAACATGCAGAATTTAGACCGGTGACTAGCAAGAATGACTTGCCTAATCTTCGCGTTTCTCAAGAACCAGAACCGGAGACCATAACGGAAGTGGTGGAAATTGCTAGCTCTCAGAGCACACCACTTGTCCCACCTCCGAATTTTTCAAAATGTTCTTCGAGACTTAATAGTCATTCAGATCACCATGTTGGTTTTGTTGATTCTTTGAATAAACCGATTCCTTCTCATAACTCTCAAATGAAATCGTTTATTCCTTGTGTCGGTTGTGGTGAGCCTCTTTTTGGTTCACCCTGTCGTTGGTGTACGTGTGTACAGTGTGGTAATGATATTCGTAACGGGAGTTGTTTGTTTTGTGGTTCGAGGAATTCATTTGATTATAATCCTAATCCGAACTCATTTAACGACCCCTCAAATTTTTCCAATTACCCACCACAGCCCGACTTATCTTCATATAACCAACATAACTGCTGTGAATTTTGTGGAGGTCCTCACCAAGGATTTGAGTGTCAATCCGGAAACACGTTTGTCTATGAACAGTTTTCCGGTGATGCTCAGAACTTTGGTTATGACCAATATCCATATAATTCACCGTCCGCACTCAACAGTTTTACTATTGTGAGTACTGTGGAGGTCCCCACTTCAGCTCTGATTGTCAAATAGGGAATCCATTTCCTTGTAACAATCATGACTCTCACAGGTTTGACAACTTCCAACCTCCACAACACCATACGGTTCAAACTCCACCTGAGCCGTTGCCTAAAGAAATTTCCCAAGATTTTGAAACCGCAATGAAAACACTTGAGGATATGATTCAAAACTTTAAGAATCAAGTGAGTGGTGAGAAAACCATAGGAGAATTGCTAGCCGAAGAACGAGAGGCTCGCAAATCTAGGGAAGAATTATTAGTCCTAGAGCAAGCAGCTCTAAGGCGTTCCCAACTTCTTAAGGCAGCTATGTATGATGATGACGAGGAGAGTATTTCTTTTAAGAATATTATTTCTCAACTCCCTCAGTCAGTTGATATCCCAGCAGTTGAGATTCCATCTCAAACAACTGCTATCACACCCGAAGCTCCCACTCACTCTCTGAACATGGGGACGAGCATCTTGACACTGTTACTGAAAAGGAATCGGACGAATTCATAAAGTCTAGTGTTGAGAACCTTGTCCCAATCCCGAGAGAGTCACATGGAACTTCTGATCATATGTGTGATTCTTCTTCCCCTCTTGAGTGTTCAAACGATCAATTTGAGACTTTCTCCGATGGTAGCGAAGACTGTGCTTCTTATGGAAACATTGAGTATGTTGAGGCATCACTTCTACAGTCCGATGTCGATCATCTTCTTGAGGAATTCACCGATGAACTCACTCACATCAATCCACTTTCATCGGAAAGTGATGATAGTCTATTTGATTTCAAAGCCGATCTGGGAGAGACTGAAAGTCTCCTTGATAATGATCGTTCACTCACTTCTTATCCCAACAAATCCAATAGAGAATGTTGATCACTTTGTTCCTGAAACATTCAAAGCTACTTTCACCAATCCTCTATTTGAATTCGACTCTGAATTCACTTTAATTTCTGAGAATCCACTCTTTGATACTCGATTGAGGATAGTAATGAGTCCACAATGGAACTAGAGTTCACAAATTCACATCATGTGAATGATTCTCTTCATGAGAAGTTCGCCGGTGAACTCACTCATATCATGACTCCGCCGGAGTATGATCGCTGGGATGGCAAAAATCATGATCGGGGGGAAAAGTTCTCAATCATGAGAGTTTGTATTTCTATGACAAATTTTCCAACCCTCCCTCCCGAGATGCTTTCCAAACCAAAGAGCTCAACCGATAAAATCCAAACGAGTGCAACTGCACTTGATCCTGAGGAAGAAGATCTTATCATGATCGTCATCATGATTTTCCTTCTTTTCTTCACCTACCTGGTGACTTCCTCTCTTCTTCACTCGTTCGGGAGTGAGGACACTATCTTTGACCCCGGCATTTTCATTTATCATCTGTGAGCCGGATATCTCAATATCTCATCGGTGTGGAACTTTCACGTACTTCAAATGTTTATACAAACATCTTGAATGAAAGTCCGACGGAGATTGTCTCTTCCACTTACTTCCCCATGAACAAATTAATTCGGGGTCGAGTTAAGCTAGCGACTCGGTAATCAAAAACAGTAGTTAAACATGGGTTTTCACCCGTGTGTACCACCCTAGTGTGGGGGAGTTGCCCCCCGTTGTTGTATATAAGTTTTCATATAAAAAAAAATCAAAAATAAGGGCCGTAGTATTTCCCTTTTACGTTCTTTGTTTCGGCATAACCGCCGGTACTTTGAATATTGAGGGCAATATTCATTTCTAGTGTGGGGGGGAATTCTCACGAATTTTATCATGTAATTATACCACCCTATTCCCCCATTTTTGGCCAATTTTTTTTTTTTTTTTTTTTGGAGTAAGTGATTTTCACTTACTCAACTTATGGTTATCAGTCCGCCTTGTCTAATAAACAAAAGGATTGGCTAATCCAGGAGCAAACGGCTCTTGGTAAAGATATCACAAATCCGTTGACGGCTTGCAATTTGCCCAAAATTGTATGGTATTCAGCTCACCATATCCTTAAAAGTGAAGAGTTGGTTAGCCCGCAAGTTTATTGCTTGTGGTAAAGGCAGTGGAAAACCATAATTGGTAATCAGCTCACCAAAGATATTTTATCTAAGAGTTGGCTAGTCCGAAGCAAACGGCTTCGGTAAAGACAAATCAAACCGTTGGAAGCGGTGGTTTGCTCAAAATGATTTGGTTATCAGTGTACCAAGGTTCTTACTTGAACTGAAACATTTGGCTACTCCAGAAGTAATGGATTTTGGTAAAGAGATTCAAATCCATTAAGTTTTTCTCAAAATATTGCTAGGGACTAGCAATAGTTTAGTGTGGGGGATTGATGAGTGTGTAAATACTCATCATTTTTGGTTAATTCTGAACTGCAAAACGTTTAAAAATGCTCAGAAATGCATCAAAATACCGAAAATATCTCAAAATTGCATTTTATATGTTTCAGATGCAAAATGTTTAAAATCAGATGAAAAATGAGCTAAGTTTGCATAATTGGCAGTTTCAGTCCCCCAAGTTTCAAAAGTTGTTAGAAATAGTCCCTGAAGCACTTATTTCAAAAGAAAAGTCACCAAAGGTCTTTTTAAAATCATAAGTTGTCAAAACTAGTCCTTTGGTGAAAAATGTCAAAAGTTTTGAGAAATTACAAATTTGGTCCTTCAAGTTTAAAAATTTGCAAAAATGGTCCTTGGAAATTTGAAAATGTCAAGTTTGGTCCTTGTACTATTGAAACTTATCACTTATGGTCCCTTGGAACAACTTTGCATAATTGGCAGCCTTGGTCCTTGTATTTTCAGAAATTACAAAACAAGCCCTTGTATTAAAGCATAAGCCTTTGAACCTTGGACCCTTGTCAAAACCCATTGGACCCCTGCCATAACCACTTGTGACCCCCTCAATTTGGACCCCCTTTTATATTAAACCTCGGTCAAACCCACTGGTCAAACATATCACACCCTCAGCTTTTTCTTTCTTCCCACCAACTAGCAGAACACCAGTCCTCCCATCCCCCCCAGCTCATCTTCACTTCCCTTATCACTCCACCTCTCCTAACCCTCCAAAAGGCATTAAATGCACCCCTCCCCTAACACTCAACCCCAACAGGTCGAAACCATATTTCCCGCCAAAAGTGATCAAATGGCTATAATCTTCCCAAGTTATCCAATGGCCAAGAAAGAAGGTGGGACTTGCTCAGAGAACATGTGGAAGCACTTTTGCATATAAAAAGGAAGAAAGAGATGCAAAGAAGGGAGTTGGTTAGTTAGTTTTTATTTTCATTTGTATGTCGTTTTTAATATTAATGTTCTAAATTAAGTTTAAAGATGTAATTTTCTGTTCTTATGTATTCAAACTAAGTTGTTTTATCAATATAATTTGTTTTCAAGTCCTAATTCAAAGTTTCATTTAAACTTCTTGCTTTCATATTCACTGTTGAGAAATTGAGTTTCAAACTCTTGTATTAAAGCTTCTATTAGCTTAATTTTAAGTTCAAACAAGTTTACTCAAGCTTATTATAGCTTTTGATAAGCTTGGGAAACAGTTTCAAGCAATTTTCATTTATGGTCAACAAAAGTCAACTACTGAGATTGATTTGGATTTGGTGATGATATGGGTTGATGCAAAGGTTGTTTTGGATTGGTTTTGGTATAGAGTAGTATAGTTTGGGTTGTGTTTAAGCTATAAGATAAGCTGGACTCATGTGAGTAACTTTAAGTTTAAATTCCAATTCTGTCTTAATGCATTAATCTATTAACATGAATCTGTTGCTTATACTTGTTGAGTATTGCATTTGTTGGCTTTAATTTAGCTGGTAAATCATGTTTGAATGCTGTCAATGGATTAGATATTAAAAAAGAGTAGATTGCATTTAAGCTTCTTAAAACCTGTGTTTGGTTTAAGTAGTCATTTGGTATTGCAGTGTTTAAAATTGTTAGACTCAGCTTGCTAAGTCCCCTTTAGGCACATTAGACTCATTTGAGTCAGTTATTTGTGCCTACACACTCTCAAAGTCAAAATTCATTTGAGTCTGTCTTAAATTCTTAACTGTTGTAATTTTGTGAAAGCATAAGCTTGATTTGTGCTTAAATATCATAGACATAGATTGCATTAGCTTTATTTTGTCATATTACATCATAATCAGCTCATGGTTTAAGATCAAAACTCAATTTGGTCAACTTTTCAAATCTGTCAAAAAAGTCAAAAACTGAAAAATCATTTTGAGCCCAACTGAGTTGATTTTTAATTGCTTCATTTCTAGACCAAATCAAATGAAATTGTAGGTTTAAAAAGTTCAGTTGGTCTATTTTCTTATTAACATTTTTGTAGATTTTTTCAATTTTTATAAGCTCTATATGAGCTTGTCAATGGGGTTCATTTCCCCTGTGCACAAACTCAGATTCACTGAGTGTGCACGTGTTTTGTGCAAGGCTTGCACAGAGCTCAGCTTAGCTCTCTTAGGTCTGGTTTTTGGTTTACAAGCACCTGGCCAGGTCTAGTGTAGGTTCCCACTTCTGTTTTTTAGTTTCAGCTTATTAAGAAGCTTGTGCTTAATCTCCAAAGTAGTTGCCTAAATCTGATTTTAGCACATAAGCTCAATTCATTAAATCTGTTCAAACAGCACAATAGAGATTAAGGCTTGTTGTATTTAGTTCATTTTGAGTACTTTTAGCATATTAGAACTTCTGTGATCATTTGGTTCTCAGTTGTGGCTTGTGGCTTATTCAAAGTGCTTATTCTTAAGCACTTATCTTTGCAGCCTCATATTCCTTCACACAAGCCCCTGTTTTTATATTTTTCCTAGATTCTTAATATTATTTTAGACTTATCTTGAATTTTTCAGATTTTTCTAAGTCAGTTTGCTATTTTTCTCCATTTAAATCAATTTTTAAGCCTTTTTAATTAGCATTTAATACAATTAATTCAGAAAAGTTTCAAAAAAATAATTTTTCATTTTTCTTAGGTTAAGATAAATATAAAAAGTCAAAAAATTATTTTTCCAGATTTTTCATAGTTTAGTTTGTAATTTTTAGTAATTTAATTAGTTTTAAATAGTTTTTAATTCATAGAAAATAGAAAAATAATCAGAAAAATATAAAAATAGTTTTGAAAATTCTCTTTAGTTATTTTAGATTTTTCTAAGTCATAATTTCATTTTTCAAGCTTTATTTCATATTTTCTTGTATTTTAGGGTATTATTAAATAAGTAAAAATAGTTTTTAATTAATAACAATTAGATAAATAGTTTTAAAAATAATTTTCTTTTTCTAAAAATTTTCTCTTATCATTAGGTTTGTAAAAATGTCATTTTCATATTTTTAGGATTAATATTGTTTAAGTTTCACATTTTCTTTTGTACGTCGCGTAGTTTTTAATTTAAAGTTTTAAAAGAAAATTCAAAAACATCATTTTGCAAATAGTGATAGCATTTATTTAATATTTTTTATCTTTTTAATTTTCTTTAATTTGCATTTAAGCCCCTGTAGTTTATATACTTTTTCTGTAGTTATAATCAATCATACCTCTTTTCCGTTCAAATCTCTCGATCACTATACGTTTGATTATTCTCGCACAGCTCGTTTGGACATAACGACCTGGGGAAACACTGTACTCTCCTGGACTTCATTGCATTGGTGTCTGAACTGTTTTAAGTTTCTTACGGTTAGCCATTCACAAGTGGCTAGCTCGCGTGATAAAACTTGACGGTTTGCCACCAATCAAGGCTCAGAGCAAAGTATAACAGTTCAAAGCTAATATCGAAAGATGTAAACGAATCATGAGAAACCTTAAGAGAAAAGGTCAGAATATCTGTACCTTAGCAACGTAATGAAAACAAACGAAAAAGTAACACCGGAAAGCAACGTCGTATCTTCGTCAACGAATCTACACGAATTGATATCATATATTACTTATATACTCAATTTATAAGCTTCTTATGCATTTGTAAGTGTTTTACTTATTGATATCATCTTTTATCTTTCATTTTTTTAAATTCATATCTGGACCAGAATTTACCGATTTTTTATAAAATACTTACTTAGCTCAAATAAAATCAAGGAAATTCCCAGAGGTTCCCATATGAGTTAAAAGACTCTCCAAAATTTGGGGGGTTCTATTTCTTGGTCAAATGGCCTATGGAAAATCACAAGTCCGACACTGCCCGAAAAGTGATCAGAAAATACACCTTAAAAGTTTACAATTATTAGACATGTTTAGACACCTTGGAAAAATTCCCAAAACTCCCAGAAATTCATTTATATCCTAAATGTCACTCCTGTAAAGGAGAGCTCCTAATAACTTATGGTTTGAAAATGAAAAATCAAACAATCCAACTAAATTTCGAGACCGTTTTCTCAGCTTTTACACTTGATCTTGTAAAATTCAAAAATACGACTTAGACAACTCCAAATTCGACCAAACCACTTGGAAAACTTAACTAAGACATAAAATAAACTTTTACCACAAAAACCCAGATTATTGCACTTATAAAATTGGATCTATAACACACACAAATTCGACATATGACGCTGTCCAATTTTAGGGTTCATATTAGGCCATCATAACACATGTTTAGACCATTAATTACACTTAGGGTTACATTCCGTTAGGATTTCAATTTATTAGGCATGATAACATTTATATTCTCTTGTATAAACATATGTGTGTGTGTGGACATAAACAATGGAGAAGAAAAGAGATACCTAGCCGATTGAAACCAAGGAAAGAACACCATTCGATCTAACCCACGACCCCAACAGCCTTCAAAACTCACCCACGATCAAGAGAACCTCCTTGGAACACTTGGTTGCTGATTTAATTCGAATGGGAGGGAGAAAAACAATAACTTGCCGTTACTTTCTTTTTTAGGGTTTGTATTGAGTGCAAAACATGGAGCGTATATGAAAAAAAAGGGAGGGGGAAACACCGGTTTGTCTTAGGCGAGCAAAAGGAAGAAGAAAAGTGGGCCAAGCTCAATTTAGATGGGCCATAATTAAGTTGTAGTGTCTAATTTATTTTCGGTCCATGCCCATTGTAGCGTACGTTTTAGATTTAGACATGAGCTTAAGCATTTTTAATAATCTCGTACACTAGGTTTGTCACTCATTTATAAGTTGGATTAGAATTACATTTAATGAGCGTTGACATGTTTTACGTATTTTATAAGTTTTAAAATTAGAGGGGCAAAATGGTCTTTTCAAGCGTTTTAGATTTTTAGGGTTTTGTGTAAGATCTAGGAGTTGTTTTCTTATCAGATACAGCGGAAGACTCATTTTTGGAAAAACTACATCCTGAAGAGATCTTTCTATTAGGTGTCTTTTTGTTTTTCTTTTTATCAACGGGCTTGTTTCTATTTGGTGTCTTAGTGGATTGTGCCTTGGCACGAGAATTATCTGTCTTGAGATATTGTGAGACACATGCATCATGATTAGCTAAAAAGACACATTTTTTACATGTAGTACAGACAAATTCAATATTCTTGTTTAAAACAGCAGCTTTAACTTTGTCACTACAGTCTTTTGGACCTTGATACTTGTTCGAAAAAGACTTAGAATTCCTAGTGTTGTTTTCTAAGGGCATAACATTCTCTTTTGCGCAACTACTCTTAGATGTAAGCCAATCCCTAGTCTTTTGTAGAGTGTTCCTAGGTAATGGTTTACTACTACTAGCAGTGCCTTGAAATCTTGTAAAATTCATCACCCTAGATGTTGCACCTAGAATTCCGTCTTTTCGAGTCTGTGCCTTTTTCCTAGCTTCTTCTAGATAGTGATTGTTGACCATGTCGTTAGAACCGACAGATTCTTTAACTGGATTTTTGGTCGCATTTCGTATACTATTCCTAGAAATGCCAGGTGTAATCACTTTTTCTTTATCAAAAACAGGTTTTGCAAAGAATCGCTTTTCTTTTTCAAAACCTTTGACAATTCTCTTTTAATAGGCAAGGATGTGGAGTATGTTTTTGACACATCATATTTCTCATTGACTTTTGGAGGAGGCATAGAAACAGACATTTTTGGTTTGAAAACCGGTTTGGGAACATTTGCCTTCTCCTCAGTCAATGGTTTTGCAATCTTAGTATCCACAGCCTTTCCTTTTTGACTTCCCAGCTGAGCTCTCAAAAAATCATTTTGCTCTTTCATGTCCTTGTAGGCACGCTCATACGACAGTTTGTCATACTTGCATTCCTCGGTTTTTTGATCAAGTTGTTTAAAATAGGACACGTTTTCTGTTTCAAGTTTTTCAAGAGCTTTTTCATATTTTGAAATAAGTGCGGAGGTCTCAGACTGGAGTCTTTCATGATCTTCAACAGAATATGTTTGGAGTATAATGGACATGATATAGGTAGTCATAACATCTTCGAAGAGAGAATCATTCAAATTTTCCAAAAGTTTGATGTGTTCAACACTTTCATTAGCTTGCTTTACCAGGGATTTATGGTCCTTGACAAAGTCAGTTGTTTCTTTCAAAAATGCTTGTTTAAAATGAATTACCCTTGCACTGATGGCATTCAGTTGAGGGGCAATTTGAGTTTCAAAAAACTTTCTCTGTTCGATATCAAACCTAGAGAACCAGTTGTTAGGTGTAATAGTGGTTTTAGTTTTAACAGTCTCTTGAAGATCCGCAATTCGAGTTTTCACATTATCTAAAATACTTCTCGCATCACTTGAGTTAAAAGGATTGTTTGAAGACATTTGTTCAATGTTCGAAAGGGATTTTGAGACAACGACGGTTTTGAAACGATTTTGAAACAGGTTTTGACTCTTTGTTTGAAACATTTGGTGTGATGGAGAACTTTGACTTTTCTTTTTGATTGACAAACGTGATTCCAGAAATTTTGTTCCATTTGTTATAGTCAATAGGTTTGATTTCCGGACCTTTTTGTTTCATTCTTTCTCTACTCTCCTTAGATAGTTCCAACGTTTCAAGAGAATCACGAACAATAATGGGTTCATGTAAAGCATTTCCATTATGTAACATATTCTTAGGTTTCTGAGCTTTCTTGAGGAACGAAGAAGGGTCGTTACCAAGTGCCATTTTATGTGAAGTATGAAAATGCTGATTTACTTGGTTAGAAAGCATTTTGTTTGTTTTATCTGAATGACCCGTTGTAAGAAGCAAATTGTCCAAAGATTTGATTTTCTCATTTTTATCAAGAATTTCATCAAGAAGAGAATCTTCTCGTTTTGAAAAATCAGTTATCAACTGCTTCTTCTCTTTTCAAGATCAGAAAACATGGCTTTTTGTTTAGAAAGTTGGTCATTTAAATCAGAAATTTCCTTGTTTAAAGATTTAATTTTCAAGTGCAAATTCACATCAAGTGTGTCATACTTGAGTTGTAATTCTTTTTCTCTTAAAATAGAATTTCGATAACCAATTTCTAGTTCTGATTCTTTGTTTTTATGAAATTCAAAGGCTTTTGCGTTCTCCTTGTAACTCTCAAGCTCGTCAATTTTGCATTCCCGGCCTTAACATCGCGATTGACCTTTTTAACTTTCTCAATTTCAATGCCACAGTTGTTGATTAATGATTCAAAATAAGCACGTGTTTCCTCATCAGCCTCAAGGATTTTGTGCCACACAGCTCCACTAGGATCCACATCTGGAGTCTCAGAGTTAGTATTGCTACAACTCGGATTGTCCAGGTATGTATCATAAGTAGGTGCTGGCGTCACAGAATGTTGTTTGTCATGAGTAAACACATCAAATATGACATTGTTATAGCATGGATCACCGATTGGTACCTCGATATCTGCGTTGGCGTCATAGACAGGAGGCGTCGAGTCGAGTGTCGACTTAGTCTCCTGAAGATTTGCCATGAATATGCAAATTGCATTGAGTTCCTTGAGGTCTTCCAAATCATCCATAATAGCCATGAAGTCATGTTCCTCAACACTCAATTGAAGTCCAGATTGTTCCTTTTGTACCAACATTATAGCTTTCTGAAGATACGCAAGATCCTTCTTTTTCGGCTTAGTTGGACAATTCCTTGCCATGTGACCCACTCCTTGACAGTTGTAACACGTAACCGATTACCGTGATTCACATTTCCATAATTCCCAACGCACCGAGCTACAACATTCCTATTCGATTACCCACCGCTCTATTCCCAACATTCGACCCATCCGATTACCCGATTCGAACCATCGATTACCCATGCGAAATCCAGTAGCATATCCCTGCTGATTCCCAATAACTCCAACCATTTGACCTTGATTGGCCATGTTCACACCCGGCTGTGCAATTTGCCTATTGCAAGTGTTTGATGAAATCCTTTGGTTGTTGTTAGTTGGTGTGGAATAGCAACTTCTGAATGCTTTACCCAAGAATACAAATGCTTGTGACAAAGCTTCTTCTTGTTCCATTTCAAGATCAGTGATTCCTTGTTCTTGGTAATGTTGTTGTTCAGGTGGATAGTTTTGTTGTTGAGGGATGTATTGTTGCAAGTTGTTGTTAGTGGAAGATGATGAAGCTTGTTGTTGTGTATTCACTGGAGTTTGAGTCTTTGCAATGAGTGCCAATGGATCATGATTCTTTGCTAATCTTTCTTTCCAGACTTCATTCACTTCATTTTGGTTTTGTTTCAGAAAATCGTTGAGTTGATCAAAGTTCACTTGATGTAAGTCTTTTGTTTGGTTGACAATAGTGACATATCGTCCCCATTCTTCGGGTAGATTGTTCAAGAACTTGATGTTGCTCACGATAGTTCTGGGTGTCAACTTGTTTCTCGATCGCTCATTCATTAAGGTACGTAACCTTCCATAGTAGGATTCAATGGATTCTCCTGGAGTAGATGTAAACTTCTCCCATGCAGTTAACAACTTGTTTTCTGTGTCTTGTTGACCAATTTCAGCCCATGACAAAGTCGTCTAACACGCTCCCACATATCGAAGCGTTTCACACTGCTCACAGCAAAAAGATGTCTCTTGGTAAACCCAGTTGGACGATATGAATTGCCATGTCATCTGCATCGACTTGTTTCGATCCTCTTCGTTAATGATTCTTTTGAGTACGAGCAGATGGTGGGACTGGAGGTGTTGCATTGGGATCTCCAGGGACATGGACTTGTCGAGGTATGAAGGGTCCATTCTGAATGGATTGAATCATCAATTTTCCATTAGGTTTAGTCTTGATGTAACGAAGCATACGACTTGTCCATTGAAGATAACCACCTTTTTCCAACATAGGAGGACGGTTTTCGGCACCGGCTGCATGAATGTCTTGTTGAGTTGCCATTGATGAAGGTATGGTATGATAAAGTTGATGTAGGATCGATTCAACGATAGACGAGTTGAGGTTGATGAAGATTAAGCTCGGTTGAGGTTTTTCTGAAAGTCGTACTCGTAACCTTGGTTCTTAGGCGTAAAAAAAAATTTCTCCCAAAAGTTGAAATTCACTATAAAAATCAATTCTAAGGTCGTATGAAAAATTTGAGTTATGACAATTTTGACGCCAAAATTTGACCCGAAAAATTTGAATTTAGGCCAAAAAATTTGAATTTTTGACCAAAATTTTCCAAGTTATACCAAAATTTGAATTTCGCGTAAAAATTGAACGTTTAGACTCCTCAAAAAGTTAAATTTTACTCAAGTTTTCCCGCCAAAAAGAGCTTAGGCGTAGACAACAGAAGTTACGAGTAGGATATGGTTACGAGTGGGATGGCTTAGGCGTAGGAAATGCTTATGCGTAAGTTTAAAGTTAGGCATAGAAAAATTTATGCGTAAGATTTAGTTATGCGTAAGACAAGCTTAGGCGTAAGAAAATACTTAAGCGTAAAGTGTTCTACGCGTAAGTCTAAGCTTATGCGTAAGATTAGGGTGTTGCCCAAAAATCCTTTACACTATCACAGTGTAAGGGATATCCAAAAGTCGAAGTGTTCCACAAACTTATCCAAGTGAGGGAAGCACTGAGTAATCGTTATAGCTCGAAGAATCTGCACCAAAAAGTTATGCGTAGAACCTTATGCGTAGTTTGACCTTCTTACGCGTAGAACTAGGGTTTTGACCTTTTTCACCCAAAGTGCTTAGATAAGTTACGAGTAGAAATGACCAATGAACCAAATACGAGCTTAAAAATGAAGAAAAACACGTAAAGCTTCAAACTTTTTGCAAAAAACTGAAACTTTAGCACCAAATAAACCTTAAACCACAAGAATCTTGAATTTTTAAGTGCAAAAATTAAAGCTTTAAGCGTAACCACTTTTTGTAACCGAGAGCTTTACGCGTAACTCTTACACAAACAAAAACTTCAACCAAACACTCTTAAACCATTGTTAGGCGATTGATACCAATTGTAAAACCTTACTTTTATCAACCTTATCACAAACCCAACACTTATATCACGTTAAACACAAACTGATGATATGCGTAGAGAATAAGAAAGGAAAAGATGAAGAACTTGGTGACTTGAATATGAATTCGTATGTATGTTTTAGAGAGACAAAGAGTAGAAGATGAAAAAAATAAGATGTTATATTGCTTCAAAGGAAAACACACACACACACTCAAGCACACCCCTCAAATGAGACTTTGAGGGGTTTATATAGTACAAGTAGAAGATGCCCTAATGGGCTTGGCATGGGCTCGTTTGGATTGGATTGGACATGGATTGATATAAGGCTAGCTTAACATAACTTCTAACCAATTAGCTTAGCCCAATCCACGAGCCCGTTGACTATTCTATCACGATATCTAACACACGTTACAAAGTTCCTAAATGTGAATGACCATCACTTCTAATAAAAACTATTAAGGCTAACAGTATAAAAAAACGTTTTTATACGGTTTTGTCCGTTTTATACGTTTCATTTGTTTTTATACGGTTTCGTTCGTTTTTGTATGAAAATGTATGAAAACAATGTACAAAAATGTATGAAAACAACGTACAAAAATGTATGAAAAACGTATAAAACCGACAAAACCGTATAAAAACGTTTTTTTATACGCCTTCATCCGTTTTATAATAAAATTCAAAAAAAGTTTTTTTTTTTTTTATTTTTTTTTTAATAAAATTATTTTTTTTAAAAGAAAAAACAGTTTTTTTTTAAATATATTATAATAAAATTAAAATTAATTTTTTTTAGTTTTATTATATTTTTTTTGATTTTTATTAAAATTTTTAAAAAAAATTAAAAATAGTTTTTTAATTTATTATAATAAAATTAAAATTTGTTTTTTTTAATTTATTATAATAAAATTAAAATTAAATTTTAGAAATAAAAAGTTTTTTTTTATTAAAAAATTTAATTGTTATAAAATTAAAAAAAATTTGAATAATAAAATTAAAAAGAAAAAACTTTTTTTTTTTTTTTTTTTAAAGAGTAAATTACATAAATCGTCCCTGTGGTTTGTATAACGATCGTTAAAACCAAAATATAATGTTAGCCCTCTAGTTAGAGAGTATTTGCAAGGGAGGTCCTTTTTTGGGACCGGGTCAGATCAGGGACAAGATCCGTAAGATTTGTAAACCACATGGACGAAACCCGCTAAAAAATACCTATAGGGACAAGATCCGTAATTTCTACCAAACCACAAGGACGATTTATGTAATTAACTCTATTATTTTATTTAAAATTTAGAGTAAACTCAAAAATACATCATTGTGGTTTACCGCATTTCACACTATACATCACATTCCCAAAAAGTTTCGACATATACATCCCTAGTTAATAAAAGTTAACCACCATACATCCTTCGGTTAAAATAAGGGATAACAATGCAAATTATTTCTCTGTTATCTCTTAACGAGATAGAATATATTTACACCGTTAATCCTCAAGAGTATCGGTATTTGTACCGTTAGTCCTCTTTATTAAATAAACTAAAAAGGGGGCAAGCAGGAATCGAACCCGGGTCGAGTGGGTGAGAACACATCGACCCAACCACTGGACTACGCGTACAGTGGTGAACAAATATCTAAATATATTTCTTTAAAGTTTTTTTTGAGTTTATACGTTTTTTACGTTTTCATCCGTTTTTATTATACGTTTGATCCCTTTTTGTATGTTTTAATCATGTTTTTGTACGTTTTAAACCGTTTTTATACGTTTCATCCGTTTTTGTACGTTTTTATCCATTTTTATCCCGCTTTTGTAAGTTTTGTCCGTTTTTAATACGTTTTATCCATTTTTGTATGTTTTTATCCATTTTAATACGTTTTATCCGTACAAAAACGGATAAAATGTTCGAAAACGGATAAAACGTATAAAAAATGGACAAAAACGTATAAAGGTATACAAATGGATAAAAACGTACAAAAACGCAAAAACGAATAAAAATATATAAAAACATACAAAAATGGATAAAAGGTATAAACAACAACAACAACAACAAACCCAATCCCGTTGGGGCACTCCAGGGTAAACCCGGGGGTAGAGAGACTGCTTCCAACGAGATCTTCGGCAAGTGCAGGTGTGCGGGTGAGATAGAAAAGAAATAAGAGCACAAGACATAAAGCAATATGCAAAACGCAAGCAAAAGAGAACAAGCAAACAAAGCAAAAAAGAAAAAAAAAAAAAAAAAAAAAAGGAAATCGCGCAAAGCACAAGCAAAAGAGCACAAAAGCAAAGCGCAACTGAAAACAAAGAGCCAAGATACAAAGAAAAGCAGGTCAACCTAAGGGAGCAACACAGAGCAATGCAAAGCAGCACACAGGGCCTAAAGTTAAGGCAAAACACATGAGGCACCAAAAACCAAAACGCAAGGAGCAAGAAAAGCAGGAAAACCTAAGGGAGCAACACATAGCAAAGCAAACGACGCACGGGGCCTAAAGCTACGGCAAAGCAGACACGAGGCCTCAAAAACCAAAAAAGCAAGCAAGGCAAGAAAGAGACGCCTAAAAGCCACAGACCCAAAAACAACCTAAACCCGCTAAGCACCTAGCCTAACTACCCGCAAATCCTAATTCTATCGCTCCACCCTTCCCATAAAAACATATGAATTCAGAAAAAAAAAGGTTAAAAGAAATATATACTGATATTCTTTTACCACTGGACGTGTAGTCCCACGTCCAGTGGTTGGGTCGTTTTGTTTTCACCCACCAGACCTAGGTTCGATTCCTGCTTGCCCCCTTTAGTTTATTTAAAAAAGAGGACTAACAGTGCAAATACTGTTAGTCGTAAGGACTAACGGTGTAAATATATTCTATCTCGTTAAGATATAACGGAAAAATAATTTGCATCGTTAGTCCTCATTTTAACGGAAGGATGTATGGTGGTTAATTTTTATTAACGAAGTGATGTATATGTTGAAACTTTTGAGAATGTGATGTATAGTGTGAGACGGGGTAAACCACAATGATGATTTTGAAGTTTACTCTAAAATTTATTATAAAACATATTTAATTAATTATCATTTCTCTCTCCCTAACTTGCCAAAATCCGAAACCTAATCCAACTTACTTATAAACCAAACGGACCCAAATAAAATGAAATTAATTGTTATTCGGAAATAGTTGTCTATAAAAAAAATTAGATTGATAATAATACTATTATACAAATTAAAAAGCTAAAATTTTTGTCAATTCATCACTTCCTACTTGCATTTTTTATCCGGTTTGTAGATGGCTATTATGATAAAAGGTGTTGTTATTGTTACCCTTTAGGTATGAGGGAGTGGTACCCTAGTACCCTAATACCCTGGGAGTGTCACATCACCTCTATCCAATAAAAACCTTCCAACTCAAAATTACCCCAATACTACCCTAACACTACCCTAAGTCGAGGGAGTGGTACCCTAGTACCCGAATTTCATTTTTTTAATACATAAAATCACATACAATATTTAAAATAAAAACATATCATTTCATTAAAAATAAAAACATTACATAATACTTAAAAATAGCTAGATTAAAATAAAAAAAACCCACTAATCATCGAGATGCGGCAAGTATTCACGTGCTACGTGCTCCGTGAGATCATATCGAAGACGGTCATGGAGAAATTCGTCTAGTAACTCCGCTACCACACTGTCGTCGAACACTGGCTGGACCGGCGCATCCATTATATGAACCGGTGAGATTGCCCTCCCTTCGCATTTTATAACCATATTGTGCAAAATAACACACGCATGAACCTGATTGGCAATCTTCGCTTTGGTCATAGCTTTGAGAGGTCGATCGAGAATTTTCCATTTTCCTTTGATAGCACCAAAAGCTCGCTCGACATCCTTTCTCGCTCCCTCTTGTAACTTCGTAAATCTCTTTTCCTTTGGGTCGGTTGGATACGGGTATGCTTTAACAAGTGTGGATCACTTAGGATAGATTCCATCTGCCAAATAGTAGCCGCGTTTGTAAAAGCGTCCATTCACGTGGAATGAACTATTCATCGCCGTTCCATTTCGATCTGTAAGATACAAGTCAGACTGATTCAATACGTTGATTCGTTGTTTGACCGGTTGGACCAAAAAGCATGCCAAATCTACATATCTTGTGACGCGGTGACTTCAAGCATAATAGTGGGAACACCATAGTCACCTCTCGTATATTGCCCTCTCAAATGTCTAGGACAATTTTTCCATTTGACGTGTGTACAGTCTAGGCTACCAAGCATCCTAGGGAGGTGATGCTTCGCTTCATGGGCCTGGAAAATGCGAGCAAGGTCGTGTGCTGTCGGCCTACGTAGGTACTCTCGACCGTACAACTCAATGATGGCCTCACAAAAATAATCAAGACTTTCACGTGAAGTTCTTTGAGACATGCATAAATATTCATCATACTCATCGGGCGGATTGCCGGTTACGAGTTGCCTAACGGCCGATGTGATTTTTTGTTTCGGCGTGAAACTTTTTTTCAATCTCGCGTCATAGCCTTCTTGAAAATATGGGTATCTCGCTTCAATGTCACCTACTATTTGCAAAAACATGCTTTTCTCCATTCGAATTTTTTTTAAAGAAATTGTCGTTGTACTTTGGTGTTTCAACGAACCAATCATTCTCTAAAGTTTCAAGACCTATTTCCCGATGACGATTTACGCTAGTTCGGCTAGAGCTTGCCGTGTCTTCATATATACTTGAGCCGCTAGTTGAAGCATATTTTGCAACGAGCTACCCGTGGATAGCTCGTCGGACGAAGAAGGAATAACGTAATCCGAAGAATCGGAAGACATTTTTTTTTGGAGAGATTAGTGTGTGTTTTTTTTTAAAGGTGAGGGTAATTATTTTTTTTTGGAGAGATTAGTGTATGTTTTTTGAAAGAAATGAGTGTATGTTATTTGGTTTTAAAGGGATTTTTTTTTTTTTTTTTTATTTAATGCATGTTACCGTTTTGCAACGGTCGAATATACAAATGAATCACGGGTAGCCAAGCGAGCTCGGAGCTCGAATTCCATAGCCGAACCATGTACCCGAGCTAGGCGGGGCGGTGTACCCGCTCGGGTACTTGGTACTCGATCCCTTACTCGTTACCCACTCCGTCCTCTCTTAGAGGTTAGTTGCACCCCTACTCATGATCACCCACATTGCTGATAAGAAAATACAGTTTTTTATCGATTTATGTTCCATGTTTTCTGTCTTTTAATACTTCTGACTAATCAAACTTTATATTTCTGTTTCGTACTTTCAGTTATGTAGTTTTATAACAAAAACAATAATTATAAAAATAAAACAAAAAATATAAAGTATAAAAATATATGGGGTGCCAATATCCTTTTAGAGGTGTATATAACCAACCCCTTATGATAAATCTTAATATATATTTTTATCATTTGTTTTAGAAAGACAATTAATTATCTCACAATATACATAACACAAACTATAATACGTACTTTTATTATTTATTTTTAACGGCAACTAACTATTTCATAATATATATAACACAAATTATCTCACGTATCCTACGGAGGACTTGAACTCACAATCATTTGATTAAAGAGCTATTCACACAACAAAAGTTACCATTAAAACACAAACTCATTTGGTGTTATCTATCTCTCTCTTTACATATGATATTACATCTACTATCATGAAATAATTCGTTTAGGATATGTTTTTCTTTTACATATAATTATAGTTTCAAGCCTTCAAGATAATTGTTCAGGTTTCGTCTATGATACTAAATGTGACACAAAATTTTAGAAAAACTCGTTTCAAGCAAGACGATAGTGATATTTATTTGTTGCAAACTTTTTGATTGTTGAAAATTGCCAGCAAAAACTCATTTTTTTTTCAAGGTTGTATAAATCGTTAGGCGCTAGTGAGGTGGTCGGTTAGGGTCTAGCGATTAATCGGTTAGGCGGGGATTAATCGGATTGGAATTTTTATGCACAAAATTTTAATTTTAGATATTATATTATATTATATGTATGAGATAAGCATAGTGCATCAAAATTCAAATATTTTAAGTGTTCAAATATAAACATAATACATAACTCTTCTAAGTTCAAAGTCAAACATAGATATTACTCAACTTGTTGACTATTTTTAAGTGATCTTTGACCGATTAATCAGTTTGTTGACCTATTTTTAAGCGATTTTGTCCGATTAATCGGATTGTTGACCGATTTTTGACCAAACCGATTAAATAAGCCGATTATGATAAATCAAGGCGCTTAATGAACGATCAGTGATTATGCGGGGATTAATCGGTCGCCTAGACCGATTTTTACAACAAAGATTTTTTTAAGTAAAATTGACCATTTTATTATCTAACTAAGAGCAACTGCAATGGGTTAGTTTTTCACATGACTTTTAACTATTTAAAAAAGTCATTTAAAGTATTGAAATAAATACTTGGCAAAGACTTTTTGAAAATGACTTGTGGACATCGAGTATTTGACAACAACAACAAAAAAAAACAAGTTATTAACATTAATAGAGTTATGCATTAATTATGAAAAAAAAAAAAAAAAAACGTTAAATGCATTAAGTCTTTAAAAACTTGATGTATTATAGATGCTTCAATAAAGTAAAAGCTATACACATAGTTTTTGAATCAAAATAATGTGAATTCTATCATATCTAATAATGATCAATATAATGTGAACTCTAGCATATGTCAATAATTTATGGTAAGGGTGACTTAGTGGTAAGAAAACGAGTCTTTTAAAAAGGAGGTCAAATGTTCGAATTCAACTGGAAGAAAATTATTCTTTTTTTGGCCATGGAGGTTTATCTGCACCGACTTCGAACTATCTAAAAAAGACAGTCATTCTGAGATTAACCGACTTGCAATGTCGAGTCGAAAACTCACTTAAAAAAAATTGTAATAAAAGAAAAAAAAATAAAATAAAATAATATATGGTATTAAAGTTTCCTACATTCATGATTGTACTTTTTAGACAATTTCTTACATATTACTCGTAGTTAGAGCATCAGGTGTCATAACGAATGGTATCTTCGTCGTCGTGCAACCTCAGCGCCACATCAGCATCCTATTTTTCCACAACTAACCACAACAAACCCCCTCCTCACTCATAACAAACCTCAACCTCTTCATTTGGGGCCCACCACCACCACTTTATTTTTTTTATTCAATTTTCATTTCTAAATAAAAACTAAATAAACTCATTTTATTCAAATTAAAAACACAATACATAACACAATAATAAAAAAACAACACGATACGGAAAAAAAAAACAACACGATTAAAAAAAAAACAACATATACTACTGGATTTAATCTTCGACATCCCAATTTGGGCAAAATTTAAATTCAAATTCAAAAACCGGGTACTGTTGGGCGGGGTAATTCAAATTCAAATTCAAAAACCGGCAACTGTTGGGCGGGGTAATTCAAATTCAAATTTTAAATTTTAAATTCAAATTCAAACGGTTTAGTTTTCTATATATAGTATCCTACCAGTATTAGTTTCACACACAAATAACACAATTCACACACAAAAAAATGTCTCGCAAAGACTTTTCTCAGCAATTCCCCACCCGAGAAGTTCCGAAAATCAGCTTTCCGTCCCCAAATCACTTGCCGGAAACCAACTTTCCAACTCTGCCAGAGTTTGAAGTTTACTCAACACCACCGGAAAATGTCTTTCCGGTAGAAAACATCCCATACCTCCCAATTGTTCCAAGTCCACCTGTGAACAGTCACGGTGGATTTTCAAAACAACCAGCGGGTTAAGTGAGGCTTCCTCCGGCACCGATGGAACAAGATGAAGAAAACGTCAGGGAGATACTGGAAGAGCAGGCACGTGAAGAGGCTGCTTTCGTGAGCAAGAAGCACGGGAGGCCCAGTACCTCCAAGACAACTATTTCGACATAATGGAGAGTCGATACATGAATGGGGAGTTTTATTCTCCGCCAACAAGTGATGATGGTTGGGACTCGGATGACTCATTTTTTTAAGCTTTTAGTAGTTTTATTATGTATTTCATGTTTTTATGTTGTTTTTAGGGATCCCTCTGTAGTTTTAATGTTTAAGCTTATTATGTATTTCATGTTTTTAGTTAATCTTTCAAGTTTCAGTTTTTTATGTTTAACCACGAGAAGCTCAGTACCTCTACGAACCTTTCGAAATCAATAACACTTCACCTTCACCTTATTATAAAAACTTTACATATCATTATCTTAAAAAAAAAAGAGAGAAAAAAAAAAGAAAAAAAGTACAACCATTGCCTCGTCGTCCCCACGATCTCAACTCCCACGGCGGGGCACGGCGAGGGACGAAACTAACCACACCGGATGCTCTTACAGTCTTACAGACACGTTAAAGTAAAAAGCAATAACGCGTTTAATATAAACACAAAAATGTGATTCTATACTCGGCCCAATGGGTTCTATTTCCATCTTTTACTTTTCTAGTTCTCTTATATATATGCTTTCATCTAATTTATTATTATTATTATTATTATTTACTACTACGTATTATGTTTTGTGTGTTTCCATCAAGATGATTTGATTTTGTAACACTTGAATTCTTATTTTCGCTATAGAGTTAGTGTTTACTTAGTTACTCGTCAAGACAATATCAAAGTGAGAACAAACGAACATGGAATTCGGAATTTATGATCTCACCAAATCTCGTATTTCTAATTGCCGTTTGGTTTTAAATTAAAAGATACCATAGTCAAGATTAGTTCAAACGTTAAGTACAACAACTATATTGTTTTTATTGTTGTTATTCATTATACCTACATCAAACCAGAATATAATTTATTTAATTGTCTTCATTTCCAATTTTAAATTATTAAACTAAAGTTTTGAGCTTTAAATAAGACAATGAATATGAGCATTAAAAAAAATGAATATGAGCATTAAAAATGATTGAAGATGATAGAAAAGAAGACGCTTTCAAACTTTTTATTTTTTTATCTTTGTCAAGAAGCAAACGATATGATGATGACAATCCAGACTTTCGTTTATTAGTAGGTCCACCAATGCCCAAGTAACACACAAGAATATAACATGGATGTTTCATTGGCATCATTAAAGCTAAATCGTCAATGGCTTAACTTATCGTAAATAGAGTGATAGTAAGAAAAAAATGCACACATTTCTAGGATTGACAATTCGAAAAATTGTATAAAAGTTAGTCGATTTGAGTAACATTTACCTCTAATAGGACATGCTAATAAAAAAATGTTATGTATTTACAAACTCATAAATAAAAGTATAAAGCAGTTAAACATGTGATGGTGATCAAAGCTATCTTTCAACACCCCGAGTTAGGTGCACAACATTTTACCTATTTACATAATCTAATTCAAATTATTTGTCTGTTTGTTTGATAAAATCGTAGAATACTTTGCGTTTGTGTCATGTTATCCGGCAATTATTTGATGATATTTTGATTGTCATTAATCAAAAATAATTTGTACCAAAGGGTTTGGGTCTCAATGGTACTTTATGTTGTGTGAAAAGTTCTCCAATCAAATAATTGTGAATTCAGGTCATGTTTAAAACATGTGTGATAGATTTGTTTTGTATTGAGATAGTTAATTTTCGTTAAAAAAATAAGAATAATTTGTGACATCAACTTTTGATTTGTGTGAATAGCACTCTTACGTGATAAAACAACTACCATTTCATTGTTATTATGTTTGTAAATTGGTCTTACTGAATTAGGGATGGAAAAAAACTTTAAATTTGATGGGGAAATCTGAAATTCGAATTTTTTGGGGGAAGGGGTTGGGGTGGGGCGTGCATATCGGGTTTCGAGGCTTTAACGGGGATTCTTATCGGGTTTGAAGCGGGAACGGAGCACACCTTTTCCCCATCCCGCTCCGCCCCGAAATATATATATACATATAAATATGTGTATATACATAAAATATTGTGTTTATATTTGCGTACTAAAATGTAATTCTTTAACTTTTTTTAGTTTTTATTTTTGTAATATTTCAAATTGTGATAATAGATGTTTGTTTTGTGTCATAATATTTTAAAAGTGTTTTGAATAATTTCAATACATAATTTGCTATTAATAAGATCTCGATTCTTCAAGTTATTTGACAAAACTATATTGTTAATAATGTAAAATTAAGAGTAAACAGGGAACGACACGATTATGATGGAGCGCTTAATAAAGACAACACGATAAGACCACAACGGGGAATGAGGAGGGTTTGGGGGAATATCTCATCCCAAAGGAGTGCCCCGATAAAATCCCCAATAAAGATTGAGGCGGGTTTAGAGATGACTTTATAATCGGTTTTAAAAATGGGGATAGTCGCAACCCACCCCATTACCATTCCTAGTCCAAATTAACTTTGATTGTTTTTTTTAAGTAAAAAGGTTGTCTTCGGTAAAATAACTTTGATTGATTTAGTAAATTTATATTTCTAAAATTATGTCACTTTATTAATTTGGGGCAAGTGATAAGTCTCTCGTGTCCCAATCAAAATGGTCATCCAAAAATGAGTGTTAGGCTTAATAATCATATTTAGTAATGTATTTAATAATTTAATTGATTGATTTAAAAAAATAATTAATAAATACTACACACTGTTTTATAAAAAACTTTATCCGGTATATATAGAGATGCAATATGATACCATATCGTTTAAATCTTTCTTTTTCTTATCTAATTAAAGCTAACTAACTTGAGTAGTTAATAAATGAGAAAATGACATGCGAAGATGACAATCTGACGGAATTATATACCTGCTCAACCATTAATATATTATTATGATTTTCATGAACTCATTCAATTTAACATGGTTGAAAATAAGGCAATTAATATAGTTATAAAAATTAACTATATTGTCAATAAATTTGTTGCTACTCACCGTAAATTTTGGCACACATTGGTATTCACGATATGTACTTAGGCTAACCACAGTGGAACTGAAAGATTTGGTCGAGAAAATGGGTCGACCGACTTTGAAGTCGGTCATGTCTAATGTGAAGCTTTGGTCGAATGTCGGTCGTGGAACAAACAAAACAAGAATCGGTTTAATTTTTGACCGATAATTTGCACACTATCTTTATACTTTTAGTGATAAATATTAACTTGGTCATCGAATGTGTCAATTTGGTCATGTCTGGTCATCGGAGAGAGAAAATTGATGTGGCAGGGTCATGCTCGGTCACAACTGTGGTCAGCCTTAGAGACAATATTGTGAAAGATGTCTTACAACAACTAGCTGAAATTTATTTTGTTGTTTTTTCGGATGATTGTGTTGTCCTTTTTAATATGAATTTGAACCATTTGGATTCTCTGAATGATTGTTCATTTGTGTTAATGTTTTTGTTGATAAACGATCATGGTTTCGACATAAATGAGTGCATAGTGCAAGTGTACAAGAACTTATGATTTACAATATTGTTTTTAGATTTCTTGTCTCAAAATTTCAGTTCCGACTCAAGAATAATCAAAAAGCCAGGAACTGCTAACCGAACTTGAACTGAAAATCCAAATGGTCTAGTTCTCGGTCTTTTTTTCACCAACAATCATTTCTCAACACAAACCAAAACATGCTTTGCAATTATATTATCTAAACTGCTTATAATATAGGAAGATTATTATACTATAAACTAAAAGTGGGGAGAAAGCCGTTAATGCACTTTTGCGTTGTTGGCACCCTTTATTGGTTGTCTTAATTGTGTTGTGATGTTGCCATTGGTTGAAAAAATAATGTGTCATAGGTGCTACAGTGCAAAAGCACTGTTTTTAACTATTCATTCTAGTTACTACCGTTACTACATTAATATTAAACCATTCTCTGACAAAAATGTCATCCCCTCTCCCCTTTTCTTGAAGCTTCTCGCAGCCTCTCTCTCTATTATCAAAATAATCAGATCATCTTCTCCATCTCATATCATCTAAAAAATCATGGCATCAAACCCGATTAAACCAGCAGATCCAAAGTTAAAACCAGTATCAAAAAAAGGCTCCATTGATTCCAGTTTCTTCCACAACCTAATCCTTTACAATGAAAAACACACGCTAATGACATGAAAAGACATGCGCAAATTATTATATTGAAGATCAAGAGGTCTTGCTGTTCAAGATTAAGTTAATGAACCCTAATTCTATTTTTTAAGATTATCATCTTTGTAGGGTTTAATCATACCAAATTGATTTCGGCATTTAATTATTTTCTAATGTCTTTTTTCTTATGTTGTTATGATTTATTTGATTTGGTTTTTGGGTATTTTCTGGGTACGATTTCCAGAGACATGGAAATGATATCTGGAACACTGCAGGTATAAAATTCAATCTTTTTATCACACACAACTTACAGTCAATGAGGTTAATGTATTTGATAATTTTTGGTTTATTAATAATTGTTGTTATTAGTAGTTGCGGGGAAAACTTTTGGATGGACCACAAAGGTTAGGAAACTGGAGGAGGTGATTCAACAATTAGACAATAGATTCGTGCCTTCATTGTAAGTTATGTCCAAAATATGCTACTATGATATTTGGGTTACATCACCTAGCTGCCATTATGATTAGTTTTTGATTAGGGGGCCAACATGAGATGATCACGCTGATGAAGTTAAGGAAGAATACAAAGGCAGGGTCACAAGGTAATATTTCTCTATAAGCTATATCTATACGATTTTTGAGTGATGAATTAAGAATTTTTAAAGAGTTGCATAATCACTCTTATATGGAAAAATATGGTAACATAACCGTATTTCTGTACGGTTTCAAATGTGTTGTCACATTAGCGGCTGTTTATAATTGTTTATTTAAAAGTGTTCATTTTAGAGAAGATTTAGCATAAAAAGAGTTTTATACCTACTAATGAATGATTAGCTTATTTGGACACTAATAAAAACCTTTTGCAAGATATACGAAAGGTAACCCAAGGAAAACTAACAACATGTTCATTATATAGTTAGTGATAGGATAAGCAAGTCTATTATTAACAATACGTTGTCCTCACACGCGTTAATAGAGATCTAGAAAAGGATCATACTTCCCCTTGAGCATGCCAATATCTTTGAATAACATGCAAGATAACTCTAGCAGAGGCTTGGAATGTCAAAAAATACTTGGTACCTTTGGTTTACCCAAAGATTATGTTTTCTCTCAAAGAGTTAGTAAACACGTGTGCGAATGGATTTGATGCATGTTACACTACTACAAAAAGGAGTTTCGAGACCTGTTGTACACGTAAACAAGACCGGTTTTCAATATGGTCTCTATGAGGGGGGGTCTCCATGTGAAAATCAAATGAGACCGGTTTTTAAACCGGTCTCTATTTTGATTTCAAGACCGGTTTCAGGATAAAAACACGTCTATTAAACAAAAAGAAGACCGGTTTTTGTCACTAAAATAGGCTTTTTAATACTAAAAGAGACCGGTTTGCATGGTTAAAACCTGTCCATTTGCTTCTTTTTTTTTATTAAAAAAGAGACCGTTTGGAATTGCTTATTGAAACTACTAGTAGCACTTTCAATAAACAATCCCAAACGGCTGATCAATAACCAATCCCAAACAGCCACTACAAATAATCTATTTGGAGTAATATTGAGTTCGAGCCAACCAAAAAACTTTATTACGGAGTAATAAGTACAAAAGTAAAATTCTTCACCTCAAATGAAATGTATCATATCAATGTGTAAATTTTATCTCAACAACAACTATAACAAGTTACAGCTAAAAATCTACCAAAACTAGTAAACACTCATTTAAGCACTTGTAGCCGTTGATCTAAATCTATAACGAGCTTTTGATTCCTTTATGTGGCTGACTGGTGGATAGAGTTGGCTAGGCCCCCTGCCACGCATTATAACTTAGTTATAAAGGACTTATTGGCAGCGACTGTGTTACTTAGTTGCACGAACAATAGCCTCAATCTGCAGATGCAGAAATCATAGAAGGCAAAAACTTTAATAGCTAGATTAAGTAAAAGTTAGCAAATGAATATATCCACCAAGATTACCACTTAGATAGAATTCAATGACTTATACCGTGAAGGAAAACAAACAATTAAACGCTAAGAAACATGACCTGATGTAAAGCTAATAATCTTAGGTATGACACTTCAGGAAAATGTGTATTACTAATACTTTTTCTGAAATACTATACCATACTACTTAAACAGTAAAAATGAATCAAAACTACTAACCGTCATCAAGAAAATAATTCTCTTTAAGAGCACCATGGCCAGAAGTTTTCATCATAAAATGAGCATCAATACCATCTTCACTAAGTTGAACACTTTTATTAATAACATTTCTATAACCAACACGATACAAACAATGTTGTCCACCACGATCAGTTATAAACCGCGTCAAAGCCATACTAGTTCTAGCATCGGTCACAATAGTCGAGCCAGGATGTTCTTTTAGGACAAAGGCAGACATAAGTGCAATCAAATTATCACCATTTGTGGGGTTGCCTTCTTTGTCAACAACGCCACTACGGTCCACATCAGTGTCAAAAACAATGCCAATATCAGCTGATGTTTCGAGCACTGCTGTTTTTGTTACTGACATGTCAACTTTGTCCTCAGTCTGGTTTCTATTCACTGCACAACGTTGTCCTGAGTTTTGCAGTCCCTAACCATATGCCAAAATAAAGTAAATATTGTATGTCCTAATGCAATTGAATTAAGAGATAAATATTACACATTGTAAGGAACTTTAAGAGATAAAAATGTTGTTGAAAAGGAAAATAAATTATCAAAACTACACATCAGTTGGTACCAAAGGTAAAATACACCACTAAAGAAAAAACATGTAACAAAGGCTTTCTCAATTTCACTTACTAAGTTGCGTGAGCGAGTAATTTCTATGTAGTAGCGAGTAATTTTAAACACTTAGATTTGTCATATGTGATGAGACTACAAAGTACGATACTACAATAATTATCCAATTCACTCATTTTCGACAGTAAACATGTTACAGATGGCGTTAATGATATGTTATAGCTACGAGTTTTGAAACCCGACTATTCAATGCATGATACAATGATATGGTTTGTTTATGGACTCACAGTTATATCAACAAACGTTCTTCATATATTTTTTGTCTTGTCCATCATAAAGTGTTTTATCTACAGCAGCACATTATTTCAAAGGTAAGCTTACTAATAAATTTTACAAAACCAAACTTTTCTAAAACACCAAATAAGCAGTAATACCAACTTATTTATATGACAGTTTACACAGATGGCTTTTTAAACCAACAAAAATTTAAGTGACAAAAGGAATTAATGCTAATGAAAAGCAACCAATAATCTACCTAAAAAGAAACTTAAATTAAGCTATGAGAAAGCTATAAGCTGAGCTTGAATAAGCTGAGCTTGAATAAGCTGAAAACACCTAAAAACACCCTACATTCTTAAAACTAAATCTAACAAGACTATCTTAATATGCTTAACTAACTGAATCTAATCAAGAAGCACATTACAAACTTTGCTGTTTGGGACAGCAGCCTAAAGGGAGAAATGGGGAACTTATGCAGACCAAAAAAATAGCTTAAAAATAAGCAACTAAGGCATCAAAAAGCCAAAACAGATTAACCTAAACTTGTGACTATCTAAGGGGCAAAAGCAGGTAAATAAGCATAAGGATTAAACAGAAAAATCAGCTTTGAATGGGAACAAATCAGTTGGACAACAAAGGTGGGTAAATTAAACAATTAGGACTACAAAATAAGCACTGGGATAAGTCCTAGAAAACTGATAAAGACAAAACTAGTCAACTATAAACTAAGGGCCATCTAAACTTAGAAAATTCAAGCAAACATCAAGGGATTAAGCAGAAATATTAACTTGAAATATGGTTATTGGGAGATAGCTTATGATGGTGCAGGGAAAACATGAACAAATGACCAACTTCAAGACCATTGCAGCCTAAGTAAACGATTTTTATGATTTTTTTCCTTTTGGGAAAAGTAAAACAAGCTGATGAGAATTCTATTTTTGATTTTAATTATCACTAAAATTCTCCATCCAACCTTGAATCAGATAACCTCGCTTTTAATAAGCAAAGGATAATTAAAATCACTAAAATTATATATAAATTAAAAATCAATACATATAAAAGTACTTGGTGTTTTCGGATAAGAGGGGTGCTACAGATGTGTGTGTTCTCCTGGGAGAAGACGAGATGAGATGGGGACGTCGAATTGCAGCAGCTGTGGAGATGGGGTTAGGGTTCGAAGGAAGTTGGAGGGTGAGGGATGTGTGGCAGTGGCTTGATTTGGTGGCTTAATGATGGCAATGGTGCTGGAGGTGATTTGGTGGCTGCGTAATTATAGAGAAGGGGTTAGGGTTTGGTTATGTTGAGTGGGAATGAAATTTTGGGATGAAAATTCAAGTTTTCAAGTCCCGCCATTCACAGATGGTAGACCGGTGGTTGATTAGAAAACGGTCTTTTCGGGTCAAACAGATTTAGACGTGTTTTAAAGTTACCAACAGGTCTAGATAGCTATTTTTTATAGACCCGTTTTTAACATATTACCCGGTCTTGATATATTTTCCGAATAGAGACCTGTTTGAATTATAGAAACCGGTCTTGATCTTATTTATCTAGGTGGAAAAGCTATACGAGACCTGTCTTTTTTATAGAAGGGTCTCCATGTAGGGGTCTCTATTCTTGTTTATGTAGTAGTGTTAGTAGTTGTACGAGTTTTTGCAACCTTATTTTTAATCACAACTCAAGTGTTCTAACTTCGTACAACCCGATGTCATTACATGTATACAAAAACATAGTGCGGCTGATTTAGAAACCGTTGTTGCCACTAATGGATCGAATGATTTTACGAACCAAGGTATGTGCGTTTATTTGTATTTTGGATGTTTAGTTGTTGCATCCAATAGCGGTTGTGCATGCTTACGGGTCAAGGTAGCTTGGAATGTTACTATATTTGCATCATGGATATGTTACGTACAATATAGAGCTAATAGTTTAGGCTATACTAACTATTAACAATTTTTTGTTGTTACAGCCATTAACAGACACCCACGCAGAAGTGGTGGCAGCTCATACATGAATAGCTGGACTTCATCCATTATGGATTACAGATAGTTGAACTGCTGGTACATTCGCATTCTGGGATTTTCATCGACAATATGTTTTAATACATTGACCTCAAATACTATGAGATTTATAAATTGAGAAACGCTACCCTCACATAACTTTTACAAAAAGAAATCCACCAACACACATGTTATTTGCTGCTTTTGTTGGATACTCTTGATCATGCAATCAATTGTCGCAAAATAGCATAGCTATCTTATAAAACTCAATGATGTGTATATTAACAGGCACAAGAGATGGTGAGGTTCTTGAGCCAATATTAGCGTCTTTAAAGGGTGTCGCAAAACATGATGGAAAGAGTGTAGGTGTTCCTGTTAAGACCCGTGCATATCAATGATGATGCCCAAATACGAACAAGCTATACTCGGGTGAAAATGTACTTCTGAAGACTACTGATTTGGGTTTATCAATAATTTTTCAGCAAGGTATATTGTTGCTATTTCTTAGTTTCATATTATTATTCTTTGTAAGTAGGAAGAAGAAAATGAAATGCAGACATGTTCATAATTTTTTAGTTGTCGGGTAAAGTTTGAAATACATATACAACAGTATGACCAAGCTTGAACTTTTTATATTAGAACTTAGTTTATACTGTTTTTTTTAGTATTATGCCGAGAATAATAGGTGCTTAACTTCTTACCTAGGTTGCAAGTGGTCAAAATAGTTACAAATTCTGGTAGTTGAGGTCAGTTGTGTCTCATTTTGAATTTAGCGTAATCGATGAAATGGCAGGTCTAATTGCTATTCATTGCTCATCTAACTGACATGGACATGTAATCCAATTTGCATTTATGGTTCCTAAGGCTAGCCCCAGTGATGTGAATCCCCACTCGATCGAGTGATTGTGAGGATCGAGTCACAGTCGATCTTCTTGTTGTGGAATATCGATCAACTAATAGTTTGAGGAGGGAGGTGATCGCCTCCCCGATCGACTTTTGGTTCGTTTCTTTTTTTGTGTTTGTATAAATAAAAAGGTATATTTGTGGGGAATGTTTTTTTGTAGTATAGGTCGCTGGAGAGAGAAAGCTGACGTGGCAGGTAAAATAAAGGGGATTGGGGTTCCTTACTGGGGGCAGCCTAAAATAGCGGAATTTGTGTGTAAAGTTGCAGCGGTTGGTTTTAACAGAAAGGTGGAAAAGTTGTGCACGTGAGCTAGATGCATAATGGATGCAGGAACGGCATGCTCAGAATGATAGAAAAGATAGCACCGATGCCCTCTGTCAAGGTAATAAGTATTTATTTTAAGATTTTCTACGGGGTGCTCGGGGGTGATTCCAAACAATGGTTTTAAAGGGGGAACCGGTCGTTTTAAGGGTCTCTGGATTTGCTTAAAATTAAACCACCAACTACTAAAAGTTTGTCAGGTAACTGTTAAATAAAAGAAGCAATCTCATTGATGAAATTTTAGTGAAAGTGGAAGTATGCAAGTGGCGGGTTAGGATTTGCTATCAGTTGCCTCTGAAACTTATTGTAGAAAGAATTTTTCGTCATCTGCAAACAAATTTTTTTGTCTCCATGTTAGGATTTAGAAAATCCAGAAGTTAGAGAGTCAGTCACCTCAAGTATATGTATTCGTTAGAAAGCTCGTAGTCGTAGTCATTTAGTGATAGTTAGTAGTTTGTTATGTAACATCGTGGAGGACTGATGCAGGTTTTACTGACCAGGTTTTAATATTTATAATTTCTCTTTATACCTATGGTTTACCCTAATGCACTAACGAGCAGTGTACCCGGTCGTGTGTAGTGTAGTATTTCGGTAAAACCGAGGTCGTCTCAAGAGTTATGTGTGCGGATTTAAACTAAGTCTAGGTGTTACAGATTTTAATATGATTTTGATATTAACTAATTAACTACTAAAGCAAATAAAGGCGAGGATTGTGATCAATAGAGGAGAGTGGTGCTAACCTAGTTACTCATCCTAATTAGTAGTGTTTACGTCTAATTACTTCCAATTACTTCAGGTGAGGTCAAAGTCGCTAGGAAAATATTTGGTCAGTTCGTCCTAACCTATCATTAAAGGGTCCCCATTGGAGAAATTAAGTGACCCGTCATAAGTCCAGTTGTTCTTAGTCCCCTAAGCCAAGTCATTAAGTACCGTTACATGCTATATTTATAATAGTGAGTGCCCGGGCGCTAGCATCTTAAACACTCACCCCCTACTTCTTAAGTTCATCTAAACGGTAGGTGATCAGTTGGCCAAATCGCACAAGCAGAAACGGTCGTCAGTTGGTCATATCTTAACCTTCCCAATCAGTCTACCTACTTAGGGTCAGTTGGTCATATCTCCTAAGTAACTAGCCACTACCGCCATTCAAAACTACCGAAACAAGGGTAGCTACCAACAAACTATTCATTCATACACTTAGAAATAATTATACGGAAGCAATGTAAACGCAAACAAAACAATTAAGGAATCATAACTAGGACAGCACCAGAGGTGCTTAGCCGCTCATATTAACTAAAACAATCGATTCAATGTTTAACATTACGAAATACATGAATTGAAAGTAAAGAAAAGATAAAATGCTAATGCTTATCGTAGGGGAGTGATTTCTCCCTTGGAGATAGCTCCGTATGCTCCTCTAGATCTTCCTTCGACTTCTTCTCACGTTCACTTAGTGTTGTGCGTGAAATGGGATCCTTTGAAATGCTGGAAATCGTGGGTATTTATAGGCCAGATCTGGTTACGGCGTAACTAATGTTAAGAGTTACGCCATAACATACAATTCTTCGTAATTTGCACTAAAAATGCTGGTTACGGCGTAACTATGGAAGGAGTTACGCCGTATCTTCAATAAATCTTGGTTACGCCGTAAATGATACAAAAGTTACGGCGTAGGTTGCAGTGGCGCAGAACCTCATTTGACCTAGTTGGTTACATCGTAATCTTTGGGAGAGTTACGCCGTAATCTGCTGTTGAGTTGGTTTTCTGACCCACGCTTTAGTTACGGCGTAATGTGAGAGAGGAGTTATGCCGTAACTTCTTCAAAATAAGCATACTATGATATATCTTCAATAAATTCTCCAAATCTGCGTCTCTTTAGCTCCAATGCTCGTAATTTACCTGAAAGTGAAATATAGAGGAAAACAAGCGTAAATACATATAAATGATATAAAATACGAATATTATCAGGGGAAATTGACACTTAATATTCATGATTATTTGATGTTATCAAATATCCCCCCACTTGAACTCTACTTGCCCTCAAGTAGACCTTATTAGATAGATTCCTAAAAAGATATCTTCCATTACCTGGAAAATATAAGTTTACAAATCCCCTATGCTAGAATAAAACAAAGCCGAACACCTCACAAAATGGGAACAAAACACTCAAATCTCTCAACTATTCTAAGTGTCAATTTCGGGGTGATCACTCATTGCACAGTGATAGCATGTATTCTATCGTAAGCTTGGCGGTTACACAAATCTCCACCACTAGAATTAAGGACTAAACAATTCTCGAAGGCAATATGGGTAGACACGACAAAGGTTAAGGGTGATTTGTCATTACTAACATGTCACGGCGAAGTGGACAAAATCAATGATACATGACCAGATCCATGGCCAAGACACCAAAGATTGCACGCTGCATCACCTAGACACGCTTCATGACTAAGGGTAGGTTAAGACATGGTATAAAAATGGTGTAAAATAAAATCAAGCAGATGGTATAAATCTACAACTAAGTCATCACCACTTACCGTTCGCCAAAAGTTCAAGTTTCGATGTCAAGAAACCGGATCATGATATAACCAGGTAGATGTGCCATTAGAGGACGTCATGATGGGCACACTTCCAACTTCATTCTTCAAATGTGACCTAGTTGGCCTCCGCGATACTAAATATATATTAAGCTCATAACAATAGTGCTTATAACATCGCTCTTTACAATCACAAAATAACAATAAAAACTACTTTTTTTTGGTTACATAACATAATAACTACACATAACACCCCCCCACATGAGATGAACAATATGAGAATTTGGGGGGTCTTCAATGATCTTTAAGGATATGTCGTCGACGAGAGCATGATTCCTGAACCTTTCCACTTGAACCTTGAACTTAGGCAAATAATGACTTCCCAATTACAAATAAAGACTACAGGGTAGGCTAAGGTGTAATGGTGTATCGAAACAATATGTTGGGTGAACAAAATGAAAGGAATGGCTCAGAAGGGTGTATCTAGGGGTATCTTGCACTAAAGGTGAGTGCAACAAATGGTTTAACATGGGGGTCGAGAAGTCGTGGTAACTAATCGATAGACACACAATGGTAGGCTATTTGGGTGATAATCCTATAATACTGCCTTCTTAAACTGAAAAGTCCAAATACATCGAGCTAACTCAACATACCTCGTCTATGGTCTCGAAATGATGTAAAGGCCAAGTTCTAAAGTTTACAAGCTACTGGCACACTCATAATTTGGTGGATTTGGGGTAAAAATTTGGAAACGGATAAGGATAATCTCACCATATAATATCAAGGGATATAATGTGCTCGGCTAAGGTCTAATCCAGTTAGGTTAAGAAAAACATGTCAAAAATTTAAAAATGGCATAATTTTTCAAAATAAACTAGAAAAATGAGGGTAACATAAAGTTCAAGAGATAATTCTACTCCCGTCCCCCCCACTTGAAATGTACAAAGTCCCTTTTGTACTAAGCGTTAAATAAAGGTGAAGAGAAAAGTAGAATTAGAGCGAGAACTTCCCTGAAATTTTCTCCAAAAAGAAAGAAGGCCCACGAAAAGAGTCGTGCCTTCGCATAAGCATCCACGAGCAAACTTCAATCCCTGAAATCACACTACCGACAAGCATAATTCTAAAAATAAAATGAAAAAGAAATCTAACTCACTTTCGTAGGAATCACGGTTGCATTTAGCGTATGCAACAAGCCTTTTAAACCACTTGGTGTCCCAAGTGGACGAGTGTAGTCTCATGAGGGCTTACAGGGAACATACCCAAAAAGTTCATTTGAAAACTAATACAAGGTTATTGTGTTTTAAATGAAAGAAGTGTCATAGAGGAAGGTTACATCGTAACTCCCATAAGGAGTTACGCCGTAATTGAGCAAAACCTGACAGATGCTACATGGGTATGGCTACGGCGTAACCATATATGGGGTTACGCCGTAATTGGTAATGCTCTGAAGTAAATTGCTGCATAAAAGGCCTGTTACGGCGTAACCAAGATAATGAGTTACGCCGTAACTCTGGTCGGATCAGAATGCTGCAGCAACAACTTTTCTTCGTTTTCTTGCAAAAATGGTTAAAAATACAAAACCCAACAGAAAGGAAATAAAACAAATGAAAGGAATAATTTGGGTTGTCTCCTGAAAGAGCACTTTTCTTTATTTACGAGTCTTTAAGTTAGACTCAGAGCCTCGGCCCTCGGGGCTTTATGGTGGCCTTTGAACTTGGCCAACTTCCTCCATGTCCTTCATTAAGTTATGTCTGACCCAAGCGACATTGGTAGCAGTGCGGAGGTACTCTTTAGTCTCGCTCTTCCGAATTTTGCAAAATTTTTCGTCCGGACCCAAATGGTATCTAGTAAACTCATACTTTTTGGCTATGATTGGTGGTGGCCTCTTATATGAAATGCCAAGAAGTTTGCACCTCCTTTGCTCATATGCTTCATCATCGGGGTCAGTGAATCCATCTTCGCCCTGTAATTCAAGGTAGTCCAAAATCCCTTCTATATCATCATCGTCAGACTCGGTACCTTTAAACCATTCATTGTCGAGTAAATCTTACACCAGTACCCGTTTGCATTCCTCTTTTTCATTTCTCGTTGAATCTTCATTTGTCACTTCACTAATGTAATTGATGATTTCTTCTCTCTGTTCCTCTTTACTCATATAATCCTTCCATATCTTTTCCTTGGTCAATGCGTCGACTTTCCCATATTTGATTTTCACCCAATTGTCAAATCCTAGATTTTCTAACCAAGGTAATTCAGTCCTGTCCACATCATTTGTTGAAGTCCAAAATAATTCATCGTCTCCAACCCTCTTAAAGCTGCTTCCTCCGTTGCATTTGTCATCATACGTGTCGCAAGATGCCCAAAAAACATCACCAGGCGTCCTTATTTTCTCACACCAATGACTTCTAGTTACCTTGCCAAGGATGTTGCTAGAGGGATCCTACATGCAGTATATATCATCAATTATGGGCTTTTTACGTAGACAATGCTCCTCATAATCAATTTTGAGCTTCTTCAGTAGATTTGGGTTAATTTTAGCATCCCCGAATTGTATTTCATACCAATCATCGAAGGATAAATCTCCAAAATTAATGTCATGTCTTTCAAGCTCATGCGGGCACGTCCATTCCTCATCTTTCAAATTATCACCCCCGTTGCAATATTCGCGAAAAGGATTGCATGTAGGCCATGCTCGTGTGGACTCTTCATCAGTGATAATTATCGGGGTGCAATAGTGCCTAATCGGTGGTTCCTTCTCTTCTTCAAATGAGAGCTTCTCCAATCTTTCTTCATCAGTGTATGCAGGCCACATGAATTTGTTATCTTTGACCCTATCCATATCGGTTCCTCCATTGCAAATTTCGTTCCGATGGTCGCACGAAGCCCATAGATCATACCATTCACCCTTAGCTATGGGTACTTTCTTGCACCAGTGATACTTTCTTTTAGACGGGGACATAGGACATAATTAATGTCATCGGACCATTCGTTAATAACCTGTGTCCTTGATTCGTCTACCTTGAGAAATCTGTCAGCCCACGTATCCCAGTTACGCCATAACTGTGATGTTTGGTTACGGCGTAACTCCGCTGTGTCATTCTCGTCAGTATTCTTCATAATGCCATGATCGTTGTCAAAAACGTAGTTATGCTGTAACTCATAAGAGGTGTTACGGCGTAACTTCACACTGTCGCCAAAATTTTTACTTGAATCCGAACTTTTGGTGGGAGAATTGGCTTGTAACTTTGAGTCTTCATCAGAAAAGATGACCTTGCATTCCGTTGTGGGTTTTGTCCCTTCCGGTTTAGTATTATTTTTCCTTACCTTCTCACTAAGCTTTTCCACCATTGTTTCCACGTTCTTTAGGGTTGTGTCGTGATTGGAAAGACTTCTATCAGTGTTTTCCTGGAATTATTTTAGCAATTCATCTTGTTCCTTTTGTCTTTGGGCTGAAGTTTCCAGAAATTTGTTGATGGTCTCTTCAATATTGGGCCTTTTTTCTCCATAAGGCCCACGGTTATAGTTTCCAGCAGGTCCTCTACGATAGCCATTACTATTTCGATTATCTCCGTAAAACGGTCGATTTTCTCCATATTTAGCTTCTTCGATTGTGTTTTCTTCGTTAATGCGAGGACAATTCTTGGTGAGATGTCTTCCCCCACAGCTTTCGCAACCTACTTGGATGGCATGAACAATTTCTCTGATTTTTAGCATATCTTGACTCAGATTTTCAATTTTTCTTGTTATGGCTGCAATTTCGTCAAGATTTCTGCCTTGGTTCCTTTTGCTTCCTCTATCGTGCCATTTCTGGGAATGATCAGCCATTTTTTGGATGGCTTCAATTGCAAGAGTAGGATTCATGCTCGGAATTGGTCACTGGTAGCCCAGCATCTGTCTTGTAGTCACGTTGATTCCTTTGTAGAAGATGTTGACCTTTTGCTGGTTGTTCAGATCATGTGTAGGACACTTGTAGAGGAGATCGTTGTACCTATCCTAGGCTTGATACAATGTTTCATCGTCTTCTTGCTTGAAATTATGGATCTCCAAGAGCTGGTTAGATATCTTTGACAGAGGACAATATCTCTTGATGAAGTGCTTCTTTAGTAAAGCCCATGTATCAACTGCCCCAGCGGGCAATCTTTCGATCCATCACCTTGCAGCCTCAGTAAGAGTCATGGGGAACACCCTTAGCATAACAGCGTCATGAGACACACCCGAAATGTTGAAAAGGTTGGCGATGTACAAGACATTCTCAACTGCTCATACGCATCTTCATCCATGTTTCCTGAAAAAGGGTTAGCATGAAGCTCCCTCATAAATTGATCTTTAATTTCGAAAAGGACATTAGCTCCAATTGCCGATCTTACGAGCCCCGACCCTTGTTCTTCTCTTGTCAATGCCAAGTATTCCTCAGTAGTGAGGTCATCAATGTTAACAACTTCCATGGTACCTGAAACTTGAAAAGAGATCGTGAGAAATTGAGAAAAATTTTAGAACAAAAATGAAATGAAAGACTTAATGAAAATCCTAATATAACTCCCCGACAACGGCGCCAAAAACTTGATGCAGGTTTTACTGACCAGGTTTTAATATTTATAATTTCTCGTTATACCTATGGTCTACCCTAATGCACTAACGGGCAGTGTATCCGGTTGTGTGTAGTGTAGTATTTTGGTAAAACCGAGGTCGTCCCAAGAGTTATGTGTGCGGATTTAAACTAAGTCTAGGTGTCACAAATTTTAATATGATTTTGATATTAACTAATTAACTACTAAAGCAAATAAAGGCGAGGATTGTGATCAATAGAGGAGAGTGGTGCTAACCTAGTTACTCATCCTAATTAGTAGTGTTTACGTTTAATTAATTCCAATTACTTCAGGTGGGGTCAAAGTCGCTATGACAGCATTTGGTCAGTTCGTCCTAACCTATCAGCAAAGGGTCCCACTGGAGAAATTAGGTGACCCGTCATAAGTCCAGTTGTTCTTAGTCCCCTAAGCCAAGTCATTAAGTACCGCTACATGCTAGATTCATAACAGTGAGTGCCCGTCCTAACCTATCACCAAAAGGTAGGTGATCAGTTGGTCAAATCGCACAAGCAGAAACGGTCGTCAGTTGGTCATATCTTACCCTTCCCACTCAGTCTACCTACTTAGGGTCAGTTGGTCATATCTCCTAAGTAACTAGCCACTACCACCATTCAAAACTACCGAAACAAGGGTAGATACCAACAAACTGTGCATGGATACACTTAGAAATAATCATACGGAAGTAATGTAAACACAAACATAACAATCAAGGAATCATAACTAGGCCAGCACCAGAGGTGCTTAGCCGCTCATATTAACTAAAACAATCGATTCAATGTTTAACATTACGAAATACATGAATTGAAAGTAAAGAAAAGATAAAATGCTAATGCTTATCGTAGGGGAGTGATTTATCCCTTGGAGATAGCTCCCTATGCTCCTCTAGATCTGCCTTCGACTTCTTCTCACGTTCACTTGGCGTTATGTGTGAAATGGGATCCTTTGAAATGCTGGAAATCGTGGGGTATTTATAGGCCAGATCTGGTTACGGCGTAACTAATGTTAAGAGTTACGCCGTAACATACAATTCTTCGTAATTTGCACTAAAAATGCTGGTTACGGCGTAACTATGGAAGGAGTTACGTCGTATCTTCAATAAATCTTGGTTACGCCATAAATGATACAAAAGTTACGACGTAGCTTGCAGCGGCACGAAACCTCATTTGACCTAGTTGGTTACGTCGTAATCTTTGGGAGAGTTACGCCGTAATCTGTTGTTAGTTAGTTTTCTGAGCCACACTTTAGTTACGGCGTAATGTGAGAGAGGAGTTACGCCGTAACTTCTTGAAAATGAGCATACTATGATATATCTTCAATAAATTCTCCAAATCCGCGTCTCTTTAGCTCCAATGCTCGTAATTTACCTGAAAGTGAAATATAGAGGAAAACAAGCGTAAATCCATATAAATGATATAAAATACGAGTATTATCGGTGGAAATTGACACTTAATATTCAAGATTATTTGATGTTATAAAGGACGGACGGGTCTTTACCCACTGTATGCCTGATCCACATCCAGTAGGAGGCATCTCATGTATCTAACTATAAATACCCTTTGCCTGGCAAGGCAAAGGGTTGGAGCTTTTCATAATATATTTGTCTTTGTCTCACTGAAGTTCCCAACTCTCTTCCACTTTCTCTCTCTAGAACTCATACCATTTGACCCATATTAGTGCTTGATTGTGTATTTGTGAAAACCAATATGTTACAATTGGTATTAAGAGCCATGGTTTGATCATCTACCTTTCATGTTCTTGGATTTTTAGTGGTTTTCATAGGTTTTTTGGGTTTGAATGAGTTTCGAGTAATTTTCATCATTTGAATCATTTTTAGTGTTAAAGTTTGAATTTTGATAGTGTTAATACAAATAAACCATAAAAACGTTTATTTATATTTTACGATCTTCTAATGTTTTGTCGACAACAAACCTAAAATCATTTTAACGAAACAAATAAAATACGTAAATGGTTTGAACTAATAGTTTCTAACATATTCACATTTTCACATAAAACACTAAAACAAGTATAAGTGATTTTATGATTTAGTATTACATATATACAACAACTAGTGTTTACATATTTGGGTATAATATACACATAACTAGTATGTAGTATATTGGGTAATATAAATGGGTAGAAACTTAAGTATCACAACCCATTGACCAAATACATTGAATGTAGTTAGGTACAACCCAAAGTCCATGACCCATGGAGCTTGACCCATAACCCATTGCATGACATCATGCTTATATCATATATGGATAATATCCATAACCCATGGTATTGACCCATACCCATGTGACTAGGTTCATTGCACTCAAGAGATACATTGTATCTAGTAAAAGACCCATGGATCAACCCATGACCCATGACCCATAACCAAAATACCCATGGGTAAAGAGGAGCGTCCCACAGATCCCTAGCTTTACGACGGATCCCTTGTGGGAGGGATCCGTGGGATCCGGGGAACAGTGCATATTTCCCTCTATAAATAGTAAGCCATTTCTTCATTGTTTCTCACCCCTTTCTAACATACTTTCCCCTTGAGTTAAAAACTCTCTAACCCCAGATCCAAGAGATCTATGTTTGTAGTTTTGTTTTTGTGTGATCTTCTAGGTTCCTCTTAAAGGCGAGATCACCATCTTTGAAGTCGAGCAAGCTCAAGTCCATGAGTTGCCATGCTTCCTCATCATCAAGACTACTGAAGTCCTCTTGTTGATGATTGTTTTTCTTTTCCTAAGAAGTGTTGAAGACATTTGTGAAAGGTGTCTCAAGGGTCAAGACGAAGATATTAGTGAAGGGTATCTATTGTCTATATCATAAGCACTTGTGGCGGGTGCTTAGAAGTCAAGACTAGAAGCATTAGTGAAGGGTACTTAGAAGTCAAGACACAAGACATTAGTGAAGGGTGTCTTGAAGATCTAGTCAAAGGCATTAGTATAAGGTGCCTTAATTGTACATTCGATATGGTATGATTCGATGTACTAGTTAGAGTAGTATTGGGTCAAAGGATATTGATATCTTTGTTGATGTTGTTATAAGGAGTTGATCTCGTTTGGGGTTAGGAGATTGGTGTAGTGTTGGGCAGTAGTTCCTCCATTGCAATGGAACTAGGTACTTAGCCTAGTACCTAATAAAGGGTAGGCTACGTTGTGTTAGGTTAGGTTCATCTTGGAGTGAAAGAACCCGGTGGTTAGCCTAGCACCGAATAAAGGGTAGGCGATGTTGTGTTAGGTGTGGTTCACCTTGGAGTGAAAGAACCCGGTGGTTAGCCTAGTACCGGAAAAAGAGTAGGCAACGTTGTGAAGGTTTCTCCACCATAAGGAGCTGGTGTTGTGTAGTGCTTACAAACTCTCGAGTAGGTGACTCGGGGAGTGGAGTAGGGCAAGGAAGGTATCCTTGTAGCCGAACCACTATAAATACTCGCGCTGTGGTTTTATGCTTCTTACTCTTATCTTTTCATTACATACTTCTATATGTTTGTTTATCAACATCCAACACACACATCTAAATAGGTTGACATAAGTCGATCTAAATATTAAAAAGGAAGTTTTAATTGGCAAAACTATTCAACCCCCTTTCTTGTTTTCAACAATTGGCATCAGAGCTTCGTTACCAAGTTTCTTGAAGTATATTGTACTTTAAAAACTTGATACGATCCATGGTTAATTGAAAACTACAAAGAAGGTTTTTCATAAAAACAAACACCATATTTTTTTTAAAAACTCTATGTTTGGATGTTGATTAGATAACAACATTTTTTTTATTTTTTTTCTATTTAAATGCACTAATCTTGTTTGTCATGTTGATTAGTCAAAGCTCATACCCACCAAGCTATAGGAATCGCTTGGTAAAAAGAATACCTTCCCTAAGAAGGTATCTTAAACACAAAGGAGCTGGAATTGTCTAGTGACATTTGTTGTGTCATTTATAAAGACATTTCTAAGTGCGTTAGAGGTATGATTTTATACTTAACTCTAAAATGACATTAGCTTGATAATTAAGTATGCCTATATAGGTATTTATATGATTATCTTTTGTGCATATACATGTATTACATGAAGCTTCATTAGGAAGTCTTTTCTCACATACGTGTTATTTTTTCGTCTAAAGTCGTGGTATATAAAACTTGTGTTTTATTTCATTTAATCTAAAAATCATATCTTTCTAATTATAAAACAAAACACAAATTTCAAAAATTTATCCTTCCCTATAAATAAACCACTCGTCACCCACTTTATCAAATCTCCACTTTTTCAAATCTTTCATTTTCAAAAAAAATTACCTCTCATTCAAAACTTGTAACATATTGGATTTCACATACACATCATACCATAAACCAAGTGGGCGTATAAGATGAGTTTAGAGAGAGAAAGTTAGAGGTTTGGGAATTCTAGTGAGAGAAAGAAAAATCTTATTATGAGCTCCAACTCTCTACCTTGGGAAGTAGAGAGTATTTCTAGTCTTACAATAAAACGCCACCTGACGGGCTATGGATCAGGCATACAATGGGTAAAGACCCGTCCGTCCTCCACGGTGTTACTAAACTAAATACTACTTAACATCAAATAACTACGACTACGAGCTTTCTAACGATTACATATACTTGAGGTGACCGACATTTTAACTACTGGATTTTCCAAATCCTAACAATCTCCCCCTAAGTGAGGTCACCTCAAACACACATTAAAATTACATAGAATACAAATAGATATTACATTGAGATTGTTCTTGGATTCTTGTTCATGTTCTTTGTTCTGTAGCTCGTAGTCTTTGATTCTTCATTTTCGCATGTTTGGATAATCTGAGTGGAGGTCTTTAACTGATCCACGTGATACTGAGTTTTGAGTCAGCTTTGAAATCATCAGCCATATTAAATCTCTGACACATCCATTGTGGTGTTGGTATTATGCGATGTTGTGACATTTGGACCGTCATGCTCACATTCTGGATCATGATATATTCTTATCAGAGTAGCGGAAGCTTTAGTAGATTCATGATATTGGCAGCAGCGTAGCAGAAGCATGGAGTGATAATATCAGAGTCAGTGATGCACTAATCATGATTTCTTTGTAAATGAATGTGTTGTGTGAGCATGAGGCTATGGATTGACCACTTCATTCTGATCAGCTGCAAACGTCGGGGTGTACCTGCATAAGACAGTTAGCAATAAAGTGCACGAAAGTATAATTCCGAAGAATTTCCTTGAAAGGGTTTCACAGCTGCTCTAGCTGTTCTCAAACCGGAACGTCTCAAAGAAGACAACAAGGAGTGAGTGAACCAGCGAAATGAGATTCACTGATTGATGAAAAGAGATTTGAAAAACAATCGTGTACTGCTCAATAGAAATTGTTTTTGCAATACAACGAAGGTTTTAATGAAAATCAATTATCAATCATAAACACCTTTTATTTTGAGAAATAAGTACACAGTCGATGTGCTAAAGAAAAGAGTTTTAAAGTACAACGACCGGTTTTTCAAAGGTATCCGTCAATCCATAACCTGAACCAGGATTGATTCAAAAGATAGAATCGCCCCATTGTTTCTGTTCAGTTGTCACATGGTTGATCTATATAATAGATCTCACATGCCACCTACCAGGAGCTTGTTTGATGTTGGCTCTAGAAGGCTTTCCATCTTCATTGTGAATATGTATGCATATCACTCAGATGTTCTGGCAATGCCACAAGGATAATGCATAGGACTCATAAGATATAATCTCTCTTTCCACATTGTGTGGAACAGAGAGTCTTCATTGAAAGTGTTCTAATGAGATTTATTGATGATCTCATGGCTCTAGACTCAATTGTGCATATTTGGTTCCTATGCCGGAGACTAGGGAGAGGGTCTCCTTCTTCAATATCAACAATCTCTAATAAAGAGTCGATAGATTATGTCGGTTCCCCGTGAGAATGAAACAAGACCTTTTAAGAGGAACTTGAGTGGTTTGAAAAGTTGAAGTGCAGTGCGTCACTGGGTCCATGACGTCTTGTCTTCAATACCGATGTTACCTTGGTAACCACCAGTAGTATATGAATTGAACCCGGTTTCTGCCCTAAGGTTGAATAAATGGAGGGCTATTTCTTTTCACCCTTTTTCACATTCAATTCCTTTTCATTCTTCAACCCCTTCAGTACTTACCGAGACTTCATTACTAGAACCTTGTTGGGTTTATTCCAGTACTAGCTCAGACTCAGTCCGCACTCTTCCCATATCTCACTTTTCTCCTTTTTTCCATCATACCTAAGGACTTCTACACTATCTAGTGGATTGTCCCTGGGTAGATCCCTCCGGTTCTGGCGGATCATGGGAACTCAACCTAACCTTATCATCCTTATATCACCTTGCATAAAGTAGAGTTGGTCCGTCTTTTGGTGTAGTCCTTCCGCCTTGAAACCAATTGAAAACCATTTGAAAATCAATTAAGATACTTGTGATATAGAATCAAAGCATTTTGTATCTTAATTGTTTTGATATTTTAGAAATGCTCCCCCTCAACATATGCATAAAAATTCAGAATTTGTTTAGCACATGGAGGCAAGAGATCTTTGAAATCGTTAGATTAAGAATGAAAGGTCCAATCTTTTGATTACTATTTTCTAAAATGATCATCATCACTTCCCAATCAGTTTGAGTAGATAAAACATTTTGAGGAAGGATGAGGTTTTCAAAATTTTGCTCCCCCTTAATATGTGCCTCGAAGTTTGAAAGAGTTTTGCACATATTAGAGGGAACCTGCACTTAGAGACAATTAAATCACGTTTCAATAATTTGAGGTTTAAAGTAGATGCTCCCCCTCAACATGTGCATGGAAAATTTGAAATCGTTTGTCACATGCGGGGAGGAAAACATGCTAAATACTTATGAAACCATTTATCGAATTATCAGTTTAAATCCAATTTAAATAATAAATTCTCCCCCGATCACAATTATCTAATCATTTGAGATTTGTGATCTCTGTAGATTTAAATTGATTTTGAAAGCTTTTAAGGAGAATTGTGATTTGATTATGAAAACGTTTTAACTGATAAGGATCGGATTTTGAGACTTTAAACTCCATTGATTAAACATGCATAATTATCTTTTGAAAACATAATAATAACCAAGGTTTTGAACCAATTGTGTAAAATATTGTAAAACATTTTAGAGTAGACCTTGCTCATTTAAGTGCAAATTGTTTGAAAAGAACACTTTTTGATTTAATTGAAAAATCATTCTCCCCCTCAATCAATGACGAAAGTTATTGATTGATGGATTGAGATTTTGACACTTGATAAGTTCTTTTGATTTTCAAAAATAGAGTCCGAAGTGTTTTCAAAACAATTGAGTTTTCATAAGATTGCAAATATTTTTCAGAAGAATCATTTAGAAGGAAAAATATTTGAAATTAAACATTTGTCTTGTTGATGACAAACATTTGTTTTTAGAATCAGAGCATTAGGTTTGAAATATGAGATAAAGCATGGCTCTGTTCTTTCTATGAAAAGCGGGTTACTGCCTGAAATGACAATAAACCATCATTTTACTTTCTCCTAAAAATATTTTTTGATTTTTTTTTTTTTTTTTTTTTTAACATTCGAACAATATCTAAAGTCCCGTGTCATTCTTTGAATGACAGCACAAAGACCGTAGATATCATCGAATCGAGGAAAAAATATGACAAAAGGACAATATTTTTTTGAAATTTTTTTTTCGAGTTTTTCAAATTTTTATGGATTGTTGAAAGTTTTATATTTTTGTATTTGCTTTTAGAAGGTTTTATAATTTTGTATTTTGCTTTTTGGATAAATATATACAAAATGTAGTTGGAGGAAAGACCTTTACTCCTCGTCTTCCTCCTGAAGACGTTTGAGTGTTTCTGGTTGAAGGCTTTTCAAGCCAAGTTGAAGGAAAGACCTTTACTCCTCGTCTTCCTCCTGAAGATGTCTGCTAACTGGTATTCTGACTTCAAAAAAATAGAGTTCCACTACACCATTTTCCACTTGCTCCCTGATGAAATGATGTCGAATGTCGATGTGCTTTGCTCTTGATTGTTGAACGTTGTTACATGAGAGAGCAATAACACTTTTATTATCACAGTACAGAGGGATTTTGTTGAATTCAAAGCCATAGTCAGATAATTAGGATCTCATCCATAGGATTTGAGCACAACAAGATGACATGGCTATGTATTCAGCCTCTGTAGAGGAAATAGAAGTACTCATTTGCTTCTTTGAAGACCAGCTCACAAGCTTATCACCCAAAAACTGAGCACCTCCTGAAGTACTTCGACGTGTATCTTGACATCCTGCATGATCAGCATATGCATAGGCTGTTAGTAACATACCGGTGTCCTTCGGGTACCATAGTCCCATATTGATGGTTCCTTGGAGATACCGAAAGAGCCGTTTAACCGCTTCAAGATGCTTTTTAGTAGGCTTAGCCTAATATCTAGCACACATGCACACAACGAACAAGATGTCTGGTCTGCTAGCTGTGAGGTACATCAGGGATCCAATCATACTATGATATTTTGTTTGATCTACCATGATCCCTGAGTTGTCCTCATCCAGCTAAGTACGTTCAATCATGGGAGTGTCAACGGTGTCACAAGAGACAAATCCAAATTTATTTAAAATCTCATTTGCATATTTAGATTGATTTATAAAAATGCCTCCGGGACTTTGTGAAATTTGTAATCCCAAGAAAAATGACATTTGTCCCATCATTGACATTTGAAATTTGGAACCCATTTCATTTGAAAAACGATCACATTCATTGGGGTCAGTCGAGGCAAAGATAATATCATCAACATAAATTTGAACGTGAATTAAATGTTTTCCTGACTTCCTGGTGAACAATGTCGGATCAACTGCTCCTTTGCTGAATCCAGTGGATAGAAGAAACTTTGATAGCGTATCATACCATGCCCTTGGAGCTTGCTTTAAACCGTAAAGAGCCTTCTTCAAACGATAGACGTGAGTAGGATGCTCTGGATTCACAAAGCCTTCAGGTTGGCTAACGTATACGACTTCTTTAAGATCTCCATTAAGAAACGCCGTCTTTACATCCATTTGATAGACTACCATGTTCTTACTTGCAGCGTTAGCCAAGAATATTCTGATAGCTTCGATACGAGCAACAGGAGCAAATGATTCTTCAAATTCAATACCCTCCTCTTGACGGTATCCTTTTGCAACCAATCGAGCCCCTTTCTTTAAGACATCACCATGCTCATCAAGTTTCACTTTGAAGATCCATTTTAGAGCAATGATTATAGCACAATCTGGAGCAGTAACTAATTCCCATACATCAAGTCGATCAAACTCATGAATTTCTTCTTGCATGGCATTGAACCAACAGTCTTCATTCATGGCGGTTTTAATGTCTTTTGGTTCGACCTTAGAGAGTACGGAGTTGAAGAAGCACCATAAGGCATCGGTTGCAAGTTGTTTCCGTGTTGATACTGGACGAGAGGGGTTTCCAATGATGTTATCTAATGGGTGATAATGAGTCCATTTTCTAAGGTGTTCATGTGGTTGTTGTTGTGGAACTGAAATAGCAGAGTCGATGTCTCCTGATGAAGATGGTTCTGATGATGATTCAGGAGCAAATATGTTTTCAAATGGAGCATCTTCGGGAGTAGCAAAGGGATTAACTTCATCACTGATGCCAGAAACAATTCCATGATGTACATTTGATGATTGATGATTTGTTGATGAGACAGAGTGATCAGCCGCAGGCGCTTCTTGACTTAATGATATTGAGACTGAAGGGTTGACTTCATTCACAGTGATAGACGCAGCCTCTCTTGATGGAATTGACATTTCAGCAGCATTTGGTTCATAGTGTTCATCAAACATTGGATCAAACAATTTCTTTAAATCATCTTCAGATGGAGGTATATATGGAGTTGCTGGAATTGAATTTGGTACAAGGAATGTACCAATGGGACTGTTTTGAAGTGCGGGTCCAGAACTGGATTGTCCAGGAGCCATCTGACCGGTCAGCTCATCGAAAGTAACGTGAATTATTTCCATGATATTTTGGGTTCACTTGTTGTAGATTCGGTAACCCTTCTTGTTTGGTGCATAACCAACAAAAACTCCAATATCTGCCTTTGCTCTTAATTTACCTAAGTCTTGACCGTCATTCGTTGGATAGCACAAAGCACCAAACACACGAAGGTAGGAGAGATCAGGTTTTCGGTTATGAGCAAGTTCATATGGAGTTTTTCCATGAGAGGTGTGTATAAGGGAACGATTTTGGGTGTAGCAAGCAGTGGCAATGACTTCAGCCCATAGAAACATTGGAACCTTTGAATAAATTAGCATTGTTCTTGCGGCTTCCACAAGAGTTTGATTTCGTCTTTCAACTACACCGTTCTGTTGAGGAGTTCGTGGAACACTTCTTTGATGACTGATTCCAACGCTTTCATAAAACTGAATTAAGTCTTTGTTAACAAACTCTGTGCCATTGTCTGTTCGAACAATTCTGACTGTATTGTTGAGTCGAACCTGAAGCTGTTTGATTAGTTTGATGATGACATCTGGAGTTTCATCCTTTGTCCTCAAAAACTTTACCTAAGTAAATCGAGAGTAGTCATCAACAACTACTAGAATGTATTTCTTCCCATTTATCGTTTGCACTCTCATTGGTCCGCACAGATCCATATGAAGGGTATGAAGAACTTCCATTACTGAATTTGTGGGTTTTGGTTTGTGGGCATATTTCGTGCTTTTACCCAATTGGCAAGCTGAACAAAGATGATCTTTTTCATATTTTAATCTGGGTAAGCCTCTGACAAGATCCTTTTTGGAAAGGTTATTAATGGTGCCAAAGTTCAAGTGATTGAGACGACGATGCCATAACCATGACTTTGTTTTAGAAGCCTTTGACAGCAGGCAGATTGGAGAAGACTTCATCATGTCTTCGATAGAGATGGTGTATAGGTTAGAACCTCAAGTACCTCTTAATAATTCCACACCATCAAGTTCTCTAACGAAACAAGTATGTTTTCTAAAGGCCACCTCTAGATTGGAATCACAGAATTGACCAACAGAGAACAAATTATGACCAAGACCTTCCACATAATATACCCTGGAGATTACACTTTTGCCAACTACATAATCACCATAACCCATAATTGCTCCAAAATGGTCGTTCCCGAATCTAACAGTCCCGATGAATTTACTCACGAAGTTCATGAGCCGCGACCGGTCTCCAGTCATATGCTTGGAACAGCTTGAGTCCAAGTACCACAGAACGATTTGAACGATCTGCAGTTGAACACAGACAAGAATGGATAACTGGATAAATGGGATCCCCATGCAAGAATGGGTTCCACTTGGTTAGTAACAGTGATTGGAACACCCACATCAGAAATAGAAACACTCATGTTAGAAATAGAAGCAATGGAATCATCAGAAATAGATGTAGTGCTAGTATTCGTATTTGACCTATTCAAAGTATGTTCACTTCTTAAGGGAATAGTTCTACCAGTAGGCATCCATTTTCTAGTGGGCATTATCTTAGCAGATTGAGGGCAAAACTGATTGACCTTATGGCCAAAAGGTATCCATTGATACCCTATCTTACTAAATGTTCTTCCTGTGGGTTTCCACTATTTTCTAACTTTCTTTCGTCTTTGCCTTTTAGCCTTCTTTGCATGATTTTTAGCATTAACAATTTTAACTGGGCATTTGACAGCATTAGACAAAGCATTCACACCATAATCATGATGAGCAACAGAATTCAAACAGACATCATTACATGGTTTGCAAATATTATCAGAATTCGAATTAATTACAGTACGCCTATGGCTAATACTAGAATCAACACGATTCGTTTTATTCAACACAAACTTAAAGTTCCTAGGTTGGTATTCTACTCTCTTCCAATGCACATTTTTAGCTTGCAAGGTCCTATCTTGCTTTGTATTGCCTGGAGGCTTTGACCCGCTTGCTTTAATGTCACTGATTACTCCTGTAGAGGGAATTATGGGAACATTAGTTGGTTGATCTACTTTTTGCATTCCTGAACTAGATGTGCAAGGGTCTGTACTACTAGAAGGCACATTGGTGTTCAATTTCTTGAAACTGGGCATAGAATGGTTTGTATGCTTGGCACTAGGCATAGAACAAGGCATCACAGCTTTGCCTTTTGCACCTAAGGATTTAGGACATGTTGCAATTACACATTCTAGCAGCTCTTGAGATCGTTTGGCCTGAATGCAAGCAAACCTAATTTTCTATCAAGAGGTTTATTAATGAAGTCCTCTTCAGCAATCTCATGGAGACATTCTAGATTATCCTTAAGGAGAGCACAATAGTCATGAAATGCAGATTCATTATTCCTAAGATGAGGAGGAATGTATTTAACAGTCACAGTATATTTGAAGTCTGAGGATGACTTTGATGCAACATTCTTATTAAAAACAAGTGGCAGTTTCCCATTTTCCTGACTCCTCAGATTCTCAATTTCCTTTTGTAAAGACGTTATTTTTTCATTGTTTTGGTCACGAGTGACTTTCATTGAATTATATAACTCTTTAAAGTGTCGTTTAACCTTTTCAATTTCTTCTAGAAAACTCTCGTTTTCCTTTTGTAAGGCATTAACTAAGTTTTGAAGATGAAAAGTTTGAGAGTGCTGAGAATCTAAAGGAGGAGGCATTTGGGATCCAGTCACATTGTTCTTTTCACCCTTTAATTGAGAGATTTGGGCTTTCAACTTTCTGATCGTGTTACAATGAGCTCGAATCTGTTCATCACGTTTGCTAATTTCAAAAACTGCATCAAATTCAGGAACATCCAAGGATGTCTTGATATTTGAGGTTTTAACATTTTCTTTCAGATGTTGATATTTTAATTGCAAATCAAAATGTTCAACTTCTTGTTTAGAAAGATGCTTTACCAAATTATCATGATCATCCTGATCAATTTTCTCATTAAGTTTCGAATTAATCTTTTCAAGCTCAATGACACGATCATGGGAGACTTTCAGAGCAACAGATAATTCATGAAATTGAGAAGCATTAATGGAACAATTCGTAGCAGTGTAAAATACATCTTGAGTAATACATTCAGAAATAAGAGTCTCATTCAATGTATGCAAGTTCTTCCTCTCAATCTCAATATATTTTAATGTTCGCTCATAGTCACTAACCTAAACTATCATTGCATCAAATTCCTTTTCCATTTCTTTAATATCTAAATCCATCCCCTTTTTAAGACTCTCAAATTGATCTTTTAGTTGTTTAAAGAAAGGCATGACCTCAGTTAAATAACATTCTTTAGTTTGCTCAAAACCCCTTTCCCCTTCAGTTATCCCAGTGGGTGTGATCCTTTTCTTACACGTTTTCTCAAAATTAACAAATAATTGAAGGATAACATATTGACTGATTAAGGTCTTGCTTTTAGTGGCAATAGTTCTAGGAACTAAATGCATTGGTGTATTTGGAGGATACACAGTTGCTGAAGGCATTTTCCTAAGGGGAGGGTTTGTTACAACAAGATTCTCTGCTTTTTTGCTTTTCCATATATTTCTTCCAAAAAATCTGTTCTGGGGTTAATTGAGTTTGAGGCTTAAACATGTTAAGGGAGATCCAATTTTCCTTATTGTAGTCATGAGGTTTGATAGTTATGTTTTTCTCTTTACATATAGGGTTGTTGAGTTTTTTATTCATTTTCTCCCTAGTGACTTCACCTGATTTCTTATCTTCCTCAGTGCACTCAGCGCAACTAGGTTTCTGTCTAGGCTTAAGGATTTCATTACCATCATAAATAACCTTATGAGTTGTTCTAGCCTTTTTAATGACCTCTGGATTTGGTTCCTCAACAAGGGGAGTACTATGCTTATCACTCAAAACTCTGTGCTTAGTGATCAAGTGAGCAGTCTGAATGGTATTCCCTTGTACGTACAACTTATTTTCAAGCTTGTTTTTCAAAGTTTTTAGATTGGAAAAATCATTCAAAAGTTTTGATTCCTTAGCATTGAATTCTTGCTTAAGCATTTTAACATTTTCTTGAATTTCCTGTTTTTGCTTAGCAGTTTTAGAAAGCTTTTCTTGTAAGGAGTTTAACTCTTGCTTTAAGACTTCTTCTCTAAAGTTACTTTTTCTAACAACTTTACGCATTTGGTCATCCATCTCCTGCTCACGTGTGGTTAAGTCAAACTTAGCACGCTGTTCATAAATAGCAACTTGTTCTTTATAGGCATTTAGTTCAGAGATAACAGAATCATCAGGAGCACATGCAGTGTATTCATCAAACATACAGTTATTATTGACTGCAGAAGATACATCACGTGGTACAATCTCACTTTCACTTTGTGTCACATATTGATCATATGGGACAATATTACTGTTTCCCACATTATCACTATCTGAGTCATAAGTTTCGAATGATTGTACTTCATTATGTATCTTTTGCTGATCAACATCATCATATAGTTTTAATACCTCTGAGATGATTGATTCTTTGGATGGACCAGCTTGTTGCGGTGAAGGAACCTTAGGAGAGACCATAGGAGAGATCCTTGCCATGAAGATTGACTGGGCAGTTGGTTCATCATCCACATCCGAATCATAAGCATCACAATCAGCTACTTGAAATGCATTTGGATTGTTCTGACCCATGCCCTGCACTGGCTGTTCATCTATATCAGCATCATATGTCTTAGCATTCCCTTCAGCAAGAAACAGCAACTCCTATTCATCCAAAGTTGCTCCGTTGTCCTGAGCTTGCACAAGCGGCATCTTGTCTCTGAAGTATTCTGCATTCTGAGGACGTTTTGGAGATGTGCAGTTCCTAGCAATGTGTCCCTCACCACCACATTTGTAGCATTTGACTGGTTTTGCTTGTCCTTGATTTGGATTCCTTCCACGATTCTGATTTGCTACATGACCTCCGCCTACTCCAGTATTACCATAACCTGCTCCAACCATCCCTTGTTCATATCGTCTACCTTACACTGGTTGCACCATAATTTTTCCATCTCTGACAAGAGCATGATTGTGAATATTGGATGCAGTTCTGATCTCATTGTTAGTGTGAAGACTGTTGGTGTGTGGACTAAGGGTCAAGTTTTGTTTAACCATAAGAGCTAGTTGATTAATGAAGTGTCCTACGGCTGCATCAGCATCAGCTTGTTTGAACCGTGGATCAGGAATGAGTTTGTGAGTGCCATCACCCATGGGTATAACTTGTGAAGCTTTAGTGGTAATCCCAATGTTTGAGTAGAAGGTAGTCGAATCATTTGATGAGCTTGTCTCTCCCTGGTTGGTTTTGAACTGATCAAGAATCCTTTTTTCAAACATAGCATGTCTCTCATTCTGAAGAAGGAAGGCATAGAGTTGCTCATAGTTTGTATTCTTCAATCCTTTGGTTAGCTTCACAGAGGTGACAAACTTGTGCCATTTGGGATTCATGTTTTTCACAAACTTTGAGTTCAGCTGAATGTTTGGCATAGTCATTCTGATGTTCCTCATGTCATTAACAAGCTTGTGGAATCTCACGTAATACTCATAGACACTCTCATCTGGTTTCATCTTGAAGTGGTCAAATTCATCATAGAGTTGTGATTCTCTGTCTTCCATAGTTAATTCAGAACCAGAAAGAAGCATCTTGACATTATCCCACACTGCCTTGGCTTCGGTGTTGTGATTGATAAGCTTGTAGATATCTTTTGGAAGACCTTGAAGTATGATGTTGGAAGCCCTGATGTCAGCATCGAATCTCTTTTTTCCTTATCATTGAGCTCATCATATGTCTTTGGTCTGTCTATACCATAGATCATTGTTCCATCTGCAGCTGTATCAATTAAGTCTCTTGTAGTCTCAATCTGATAAGGTCCTTCATCGATTGACTTGAGTATGTTGACTCCGTTTTCTTTTCCCAAACAGTACAATCAGATTCTTTGAGCCCATGAGTCATAATCAGTTCTGTCAAGCATAGGTGGACGAGTATTTGATCCCGCTGCTTGGACGTACAGAAGAAACAATAGTAGGAACGATGTTTGCCATGATTACAAGTTCTACAGGATTTTACTATTCTTTGATTAAACCGGGAAATTAATTCTTTCACGGGATTTTACTAAACCAAAAGAACAACCGTAAGAATGTAGCACGAAGAAGTAACAAGTGGCTAAACACTCAACTCGCTTAACTATCAACTCGCTAAACAATCAACTCGCTTAAAGAAACAAGTCGCTTAAGGGGTCAACTCGCTTAATAGCCAAGTCGCATATAGTATCAACTCGCAACACAATCAACTCGCTTAATGAAACAAGTCGCTAAATAGCCAACCCGCTTTAGTATCAACTCGCAACACAATCAACTCACTTAATGAAACTAGTCGCTTTAGGAATCAACTCGCTTAATAGCAAGTCGCAAACAGACACAACTCGCTTTACCACCAAGTCGCTTAAAAGCTTAACTCGCTAAATAGCCAAGTCGGATATATCAACTCGCATTCAGTAACAAAGCAACTCGCTTTGAAGAAACTCAAGTCCGAGACTCAATTCGCATAGTACAAAGTTCAAAAATAACCACTTTATTAATAAAAAACAACCAAACCACAATGATTTAAGCCTTCCAATTCAACACATAAACACATATGATGATCCTAAACACAAAAGTACAAGCAAAATTCAAACTTTAACACTAGAATTTGTCCAAATGATTCAAGCTCACCTAAACACTTAATACCCCAAAAAACTTATGAAATCCACCAAAACAAAGAGCATGAAAGATGAGTGATCAAACCATGGCTCTGATACCATTTGTAACATATTGGATTTCACATACACATCATACCATAAACCAAGTGGGCGTATAAGATGAGTTTAGAAAGAGAAAGTTAGAGGTTTGGGAATTTAGTGAGAGAAAGAAAAATCTTATTATGAGCTCCAACTCTCTACCTTGGGAGGTAGAGAGTATTTATAGTCTTACAATAAAACGCCACCTGCCGGGCTGTGGATCAGGCATACAGTGGGTAAAGACCCGTCCGTCCTCCACGGTGTTACTAACCTAAATACTACTTAACATCAAATAACTACGACTACGAGCTTTCTAACGATTACATATACTTGAGGTGACCGACACTTTAACTACTGGATTTTCCAAATCCTAACAAAACTTCATCTTCCTCCCATCTCGTCTCATCTCATCTTAAACCAAAACCAAGAAGGTTCATCATCAACATGGTTTACATCGCCCTCGTGCTCATCGCCCTAACACTCATCGCACTTTTGTTCCCTATGATGAAGTTCACATACGGAGACATATACTTTTTGTTGTTAATCTACATTGGGGTTACATACCCAATCCTTTGTATCATTCTTAGCATTGAAATGAAATATTACTAATAGTCTAGTTGTCTAGGTTATTATTATCATAATGTGTTTATCATTTCTTTGTGATTTATTTCATTCTATCGTGATACATTAGAAAGCCATGTATGCATGCTAATAAGAAAATGTAAGGTAAAACACATATCTTGGTATAAAACTATAAGATCTAAAAACCTACTACGTATGTTTTATCAAGAAATCTGTTTCTGTTTCTCCGGATCCACGGATCCCAAAAGATAGACTAGCCGGATCCCTTATGAAAGGGAACCGTACATCTGGACAACAGTTTTTCATGCATAATAAAAACCACCTTCTTTCTAAAAGTAATATTCCACTAGAATGTCAAACCATAGGTAAGTTAAGTGTCATTGCTGTTAAAAACCATTGTTAATAAAAATCTAGTAAAAACGTTAGATAATCATTGGTTGACCACAAACATCACTTTCTATTAACTCATCGCTTCTTTAGGTTCAACTATGACGCATGAATATGAGTTTGATTTTTCACTCACTAGCGTCTACACTCCGAACATCTCCCTTGAGCCCAACACACATGGCAATCATGTACGTGGGTTCAATAATCTCGAAAACCGTCACTTCCACGAAGGACGTATTGTAGACACCTCTTTAAAATTCGAAGAAGGTATCAATACCTCCTTCCGAGCCATAGGACTAGAATGTATTCTTGAAATCAACGAGAAGATATGTCCAAGGTTCATAATGGAATTCTTTTGTCAAGTTGAACTCGTTCGTAACGATGATCGCTCTCTATCTCTTTGGTTTTATATCTAAAACCAAAAGTTTGTTTTAACCCTTGGGCATTTTGCTCACATCCTCCGGATTCCAAATCATGGACAATGTGCCTTCACCGAAGATTGGTCTCTTGATTCTCTCTTCAACTTTCGTGAAGAAAATAGTCCATATTGTTCACACATACCCTCCCCGGAGGATTTGAATCGCATAATATGCAAACCTCGACCATATTACTCTGATCCAAACATTATCTTCACACGGGACATCCGAGAAGAGTACAAGCCCCTTGCACTCATCCTATGTGAAAATGTTTGGAGTCTTAGGGGAAATCGAGAAATCCTTCCCGCTTGTTGTGCTCACATAATGTATTGTTTGCTAACACAACAACCATACAATCTCGCCTACTTCTTCGCAAGGAGAATTTTAAATCTTCAAGGCTCCAATAATAAACTCATCCCTTATGGAATGTTCTTGACGCGCCTTTATCATAACGTCATGCATTTTCATCCTCAATTTCAAAGTCCGTTGTACGTACTTGTGAACAAGATGATGGAACCGCTAAACATATCTCTCATGAAGACTTTCTTCATTCTTGATTCCACCAACACTCATCAACCACTTGATGATCCTCCTAGCGAAAACGCTCAAGGAACTTAGTAGTCTTTCAAATAGGATCAATCCTTTTGTACTCATGCTTTATTAATGTAATCCAATTTCTTTCATGAAATAAAACATCTTACATTTGATATCTTAGCGTTAGAACCTCTTAAACTAACCTTGGAATATAATGCATTGTCAAGATCATTGCATACCTTTAGTAAAGGTTCTGCTTAGCAGATGGACGGATCCCAAAGTTTGTGCTAGACGGATCCCTACACTTAGGGAACCGTGGGATCCGACAAACAGAAAATGCAATTGCAAACATTGTATTTCAAACATGTCCTTAGAACACCTCACACTAAGCTAGACATAGTGTCTTAAGGCAAATTAAGTCCTTATCAAGTTAAGTAGTTCCTTCCTACTCACACATAACTCACCTAGATCAAACTCAAAGACGCTTATAGATCTATCATTTCACTTAAATCCATTACTCTTCCGCTCTCAAACTCACACATCATTTTTCACATGATCCCTCATATCTAACTTTGGAAATCTTTTATAGCAAAATTGTTCATAATCATTCTTACGTCAAAATTGGTCGAAATTGATCAAATTCTAGCTTTTCCATCTTAAGCCTTTAGGATATTCTCCAAAGCATTACTCTTAGTCACTATCTAAAAGGCAAATCTAGGGTCATTTAGCTTCACTTGACACTCTCAAAATATTTAGTGTCATCCTTGTTCATTCATTGGTACTCATGAAAGTTCCAATTTCCTCCATAAAAGGCAATCATCAGCTACACCATTCATTACCCTCAAGTACTTAAGCATCCCTTCATTTAAAACACTTAGGAGGACTGAAACACTCAAGATGGTATAGATCTTAGACCTTAGAAATATCATTTCTATCCTTTCATAGCTGCTAAGAGCCGGATCCCTAGGATTAGCCTAGACGGATCCCTCGTTGGAGGGAACCGTGGGATCCGGGTGACAGATTATGTCAAATCTAGCTAAAACAATCATTTCAAGCTCATCTTCCTAACTTAAACACTCCGTCTCATCTTAAATGAGTTCCTAGATCAGTACTAACTCTGAAGTTGACTCTTGTGCATGTTAATCATCACATTTCAATGAATTTTAGTGGCTTAAGGCTTGAATGCACTTGTCAAATCTCTTGCTTTATAAACCACATTGTTAGGACTTCTAAAGTCATCACCTTCATCCTCATTTTCAGCACTTAAGAAATCTTTACAAGCCTCTTGAAATCATTATGAGGAAAACTCCAAGTAACAACTTATCCACCAAAGAACCACCCAAGAAAATTGCTCGTGTTGTACACGAAATATCTTCAACCGAATCATCACCGGTCAAGGCAACAAATGCAAGGATTTCTTCTCAACCAATCAAACTAGTTCCTAGAAGGATATTACCCACAAAACTACCTATGCCAAACACCACCATACCTCCTAGGCCAAACAATATCATCTCGACTAAACCATCACCATTGGTTCCTAGAGCTATCTCATTTACAACTCCACTATCATCACCACACCTCTACAATTTATAAGATTTTCCTCCTAGGCCATCTCATCCTCCTCCGCCGACAACATTCTCCTCATTAGGAGGAATAATGGTACAAAATCAAGGTGTTGAGTCAACATTAGCTCCGACTTCCTTTTCACCGTTACAATCATATAATCCCATTTGGATTATGAGAAATCATCAAAGTCAACCACCCAACCATATGGAAGTTGACACTTCTCTACCACCACCATCATTCTTGGTCGAGCCATCTTTAAATGCGCCTCCACCAATCCCTCCATCGTTTGAGGCTCCACAAGCCGCTTCACTTGATCCTTCGCATCAAGCAATTTCATTTCTTCCACCACCACTACCTAACCATGACAAAGATTGTTATCATTGTCAACATGTTGAAAGTTTGATACATGAAGTACGAGAAGACCAACGTTTCATGTTCTATCACCTCCTCGAACGTTTCGACGAGATTAAACCTAAACAAACTTGAGCTAGAGGATTTTAGTGGTGTCCTAGTTTCAAGCGTTACTTAGATAAGTCTAGTAATTCCAAGTCATGTATCGATCATTTTCTTAGTTTTTAGAGTCATGTATATCATATCTCTAGTTTTATTAAATGAAAATACATGGTACTTGCTATATTTCTGATTATATGAGTATGTTGTATAATACATATCTCACTTTGATACTAACATAATATATTATATCATGATTGCTAAAATTGGTCATCAGCCAGACAGATCCCTTGCATTTGCCTTGACGGATCCCTATAAGGAGGGAATCGTGGGATCCGTGATACAAAAAACTATTTTTATTCTAACTTGGGTCATATTTGCAGGAAATTGTGCATTATACTTGTTTTCTAACCTTTGTTTTGTAGTTATTCAATTTACACATGAAGACTTTGACACCCTAAAGCTAGGGGGAGCTTTGTGTCAAAGCAATACATTGCAAATTACTTGCAATATTAGGATTACATTTCATGACATCCCTTTGCAAATTGCAATCATCAAGGGGGAGCACATTCGTCAAATAGACGAAATCTTTTGCAAACTTAGTTGCAAATGAACTAGCTTAGTATTATTCTCTTGACGCCCTTACACAGGGATGGACTCTTCAAGGGGGAGTAAAGACGAGATCCTTTCCCGTTACTTGCTCTCTATTTTTTTTCATTTCTTTCACATGTTTTTCCAAAAACAACGTGTTAGTTTTCTTTTGAAGCTCTTTTTGTTTCGACAAAAAGGGGGAGAAGAAAGTAAAAACTACAAATTCAAACCTTTACGAATTGGAAATTCCATAGTGAAGTGTCGGTCACCTCATCTATAGTCTAGCATATGTTAGCTCGTAGACATATCGTTATTTACTGTTTTATTAGTTAGTTAGTAGTTTAGTTTAGCGTAGTGTAACTCCGTGGAGGAAGGACGGGTCTTTACCCACTGTATACCTGATCCACAGGCCGTCCGGAGGTCGTGTAGCTTGTAACTATAAATACCCCTTCCATCCTTGGAAGGGGTGGTGCTTCTCAATCTAACATTTGATAATTTACAAAGCAAGTCTCTAAGTAGAACACCCTCTCATTCTTTCTCTCTCTAAACTATGGCAAAAATGTATTTCCATCATCCAAGACCACCCGAATCATCAACACAATAAATATTACGATCTTACAAATGGTACTAGAGCCATGGTTATTGTGTTATCTTTGATTTGTGTGGTTCGTACCATGGTTGTTTGTGTTTACTGTTTTATTGTGGTTCGAATCTCGTGGTTAAACTGTTTTTATTCCATTTTGAGTGGTTGGTTAATAAGTTTTTTTTGTTGCTTTATTGTGATAACAGTCTTTACATTTTCTGTTCATCCTTTTATTTTGGTCTACAAAGTCTCGGTCCCAAAAATCTGTACACTTCAGTTTTGTGCCAATGTTTTGTCCAAACTCGTGTATCTCATTCCTTATGGCTTTGTACCAAAAGCAGTGAAAATAATGGTCATCTTCATGGTCAAAATGGGTAAATATGTTAATCTTCTTAAGTCACTTTTTCTGGGTATGTCTGAAGATAGAAGGGAAAAATGGATTGTGGTATTCCTCATAGCGAGTTGGTCGTGTCCAGATTCTTTGTACCTTCTATATAGCGAGTTGTTAAACAAGAATACCACAGTGTAGCGAGTTCAGTCTAAAATCTGCCTAGCGACTTGTATTTACAAGTCGTAGCAACTTGGTCTAGCGACATGTGTTATTAATAGCGACTTGTCACTATATTGATAGCGACTTATGTTATCTAGCGATTTGTATTAGCGACTTGTATCATGCAAAAGATGTAGCGACTTGTCTTGGACCTAGCGACTTGGGACTTGTTATTTAACAGGGCTAGCTACTTGTTACTTAATAGACATAGCGACTTGACTATTGCAACTTGACAGAAAGGTAGAAGAAGGAATGACCACGACCACACTACCATGTACCAAACAGACACGACCTCAGTAACATTACATCCTTGGTCAATGGTTTTTTACAGTAATGAAAACGTGAACAAAAGTAATGATAAGACAGATCCGAAACACATAACCAATCATCTGCAACAAATCCCAATCTATTCTAAACCACCGTTTCATTAACAGTAACAACATCCCTCCTCAACACTAACAATCAATCTCAAATGATTTTGAACAAAAAGAAAAACTTCCAGATCTCAGTATTGTTCTAACATTTTCAGAAATCTTTTAAAGATTTTTATTGTTCGAACATCACCATCATAGATTGTCACACCCCGCTAAGAGCGGAAACACGAGGTGCAACGAAATGTAACATCACATAAGATAATAGAACAACACCTTATAAGATTTAAGAAGTGGGTTTACAACGTTACATAAAGATTTTATACAATACTGAATAATGAAATCATAAGTTTTAATATTATCAAAGTTAAGTCTTTAGAAAAAGGTCTTGGCCAAGTCACTCGGTCTTTGATATGAGAACAATGTATGACTTCAAAATGCATGCCTTCAAAATACGACTATCAATCACCTGAAAATAATACTCGAAAACGTCAACATAATGTTGGTGAGCTCGCAGGTTTAAGGAAATATAAGTATAAAATAGTTTGCTGTGCATGAAAATTGTAAGTAGGACATGTGTATAAATAATAGCGCAGAGGAAGTAGTAAATGAAATGTAATCCACATAATGAAATCCGACCACCACGTGGTCCCGTGCACAATAGGAATCCAATCAGTTATTATCGCAAACCAGCTGGAGCTAAACTGTAGGATAAATGAAATCATAGGTATCCAAACAGTCACAAAGACTGTTGGCTAATAGGAATCATAGTAACCATAGTCATGAAGCAACCACCACATTACTCAAACGCACAATTAAATACACATGTATGTCCAAAAGAATAAATATGAATTTAGCACAGCGAAATAAATAATGTAATTGAAATAGTAGTTGAGTATTATTTTCCCCCAAAAATATCGGAAAATGGAGCCACGAGTACTCACCTTATTACTGAAGAGATATAATGATGATAAGCAAGCAACTAAATCACAAATATCGCAAGCTACTCCTTCTTCAATGCATCTACACGAATTCATAATCATATATCACTTATGTGTCCGATTTAATGTCATAACGGATTTTAATACTTGTTCTTAATTATATTAACTTAACATATTTAGGTTTTTACTTATATAATCAGAGTTTAGGGTTATTTGCATTATTGTTCACTTATTTAGGGACAAGGGCAAACTCGAGACCACGCTCGAAATAAACAACACCGAGACTCACATAACACATGATTAGAGGAAGACATACTTGTAATTCTACAAATAAGAGGACAGTAATGAAAGATGAACACATGGATTGACAAAACTTGTATTGACTCACAACCTATTCATTTTAACAAAATTTTATGTGTTTGAAAATATAAATCGAGGGAAAGAATATACGACCCGTTTTAACTAAGCATTAGGACCTAAAGAGACACAACAAGAACTTAACGAGACAAATAAAATCATAGAACCTATACCCCTTTATACCAATTATAAACAACTATACCTTAGTAGTTTTAGACTCATCTTACACATACAAATGTTATCCAGGTCTGACCACACACCACGAGACTGACCTTCACACATGCAAGCGAAACTCATAAACCACTTTTTTTTACACATAAAACTTAGCATGCATGTGACAACCACCAGACCTTACATGACCTAATCAGATTTACGCTCATGAACTAGTTTATTTCTTGTTCTACATTTATAACAGGTTTTAAATGACACCACAGGTTCTTAACATTTACGTTCAAGACATTCATGATCCAACCAGATTTAAGTTACATGACACAACAAGTTTTATATTTATAAAGCAATTTATTACTTCTTTTAAAACTCACACGACCCAACATCAGATTAGACTTGACTTATGAATTCTGAAAACATGTCAATCACACACTCGACACTCATCAGGATATCCCAGATCACACGCGACCCCAAGACAGCCTTAGACGCAATATGATTAACCACGCACATCATGACAGCCATGTTAACAAAAAAAAACCAAGCTTGCCATACACACACGAAATCATACCGACGCTAAATGTTTATACCTTAGTGACCCATAACAGATTCTATCATGATCATGAGTAGTTAAAATGTGAGACTCGTTTTCTTGAAAGACCGCCAATGCAAAGAACAAGACTCGACACCAAGACTTTATGTGACGTTAACCTTTATGTGGATAGGTATTCAAACGATTCTAAACATTGCTTAACGAGACATATATAGCAGTAAGATAACTCGAGTATCACGACGAGATGATGATTAAGTTTGCATTATACTCATTGTATTTTTAGACTAATGATTTGTACGCATGACAATGGTGTGAGTGATACCTGCTGGTGATCGAGGCTTAGGACAGAACGACAACGAGCAAAAGAATGAGCAGTAGTCCTTGCGTGTTTGCTCATGAATGAGAGTATGTAACCTGTGTTTTATTTGTTTCGAAATTATGGGGAAGAGAAACAGGAAGGGATCGCAACTTAATAGGTTCAAGCTAGTGAGGGAGGATTGTGTTTTCAAAAGGGTATGTTTTTATGGCTGGGTTAATGAGATTTGATTGTGGTCCGAACATCAAGGGATTTTGATTGGGGTGAAATTGGGGTTACCAATTTTTGAGGAAAAAGAGATAACGTAATGTATATATAGCAGGTATTATGAAGTTTATTATTATTTATTTATTTATTTTATTTATTTAATATTTGTTTTTATTTTTTTGTTTAATTTGTAAAAGGTAATTAATTAGGAAAAGTGACTTAGGATAGTTTTGAATGTTTTTGAATTATTATGCTTGATGAATAGAATGAAATGTAAGGTAGCTTTGTTTTTGTTTCGAATTGATTATTTACGTGAATTTAGAGCTTAGGTTTCACAAGTATTATATTATGAACACGAAAAGGCAGGTCAAAGTCGCCGTTGACTAACCTGAATGGATGACGGTTCTCACAGTATTACCCCGTTAAACGGAATTTCGAAATTCAATCGATTCTACTACTAATAATTTTGTTACTGAATGTCGTGAGGTATTTGGTTTTTCATATAATCAGTGCTTTCTCAGGTATAGTCACTGTTTGAGCTCCAACAACTTCTATAACCGGAATCTTAGTGTCTATAGCTTATTTAACTTCTTGAATGAGCATTTTGATTGGTTCTTATCAGCTTGAAGTCAGTCGTCAAGCTTAAAATCTTATGGGTCGCTAATCAGTTAATCACTGGTATGCATTTCTTGAGGCTCATTGTATGATAACCACAAAAATTTGAAGGTGATTTCAAAGAGGAAGGGATGAGTCTTGAAAGTGACATAGGACGTATAGTTTACATAATGAAGCTGCTAATCCAGATCCAATGACCTAGTTAATTATAATTGAGTGAACTACTTCATTTGCCCTTAATGCAATTGAGTAAATGCTAGAGTGAGGAACCCACTGAAGGCTATACCTATAATGAAGAGGCTAGAAGTCGAACTAGCAAACAAATGTGTGACAAAAATTTATACACCAAGACGTAAATGCTGCAAATGGTAAATGAGATCCAATTGCAACTATTGAGGGATTAAATCTAATGGTGTAAACAACAAGCATGTCTCAAGAGCTTAAATGGGTGAGATTAATGAAGAAGGTCACGGGTACCCAAAGTAAGTGAATCATATTGAGAAAATATTAGCAACGGCAATGAGGAAGAAGGGTTTTTTTTTTATTATTATTATTTTTTTGTCTACGGGGTTACACAGATAAACTTGAGGAGGATTGAAGTTGTGAAATAATCTAATTATGACTTATGTAAAGATTTTTTTTGCCGAGTTATCAAGGAAGGAAGGATCAGTCGTTCTCTAACAAGATCCCAAAGTAGCTTTGCAAAAATTGTAGTACTCAAACAAAATGTGTAAGTAGTAGAAATAGCTAAAGTTGTTGGTGAAAATAAAAATAAATCACTTGAGATTAAACCAGATGAACAAAGTAGTGGAAAGGGGTGAGTGACGGATCCAGAAGTCTAGGGGTCGTTTCCAAATTAGGTAAGGAGGAGAATACGACTTCTTACCTTACTTGCACAAAAGAAGTATGAATAATGTAAGGTGATGTAGTTTCGGCATGAATTCTTGTTTCCAGTGCAGGGGATCAAATCGTTTTGCTTGAGGTTACACCATACAATTAATTTGTGAATATTGGGATTCTTACGAGAAAATTAAGGTCTATGTGTTTGTCGAAAGAAAATGGGCGATGATATGTGTTGGTATTGGAAAAGTCGAGTTTTCCAGAAGAACAAAGCGTCCAAGGAAAAAGGTTGATCTTTTGAAATGACTGATGAGGAATCGAGGAAGCGCCTGGTGTTGTGTTAGGTACATTTCTCGTCGATAGCATACTTACTCGCGTTCGATGTTTTGGTGCCATAAGATATTTTGTGAATTCTGTTTTATACTACTACATGAATCGTAATTTAAGAAACTTTGATAAAATGCTAATTGTAGAATTTGTGGATGTGAACAATTTGCTCATAAAAAGCTGCTAGTTAATGTCAATTTATTAGAAATATACAGTTTTTTTTTCTCGTCGAAATAATAATATTTGCCTTCCGTTATCTAATCGGGTTTAATTTAAGAATGTTTGTATAGAATAAAATGTTTTAGGTTATAAAATATTTATTTTTAAACGATGATTTTCCATGGGTGTATTAAGTTGCCAATATAAATGGTTATCGTTTTAAATTTCCGGTTTTAACCAGCCACGTTTGAAAGTCTAGTTCTAATAAATCTCAACCGTTATTAACCTGGCGTAATCAATTTATCAAGTGCTCTGGTCTCATTAGTTTACAGGTTACTGCTTTTTCATATTGGGCCAACTGGCCTGATTAGTCTAATTTTACCAAAACATTTAGTCTAAGTTTACTTATACAATGGACCCATTAGTAATCACTTTTTTTTATATAAAAGTTTTAGACTTTTAGCCAATTACAAGTTAGTTCTAAAAGGTTTCCAAGAATCGAGGAAAGAATAGTATTTGATAATAGGTTCTATTACAGTTGCATCTATGAATAAAAGAAAAGTTGATGACCATGAAAAATGTCGGAGTGGAGATAAAAGATGATATATGTTATGGAGAAGAAATGTTCTTTAACTTATGTCTATGTGATAACTGGAAAGAAAAGGATTTTGGATATGCTGATTATGTGAACATGTTCTGCTGACGTTAGTAATGAGTTGTTGGAGACAATACGTGCTCGCATGGATACTTCAATAATGCAAGATCTGATGAGGTAATTGCAAGGGTTGATAGAAAGTACATTTCCATTATGTTTTCTTGATTCGTGAAGATGGAGCAGGTTCTGAGTGCGCAAAGGGTTTCGTCGTATAATATCTCGCAAGAATTATGGTTTTGTATTGTTATGCCGAAAGACAGTTAGTGGTCATCAAGGCAACAAAAGAAAATCAAGAGAGACATCCAACTCACGCCATGAATTTGGCAGTCGTAGACTTGTTTTGAAATTATGAATTCACCTCGTGTGGTATTAGGTGTTATACTGACCAAGAAGGTCTTACGTGCATGTTTCATGGGAAAGATCTCATACTGAGATGAATAAAGTGAATGAGGTTAATAAAGATCTTATGAAGGTGATACCTTCCATCATCCAGGAAAAGTAAATGTAGTTGCTAACTTCATGAGTCGCAAAGAACGAGGAGTATTAAATTTGGTCCGACCAATAAGAATTACTACGTGTCTCATAGTTGATATTAGAGGAAATTAAGGGAAATCCGTTGAAGTAAAATCATCGAGGAAGAATGTGTAGTTAGGCGTGTATGACTAGTTGGAATTAACGATCTATAAATTAAAAGATTCAAGAATAGAATGTGGGTATTAATGTTTGGTTATGCTTAGAATTTATTATTGGTTGAACCTCATGAGTTCAAGTATCCAACTCATAGACAGTATTAATATATAGTATGACTTGAAATTGTTTTATTAGTGGTATGGGCAAGTCAGCCAGGTACTATATTGGGGAATGTTTGTCTTGATTATGAGTAATAGTTTAAACATCATATTGGAAAGTGACCAAGTTGTCTAGCACTCAAGAAGAGAGTGACCAAGTTGTATTGGAAAGTGACCAAGTTGTCTAGCACTCAAGAAGAGAGTACAATACCATAGGGTAATTGATTATTTAATTCGACAGCTTCTTCACCAATAAGAGGTTCTTGTCAAGTGGAAAGTGTTAAGAAAAACTGTTCATTGTAGAAAGTGTTATACTGTGATATCTTATTATTGAAAATCTCTGATTAAAGTGTATTTAGGCTTGCTCACAAAATGAAAGGTATAGGGAGACGAGGTATATGATCCAAAGGCAAAGAAAAATAATCACTTGGTTGTTAAACTAGTGTTCAGAATAGAAACAATAGCTTAATCTATATAGTATTTCAAAAGTGAAGTCAATATGACCTTCCAACAACGCATTGTTGGGATGCGTCCAAAAATAGTGTTCTAATAGCATGACTGATATAAAGGCATATTAGGAAGCATAGTGTAACAAACCAGACAAAGCATGACAGAAACAAGGCATCCTTAAACTCTAATAGTGGTCATATATCACGTAAATGCTGACATATAGAATGCATAACAACACCGATATGAATGCAAATAAGCACACAATGCAACGCACACATGCACACGACTGATGCAATTTCAAGTGACCTAGGTTTTTGGGTCCACCAAACATGAACTAAGGTAACTACCCCCATCATTCCATGATCCCTCCTGAATTAGCCATAGTTGATCAGGCTATGCATAATTTAGGAATGATGATGAAATGCTCGGGCTAGCCGACTCGTACCATGGTTTGGGTTTTACTAAAACTTTAATTTGGTTATAGTTTGGGTTTTTATTTTAGAAAAACTGGCATTCTCTATAACCTTTGGCTCTGATACAATTCTATCACACCCCGCTAAGAGCGGAAACACGAGGTGCAACGAAATGTAACATCGCATAAGATAATAGAACAACACCTTATAAGATTTAAGAAGTGGGTTTACAATGTTACATAAAGATTTTATACAATACTGAATAATGAAATCATAAGTTTTAATATTCTCAAAGTTAAGTCTTTAGAAAAAGGTCTTGGCCAAGTCACTCGGTCTTTGATATGAGAACAATGTATGACTTCAAAATGCATGCCTTCAAAATACGACTATCAATCACCTGAAAATAATACTCGAAAACGTCAACATAATGTTGGTGAGCTCGCAGGTTTAAGGAAATATAAGTATAAAATAGTTTGCTGTGCATGAAAATTGTAAGTAGGACATGTGTATAAATAATAGCGCAGAGGAAGTAGTAAATGAAATGTAATCCACATAATGAAATCCGACCACCACGTGGTCCCGTGCACAATAGGAATCCAATCAGTTATTATCGCAAACCAGTGGAGCTAAACTGTAGGATGAATGAAATCATAGGTACCCAAACAGTCACAAAGACTGTTGGCTAATAGGAATCATAGTAACCATAGTCATGAAGCAACCACCACATTACTCAAACGCACAATTAAATACACATGTATGTCCAAAAGAATAAATATGAATTTAGCACAGCGAAATAAATAATGTAATTGAAATAGTAGTTGAGTATTATTTTCCCCCAAAAATATCGGAAAATGGAGCCACGAGTACTCACCTTATTACTGAAGAGATATAATGATGATAAGCAAGCAACTAAATCACAAATATCGCAAGCTACTCCTTCTTCAATGCATCTACACGAATTCATAATCATATATCACTTATGTGTCCGATTTAATGTCATAACGGATTTTAATACTTGTTCTTAATTATATTAACTTAACATATTTAGGTTTTTACTTATATAATCAGAGTTTAGGGTTATTTGCATTATTGTTCACTTATTTAGGGACAAGGGCAAACTCGAGACCACGCTCGAAATAAACAACACCGAGACTCACATAACACATGATTAGAGGAAGACATACTTGTAATTCTACAAATAAGAGGACAGTAATGAAAGATGAACACATGGATTGACAAAACTTGTATTGACTCACAACCTATTCATTTTAACCAAATTTTATGTGTTTGAAAATATAAATCGAGGGAAAGAATATACGACCCGTTTTAACTAAGCATTAGGACCTAAAGAGACACAACAAGAACTTAACGAGACAAATAAAATCATAGAACCTATACCCCTTTATACCAATTATAAACAACTATACCTTAGTAGTTTTAGACTCATCTTACACATACAAATGTTATCCAGGTCTGACCACACACCACGAGACTGACCTTCACACATGCAAGCGAAACTCATAAACCACTTTTTTTTACACATAAAACTTAGCATGCATGTGACAACCACCAGACCTTACATGACCTAATCAGATTTACGCTCATGAACTAGTTTATTTCTTGTTCTACATTTATAACAGGTTTTAAATGACACCACAGGTTCTTAACATTTACGTTAAAGACATTCATGATCCAACCAGATTTAAGTTACATGACACAACAAGTTTTATATTTATAAAGCAATTTATTACTTCTTTTAAAACTCACACGACCCAACATCAGATTAGACTTTACTTATGAATTCTGAAAACATGTCAATCACACACTCGACACTCATCAGGATATCCCAGATCACACGCGACCCCAAGACAGCCTTAGACGCAATATGATTAACCACGCACATCATGACAGCCATGTTAACAAAAAAAAACCAAGCTTGCCATACACACACGAAATCATACCGACGCTAAATGTTTATACCTTAGTGACCCATAACAGATTCTATCATGATCATGAGTAGTTAAAATGTGAGACTCGTTTTCTTGAAAGACCGCCAATGCAAAGAACAAGACTCGACACCAAGACTTTATGTGACGTTAACCTTTATCTGGATAGGTATTCAAACGATTCTAAACATTGCTTAACGAGACATATATAGCAGTAAGATAACTCGAGTATCACGACGAGATGATGATTAAGTTTGCATTATACTCATTGTATTTTTAGACTAATGATTTGTACGCATGACAATGGTGTGAGTGATACCTGCTGGTGATCGAGGCTTAGGACAGAACGACAACGAGCAAAAGAATGAGCAGTAGTCCTTGCGTGTTTGCTCATGAATGAGAGTATGTAACCTGTGTTTTATTTGTTTCGAAATTATGGGGAAGAGAAACAGGAAGGGATCGCAACTTAATAGGTTCAAGCTAGTGAGGGAGGATTGTGTTTTCAAAAGGGTATGTTTTATGGTGGGTTAATGAGATTTGATTGTGGTCCGAACATCAAGGGATTTTGATTGGGGTGAAATTGGGGTTACCAATTTTTGAGGAAAAAGAGATAACGTAATGTATATATAGCAGGTATTATGAAGTTTATTATTATTTATTTATTTATTTTATTTATTTAATATTTGTTTTTATTTTTTTGTTTAATTTGTAAAAGGTAATTAATTAGGAAAAGTGACTTAGGATAGTTTTGAATGTTTTTGAATTATTATGCTTGATGAATAGAATGAAATGTAAGGTAGCTTTGTTTTTGTTTCGAATTGATTATTTACGTGAATTTAGAGCTTAGGTTTCACAAGTATTATATTATGAACACGAAAAGGCAGGTCAAAGTCGCCGTTGACTAACCTGAATGGATGACGGTTCTCACAGTATTACCCCGTTAAACGGAATTTCGAAATTCAATCGATTCTACTACTAATAATTTTGTTACTGAATGTCGTGAGGTATTTGGTTTTTCATATAATCAGTGCTTTCTCAGGTATAGTCACTGTTTGAGCTCCAACAACTTCTATAACCGGAATCTTAGTGTCTATAGCTTATTTAACTTCTTGAATGAGCATTTTGATTGGTTCTTATCAGGTTGAAGTCAGTCGTCAAGCTTAAAATCTTATGGGCTGCTAATCAGTTAATCACTGGTATGCATTTCTTGAGGCTCATTGTATGATAACCACAAAAATTTGAAGGTGATTTCAAAGAGGAAGGGATGAGTCTTGAAAGTGACATAGGACGTATAGTTTACATAATGAAGCTGCTAATCCAGATCCAATGACCTAGTTAATTATAATTGAGTGAACTACTTCATTTGCCCTTAATGCAATTGAGTAAATGCTAGAGTGAGGAACCCACTGAAGGCTATACCTATAATGAAGAGGCTAGAAGTCGAACTAGCAAACAAATGTGTGACAAAAATTTATACACCAAGACGTAAATGCTGCAAATGGTAAATGAGATCCAATTGCAACTATTGAGGGATTAAATCTAATGGTGTAAACAACAAGCATGTCTCAAGAGCTTAAATGGGTGAGATTAATGAAGAAGGTCACGGGTACCCAAAGTAAGTGAATCATATTGAGAAAATATTAGCAACGGCAATGAGGAAGAAGGGTTTTTTTTTTATTATTATTTTTTTGTCTACGGGGTTACACAGATAAACTTGAGGAGGATTGAAGTTGTGAAATAATCTAATTATGACTTATGTAAAGATTTTTTTTGCCGAGTTATCAAGGAAGGAAGGATCAGTCGTTCTCTAACAAGATCCCAAAGTAGCTTTGCAAAAATTGTAGTACTCAAACAAAATGTGTAAGTAGTAGAAATAGCTAAAGTTGTTGGTGAAAATAAAAATAAATCACTTGAGATTAAACCAGATGAACAAAGTAGTGGAAAGGGGTGAGTGACGGATCCAGAAGTCTAGGGGTCGTTTCCAAATTAGGTAAGGAGGAGAATACGACTTCTTACCTTACTTGCACAAAAGAAGTATGAATAATGTAAGGTGATGTAGTTTCGGCATGAATTCTTGTTTCCAGTGTAGGGGATCAAATCGTTTTGCTTGAGGTTACACCATACAATTAATTTGTGAATATTGGGATTCTTACGAGAAAATTAAGGTCTATGTGTTTGTCGAAAGAAAATGGGCGATGATATGTGTTGGTATTGGAAAAGTCGAGTTTTCCAGAAGAACAAAGCGTCCAAGGAAAAAGGTTGATCTTTTGAAATGACTGATGAGGAATCGAGGAAGCGCCTGGTGTTGTGTTAGGTACATTTCTCGTCGATAGCATACTTACTCGCGTTCGATGTTTTGGTGCCATAAGATATTTTGTGAATTCTGTTTTATACTACTACATGAATCGTAATTTAAGAAACTTTGATAAAATGCTAATTGTAGAATTTGTGGATGTGAACAATTTGCTCATAAAAAGCTGCTAGTTAATGTCAATTTATTAGAAATATACAGTTTTTTTTTCTCGTCGAAATAATAATATTTGCCTTCCGTTATCTAATCGGGTTTAATTTAAGAATGTTTGTATAGAATAAAATGTTTTAGGTTATAAAATATTTATTTTTAAACGATGATTTTCCATGGGTGTATTAAGTTGCCAATATAAATGGTTATCGTTTTAAATTTCCGGTTTTAACCAGCCACGTTTGAAAGTCTAGTTCTAATAAATCTCAACCGTTATTAACCTGGCGTAATCAATTTATCAAGTGCTCTGGTCTCATTAGTTTACAGGTTACTGCTTTTTCATATTGGGCCAACTGGCCTGATTAGTCTAATTTTACCAAAACATTTAGTCTAAGTTTACTTATACAATGGACCCATTAGTAATCACTTTTTTTTATATAAAAGTTTTAGACTTTTAGCCAATTACAAGTTAGTTCTAAAAGGTTTCCAAGAATCGAGGAAAGAATAGTATTTGATAATAGGTTCTATTACAGTTGCATCTATGAATAAAAGAAAAGTTGATGACCATGAAAAATGTCGGAGTGGAGATAAAAGATGATATATGTTATGGAGAAGAAATGTTCTTTAACTTATGTCTATGTGATAACTGGAAAGAAAAGGATTTTGGATATGCTGATTATGTGAACATGTTCTGCTGACGTTAGTAATGAGTTGTTGGAGACAATACGTGCTCGCATGGATACTTCAATAATGCAAGATCTGATGAGGTAATTGCAAGGGTTGATAGAAAGTACATTTCCATTATGTTTTCTTGATTCGTGAAGATGGAGCAGGTTCTGAGTGCGCAAAGGGTTTCGTCGTATAATATCTCGCAAGAATTATGGTTTTGTATTGTTATGCCGAAAGACAGTTAGTGGTCATCAAGGCAACAAAAGAAAATCAAGAGAGACATCCAACTCACGCCATGAATTTGGCAGTCGTAGACTTGTTTTGAAATTATGAATTCACCTCGTGTGGTATTAGGTGTTATACTGACCAAGAAGGTCTTACGTACATGTTTCATGGGAAAGATCTCATACTGAGACGAATAAAGTGAATGAGGTCAATAAA